>JAPDVR010000019.1:26447439-27047439 GCA_026230005.1 Gila orcuttii | reverse complement strand
CATCCATCTATTTTTGGTCTGACGTTGTTCGTTATTTGTGGTACCACCTGCAAAGCCTTTAATTAGCTCACATCTGCTTCACTCCCTCCCGACTGATGCACTTGGCTCCCCTCCACTCTAAAAGACCATCATGAAGCACAACCCCCCAAATCAAAAGGCCATCAAGACAAAAGCAAGCTAAAATCGCAAATACTTCTGATTCTATGAAGACTGCCGAATGAGATGCCATATTACGAGCTGGTGCATTTTCATCTGACAGACAGAGAATGGAGTCTTCAAACAAAACCGTCATCAGTTCGAGAGAAGCAAAACAACAGGGATTAAATATAGATTTATGTGCTCTTTGTCAGCCAAGGCAATCTTGAAAACAAAAAGCAATCAATAATGCTCAAAGAGAACGAGAAAAGGGACAAAACATTTTTAAGAGCGTTTCAGCAGGGACATGTTTCCGTTCTGTTTTCAAGTTGAAATCAGTTTTTTTTTTTTTTGCTATGTGTTGCAGTCCTGCGCCGGAGTTACTCATGCAGCGTTTGCAAAGTGGTCCTGAATTCCATTGAGCAGTATCACGCACATCTCCAGGGCTCCAAACACCAAAACAAGTGAGTGTAAATTTTCTGTCCTAAATGATTCCTTCACATCTCTCCAAGGCCCTGTTTACACCTGGAATTAATATGCGTGTTAGTCGATCGAATCATAAGGGAGACACATACCCGTTTACACCTGGTGTTTTAATCCGTCTCTATTGTCCACTTTCAACCACTTCTGTCCTTATTTCTTTGAGGGGAGGATCTATAGGTAAATGTATGGGCTTTTTCAGATCTTTGGATCTAACGGACGAAATAAGCTTGCGCAATTTACATATGAATGCAGAAGGATATGAAAAACATATGGAGAGCAGCAGCTTTCGTTACTGCTCTGACAGCGGCAAATCTACACCAAACACAGTGAGTGTGTGTTAGAAATCAGCAATGGTGAGAGAACATTGTGCTCGGTACATTTTTCATCTTCAAACCAAACTTAGGTCTCGACAAAGTTTAAATCCTGTCTGGCTAGCGCGCTTCCCATAATGTTTATTCATTAGGTCAGTAGGCGTAGAGTAGGCGGTCTTTTGTGGCTGTTCGAGACACATTCAATCGAGTCAATGCTTTTTTGACTGGAAGTGGTCAGGTTGACAAACTCAAAATGTTTTAGACCACGTTTACACCTGTATTTAGTGTTATAGTCTTGTGATCAGATAATAAAAAAATAATATCTCATAAAATAACATGCTTTCTGGAATGAAAATGTCCACCTCTAATTGTAGCTTAGAATTCTAAAATCACTATAAAATAATTCAATTCTGCTTTTACCAGGCTGTGATAAACTAATGTCAAATAGCTATTCTTTTTTTTTTTAAAAAGTACAAACCCGAACTTCCTGCTTCAATAGGAAATAGGAGGTCTCCATCAATGCGGTCTTTACATGCTTTCACCGTTCTGTTTAAATCTCTGGCTGTGTTCGAAATCGCCCCCTATACCCTCAGTCACTATTCCCTACATTCTTCCACTAATATAGTCCACTTGAAAGAGTGAATGAAAACGAGTGAATTCGGACACTTAGCAAACTGGCAGTTCCAGTAGTAAGATGGAGATTTATCTTGAACTCTGTAATGGAAACTAGCATATATAAACCTTAATTAAACAATTTAATAATCATTTAAAATTAATTTATACCTGTATGATATTACGCTGTAGCCACATTGGACCAACGGTTTGGAGAATGGATGGATGGATGATTCAGCTGCGGGCGCCATCTTCTGTCTAATGAGAGAATTCATTCAGCACGACCATTACAGTGCATTATGTCTATTCTCTTGCCATTGAGCATACATGAGTTGTACACTCATTATTGCAATGCATTGTGGGATTGAAAGAGTGCACTCTGGATAACGTCTACTATGGTTTCGGACACTCCTACAAATGGCTGTCCCTTCAAATAGTGCCCTATTTAAGATTATAGGGGGCGATTTTAGACAGCCTCTCATCCCTCAAGTCTTCTCTGAGATCAGCTTATCAGTCATATTTCTTATGCATAACCATTTACTGCTTCTGTCCTCAACGGGAGCATCACTGATCTCAGTTATCACAGCTGCTCAGGTCTGCTGCCTGTTCAATAGAAATCCCTGAGATACTGCCATAACTTTCCACACTGCGCAGACTAATCATGCAGGATTCCGTTACGTGTGCTGCTGACCGGTGGGATATCTGTGATTAATACGCTCTCACTTTTACTACCATATTAAAACATCAGTTTATCAGTCTTTCTTTGAACTCAGAGCACAGCTCCCTACTAAGAACAATAGTTTGGCTTCCCCATTTGCTTTCTTAAAGTCCACCCAAAAGTAAATATGCTGCAATTATTTACTCATGCCATTCAAAACCCATAATCTTTGTCCAGGTTGTTCCCAAAAGAACAGAAAGACATTTTTTTTTTTTTTTATGGTGTCACATCAATTATTTTATACATTATTTGTTCTTGTGATAAAATGTCATTGACATCAAATCAGTAGCTGTATGGATTTTTTTTTTTCTCTTTTTTTTTCTTTTTTGCTTAGTTTTATGACAAGAGCTCTGTAATTTTAATTTTGGGTGGAACAATTCAGTCCAGAAATGGTTCATCTTGAAATACAAAACCAGTAGAGATTTTACAGGAAAAAGACATGAGTACCACGACCTGAAGTTGGCTGTTTTTACAATTATGCTAAAAGGCTTTTTACTAAAACAGAAAACAGAAAACATGTAGAATAATGTGTACAACAGTTTTTTCAGCAAAGTTTTGCTCATTTAATAATTTAGAGGCCCCAGAAATGTGTATCACATATGAAACAGAGAGCTTTATAAGGTTATAGGGATATCCAGCAGGACTTTTTGTCGACCAGCTTCACCAGCTAATGCTTGCTGGTAAACATTTGGGCTAAACAACAGCCTGAACCAGCAGGGAAAGTCATGTTGGTTATTTAACCAGGTTCAAATAACATGATGTTTTCTATTCAGATAGAGGTGGGTAAACATTGCCACCTGTGAGCACTTAGAAACAATTAAAGTCACTTCTTGTTTCCGTCTGGCAGAGCCCTCTGTGCATCAGGCAGCGCTGTTTAGTTGATCTGCCACCCCGTTTGCCTCTAAATCCACCCAACTGCCTCAAGCAGGATATGCCCATCAAACTTGTAATGAAATAAAAAAGAATTAGAACAAGAAGGCAGGCAGAGAGAGAGAGAGAGAGAGAGAGAGAGAGAGAGAGAGAGAGAGAGAGAGAGAGAGAGAGAGAGAGAGGGAGAGAGGGGGGGGGGAATTAGGTAGTAGAGCTCCCACTGTTTGTCCAATCATACACAGGGCTGACAGAAATGAACCCCCCCTTCATAAGTGGAACTGTCAGGTTTAGAGCCTGTTGTGATGGCGCTTTTTCATCGTCTTCGTTTCGAGGCAGCTGGCCTGTTTCTGCTAGCTACGTGAGTCGACAACAGCCCCTAATTGCTTTTCACAATAAACCAATTGATTAACATGCCAACGGAGCCTGGATTGGACAGGAGGACTCCAGCTGAAATCCAAATGACTACTATTTTACAATCATTAATTGTAATTAGAGCTACATCCTCTCTTACGAGGAATCACTGACAGCCAGGAAGAGTATTGATTAAAGAGGATGTTTCCCTATCTTGTCGCTACAGTGGGTCCCTGCATATTCTAATGAAGGGGAGGAAGAGTTTATGTAAGGGTCTGTTTTGCATTAAAACAGCAAAAAGGAGAGCGTTTTTTTTTTTTTTTTTTTTTTGTAACCCCAGCAGTACATCAGCGCTCAGGATACTGTTGTGGGAGGACAGCGTTTCCGATCTGTGCCAAACACAAGCAGCTTCCTGCTACATACATATTAACTTTCTTTGTTGAAAACTAACCACTTTTGTCTACAGCAGTTAACATGCTTTGCCAACCTGCATTAAGCACTGAATGCAGACCTTAACAAAAGAATAATTTTAAAAGGTGACCTATTATGCCCATTTCCACATGATATAATATAAATCTCTGATGTCCTCAGAATGTGTCTGTGAAGTTTCAGCTCAAAATACCACCCATATTTTTTATTATAGCTCGTCAAAGTTGCCCCTTTTTGGGTGTGAGGGAAAACGCTCCGTTTTTGTGTGTGTCCCTTTAAATGCAAAGAGCTGCTGTGCCCCGCCCCGTTCAGAAGACGGCGGATCCTTTACATGTGCTTTGGATTCAGGAACAACATAACAGCCGAATTTCTCTCAGGCAAAATATTGATAATACCCAGTGCAGAGTAAAACAGGAGTCAGACACAAATGAAGAGACTTAGGAAGAGAGTGCAACTGTTAGACTGTACATCAACATTTCTAAAGGGTTAATGGATACATTTAGTAACAACTAACAACTTAGTTGTTGTGGAGTTGATTCATCTCATCAACTAGCCTGTACCGTCATTTTAATCTATAAACTGTTGCTTGTTTGTGAACTGTATTAGGATGCTTACAGAGCCAGAAAAGATATGCTGTATGGAGATAGAACAGGTATCGTTAAGTTTACGGTTATAATGTCGGACTGCTGCTTCTCACTCAGGGCGGGGGCAAATCGTCACCAGTCGTGGGCGTGGTTTCCCTACTCTTACGTAGGAGTAGTGGGAAATTTGAAACCGCTTGTTCTGAGAGATTGATAATGATATATGGTGATTATATAAAAAAAAAGTATTGGGTGGATTTTTAGCATCATAGGCTGGTTGTTTACACACACTGTGGACACACATCTGTGTTCAAACACCCTATAAAAGTGAATTTTGATTAATAGGTCCCATTTAACTGATGAACTAATGTAAACTATCTAACTATAAATCTAAAACAGGCTATTTATTGTAAACACCATCAATATACACAATACAACCAGTATATTATAAGGCTCTCTGGAATACTTGATTCTGATTAGTCAATTGTGGCATTCTGTAGTCAGATATAGTTGTGTAAATGACTCTAAACTGTATAACTGACTATTATCCTAGACAACCAGTGTCCTACCTATCATGTATACTTACCTATAATAGTTTCTTCTTATATGGATAGTTCAGCCATGAAACGCCTCGGTTATGACTGTAACCTTGGTTTCCTAAAGAGGGAATGAGACGCTGCGTCATCACGACACTTTAAGAACACGTGATTGTGTCTTGAAGCACGTGTGAAATTAGTCCAATGGTGTGACGGAACGTCATTAGTGGGTGATGTCATGACCAGGAAGGTCTAAAGCACCCCTGAACCAAACAATGTCAGCTTCTGATAGGCTAAAGCAATTCGATCACAGGGAAGTTGATTCCCTCTTCAGGGGTTACAGTCGTAACCGAGGCGTTGGTTTTCAAGGAAACTTGCGCTGCATTGTAAGTTACGACAATATGGGAAGGTGAATACCCACTATGCCATGCTGACCAGTGTCTAGTGTGAATCCTGTTTGGAGCACAACTAATACTGCAGGACCTGGGAGCCTGGAATGGAACCCAGGTCAAGGTCATAAGAATGGGCCCGAACTGCCAAAGGTGAAGGCTGACCGGCCGATTCATAATCAAGAGAGATAGCTTCAACTATCCACTTGCTCATTATCTACTTAGAAGCTGGCTACCCCTTTCTGGGTGACCCAAAGCATACAAAGACTTACGCCACATGGCAGCTTTCCATGGCAGTGCCCTCACTGGGCAAAGCAGATTTAATTTCTCCTGGTCTGACATGCGAAGGGGTGGAGGACATAAGGCCTGCAGCACTACAGATCGGGCCACATTAGTGGGGACCTTAGGAACATAACCCGGCATAGGGTGAAGACAAGTCTTCACCATGCCAGGTGCAAACTCCAAACACGAAGGGGAAACCAAAAGGGCTTGTAAGTCTCGAATTCTTTTGAGAGATGTAATGGAACAGAAATAAAGCCTTCAAAGTCAGACATTTTTCTGAAACCTCCTCGATTGGCTCAAAGGGAGCAGCCGAAAGCCCTCCAGTACTAGGGCCAAATCCCATGCCGGAACTCTTGTGTGAGCTGTAGGCCTGAGCCTCAAAGTACCACGGAGGAAACAAGATACTAATAGGTCCCTCCCCAAGGATACACCACCCAAAGGAGTGTGGTAAGCAGCTATGGCTGCCACATACACCTATAACATAGAAGGGGATAACCCTGCCAAGAAACGTTCTTGCAGAAACTCCAGCACTGTACCAATTGGGCAGTTAATGGGGTCTAAATGACGAATATCATACCATGAAGAGAAAAATCCTCATTTAAAAGCATAAAGTTTCCTCGTGGAGGGAGCTCCGGAGTAAAGAATGCCTCAATAACCTCAGTTGAGAGATCACCCTCTATGAGTTGGGGACCCACATACCCAAAGCTTCCAAACTCTGGGTGGGAAATTGAGCACCTCGCTTGAGATAGAAGGTTCCTCCTGATCGGACTCTCCCAAGGGGAGCCGTCGAGGAGGGATATCAGGTCCGAAAACTAAACTCGAGTTGGTCAACGAGGAGCCACTAACAGCAGAAGTGGCACCCTCCCGTGTGCGAGCACAGACCCCCCTGATGATTTAGGTAAGCCATCCCGATGTATTTTCTGATGGGAAAAGAACATGATGGCCCCTTAGATCTGGGGAGAAAATTTTTCAATGCCAGAAGAACAGCCATCCTCTCTGGGCAGTTTATATGCCATGATAGATGTATTGTCTGAGAGGACAAGACAAGGCACTTCTACAGGTCGAGTGCCCCTACAGGACCATTCCCCAACCCGTGAGAGAAGCATCTGTCGTAAGCATCACACGGCGACAAAGAGCTCCCAACACTGGACCTTGGGACAAGAACCAGGGTTTCTTCCACAACGTCAAGGTACGAAGATATCTGCTTGTAACATTGATCGTGCGGAATGGATTGCCCCTCGGGAAAACCCCCTGGTCTTTAGCTACCACTGCAGGGGTCTCATGTACTACAGAACAAAATATATTATGTTGGATGCTGCTACCATCAGACCTTACAGCCTTTGAAACTGTTTGACAGTGCATGACAGGCCTAGCCTCAGTTCTTTCAAGACTAAGAGGATTGAATTGATGCATGCAGGAGACAGCCAGTGCTGCATCATCATTAAATCCCATATTACACCCGGAAAAGTGGTTATCTGTGCTGAATTGCCAAGTACTCTGAATGAGCTATTTATCAACCAATCATCAATGTAATTTAATACGCAAATTCCGTGGATATGCAGCTGAGCCAATGCAGCATCCAAGCATTTCGTGAAAGTGCAAGGTGACAGTGCTAGGCCAAAAGGAAGAACCCGGTACTGGTATGCTTTGCCCCCAAAAGCAAACCTGAGGACCTTCCTGATATTTTGAAGGATGTACATATGGAAGCACTGACAAACCAGTCCTCACATCTGATTTGAGTCACGATTTCCTTTGAAGTAAACATCTTGAACTTTAGGTTTTTGACCGCACAGTTTAGATGGCGCATATCGAAAATTGGACGCAACCCCCCATCCTTCTTTGTAATGATGAAATAGTGGCTGTAAAATCTGGACTCTCTCTGGTGGAGGAACACGTTCTATGGCCCCATTGACCAAGAAAGTTTTCACCTCTTGTTCCAAAACCAGAGCCTGCTTACTATAGTGGGCAGAACCCAGCTGAAACGAGAACCAAACAAAACAAAATTTTGTATACTTTTTTTTAGCGTGAGCCGGATCCAATGTGACACATTTGGCAGAAGTTCTCACACTGTTAGATGGTCTACTATGGGAACCAGTCTCTCGAGACTGATCTCTGGTGTATTTAGAACACCACCAGTAGGGAGATATTGTCCCCAGAGGAGAATAGTGAACATTAGCATACAGTCTGAACTGTTACAGTGTTTTGGTAAAGCGCATAGTTTAGATTTTATACATAGTTTACCCAAAAATGTCATCATTCTTCTTCATTCGCTCACCCTCATGATTGTCACGGTTGTGGTGTGGGTTGAAGAAAAGTCAGAGTCAAAAGGCTCCAATACAAACATTTACTAATATATACTTCCAAACAGGCAAACGGGTTGATGGGCAGAGGGTTAACTCACACAAAAACACTGTAACATTAACAAGAACCGACCAGGACAGACTGAACAGAAGCAAACTAAATACAGATACAAATCAAACATAACAAGGTGATCACAGGTGACATGGATGATGAAGACGAAGAACAGGTGGGTAATTGAGGGAGTGAGTTCAGGTGTGGAGACAAGGAGGATGCTGGGAAGTGTAGTGCAGACGAAGACAGACTGGTGCAGATGACACTGTGACATGTTTGCAACCTTTATGATTTTCTTTTTGGAGAACACAATAGATTAAATTCTGAATGTCCATACAAAGAATGGACAATGATATACACTGCCAAACTTCAAAAAGTCAAAAAAGGTCCTTTAAAATACCATAACATGTATACATTTAGAATAGATTAGATTCAACATTATTGTCATTGTACAGGCAATGAAATGCAATTAGCATCTAATTTAGCATCTGTCTGTCTTTCTATCTTCATTAACATGCTTTGTTTATTAACATTTTATTTCAAAAAGGCCATATTTTTATTAAATCTTTATTTTAAAAAGGCCATTTTTTAAATTAAAATATGAATTAACCTTTATTACAAACAAAAGCACAACATATGCCAATTTCTTCTTTGTTTCGAACCTAAAAGCTACAAATTTGAGTCAGAAAGTCAGAAAGAAAAATAAAAAAATAAACAAATGCAACTGTAAGATAAACCTGCATTATGCAACTGTCTGGTGTCGGTATTGTACTAAAAAAGCAAATTTTGGTAAATCAGTGAGCATTGTTTCTGCGGGCTGTCTGAGACTGACCTTAGTGAAACCAGTCAAAGTTGCTGAATCATAAATGTCCAGAGTTACGGTAGTTACAATTAACTGCTAAATGTTTAGCAATGGCACATTTATAGCACGATTCATTGACTGCAGTATGCTGTGGTGCTGTGTATACTGGATGCTTAAAACTGAATTTCAACTTCAAAAAAGGTAATTTGGTGTCATGCATGCATGCATCTATGGGGGAAAAATAATTATAAGTAGAAAATCTTTTTATTTTAACAACTGAAAAAAAAAAACTTATCCTGTAATCAAAAACAAATGGAACGGTAAAAAAAGTAATAGAAATGGAATATGAAAATGTAAAAGCAAAAGTAAGATATAGAAATATTTTAAAGATACTATACACAAAATAAAAGCCATTTTTTTTTTAAAAACGTGGTCAATAAAGATGGAAAATAATACTTTTCATATAAATAAAAACTACTTGTGCACCAGAAAACTTAACTAAAACCGAAATTCAAAAATACAAAAAAAAAAAAAAAGATTAAAATAAAATAATAATAAAAATAATATTAATAATAATAATTGGTCAATAAATATGGAAGCACCATACTTCAGCACCAAAAAACTAACTTAACTACAATCATAATACAAACTAATACTCAAAATAAAAATTACAAATTACAGCTATAATAATCAATGGTTCATTACTGGGAAAAGGAGCAGCTCCATATCTAATGATGTCTATTAAATAAAGCTCTGAAACTTAAGGGAATTAAAGCTCATCTGTGAAGTCATTATCATAATTATTAAGATCATTTGCAAAATCTCATGGCAAATTTTTCAAGTGAGCAATAAAAGATTGAAGATAGTGCAGCAATGACATTTTGAAAGAAAAAACATTCAGTATTGTAAAGTCGTTCTCTCTCTCTCTCTCTCTCTCTCTCTCTCTCTCTCTCTCTCTCTCTGAACGAGTGTGGAGTGTGAAAGCGTTTGCCTGCGGGCCGAGTGAGTTTCTATCTTTTCTTTTTTCTTTGGCAAAGTTGTTGGTGAATTTTTGGGGGTTTGCTGGAGTTAGGGAAAGTAAAGCGCTGTTGTTCAGCGTGTGCTGTTTAAAATGAGCTAACGCGGCGGAATGGCATTAAAGTCATCCCCGCGGAACGCTACTCAATAGAGGAGTGCAGCATAGTAATAGTGCAAGTTGTTGGTTACGAAAGCATTTTGTCAGCATCAAGAATAAACAGTGCAGTTGTTTTGTTCTTAGATGATGTGAACAAAGTAAATGAGATAGTCGCGAATGGAATCGTGATAAATTATTCTTACCCAACGGTAATGCTGCAACTGGCGAAAAAGATCTTGTTGTCAAATGTTCCACCTTTCATAAAAGATGAAGTGATTCAGAGAGAAATGGCCAGGCATGGAAAATTTGTTTCACGGTTTAAAAAGATTGCCTTCAATTGTAAATCGGCAAAGTTAAAACATGTTGTTTATTTCCGAAGACATGTGTACATGATTTTAAACAATGAGAGCCGGAGTTGAATCTCGCAATAAATTTTAGGATTGACGAGTGTGATTATGTGATTTACGCCACATCGGAAACAATTAAATGTTTCAAATGTGGATAAGGAGCGTATCTTGTCCGTGCGTGTCCAGAGAATGTAGAACACGGAGCAACACGAAGTTATATTCAAAGAGAGGGACAAAAAGATGAGGAAAATGAAAATCACCATGAAAAAGACAGGGAATTGTTTGAGAATGATGAAAAAGCTAATCAAAAAGAAACTGTGAATAAGAGTAATGAGGAAGGAATAGAAGAAGAGAAAATTTAAAAAAACGATGCTTCTGGCCCTGTTGTGGATGTAGAAACCCCAAGAGACATTGACATGACCGAAGATGACAATCTGTTTAAAACTCAGACACTGAAGAGAAAAATTAGTGGAAATAGAGGAGGAAAAAAAAGCTAAGAAAGAACAGGTTCAAGAAAAACAGACAAAAGAAAGGATCGTTCAAGAAACTATATCTGACCATAGTAATTCAGATGATTCTGTAACAGGAAGTGAGTGTGAATCAGTGAGCCCAGTTGACTCAGTTTCTCAAAGAAGATCTAGGAGGAGTGCTTATACCCTTGAAACAAATAAGACCTTTTTGCAGAATACAAAAGGAATGAAGGGAGTTTAAGTACAAGTTTTCTTTTTAAGTTTAAGAGTTTAAGTTTTTTCCTGATAGTGAATTGTTTATAGAATCAGCAAGAATGTCAATGAAAGAAATAGGGCTGGGGGGTCTCACAGAACAGGAAGTGTACAGGTTAAAGCAAATTTTTCAAAAGTTGAAATCCAATATGGTAATAATAGTGGAGGTGTAACAATTTTACTAAGGAAAAATATCAATCCTGTTTCATGTGAAGTGGAACATGTAGTTGGGGGACAGTTGTTGAAACTACGGCTCAAGTTTGAACATTTTACTGTTGTATTTATAATGGGGGGGGGGGGGGGGGGGTTAATTGCACAGAAGATGATAACATTGATAGGAACCATAAAGAGCCACATATGGCATCACAACATGCTTTGAGACAAATCATGAAAGAACATGAATTGTATTACATTTGGAGGGTGTTGAATAAAACACAGAGACAATTTACATGGACACAAGTGAGAGAACATTATGAGACAATGGCTAGACTAGACAGGTGGTATTGTTTTAAACATAATTTTAACATTATTAAGCATTGTGTAATTTCACCTGTAAGCTTTACAGATCATGGTCAGCTGTAATGTTTTTTTATTACTAATGTGAAGCCAAGAAGTGCTTATTGGCACTTTAATGCTGTTTTATTGCAAGATATATATATTTTCTGTGAGGTGTAAAAAAAAAAAAGAAGGATAGGAAGTCATTGTTTGATTCTCTACAGCAGGGATGGGCAACTCCGGTCCTCGAGGGCCACTGTCCTGCAGAGTTTAGCTCCAACCCTGACAAAAATAATTTTTTAGTAATCCTGAAAACATTGATTAGCTTGTTCAGGTATGTTTAATTAGGGTTAGAGCTAAACTCTGCAGGACAGTGGCCCTCGAGGACCGGAGTTGCCCATCCCTGCTCTACAGCAATGGTGGGATAATGGAAAAATAGAAATACAGCAACTGTGCCGTATGTGTACTTTCAATGCTTCTAGAGACATTTCCCGATCTCTAGGAGATCTAGACAGAGAAAAATAATAGAAATTCAAAATTTCGGAATCTAACGGAATCCTTTAGAGACAGAGAATGTGTTAAAGTTCTCAATGATAAAAAGAAAGTTTTGTATGATTTGTTGGGTGTTAAAGCACAGGGTGCTCTGATGCGCTCACACTTTCAAAGTGTAGCACAGACGGATGGCCCAACCAAATTTTTTTTTGGACTTGAAAAGAAAAATGGCCAAAATAAAAAAATATGCATTCTTTGATATCTCAATCAGGCGCAGAAATTATAGAGGCTAAGAAAATAAGGAAAAGAGTGGTGGTTCCCTTTCGAAGGGAACTCAACAATACGTCAACGACGTTATGGGGAACGCCTCAGGCGTGACAGGTGTCTGAAATCACTATCAAATCACGTCAATCATATTGACCGGCGACAGCCCGTGAATCATTAGCGTGAATGATTAACGTGCGACCTGGAAGTATAAAGGGGCGCCTTGCACACATGACAAATCATCTCATCGTCTTCAGGGACTGTCTGTTTGAAAACGCTACTCAATGAAACGGTAAGAAAATAAAATGTACAGCACACGAGTGTGCTTTTCCTGCCTGGGAGAAGAGCGCGCACGGGAGATTCTCGAGGGAATCCTCTGTGTGAACTGTGAGCGTTTTTCTTTTAAAACGCTCGCTCTCGTCTGGCCCTCTTCTCGAGTGAAGGGGGTTCAACGTCTGGTTCTCGTGGTCCCGCTCGTGCCGAGGCAGAGCGGCGACTTGCATCATGGGCTTCCAGATAGAGCTCGTCGATCATCTTGAGAGTGCTGTAAACCTCTCAGATGATTCGACGGCTGACGAGGGCGAAGCAGGTGCTCTTGCTGCTCTTCAGGACGAGCAGGAGATGGCTGAGGAGGTTTATAATCAGGTAGATCCTGAACCCTCTCAGCCACCCTGCCCCGTGTATGCAGGTCTGGTGGATGTTGTGGAGCGCGCCGCCAACAGGCTGTAGCTGCCATGGCAACGCACTAGAGGAGAGACCGCTCGCGTAGGCTCGGCGATCGGTTTCTCCCCGGCCATACACCACCAGCTCAGGTGAGCCTAATCCATTCCTTCCTGATCTTCACACAGAGATCTAGAGGGCATGGAAGAGCCCATTCTCTGCCAGTATTCACTGACATCAGCGGGTTAATTTCGCTGATGTTGAGGGGATCGCAGAGCATGGGTATGTGTCGATGCCGCCCATTTGACGAGTCGTTTGCGAACTATCTCATGTCTGGGCAGGTGTCGACACTGAGAGCTCCATTTCTGCCATCCAAACCGCTAGAGACAACAGCGCGTTTGAATCGCAGAGCATACACGGCAGCAGTTCAGGCTGGTGCTTCCCTGCACACCATGGCGGTGCTGCAGGCATACCAGGCCGACCTGCTGCAGGATCTCGACCAGGGGGCAGGGATGTCCCCTGAGGCGGTTACTGAGCCGCGCCGAACCACGGTTTTTGCGCTCCGGGCCACCAAACAGACTGCTGCCACGATCAGTCGGTCGATGGCGGCGATGGTGGCCACGGAGAGACAGCTTTGGTTAAACCTGGCCGACGTTGAGGAGAAAGAGAAGGCCTTTCTCCTCGATTCGTCGGTTTCGCCCTCTGAACTCTTTGGCCCCTCCGTGGAGGCGGGGCTTGGGAAGTTCAGGGAGGCGAAGGCGCGCTCAGCTGCTTTTAGGAAAAAACCTGCATACCGCTGAGATCCGGTTCCACGCCCAGGCAGGCGGGAGGGCCTGGCCCTTCACGGTCTGAGGACCATAGACAGGGCCAGAGAGCCAGTGTCGCCTCTCGTGCGCCCCCTCTGTGGAGGAACAGGGCGCAGGAAAGGCATGACTCCCGCTAGAAGAGGGATCTGAGGGAGGTTATCCAGCACAAGCGCATACAGCGTCGCTGATGGATAATCTCCCCGGAGGGCTTCATTAAAAAGAGAAATCCAGCCCTCTCCTCTCTTCTGACTCCCCAGACGTGCATTACATCAGGCCTGGCGCTGGGCCTATGATAAGAACGATGTTCCGATGGCCCGCCTAGGCTTGGTTAGTAGAAACGCCTCTTTCAGGCATGTAAAGTGGTGGACCCCAGGTTCATAAAGAACTATCTGGCGAGTCTTCACTCCGCACGCCGCAGGTGAGCTGTCTGGTCTTTTCAAGAGTCAATTTTGTGAATTAAAATTCCGAAATGTATCTCTCTACAGACCTCGTTCCCTGTATAGAGCTATGGGGTCATGTCATTTGCTATGTCATCAGGTAATAAGGTAAAAGAAGTTTCCTGGATTATTAGGGCCCTGAAGTTCCCCATTAGGTGGCCAGAACGATAACTATGTTAGCCTTCGGGCTGTTAGCCACCTCAGGGTAGAGTAGTTGGTCTCTCTCTTAGAATTTTTTACTTAGAGTGTTGACTGACGCTAGAGCTTCAGATAGATCTTATGTCCGGCCCACGGGTCCGTTTGACTTCTTCCTGAGTATTTCGCCCCTTGAGCTCTGTTTGGGTTTTCATTAGGCTGAGCGATCATGCAGCCCTTTGTATGGAATAATACAGACTATATTCTTTAGTAAGGCTGTGGCTCCTCCAAGCCCTCAGATAGATCTATGCCTGCAGGCTGGCCCTCACCAGGGCCGCCTCTGTAGCTGGCCTAGGCTGTGCCAGGGATAATAGGAGTGCTCTGCTAAAATTTAGCATTGCTTCCTCTGAACCTTCACTTTGTGAATGTAGGTTTCTAGCATCCCTGTATAAACAGCCTCCTCCCATGGGAGTCGTTAGGCCAAGGCCCGCCCCCTTCTCTGCATTCTGGGGTGACTAGAGTAATGCAGCATGGTGCAGAGGATGGTTTGTAAGGACATGGTAGGCCTCAAACAGGCCTCCGTGGTATATATGTCTTTATTGAGCAGGGTTAGGCCGTCTTTCGCTTCACGAAGAAGACTGGGTTTCCTGCCCGACCCTGCCATGCAGAACTGGCCTACGGATTTAGGCCGCCAGTTTAGGCTTCACTCACCTCGCTGAGCTACTGCTCGAGCGCTAGGTTGTAGGTGGATGGCTTTCATTCAAGCCCCACTCCCCTAGGTTGGGCACAGATAAATTTCTGTCACCCCTAGAGCCGCTGGCAGGCCCGGACCCTGGTAACCTCAGGGTGAGGTGTGAGTATCCCCCTGTGATACAGGGTAGGTCTGAGCACTTCACTCCCAGTTCTGTTTATCCTACCTCGCACCACTATGGCTCGGGTCGAGTATGAAGTAAGCTTCACTTCTTCTTTGGTCGAAGTACGCTCCCCTGAAGCCAGAGCATTGCCCTGAGCTGACGCCCATGCATAGATGGTAGGCCCCTGACTAATGGGGCCTCCGTTGAGGCAGAGTGGCGTATGTTGTACTCCCCTTGTTTTAAGGGTGCTAGCTTTTTTGCGGAGTACACTGCCATGGGCAATGTGATTAGGCACCAGGATGCTGTAGGCGCTGCGTAAACAGCTTTGCTGCCAACGAAGGCTGCGCCATTAGGTAGTAGGCCTCAGCAGGCCTCCTTGATTGGACAGCCCCCTAGAGGGCACTGTAGGCCAGCTCACTTTACGTGGTTGGCCTTGGTGGTTCGGGCAGTTGACTCACTGATGGGTAGTAGGCCTTAAACAGGCCTCCTCGGAGGTGAGTCCCAACATTGTGGGACATACCTTATAGCGCTACTGGAAGCCCATTAGTAAATTATGCTTGTGTAGTATGGTTCCCAACAGTGTACTTTATAGCAGAATATGACTTGCTATTAGCTAGTAGGCCCGACCAGGCCTCCCTGATAGGCGAGTCCCCAGCTGGCTGGCCTTAGCAGGCCACCTTATACTATCACCCGGACTCAGGGCTCAAAGCTAACAGTGGTTATCAGGTAGTAGGCCACTCAGGCCTCCCTGAAGGTGAATTCCCACTTAAGATGGTTATCAGGTAGTAGGCCTCAGCCGGCCGCCCTGAAGGCGAATTCCCACTTAAGTTGGCTATCAGGTAGTAGGCCTCTCTGGGCCTCCCTGAAGGTGAGCTCCCAAATATTGTGGCTGTCAGGTAGTAGGCCGCTCTGGGCCTCCCTGAATGTGAGCGCCCAAATATTTTGGGTGTCAGGTAGTAGGCCTCACCAGGCCTCCCTGAAGGTGAGTTCCCACATGCTGTGATTATCAGGTAGTAGGCTCCTCCAGGCCTCCTTGAATGAGTACGGTCAGGTAGTAGGCCTCACCAGGCCTCCCTGAAGGTGAGCTCCCCACATACTGTGGTTGTAAGGTAGCAGGCCTCACCGGGCCTCCCTGAAGGTGAGTTCCCACGTACTGTGGTTATCAGGTAGTAGGCCTCTCTTGGCCTCTCTGAAGGTGAGCACCCCACATACTGTGGTTATCAGGTAGTAGGCCTCTCTGGGCCTCCCTGAAGGTGAGCATCCCACTTACTGTGGTTATCAGGTAGTAGGCCTCACGGGCCTCTCTGAAGGTGAATTCCCACTTACGTTGGCTATCAGGTAGTAGGCCTCTCCGGGCCTCCCTGTAACGTTCCCTAGTGGTGTTGGGTTTATGAAGCTAGTGGTCTCTTGCTATCAGTTTCAGCTAGCCTTAATAGGCAGCTGCTGAAGGCGAGCTTGCGCCCTGGCTCGCTAAAGTGTTCATTCTCTGCTATTGGTTCCCTCCCGGAACTTTTTCTGCCTACAGCCTGGTTTGCCTACCAGGCAGACCTGTGCTCCCCTCACCGAGGGTCTCTATGAGCATGCGGCTTCCTGAGTCTGGTCAGACGGTCGTAGGCCTCTCGTGAGGCCTCCCAGTTAGATCAGCCCTTAGGCCTTCACAGGCCTCCTCAGTGTTTTGAAACACAGACACTGGGTTGATCCGTGGATAGAGTAGAGAAACTCCCCTCGCTAGCAAGGGTTGGAAAGCACTATGCTGAGTCATACTCTCCGGGATATCCCGTCTCTGAGATCCGGGCCGAGTGGTTCACTGCCAGCTTCGCAGTCCCTCGGGTTGGATGCCTTTCTTAAGGCTTTGTTGTCCAGAGGCTCTGTCTTCAGACAGACAGGATTTGGCCAGACTAGTGTCTATGTACTGACGCCAGGTCAGGCCGTCCTGGTGGCATTTCGGGGTGAGTACGTTCCCCTGAATAGTGACTGGCTGGGGTTCCTTCGGGTTCCCTAGCCACATTCCCTAGAAGGGACCCCTTCTAATCGGAAGCTGTGGTTCCAGGCCCGGAGCCGGCCCAGGTAGACCTTTTTATTTACCATGTTTATGAAGGTTTTTCTGTGAGGCTGTAGCTTGGGCTATGACCGTAGGGAATGCTGTCACTGACAGCCCAGTGTGACCTGAGGGTGAGTGGTTCTAGCGTTTCATTTGAAGTTGCTGGTTCTGACAGTTGTCACTGCCACTTGGCATGCACTCCCCTTAGCATGGCGGAGTTGGTATATCGTTCCCCATAACGTCGTTGACGTATTGTTGAGTTCCCTTCGAAAGGGAACGTCTCAGGTTACGACTGTAACCTATGTTCCCTGAGAACAGGGAACGAGACAATACGTCTCCCTGCCATGCATCGGGGCTTGCCTACCGTACAGTCCCTTCAGACGATAAGGTGATTTGTCATGTGTGCAAGGCGCCCCTTTATACTTCCAGGTCGCACGTTAATCATTCACACTAATGATTCACGGGCTGTCGCCGGTCAATATGATTGACGTGATTTGATAGTGATTTCAGACACCTGTCACGCCTGAGGCGTTCCCCATAACGTCGTTGACGTATTGTCTCGTTCCCTGTTCTCAGGGAACATAGGTTACAGTCGTAACCTGAGACGGTTTTTATTCAGAGCTATATAAGTGTGAACACTTAAGGTGATGATACACAGGGCAACTTTTTGAGCAATGTTGCTGGGCAATGTTGCTGTCAACGGGCAACCAGAAGAGACCCACGGCCGTTCTAAATTATCCAGATAGAAATGTATTGCCCATTTTCAATTAGAAAGTGCCAAGCAACAATCGCTCGGCAAGATTGCCCAGCAACATTGCTCAAAAAGTTGCCCAGTGTATCATCACCTTTAGAGGTGAAAGATATAGCCAGTGAGTTTTATATGGGTCTACCTAAAGTTCCGGATGGAGCAAATGCTGAACTGGAAAAACCTTTTACGAAAGGTGAACTGTATGATGCCCTAAAGATTATGGAGTGCGGGAATGCTCCGGGGATCAACGGTATTCCTGTAGAGTTTTATAGATCACTCTGGGCAGTTTTGGGGGATGATCTGCTAGAAGTGCTTAATGACAGTTTGACCAATGGGTCGCTTCCTACAAGCTGCAGGATAGCAGTGATCATGGGCGTCGGAAGCAAAAAAAAAAGTGGGTGGGTCCTCCCCCACAAAAATGTTACTGGAGTAAATACCATTTCTTGTATTCTGGTGCCTTTTAATTAAACAAGTAAACTAAACTCCGCTTCATGTCATGCATTAAAGCAACCCCAAGTAAGATTTTTTACCTTAAAATAATGTTTCCAAAATCGTTTCAGTCGTTCATCAAGTCGTGACATGGCGAACTGCACTTATGCCACAGCTTTGCGGTCCTTTATCTGATATATCCACGCTATGTAAGATTGCCAGATCGGGTCGCGTTTCTGTAGTTCTAATGAGACAAGAAAACGACTAATTTGACTTGCTTTACGACAAGCGTTACAATTGCTACAATTGCTCGTTTGTGATGTCGCAATACATCATACTTTCATAAAATCATGCATCATACTCTACCTTGTATGTGGCCATTGTTGATTCCAAAGCTGGTGCTGGATAAACAGAGAGCATGTGCGTGCGCGTGCGACAGTAGGCTGCGGTAGGCTAAATTATTTACAACAGCGGTAATGGACAATTCCGCTTCCAACCTGTAGGGCGACCGCAGAGGAAAAGTCACTTGGTGTTGCTTTAAATGCACAGCAATCCGTGGATTATCCCGCTGCTGATACCATGGTCATTTGCCAGCATTGACAACTTAAAGCTGTTATTGATGTTTGCAATGCAATATTTGACTGGAAGGGTACAATGGGCAGTTATTTTAGTCAGTTGCGGCTCGTTGAGAAATATAATGATTCAGCAGAATTGGAGTTTTAGTTTATGGAATGTATTAGGGCATTCCTCAAGTGGAATGGATTTGACTGATGGCGCTCTGAAAAGCGAAAAGACATATGCGCTGAATTAGAGACGGTAAAAGTGAGTGGGTCCAATATCATTGGTCTTAAAAAGTGGGTGGGTCTTGTCCCACCCATATACAATGGTTCCGACGCCCATGGCAGTGATCACCCTTCTACCGAAGAAAGGAGACCTTAGAAACATAAAGAACTGGCGACTTGTGTCACTCTTATGCTCTGATATGAAGATCTTATCCAAAGCCTTAGGGATTAGATTGAGAGAAGTGATTGCTGGGGTCATCCATGCAGACCAGACATACTGTGTTCCCAGTAGGTCTATTTTTGACAATATTCATTTAATTAGAGACATTTTGGACATCTCTGGATCATTGGGTCTAGATTTTGGTCTTATTCCCTTAGACCAAGAAAAAGCTTTTGACCGTTGTTGAGCATAACTACCTCTGGCAGACACTGAGAGAGTTTGGTTTCAGCCCGCGTTCCATCAAAATGATTGGGGTGTTGTATGTAAACACTGAGAGTGTACTTAAAATTAATGGAGGGTTGAGTGCTCCTTTTAAGATCACAAGAGGTATAAGAGCCGGTATCGCGATCAGACATGGCATCAGCCTTGGTATTCTTAGAACCGGGACGGTAAGTGACCGTAAATTGAAACCGACTGAAGAGCAGGGACCTCCTGGCTGTACGGAGGT
The DNA here is from genome assembly GCA_026230005.1 of Gila orcuttii. Classification (NCBI taxonomy): domain Eukaryota; kingdom Metazoa; phylum Chordata; class Actinopteri; order Cypriniformes; family Leuciscidae; genus Gila; species Gila orcuttii. The sequence continues at coordinate 27,027,594 of JAPDVR010000019.1, read as the reverse complement.
ACTCTAGATTCTTGTGATCCGTGAATACCGTGAAGGGGTGTGAGGCTCCCTCCAGCCAGTGCCGCCACTCCTCAAAAGCGGCTTTCATAGCCAGTAGTTCACGATCACCCACATCGTATAACAGGGGTATAACTTGGGAGGAGATCCTTGCCGTTGGGACAGGATGGCACCCAAGCCTGTGTTAGAGGCATCCACTTCAACTACAAACGGTAACTCGGGGTTGGGATGGTGCAGGATGGGAGCCGTAGTGAATCGTTGCTTGAGTTGATTGAAGGCGTGGGTGGCGTCCTTACTCCAGGGGAGACGCACTGCGTTCTTTCGCACCAGAGAGGTCAGAGGCCCAGCCACCGTCCTGAAGTCTCTGATGAAGCAGTGGTAAAAGTTCGCGAACCCAAGGAAGCGTTGCAACGCCTTCAGGGTGGTGGGTTGCGGTCGGTCCAAAACTGCCTTGACCTTACTCTCATCCATTGCCACGCCTTCTGGACTGATGACATAACCCAGGAATGTTGTAGTGGTCTGGTGGAAATCACACTTCTCAATCTTAGCGTAGAGGTGGTGCTGGATGAGTCTTTGGAGGACTGCCCGGACGTGCTGGATGTGATCTTTTAAGCTGTCTGAATAAACCAAGATGTCGTCAATGTAGACGATGACCGTTCGGTGGAGCATATCTCGGAACACATCGTTGATGAAGGACTGGAAGACCGCTGGACTGTTGGCCAGGCCGAACGGCATAACAAGATATTCATAGTGCCCTGTGCAGGTGGAAAAATCGGTTTTCCATTCGTCCCCCTCGCGAATGCGGATCAGGTTATAGGCAAACCGCAGATCCAGTTTAGTATAGAATCTGGCCGTGCGAAGGAGCTCCAATGCGGCGGGCACTAGGGGCAGTGGATAGCGGAACTTGATCATGCAGTCATTGAGAGTTCTATAATCAATGCAGGGTCGGAGGCCACCGTCTTTCTTCTGCACAAAGAAGAATCCGGCCGATGCAGGGGACGTTGAAGGTCGAATGAAGCCTTTCGCAAGTTCCTCTTTAATATATCTTCGCATGGCCTCGGTTTCAGGTTGGGAGAGCGGGAAAATACGGCCCTTGGGAGGCGTGGTGCCTGGCACCAGATTGATGGCACAGTCGTTGGTACGGTGAAGAGGAAGCCTTGAGGCTTTTGTCTTGCTGAAGGCCTCTGACAGATCGTGATACGTGGATGGGAAACGGTTAATAACAGCGTCCTCCCGGGGCTCGATGATGGTTAGGACTGGTAAGGGTGTGACAGTGGTGAGACAGGTAGCGTGACAGTTCTTCCCCCAGCAAACGATTGGACCGGTTGCCCACTGGATATGTGGGTCGTGCTTGCGGAGCCAGGGCAGGCCCAGAATGACAGGTCTGTGTGGAGCCTAAAGTACAAAGAATTGGATGGTCTCACGGTGAAGAACTCCGGTCCGCATGCAAACCTTTTGAGTGATGTGGGAGACCAAGCCGGAACCTAGCGGCCGCCCATCGACTGCTTCGACTGTGAGGGGAGAGGAACAGGGATTCAGAGTAATCTTGTGGTGCACGGCATAATCTCGGGACATGAAGTTACCAGCAGCTCCAGAATCAATTAAGGTGGACGTGAATACTGCTTGGCCATTAATGATGAACTCAAGGGGTACAGATACACAGGAGTTGGGATTGAGAGAATCAATGGTCAAACTCACCGGTGCTACATCTCTCAGAGGTGGTCGTGAAGGACAGTGGAGACGAAAGTGACCAGCTCCGCCGCAGTACAGGCATAGGTTCTGAGACCTTCGTCGCTCCTTCTCCTCCGGGGTCAGTCAGGAGACGTTTATCTGCATGGGCTCACTGGTCTCCATTGATGCTGAATCAGAGGCTCGAGGAGTGAAAAGGTTGCGGGTGGAAGACACAAGACGCTGGCCGGGACGACGAGATTGCATGAGATGGTTTATTTGGATAGACAGGTGGATGAATTGATCAAGATCCTTTGCCTCGTCGCGACAGGCCAGCTCGGCTTGCAGCTCGTGGGTTAAGCCTCGCCGAAAGACCACCTTCAGTGCATTGTCGGGCAAGTCCGTCTGAGCCGCGAGGGTGCGGAATTCGAGTGCATACTCAGCGGCGGTAGACCCGCCCTGCGTGATTTCTAGGAGACAGTCCTCCACTCCCTTACCCTTCTTGGAGTGTTCGAAGACTGCCCGGAACCTCTGAAGAAATTCGGCGAACGTGGGAAAAGAGGTACCATCCGGTCTCTATACCGCTGTGAACCAGTCTAGAGCATGACCGGTGAGTAGCGAGCAAACAAAGGCGATTTTGCTGTCATCAGTAGAATGAGACGTGGGTTGTTGGGCAAGATGCATTGAGCACTGGAGAACGAAGCCCTTGCATTTATTTGGGTTTCCTGCGAACTTCTCGGGAAGAGCAAGGCGGGGATTCGTGCACGCGGAGGGTTGGAGCTCGGGAGCGTGGGCATCGGGAAGACGCGTAGGCACCGGAGTTGGATCGGTGGTCGAGGTTTGTAGTGCTCGGATCGCTTGAATCAAATCCTCGGTTAATGAGGTTAGGCGGTTTAGTTGGTGATGATGAGCAGCGAGCTGGTTGGCTTGAGCAGAGAAAGCGGCTGACCAAGCAGATGCCGTTGCTGGATCTTCTTGTGGCGAAGTCTTCTGTTGTGATACATCAGACTCAGTCAGATCCATTTGCAACAGTTTATTAAGATTATACCAGGTCGACAGGCAAGGGTCCAGTACCAGCGAGAGCAGTGTAGCAGGGCAGGCAATAGCGTAAAGGGAACCAGGCAGGAGATCAGGGGCATGCAGCAGACGAGACGAGATCTAGTAAACAGGCAGTAGGTCAATGAGCAGGCAGCAGACAAGACGAGATCCAGGAAACAGGCAGTGGGTCAATGGGCAGGCAGCAGACAATCGAAGAGAGGGTTCAGCAGGGTCAAAAACACAGGCAGAATAACTGTCACGAAAACGCTCGGAAATGTACACAACGGTGAAACAAGACTTCGCACAGAGCGAGCTGTGAGTCAAGTCAAGTCAAGTCAAATATATTTATATAGCGCTTTTCACAATACAGATTGTATCAAAGCTGCTTCACAGTATCAATCAAAACAACTTAACAATGTTTGTTTATTACTGGAAAAAAGACATCCAAGTTTGGTAGAGCTGATCAATGGTATGATTGGTTAATTAATTTGAATATCCCCAACTGAGCAAGCCAAAGGCAACAGTGGCAAGTAACCGAAAAACTCCATCCAGTGACCTAATGGTGTCCTAACACCCCATCAGATGACCCAATGGAGAAAAAAAACCTTGGGAGAACCCAGGCTCAGTCGGGGGCCAGTTCTCCTCTGGCGTTTATGAACTAGAGGCCGAATTTACAGTAACTGTAAGATAAAAAATGTATATGAATGCCTGGCTAAATAGATGCGTCTTCAGTCTAGTTTTAAACTGGGAGAGCGAGTCTGAGCTACGAACAATATCAGGAAGGCTATTCCAGAGCTTCGGAGCTAAATGTGAAAATGCTCTGCCTCCTTTGGTGGATCTGGATATCCTAGGAATGACCAGAAGCCTAGAATTTAGTGATCTTAAAGAGCGCGATGGATTGTAAGGCGATAGAAGATCCGTTAAATAGACTGGAGCTAAACCATTTAGAGCTTTATAAGTTAAAAAGCAATACCTTGTATTTAATACGGAACTTTATAGGTAACCAATGAAGTGATGATAAAATCGGTGTTATATGATCATATTTTCTTGATCTAGTAAGAACTCTAGCGGCTGCATTTTGGACTAACTGTAGCTTGTTTATTGAAGATGCAGGACAACCAGCTAATAAAGCATTACAGTAATCTAGTTTTGAGGTCATGAATGCATGAACTAACTTTTCTGCATCAGAGACTGATAGCATATTACGTAGCTTAGCAATGTTTCTTAGGTGGAAAAAGGCAGTTTTTGTAACATATGAAATATACTTTTCAAAAGACAGGTTGCAGTCTAATGTAACACCCAGGTCTTTTACTGTAGCGGATAAAGTAACAGGGCATCCTACTATGTTAAAGTCGTGCTGTGAAAGGTTTTGTGGACGTTTTTTAGAACCGATAAGTATTACCTCTGTCTTGTCTGGATTTAATAAAAGAAAATTACGCGTCATCCAATCTTTTATATCTTTAACACAATCTGTCAATTTGGATAATTTAGCGTATTCATCTGGCCGTGATGAAATATATATTTGAGTGTCATCAGCATAACAATGGAAACTAATTCCATGTTTCCTTAGAATATTACCAAGTGGCAGCATATATATTGAGAATAATAAAGGGCCTAACACAGATCCCTGCGCCACTCCATAGTTTGCCGAAGTTATAATCGATTTTTCTCCATTTAAGTAGACGAAATGGTAGCGGTCAGATAAGTATGACCTGAACCAGCTTAATGCTTGTCCTTGAACACCAGTGTAATTTTGTAGTCGATCTAAGAGTATTGTGTGATCTATAGTATCGAACGCAGCACTAAGGTCAAGTAAAACTAGTACTGAGATACAGCCTTGGTCCGAAGCTAAAAGTAAATCATTTGTGATTCTAACAAGCGCAGTTTCAGTGCTATGATGTGGCCTGAATCCAGACTGAAACTTTTCATAGATGTCGTTTTCTTGCAAGAAAGAGCCGAGTTGAGCGGACACAACTTTTTCTAATATTTTTGACATAAATGGAAGATTCGAAATCGTCCCCTTGGAATTATAAGGTTCTATCTGACATTTTTGTCAAAATTGAGTTATTCACATATTCTTATTCGGTGACAACTTATTTACATTATGTGATGTGTTTTTTTAAGTTGTGTATTGTGGGACTTTTTATTGAAAAAACAAAAAGGTTCTATCTACAAAATCGAACTCTAACTTGGCTCTATAAGGTTCTATCTGCGTGAGCCAATCAGCACTTCGAATGCACAGAAGAGGACCAATCAGAATCAACTTTATATGTCATGTCGCCAGCTTTTTCCTTGAAGACAAAAAGAAATAAAGGCATAATGCTATACATTTACAGTAAATTAAATATTCACTAAATTGTGTAGTGTTATGAAGTGGCTTCAATTAGGCAATTTTCTTTATAGTGTATTGGTTATTATTATTAATTATCAATGAGGTTATTATTAATAACTATTATTATTATAGTTATTATTATTTGAATTATACAAATATGCAGTGAGTAAATTGAATATTTAAAAAAAAACAATTGTGTGTGTGTGCGCGCTAATGTGTGTGTGTGTGTGTGTGTGTGTGTGACAGTGTGTGTGTGTGTGTGTGTGTGTGTGTGACAGTGTGTGTGAAAGTGTGTGTGTGTGTGTGTGTGTGTGTGAAAGTGTGTGTGTGTGTGTGTGTGTGTGACAGTGTGTGTGTGTGTGTGTGACAGTGTGTGTGTGTGTGTGTGTGTGTGTGTGTGTGTGTGTGTGTGTGTGTGTGTGTGTGTGTGTGTGTGTGTGTGTGTGTGTGTGTGTGTGTGTGTGTGTGAAAGTGTGTGTGTGTGTGTGTGTGTGTGTGTGTGTGTGTGTGTGTGTGTGTGTGTGTGTGTGTGTGTGTGTGTGTGTGTGTGTGTGTGTGAAAGTGTGTGTGTGTGTGTGTGTGCGTGTGTGTGTGTGTGTGACAGTGTGTGTGTGTGTGTGTGTGTGTGTGTGTGTGTGTGTGTGTGTGTGTGTGTGTGTGAGTGAGAGAGGGGGTGTGTGTGTAAGTGAGAGAGGGGGTGTGTGTGTGTGATTAAAAAATTAGTCTGACATTTTTTTGTGATCATATAGTCAGTGAATCATTTTTCAATGATTATTAAACTTTATGAATTAATTTGCTGAAGCATGTCGATTTTCTTGTAGTTTTTAAAGTCTTAAAATGTCTTAATTTTTACAATATTAAGCCTTAAAGGTCAAATAGTTAACAATTTCATTGATGGTGTCTTAATTACAACAATAAACGTTAGCATGTTATTTCAGCCATACTGATGTCTAGAGAGAAAGCCATTATACCTGGCCCACTTTAGCTGGAATAAAGTCCTGCTCAGATGTATTACAGTAGCTGCTTTCTGTCTAAACAAAAGAAAGATTAAAGTAACAATTTCTGCAATAATGTGTTTAATTACCCACCAAATTGGTAACGAAAATTAAGATTCTGCACTGGACAAAATATTTAGACCTACCTTGCTTAATTTGAAATGTCCTAAATACATGGAAGTGCTAAAAAATATGAAATAAATGTCATAGAAAGGATAAAATTTAACTTTCTAACACGTTGAGATGTTGTTACAACATTAATTTTATATTTCATGTTCAAATAATGTTTTGGCAGATAGAACCTTATAATTCTAAGCGAAAAGTGTTTTTTTAGAATTAGAAGGTTCTATCTGCATTTGACCCATTTAAAAAAAAAACATTTACAAATTTGAGAGGGTTTTGATATTGTACATTTAGAATACATTTAGGGTCCCTGTTATTTTCATGTTTGAAAGAAACTTGTTCCCCATATAAATTTTCCTATATGTAATGCAAAAACTTTGAAGCTCAATATCTCAAAACTGCTCAGAACGCAGATAGAACCTTATAATTCCAAGGGGACGAAATGGGTCTGTAATTTGCTAGGTTATTTGGATCTAATTGTGGTTTCTTAATAAGAGGTTTTATAACTGCCAGCTTGAACGTTCTTGGAACATGACCTAAAGATAAAGATGAGTTAATAATATTGAGAAGAGGCTCTTCCACTATAGGTAACACTTCTTTCAGTAGTTCAGTTGGTATAGGATCTAATAAACATGTTGTTGTTTTAGATGAAGTGATAAGTTTATTTAACTCTTTTTGTTCTATGGTTGTAAAGCATTGTAATTGTTCTTGCGGGGTGATAATTGCGGCTGAATTATAAGGCGCGAGCAAAGATCGAACGTTTACGATTTTGATTCTGATGCTTTCAATTTTCTCGGTGAAGAAGTTCATGAAATCATTACTACTAAACTGTAACGAGGTATTTTGTTCAGACAACGTCTGTTTATTTGTTAGTCTAGCCACGGTATTAAAAACCTTGGATTATTTCGGTTGTTTTCTATTAATTTGCTGAGGTGCTCAGCCCTGGCCGTTTTAAGTGCCTTTTTATAAAGTGACATACTGTCTTTCCACGCGATTTTAAAGACCTCTAAATTACGGGTTTCTCTCTTTAAAACATACGTAGTATTATTGTACCATGGTGCTATACTTTTTTCTCTGACCTTTTTTAATCTAATGGGTGCAACAATATCCAATGTTCTAGAGAGAATGGTGCTCATAGTGCTAGTTAGTTCGTCTAATTCATCTGTTTGTTTGGGTTCAGGCAGCAGCTGAGACAGATCAGATAAGCTATTTGAGAAATGATCTATGGTGGATGGACGAATTGTTCTACCTGGTCGATAACGTGGCGCAGCATGACATATTACAGCAGTGCGTAATATGCAAGTTACCAAGTAGTGGTCAGTGACATCATCACTTTGTGGAATGATATCTATATCGGTTGGATCGGTTCCATATGATATAATTAAATCGAGTGTATGATTAAGACGATGAGTTGGTCCGGTGACGTTTTGCTTGACCCCGAAGGAGTTTAATAAATCTGCAAACGCAGCCCCTAACGCATCATTTAAATTATCTACGTGTATGTTAAAATCTCCAACAATTAATGCTTTATCGACGTTGACCAAAAGATCTGATAGAAAGTCAGCAAACTCTTTTAGGAAATTGGCATAAGGCCCTGGAGGTCTATATACCGTAGCCAATGCTAGAGATAATAGGGATTTTTTTCTAACATCTAAGAGCGTAACATTTAGCACAAGCACTTCAAACGAATTAAACCTATGACGAGTTTTCTGAGTAACATTAAGGATATCTCTGTAGATTGTTGCAACACCGCCGCCACGACCGATCAGACGGGGCTCATGCTTATAACAGTATCCTGGCGGAGTAGACTCATTTAGACCGAAATAATCATTTGGTTTAAGCCAGGTTTCAGTAAGGCACAGAACATCAAAATTATTATCTGTGACCATTTCATTTACAATAACCGCCTTAGGTGTGAGTGATCTAATGTTTAGAAGACCTAGCTTTAGAAATTGTTTTTGTTCACTAATAGCGAGATTTTTTGTTTTAATAACAATTCGATTTTTTCTAGATCCCGCAGTAGATTTATTATTTGATCTTAGTAAACGAGGAATAGACACAGTTTCTATGTAATGTTCTACACTAGTATTAATATCAATTAAATTGGTGTAGTAGAAACTGTGATTTGGATTTTTGGTTACTAGTCAAAGTGAGTGTGAGTTATATAGGGCTGGAAATGAGTAACAGCTGTGTGTGTGATCATTACTCACAGGTGGGAATGGAATCAGCGCATGAGTGAGGCATGGTGGGATTTGTAGTTCGGGAAACAGTCAATATTCGGGTGAGATCGCCCGTCGTTGGTTATTGGGGGGAATAGCAGGACTGGCGGTCGTGACAATTACAGCGCGTGAATTCATCAGTTTCTCCCGAAATACATGAAAGTGGCCGGTGAACTGGGAGAAAAGTAGAGTTGACTTTATAGTTATTTACACTGTGTGTCTGATATGAATAAAAACCGTCGGCAAATAATTTGAATGGATTGTTATTGCTGCACCATAGACACCATTGTGTATTTTACAAACTATAAATGTATTGTTTTGCTATAAATTATATGTATTTAAATGTCTGGAAAAAAAATAAACATTATGTGGTTAAAAACACTGAACAGTAGTGATATAGCCTATGACAAGCACTGAGCGCGTCCGTCTTTGGCTAGGCACCAGCCATAGCGCAAAAGCACAGTTTCTATCTGGCAGTTATGTCACGTCACTGTACATTCGCTCCTTAGTGGTCAGCTGCTGCAGAGTTTGCCGAAATCGAAATTGCTGATGAGATATAGAGGAAAATATCTAGTTGAAAATGAGAATGTTACCCCCCCTCCCCCCTCCCGATGTAATCGTCCATCGCGATGTTTCACTGTAGACATCATCTGATACCAAATTGGTAGACATCGCCCAACCCTCGTGTGCACTATCAGGCATGTTGTATGCTTTAGCCATTGAACCTCTGTTATCAATAATTAGAGCAAACATTGATGAATGGAGTATACTGCAATCTGAATGTAAGATTAAGTTATCAGCTTATGCTGATGATATTGTTGTCATGATAAAAATCAAGAAGTCGACACTCTGCAAGTAATAATAAATGAGTTTGGTAAAATGTCTAAGGTAGCTAAGGTAAACTGGATTAAGAGTGAAGCTATTGTAGGCTATGTGGAAAGTGGGAAGGGAGATGCCTTCCTAAACTACCTGCTGGGCTTGAGTGAAAGAAAAGTGGTTTTAAATATTTAGGTGTATATCTTGGGGATGATTCAATGCTGCAGAAAAACTGGGAAGGGTTTTTGGAGAAAACAAAAGGACAACTATAAAAATGGAGATGGTTGTGGCCAAAAATGTCTTTCAGAGGACGTGTTACAATCATCAATAATTTGGTGGCTTCAACATTCTGGCATTGCATGGCATGTACTGAGCCGCCAGGTGGACTTTTTGCAAAACTGCAGGCTGTCCTAGTAGACTTTTTTTGGACTAAGCTTCATTGGGTACCATAGAGTGTACTCTATCTTCCTAAAGAAGAAGGGGGACAAGGACTAATACACCTGGTCAGCAGAGGAGCAACCTTTCTCTTACAGTTTATTCAAAGACTTTTAACAGGTCCTGAAGATCTTGTCTGGAGAAGCATTGCTAATTTTATTTTAAGACAAGCTGGAGGCTTGGGATTGGACTCTACTTTGTTTTGAATGGACTTTAGCAAGATTCAATTGAATGGACTGACACCTTTTTTAAAAGGGATCTTTAGAATATGGAGCCTTTTTAAAGGGAAAAGGGGGGTTTCTGAGTCTTTGCATTGGTTTCTAGAAGAACCGACTGTGTTTGGAGCTAGATTTGATGAATCAAGTGAAATTGCATGGGGTTTTGAAAATGTAATGTTTACAAGAAAACAAGAAAAGTTAAACTTTATCATCTAATAGCTGCTGGGGGTTCCGAGTTAAATAACTCACAAGGGGTAGCCTCTTGTTTAAGTTTAAACCTGAAAGATTAGCAGGGAAACTGCTGGATGTTTTAAATGTCTAAATCTAAAACTGACAGTAGGCTAGAAGAAAAGTATCTCCTTTTGAGTTACGGTGAAGGAAATGTGTTTCCAAATAAGAAGGATCCTTTTCCAGAGTCATACATTACTCCTGATCCTAAAGGAGCTAACGGGGAGATGTTGGAGAATATAGAAGATCTAAGCTTTCATGAGGCTGAGAGTAAAACAATGGGTCCCACTTTATATTAAGTGGCTTTTAAGTACAATGTACTTATTTAGGGCTGGGGATAAAATGATAACGATAATTATCGCGATATAATTTTTTCTCGATAAAACAATATCAATAGTTCGATAAATGTTCGATAATGTTTATGCGCCAAAAGTGGAACGAAACTCATTTGAACCGCACGCCACATGGACCATTTATCCGCTCAGCTCAAAGTCCAAAAGGCAGCGCACCACGAGCTCACTAGAGCAGTTGCGTTTACTCTGATCGGTCTCAGTCACGAGATCCAGTGAGAAGCGCTTGAATTCAGTGAAGAACACAAATGTCTCAGTGATTTAAACCAGTTTAAAGGCAGATGAAACAGCGCTGACAAACAGGAGAAACAATGTGCGCAACGATACAGTCAGAAGGCTTTTCAGTCTACAAATTCCCATCATTGACCATGGATTTACTGTAACGTTAGCCTAGTAATATTAACTGCACCATGAAATGTGGGATATACATATTGAATTGTATTATATTATTAATGTAGACAATGTATTAAAGGACTAATGAAATATAATTACAGTATTTAATAATGTATTTAGGCTACTTTTTTTCATACAAATACCATAGAAACAATAAAGTTACATTTTGCCATGATATTTAGGTGCTATAGGCTATGCCTGGTTTCATCTGTGGTTATCATGATCTAAATGCATGATACTGGATGACCAGTGGTTAATTTGAATAAAACTCAAAGTCAGAATATTACATTTTACCAAATAAAATTGAGGTCGTTACATTTTTTTTAACAGATGTTACTGTTTTTGTTAATGAACCTAAATTTAACATAGTAAATCTGCATCCTAACTCAAGCTAATACTACTGTCAACTCACTGTCAAATATGCGTTTCGAGACAAAACATGTAATATTAATATTGCAGCCTGCACTGCAAACTGTGCTGAAGATACGTGCCATCAAAGTCAGGCAACACAAACCTGTTTCAAGACTCAAAACAATATTCCCCATTAGCACATGACAAATGACAAATGTTTGAATGTTCTACCTGAGATTTGTGAAATGTTCTGACAATAAAGAGTAGTTTAAAACCACAATTAACGCTCCGGTTTCTACAACTTTCACTTAGGAGCAAAAATCTGCCTTTAAACTTGAAAGAAATAAAAATTTGATATTTATCGTGATAATTATCGATATCGACTGATATAAAACAATTATCGTGATATTTTTTTTGGGCCATATCGCCCAGCTCTATGTTGTATTGTAAAACACTTTTGCTGCTATTGAGGTGTGATACGGGTAAGGTTAGGGACAGGTGTGGTGGTATGGGTTGGTTCAAGGGTGGGTCAAGGTGTAAAGGGAAGGGTCAACAGTGTAATTACAAATGTAATTACATACATTAATTACAGCTGTAACTGCATGCAGGTATTTTTAAAAAATAAGTACAATGTAAAAACATGTATGTACACGATAAGTCCATTGTATCAAATTATTAGTTTCAATGTAAGTACATAGTACTTAAAGCCACTTTATATAAAGTGGGACCAAAAAATGTATAGAAGTTGTGTCAAAGTTTTAAAAAATAAAACCTTAAATGGAAGAGTAGATACTGTTTGGAGAGACAAACTAGGTTTGGATCCGAATGTAAAACCTGTGTGGAGAATTTTTTATAAACCTCCTTTAGAAAAAAGAGTGGGGGATAGGTGAAGCAAAAATGGCAATATATATATATATAAGCAGGAGGAATAAAATCGAAGGGTCAGAAGGATGTGAAGTTGTATCTGGTGTTATAATGATGCAGTTTGCTCTGTTTTAGATGAACTTTTATTTTTTTCTTGTGTGTTAAAATGATTAGCACTAATGTAAATGCATAGTATTGTGTTTTTGGAATTGTATTGAGTGATATAAAAAGTGTAAAATAAATGTTTGGTCAAATTCTCTTTCTCTCTCTCTCTCTCTCTCTCTCTCTCTCTCTCTCTCTCTCTCTCTCTCTCTCTATCTCTCTCTCTCTCTCTCTCTCTCTCTCTCTATCTCTATCTCTATCTCTATCTCTATCTCTATCAAATTAGAGGAACATTCAACCTGAAGGAACTGCCACTAATGTGAGGGAAATTTATTTTTGAAGACAAGAAAGGATAATGATAGCAGTCAAAAATAAATCATAAATGAATCTCCATTCAACTGTGCTGGCTGGTTAGAAGATGTGAGTGCTTTCACTATGGACAAAAGCCTAACTCAATGTGAAAGGTGCTATGCCGTTTTATAATGCACTTTTACGTACTCTAAATGCCTGTCATCAGAAATGCCCCCTGAATTTAAAGTAGACATTATTGCTTCTTGATTTATGGTGAAAAATGTAATAAACACTCAGCCTGTCTTCTCTCTGCATAGACAGCAGTTTGTTGATGGATGCACTAACTTCAGGACTGTTTCTCCTCTCTTTCCTCGTCTTTTCCACTGTCTTGTATTACACAATCAAGTATTCCGTGAAAAGCAGCAATGACAGTCCAAACTCTGACGGCTATAATTATCTAGGCCTATCTGAAGAGCAGGAATGGAACGCCAAAGAGACGTCCTGCTTTAGGGGCGGAGAGAGCTGTCACACACCCTGGCACCCCCCGCTGTAGCCCATATGTGGAATGAGCTCTCAATCCAATGTTAAATTTGCACTTGTCACTACAGCAATTCATTCAAATTCATCCAAAAAGGAAAGTTGTTTTCATCATACTATGTTATTTTCTCAAATCAAATTCAGTGAGAACATATTAAGAGAACTTTAATTTTTGAGTGAACGACTCCTTTAAAATCTAGTGATAAGTTTTTTGTTTTTGTTTTTTTTCTGCATTGATCTACCTGTTTCTAATCACGATGGAAGTAATCAAGTGGTTTCAGGTGGCCGGTGCATTTTCGGTTCAGCGCACTTAACTATCAGCATCTCTTCTGCATGAGCAGCATTTAGCCTCGGTCATTTCTGAGTTTAGTTTCAAGGTGACACTGTAGGACAGCTGATGGAGATTCACACACAGAGATCTGTAGCAACACCACTTCATTCATTTTCAGCGAGAGTTGGCAATTTCCAGCGACATGATTGACAGCTGCTCTTGATGGGATGCAAAAAAAGTTTAACCCTATGCTAATTAGACACTTCTACCAATAGGAGTGAAGACATTGGAGTGCACTAGATTTGTGAGATTCTAGTTGAGTGTTGTGAGATTCCTGACTATTTGCTTTCTGTCCAAATGCTAGGATATACATTAAAAACATATGCATGTTAAACTAGGATGAATTTAGTCTCAAAACAATTAACATGCATGCACAATTATCCATGAACTTGATAAATGTTGCAGATGTTTTACTATCCACAACCAAATGCCTTCTTGCGTGTTCAAAATTCAGAATTAAATGAATGTGTAGCAATTTGTTAAAATAGAGACATTTTTGTAAATACAAATGTTTTCTTTTATATTAGTGTATCATAATTTGCACATGCAACAAAGAAGATGTGCATTTGTGGATCAGGTGACACACTTGCATTCATATAAGTCTTTTCTGAGTCCATCTCATAAGGTTTTCAAGCATTTCACAACCCACACACAAACAACTACAAATGAATAGGCTAGCTGCACGACTACCCGTCTATTTTACAAATTCACAAATGTGCATTATTACATTTAAACTAATACTTTACTACTTGTATGTGCAAAATACATTATTACATGAATGTACAGCATTTTGTACAAATTGAAATTTAAAATGTCCCGCTGTCGCTCGTCAACATAATGGCAGTGAATAGCGACAAGCATCAAACTTAAAAAAAAGTATCATAGAATGGTCCCATGCAACACGTGTCATATATGGGGGTACACAATAGGGTTTGGTTAAAAAAAAAAAAAAAAAGCGAAATTTATTGTATTTTTTAATGAAAATCCTGACCTTGACCGTTGGTCTTCTGTGCTCGACTGCGCGACTTGAGACTCTATTATGTCAGCAGCTCTGTCTCGCCCAGAAAAATTACACAAGTTGTGAGAAATCAAGATTGACAAGAACACATCATGAAACAGCTAGATATCACAAAAAAAGACATGTATACTTTCTTCACTGAGTTGACTATCTCCGGAGTCCGGACTTGGATTCCCGGCTTTCAGATGACGGTCAGAATGACTGTTGACATATGTGAACTTATACGACAACTTCTTGTTACGGCAAACACAATGTATATATTCACCTCAGAAGGTACGCAGATTGTATTATATGTCGCGTTTTTCTTAGTCTTTATTTCTCACAACTGCATTTTCTGTGAGAGTTGGAGTGAATTGCGCCGAGTCTGATGAACGCCCATGTGATCTGAAAAAGAAAGGACATGCGGCATTAGAACAGCACCAGGGTGAGTAAATTATGACTTTTTCATTTTAGGGTGAACTAACCCTTTAATTACAATATGTACTATTTATAAAAATATAAAACATGTAATCATTTACATTTTATTATTATAAAGTGTTATAAAAAAATAATAATAATATATAGCCACTCAACAGCCATAGCCAATACAGCCACTCAACAAGGTCATCCGCCCAGACCTACATTTAGGATCTAAATTGGTGTCTGTTCAGTGCGCATTTAGCACACTCCAAATTTAGGGATTATGATATGGCGGATAAGGAGTAGCAGTTTGATTCAAGCTGTGCTCTTACATCTTCAAGGAACCCTGTGATTGTCTGCACATCCTTCCGGCTGTGATTTCCCAAAGTGGATAATGCAGTACCTCATTGTCCCCAGTATTGACCTCTGACCAATGCAGACTGCCAGACAGGTTGTTATCATCATCAGCTAAGGACAGATGACACCTGCAGAGATGAAGATTTTAGCCAATCATATTCACTGGCTTTTACCCCAACCACAGTCTGTCTGATCCATTTGTGTCTGAAACGCAGTTGGTGGCCAGTAATAGTCTCACTGCACCATGACCAGGGAGCTTGTGGTACAGGGTCACGCCAGGCTGTGCTGACAGGATGTGTTAGCAGTACTTACCCGCCGCTGGCCAGTGTCGCCCTCCTTAGAGCTCTAGGTTGCACCGCTGGAGGAAGACTGCCTGGTTTAGCATCTGCGGCCCACTCCCACTGCGTCCTCTAAAAGCATTATGCCACTCTCTTTCTGCCACCGAGGCTCAGGCCATCATTTCCTGTAGCGTCACACTGACTCTTCTGCGCCATAGCACTCACACCCCAACTTTAACTTCACCAGAACACGTCAGCCAAATTGCAACGACCACACAGAGATGGATTCAAACTCACACATGTCTCCCTCTTAGGAGACATAAAAATAGAAACAGATGAGACAAGTGTTAAGAGACAATTAGAGCTCCATACACATTACAGAAGGCTCTGAGTTTGACTAATTAGAATGTTTAAGATTTCTGTGTGCACAGAATGAGCCAGGTCAATTTGTAATTAAGGGGAATTACAGCAAACTGGATCTCAGAAAGCACAACTGTAAACATTATTAAATAAAAGCTGTACAAATATATTAAGCAGCATAATTGTTTTCACCATTGATAAGAAATGTGAATTGAGAACCAGATCAGCATATAGAATGATTTCTGAAGGATCATGTGACAATGAAGACTTCAGTAATGACTGCTGAAAACTAAAATTATTAACATGTTATAAAAAAAATTTTAATGAAGTTATTGTAATAATATTTCACAATATTGCTGTTATTTTTTATGTAATTTTGATCAAATAAATGTAAATGTGAGGAGCCTAAGAGACTTATTTCAAAAATATATTTCTGGAAAACTCAAATTGTCACAGTGTGTGGCTGAGGAGGAAGTGCACGAATGAAGTCAAATGAAATAGTCTTTAATTCTAACATCAATCACAATGAACAGGAGAATAATATAACCACATACACCTAAACGCACGTTAATGCAGGACAAAGACCAGACTGAAACTGAGGGCATATACAGGTCCTTCTCAAAAAATTAGCATATTGTGATGAAGTTCATTATTTTCCATAATGTAATGATAAAAATTAAACTTTCATATATTTTAGATTCATTGCACACCAACTGAAATATTTCAGGTCTTTTATTGTTTTAATACTGATGATTTTGGCATACAGCTCATGAAAACCCAAAATTCCTATCTCAAAAAATTAGCATATCATGAAAAGGGTCTCTAAACGAGCTATTAACCTAATCATCTGAATCAACTAATTAACTCTAAACACCTGCAAAAGATTCCTGAGGCTTTTAAAAACTCCCAGCCTGTTTCATTACTCAAAACCGCAATCATGGGTAAGACTGCCGACCTGACTGCTGTCCAGAAGGCCATCATTGACACCCTCAAGCAAGAGGGTAAGACACAGAAAGAAATTTCTGAACAAATAGGCTGTTCCCAGAGTGCTGAATCAAGGCACCTCAGTGGGAAGTCTGTGGGAAGGAAAAAGTGTGGCAAAAAACGCTGCACAACGAGAAGAGGTGACCGGACCCTGAGGAAGATTGTGGAGAAGGACCGATTCCAGACCTTGGGTGACCTGCGGAAGCAGTGGACTGAGTCTGGAGTAGAAACATCCAGAGCCACCGTGCACAGGCGTGTGCAGGAAATGGGCTACAGGTGCCGCATTCCCCAGGTCAAGACACTTTTGAACCAGAAACAGCGGCACAAGCGCCTGACCTGGGCTACAGAGAAGCAGCACTGGACTGTTGCTCAGTGGTCCAAAGTACTTTTTTCGGATGAAAGCAAATTTTGAATGTCATTCGGAAATCAAGGTGCCAGAGTCTGGAGGAAGACTGGGGAGAAGGAAATGCCAAAATGCCTGAAGTCCAGTGTCAAGTACCCACAGTCAGTGATGGTCTGGGGTGCCATGTCAGCTGCTGGTGTTGGTCCACTGTGTTTTATCAAGGGCAGGGTCAATGCAGCTAGCTATAAGGAGATTTTGGAGCACTTCATGCTTCCATCTGCTGAAAAGCTTTATGGAGATGAAGATTTCATTTTTCAGCACGACCTGGCACCTGCTCACAGTGCCAAAACCACTGGTAAATGGTTTACTGACCATGGTATTACTGTGCTCAATTGGCCTGCCAACTCTCCTGACCTGAACCCCATAGAGAATCTGTGGGATATTGTGAAGAGAAAGTTGAGAGACGCAAGACTCAACACTCTGGATGAGCTTAAGGCCGCTATCGAAGCATCCTGGGCCTCCATAACACCTCAGCAGTGCCACAGGCTGATTGCCTCCATGCCACGCCGCATTGAAGCAGTCATTTCTGCAAAAGGATTCCCGACCAAGTATTGAGTGCATAACTGAACATAATTATTTGAAGGTTGACTTTTTTTGTATTAAAAACACTTCTTTTATTGGTCGGATGAAATATGCTAATTTTTTTAGATAGGAATTTTGGGTTTTCATGCCAAAATCATCAGTATTAAAACAATAAAAGACTTGAAATATTTCAGTTGGTGTGCAATGAATCTAAAATATATGAAAGTTTAATTTTTATTATTACATTATGGAAAATAATTAACTTTATCACAATATGCTAATTTTTTGAGAAGGACCTGTATACACAGACAAACCAAGGAGCAAACGAGATATTTAATGAGGTGATTAACAAGACACAGGTGAATCAGATAAATGAATGAAACTCGTGAGGGAAACTGGGTCAAAGGTCAAGAAGACAAAATCCAAAAACACAAAGGCAAAACAAACATAACCCTGACACAAATCATATTGAGCCCAAACTTTTGAAAAATTGTGTATTAGTACAGTAGTTTCAGTTTCTGGCAAAAGTTATTATTATTTTTATTATTGTTATTATTATTTTTATTTTAATGCAAGTGAATTTCTTATGAAACTCTCATGGGGAGGGGGGTAATAACAAATATTATATTTGGGGCAACATTTATTATGAAAGCATTATACAAATAAATTTGAATTATTAATAACTATTTTAATTAATAATATTTTACATATCATATTTAATCTTTTTATTTCACTTCAATGAAAAGATATTCCAATTATTATTATTTTTTTAAATATATTTTTAAAGTATTACACTTAACAAAAAAATAGTATACACATTTTTATATAAATATATCCATATTAATTTTATTATATTAATATTTATAATATATTTTAGAATATAGACTAGAAAATATAGAGGGATTTAGCTGCCTCAGCATATTTGGTGATATATTACTTCCCATTAAAAGAAAATTAAATTGTAAACCCCTGCTTTAATGGAGACACATGTGTGATTACATTCCTGAGGTGAACATTTTGAGAAGCAGGATATTAAAGAAAACTTGCTCTTTATTTAATCTCAGTGGTGTCTATAAGAAACAACTGATACACTAAAGAGACCTAATTTGTGATTTTCTTTCCAGCAGGATCCGTTGAGCTCAGAGTTGCATTTTAAGTATGTTACCTAAGGTACTTGTGGTCTGCAAAACAGACATTAAGCGGTCCGATTTCAGTTCATTTCCTCCTGCAGTTGCAGACATCAACCCAACTATAACATTCCCTCCCTCTAATGTTCTCCATCATAGCAGCAGGTGAAAATGGATCTGACTGGCTCACTATAACCTTCGGTGGTTGGATTGCCAGTTGCACTGCAGGTGAAAGTCAAGAAGAGTTAAACGTGTTTAGGTGGTGCGCATCCTCTTTACCAGATCCCATCTCGACCCACTATAGAGTCTATGAACAGAGTGGAAGCGTGGAAGTGGTTGCTCCAGGATTCCGCTGATACAGCTGTACATATCAGTTTAACAGGCCATAATGCAATAATTAATAAAGTAATAGCATCTGGTCCAAAATAGCAATGGAAATAGAATTTTGATTTGTATTAAACATAATAAATTACTTGCAGTAACCACCGACAAAAACAAAACTGTTTTTTTATGCTAAATAAAAAAAAAATAGCATAAAAATATGTGGATGGAAGCCCAACTATTCTCTCTTTTCAGGGTTGTAGTCTGTTAAATATTATATAAAAATACAAATGTTGTATAAAAATTATGTCAGTGTTTCCATCCAGTGGGCTTTAAAATGGCCACAGATTTCAGTAACACTTTATTTTGATGGGTAGACATTCTACTGGTAACTTTGCAACTACATGTAAACGAGCCATTAGAGTATTAGTAGACTCTTTGCTTAATATCTGCTAACAATTTATTTTGATGCTCCCCCAACATACATGCTACTGACTATGAGTAACTTTGCAATTACATGTCAACTTATTCTACTAACCCTAACAGTCTACTAATACTCTAATGAGAGTTAGTTGACATGTAGTTGCAAAGTTACTTATAGTTAGTAGAATGTATAAAGTGGACAAGTGTCACCCAGATTTCTGACCTTTAAACGTGGTGTGACGCAGAGTGGAAAACCTAAAATGGAGCTGGAGCGGAGTGATTACAGAACATTTTGAGGGAGGAGGGGAAATATCTGCCGCTCCAGTCCACACACATACCCCGCCATCAAACATTTCTTCCCACTAAGTGTGTTTTCTAATCTCCTTTACAGCTCAGGAGCACACAGGTCTGGCCTGCTGTGATTACACACATTTTATCTTACAGTCAGGCCGGCTCCGGCCTCGCTACATCACTCGACTGGGCTTTCACCTGAGCTCTGTTTGCTCGTCAGCACTCTTAAAGAGATTTTTAGGACGTGGCCAGCAGTTGGATAAGTCAGTGATTTAGTGCAGGCGAGTGCAGGACTGCTGACAGTGTGGCGTTTTACTACAGACAGTGAGGATGGGGCATGTGAGAGCTCAGGTTGGGGAGGATGTTCAGTGACCCATTTTCTGGGTGTGATAACAGTGTGGTGTGACGGGAGACTGAGTAAAGATACCTTTGTCTCACCCTGTGACAAAAATGAAAAAGGGGGGAGACGGCAAGAGAATGAGGTTGCGGAAGAAGGAGGAGGACGATGGCTGGCTGCTTGAACAGGCGTGCTGATTGATTAGATGAGAGAGGTGTAATCTGAGCCCTCTGCACTGATGTGTAGGCCCTCTCCTCCTGCTATTGATCCCTTGGGCTGCCTGGAACAAGAAAAGAGGTTCCAGCTCATTGGGCTGCCGCTACCTGTGTAATCACTCTCCCCGAATTGGAGGAAACTCAGGGGAATTGGGCAGTGGATGGGTAGACAGTGCCGTCTCTGGTGGGAAAGAGCTTATCTGTTGAGCTCATCAGACTGCAGGCTCACTGCCTTTCCAGCCTGTAAAAAACGGATTGAGATGTTGCAATAAGCCATTATATGCTGAGGACTTTAAACAGTACACATATGCAAACTCAGAAGCTGAACAACCTGGAGTTTCACAATTGTTGCATTGCAAAAAGTGTCAGAACACAATTCATGATGCAAGTGAATGTTTCTGCAACTTCAGCCACTCAGGAGGCAGGGTGATCGTCCACTTGGCATTAACGAGGTCGGACAATGAACTGTGGTGAGGAGTGTGCATTTGTAGTGGGAGTCATGAGGGTGATGGCGCAGGTGTGTGTGATTGAAGATGACGTGCAGGTGGGGACCAGGAGGGATGCTGGGAAATGAAGTGCAGAGGATGGTGACTAGGTAGACATGTGACAGTACTTAAATAATAATTTATTACTTAATTCATTATTTTAAAAAGTAAATAAGTTAAAAATAAAAATAAATACCGGATTTGATTGTCAGCAGCACTAAGAATTGTATATAAAATAAAATAAAAAATATATAATAATCTAATTTTATGTCAAATTACAATACTAATATTTATTAATGTTTTAATTTAGCCTGGTTAAAACCAGACCCTTCTCAGTCGTAACTAAGTTAAGGTCTGGGGAAGGTTCATTCACAGATCATTTCCAAAGGGGCGTCACCAACGGACGTCGCTCAAATGCCTCTGTAAGCAATTGGATAGACCTTAAAACCAATCAGATCGATCGTCATCTTGTAAAGCCCGCCTCAACGTTTGTGATTGGTGTCTCGATTTGGAAAGATTGGAAATGAGCTTGAATGGGCTCTTCGCCAAACTAACTTGCAGAGCAAATCTAAATTTGCCGGAAGTTCATCTGGGTTTTCCCAGGCTAGTTTTAATTTATTTAATCCACAAACCATAAAATATGTATTTTGTCGGTATCCCACAGGCAGAACCTGATTTTTCCAAGTGCAACATGTTCCAAGATCAACATCTTTGTTGATACTGGAACAACATTCCAATTGAGCATATTTAAGAGACAAATTTACAGTTTATGTCCAGTTTAGGCTTACAACCAGGGTTAGGTGCTTCTACATCAGTGTTATTCACCTATCATTTCCCCTTTGATTTTAGGGATAACTTATGGGTAGGTTTAGGTTTAGAATATGGTTAGGATTACATTTTTGGACAGGAATGTTATTCCAGGATCAACACAATGTGTTGTCGAACTCAGCAAAATCAGGATCTGCAAATCACAGCGAGCCCTTAAGGCAAGTGTTATTTTAGAACATTTCACCTTATTATTTCCATGATGACGTGTCATGCTTGTCACATGACACACCACAGCCACAATAGCGATGTATTACAGATGTATTGCTTTTATTTCCTTTTCCCCTTTTTATTCAAAATATTCACAAACTTGTTGACTATATCATGAACCATATGAAATTCAGATTCTAGAATATGTGTAAGTGAATGCATATTGTCGTTTAAACACCTTTATAATGATCATGTTAGCCGATCTATAAAGTGCGATGGGGGCCGCCATGCTAGCTGTCATGTAGAAAGCCATGTCTGTTTATATTTTTAGCTATAGTAATATGCAGCCATGTTCCTGTGAACACTGTTTGAGTGAATGTAAATGACAGCCGGTCAGCCACCTAATGAAAACAAACATGGCTGCGTGCATCGCTTGACCGTTTCATTGATAGGCCTATATTGACATTATTGTGGTTATATGCCCTATCAGCTTTTGTCATGGTACTTCTGTGACAATCTGAGTGTCTATGAGATCAAATAAACACATCATGTGCCTGTAAACACTATTTGAGTTTGTGAGAATATGAATGACAGCCACTTTTCCAGCTCGCCTCTTTCTATGTTAGTGTGAAAGCCAATCTGAATCTGGCAAAATTTGATGTCACTGTACATTCTAAAATTCCATATGTTAGGGGCACAGAAATAACAATCCCACATGTAGGACCGTACAGATCAAGCGGTTAAAAAACTAGCGCTGGGTGCTCAGCTAGAATATTTAAAACTTGCGTCCGAAAGGGTTAAAGTTTCTCAGTTGTTGAAAAGCGATTCCCATTACAAGAATGAAAAGAGGGTTGGTGAATGTTGCATTCCCAAATGCACATTAAATCGACCTAAACTGGAATTCATGGAATTCATGTGGAGCAGCATTTACTGCAATCCGAGCCCAAACACCAGCGGATCATGAGCTGCTCACATGTAAGAACACATTGCTCCTTTGATTTGATAATCCCACTAAGCCATATTCTGATGTAGAATTTATTTTGAATAATCGTGCAGGTAGAATGACAGCATGCTTGATTGGTCATATACTCACATCTGCATTTGTTTCTGGTCTCAGAGTTCACCTGGCTCACTCCAGGGGAGCAGAAACTCATTGACAGGGTAGATAGCTCATGATGGACAGTCAAGAATAAATTTCATCTCATCTCGCTCTTATAACTCAGGAATGAGCTGCCTAATGTGACTCTGGGTGCCAGTCGAGAGAAAGAGTGGCTTTGGGGATTAAACCATCCCATCTCCAGGGGACAACGGGACGGCAGCTGATGCGGATGCGGCTACTGCTGGATGTGCGTGGAGTCGTGTAAGGAGCTTTGGTGGGGTGACGAGTACTCGGCTGACAGTCATTGGGATTAGTTCCCTGCACAGGCATAAAAAGAGACTGGCTGTAAAAACAGATTTCTCTTTCCGTCCTTCATTGGGGGTTAGCGTGGGTCTTTAATCTGACTGCCTTCCTCTATTGGGTTTCAGCTCTCTTAAACTTTCACACTGCATCTTAAAAGTATCGCAGAACTCCTGGCTTTGCATTAAAGACAAGTTGGTTTTAGTAGTGTAATATCTGTGCTATTTTTCATCTTAGAAATGTGATTAATGAGCATGAGACTGCAAATTGTCATTTTTAAGCTTACATCACATCACAAGCATTCATAAAGTTAAAGCATAGTTAAGATTTTAGCATTTAAATAAAGAGAAGTCATTCTGAGACTCCATAATGAAGCATCATTTTTAGTGGCCCATATCTGAAATATATGTTTTTACTGTGCATTTAAAACAATAGTAAATAGGTAAATAGTAAACTACATTTCAAAGTTTGGGATTAGTACGATATATATTTTTTTTTTTACAGAAATGAATACTGTAATTCAGCAAGGGTGCATTAAATTACTGCTCAAATAAATTCTGTTCTTTTCTATTCCATTTCAGCACTCTCACTGTATTTTAGAAGTCTTGCAAAACTCCCAGCTTTGCATTAAAGACAAGTTGCTTTTAGTGCAGTATCTTTATATTTTTCTCATCTTAGAAACGTGATTAATGAGCACAAGAGTGCATATTGTAATTTTTAAGCTTGCATACATCACTAGTATTTATAAAGTTAAAGCATAGTTAAATCTTTAAAAATAGCTCTGCTGAGTTCTTTAACTCTCAAAATTGTACCTCTTAAACCCCACTTAGTAAACCCTTAGTACTTATTTCCCTGAATAATGCTTCTTAATATCACTGTAAACACTGGCATATTTGTAATGGAGAGATGAGTGCTTCCTAACCTCATAATAGATTCGAGAGACACATTAGCTAACAGTTCAACTCAAATTCCTTTAGTTTCATTATTTACTCATGATGCATGAGTTAGTTCATAGGATGCTGGATATTAGAAGTGGTTCTTTTCAGTGTGATTACGAAAAAGATTCTTCAAGATGCTGAGCACCTATGTTCAGATTTCACACCTTGTTATGTCTAGTGTGTAAATGTACTTCAAATGTGTGAGTGTGTGTTAGTGCTCACTAAGGAGTGTTCTAACAGAGCATTCCCTGATATCGCCTTTCAGTAATCATCTAGATTGTTCATTTTTTCGGGAGGAAGAAGAACATAAGCTGAAGCATACCTCACAGGGGTTGTTTTGAGAATGGTGCTAAATGGTGCAGCAAGAGTCCATATCAAAACTTATTTGTACCCTGCCAGGTTGTGAAATAAATAACTAGGCTCAGTGCATCCTCATTAAACTACATTTGGTACACTATGTGTCTCTTTCTTTGTCTATGCCACTCCGGTCAAGGCTGAACTGGCTACTTTTTGAGGCAAAGAAAATGCACAATGCATATCTAGCAAACAAAGTGCTGTCAACCCAAGGGAGCCTTCTAACAGAAGTACTGTCATATTGCCTTCCATGATATTTCTTTACGGCAGTTGTGCAACTCTGCACTCATCATCATCGCCTAGATCTTTCACTTCAGGGGAGGACAGAGGAAAATAAGCTAAAGTGGTCTAGCTCACATGGGCCCTCCTTAGGGTTTGTATTTCTTTCAGCCCAGCATGCAACACTTACAAATATGCACTGGTAGAGAAGCATGAAGGATAGACTATAATTTGAGATAGTAAATGGTGCAGTAACTACTCCTCTCTAATTACTTTCAAACATCTCTCTCCCTATGTCTATTCTATCAATCAGCTCAGTACTTGACCAAGGTTAAACTGGTCACTTTTTGTGTGCAATGAAAAGGGCATCCAAATGTAGAGAAGTCATTCTAAGACTCAAAAAATGTGCATTTATTTTAGTGGCCCATCCCTGACATCAGTCATTATTTAGATGTTGTATGTTATTATTGAATGGGAACGTGTGTGTTGATGACTAATTGTAATTTAGAGTAATATCAGCTTTTGATATACCGTAGTCCATTACTACTACACAGGCAAACCAGTTAAAATACATAAAACAGCAATCCTCTTTTTAAATTATAATGAATAGGTTTCAATGGTATATTGATTGCTGAACTAAAAATGGCCCCTGTTCACCTGACACATGCTTAAATTGCCTGTCTGCACATTATCAAAAAGTTGCCAGTATGTCAGGGCCTTAAGATAATGTGCAGGCCAGCAAGCTGTCGAACCTCAGCCAAAGACAGAGAAAAGGAACCAAAGGCACACCAATACTTCACCAGGATCTCAAGAGATGAGTCAACAGCTGACAGGATTTTTTAAAGCTCATGTAAATAGGGACCCAGAAGCGTCCAGAGCACGTCTGGCCTCACAGCAATGCTGAAGGGGAAGGCTGATGTCAGTTCCTCTTTCTTCTGCTGTCACTCCAGCTGATTGGAGCAGATACAGGGGGATCGTGACCCCTCTGGCGCCCTCACACACAAACACCTCTGACTCATTTTGGCGATGGCTGTTTGTGATGGCAGTTCCCCTTTACCTAGGATGTCAGGGTTGGCACAGTTTCCAAGGTGATGGCTGTATCCGTCACTAACTAAACAGCACGATCCGTGACCACACACAGAATGTACCTACACCATACAAAAATGGCATTTCTGGTTGAGACACACACACCAAGTCTTTTGATAATACATGCACAAATCTAGTATGTCAGTGGTTCCCAAACTGGGGTACGTGAGGTGACAGAGGGAGTATGCGAACAAAATCATATTGAACATTTTTTTATTTAAAACATTATCTCATAAAATTATTGTAACACAGTTCGTTGTTATGGGAATAAGGAGGTGGGAACCGGCGAACATTTAAAGACTTTAATGATAAAATAAACAAATACAAAATTAAAATAAAGACAGCAGCCCCTCACGGACGACTGCTGTCACATATAACAAAACACAACATAAATTCAGGCCTGGCCTCTCTCGATCTCCACTGTCGTCGCTCCTCCTTTTATTCTTCCATTCCTCTGTGAGAGATACGAGACCGGTGCGTCGCGCAGGTGATGCTCATCAGTAATCACGGCACCGGCCTCGTGCCGTCCTCCCATGGCCCTCGACCTCATCCTGCTCGCCACAATTATTTATGCCATTGTATTGCATTCATGCCGCATTAAACTGTGTGTAAATACATAGATGCAGCTTGGTTTTGACACTGTATCTCATCACATACTTACCACTCTGCTATCAGCTATCGGCATCACAGACAGTGCTTTATCTTAGTTTATGTCATATCTCACTGATAGACACATTTTTATTACTGTCCATAACTTCAAATCTTCTCTGAGTTCTCTCTCTCAAGGTGTCCCTCTAGGCTCTGTTCTTGGACCACTTCTGTTCGAATTTGTTACCTCGGTCACATTATCCATAGTCATGGTCTCAGCAATCACTGTTATGTCGGTGACTTTTAAATTTGCATATCAGCTCGCTCCATCTCTGCTCTTCATTTCTACCATCATATATTTTCTCTATTGAGTTTTTATTTATTTAAAACATTACCTCATAACATTATTTATGCCATTGTATTGCATTCATGCCACATTAAACTGTGTGTAAATACTGTACATAGATGCAGCTTGTGCCACTGCAGTGCCAAGATGGCTTTTGTTGAAACTGATTTAATTTAATTATATGAAGAATTAAATTAATGGAATTTCAGGAATATGACATAAAACATGACATACATTTAATAGGGTTAGAAAAACTTTGCCTTTATAAAAGTAAAAGCAAAAGCCACCTGAAAATTTATTTATGGGGCATATATTGTCCCTTAATGGAAAAGGTGTGACTTCAGTCTAAGTGAAAGAGAGGGGGTACGCAGAAGGATGTTAAATTCCTGGGGGTATAACAAGTTTTGGAACCACACTGCCCTACAAAGGCAAAAGACCTTAACTCGCTAGAGTGTGGAACTGAGAAAAATGACTTTAAAGATTTTTAGTTGTCCCGCCAAATTAATTATAGGTAGGACACTGAAAATCGGGCAATTAGATGTTTAAGTAATGAAAATTATCTACATAAAAAAATCTTGAGCTCAAACTTGACTTTTGACCACTATTTTAAAGTTACTGTACTCTGCCTTTGTATTGTCAGCAAAAAGTGAGAAGTCATGCCAAGGCAAAAGGCAGTAACTTCCACATTATCAATATTTGGTTGCTGATCACCATTAACAAAATCATTATAGCAACACCTGTATAAAATCTAGTGATCATGGCATTTATTTTGTATGATTTACAATTATAGCCATCTACTTATTGCTATCCTGTGCTTTGGTTGCATTCTGGTGGCCCTAATTAATACATTTACATTTATTCATTTAGCTGACGCTTTTATCCAAAGCGACTTACAATTGCTATATATGTCAGAGGTCGCACACCTCTGGAGCAACTAGGGGTTAAGTGTCTTGCTCAGGGACACATTGGTGTCTCACAGTGGATTCGAACCCGGGTCTCTCACACCAAAGGCATGTGTTTTATCTATTGCGCCATCACCACCCTAATAGCCCCTTAGACATGACAAAATACCTCCATAGGGGTAATGAGTATTTTCAAGTGGTACCGAGTGGCATAAGACTTGCTAAACATGCGCTCAAAAAGATCACGATAAAACAGATCCTCGCGCACATTCGACCTGGAGACTGGTTTATAGCGGTGGATCTGAAAGACGTATATACTTTCACAGGCGCTTACCGAGATTCGTGTTCGAAGGTGTCACGCTCCTCGTCTGTTCACGAAAAGTAGCCTACGCAGTGCTTTCCTCCTTGAGACTCAGTAGGGAGCGCGTTCTGGACTACCTAGACGACTAATGCATTTATAGCACAACCTTCTGTGTTCCGCTTCTTTTCAGTATGCGGTGGTTTCAGCTGTCTGGCATATTATTGTGCTTGTGCACTTCGCTCGTCCCGCGGATTTATTCCGGACGCTGTGATTGTATGTATAACCTGCTTGTAAAAGCTAGTCTGATGTTGTATGCACCAACACTTCTTGCTTCCTTATGTTGTATGCACCAACATACCCTTGTTGCTTAATTATTATCACTCCCTGTGATATATTAGTCCCGCGTCGGCTCGACCTTGTTAAGGGCGGTGCTGAAGGCGCCTGCGAAGTTTTGGCACTCTGCCAGCTAGATGCATGATTGTTTCAACCAGGTCCGGTATCCGAACTGGGTGAGGCGGGGCTTTAGTTCTTTGTTGTATTCACCTGCTATGACATGTGTAACATTTTTCTGTCATCTCTGCATATATCCTTTGCGATCGTTATCGCACGTTTGTCGATGCGGGTTCATACTAAATGTTCTGACCGCATTAGTGCAGGACAAAGCTCTGAGGACATCAGAAGACAAGGACTGATGGCAGCTGTACAAGTTGCTACACAGGCTACATCATAATGTAAATTTTAATGGAGAGTAAAACAAAGGCAGACCACCGTATAATCTGGTAGGTAGCATTATTTAATAGAACGCCGGCACCGTAACTTCATATTGACGCGCTGCTAAACAAAGGCAGAGTACCGTAACTCAAGCGTGAGCATTCCAAAACAAAGCCAAAGAGCCGTAACTGGTGTTACGGTGTTCTGCCTTGGTTTCTCATGGGCTTTTGGAAGTTACGGTTAAGACAACCCATTATTTTCTCGAAAAAACAACGGATTTGACTCAAGATACTTATCCACATGATAAAGGAGGTCTTGAATGTGCCAAAAATATAAATAACTCATTTTCGACCAAAAACGAAGTTACGGTCTTTTGCCTTTGCACGGCAGCACTGTAGTATTGTCATGTATCCAGTCACCACACCAGCTCTGTCACCTCTACCGCACTACAGTTCCCAGCATCCCTCGTGTTTCCCACCTGCACACCATCAGCCATCACATAATTACATCAGCACCTGCACCTCTTCATCAGAACTCCCTATAAAGAGACACTTCTCCTGCACTCCCTGGTCTGATTTTGTCGTTCCCTCAAAGAACACTTACCTGACTCCATACCTGCCTGATACCTACCCGAACTATTTGTCTTCAGTCATCTGCCTTGATCTCCATTTCAGAACCTGCAACAGATAAGACCATTACTCATCCAGGTATCCATCCTGAACACTATATTCATCAGTTACTCACCTGCTTCCATCGTTGCGATCACATACTTCTGAAAATAAACCTGTTGATTACTTTACCTGTGTGAATCCTTCTGTTTCATGACAGAAGACCAGACCCTAAACAAAGTATGGGCGTTTCCCGCATCCATCAAAACCCAACCGATCGCCTGATAATCTGTTTCCAGGAAGGCCGCCCGATCGAAGAATATGTGAAAGAATTCCTAGAAATTTCACACCAGGTCAACTAGACAGATGACGTCCTAAAGAACATGTTCGGGCTTGGACCGGATGATCCTCTGCAACGCCAGCTTCAGCCGCCCTTCCCTGAGGCCACTTCAGCCCACAAGCCAGCTCAAGAGTCTCATCCCGTCGAGACCGCCGCCCTTCCAGAGTCTCGTCCCATCGAGGTCACTGCCACGCCTGAGCTCGTTCTCATGAGAGAAACTCCAGAGACTGTTCACGTCACGCCTCCTGAGCCCTCGGAAAAGATGGCCGCCGCCTCACCGCTGGCCCATGGAAAGGCCATGATGGCCGATCCGCCCTGGTCACCCGAACTGCAGACTCCGTCCTGGCCGCCCGAATGGAAGGCTCCGTCCTGGAGGCCTCTGGTCCCTCCTAACCACGTCCTGGTCAGCCTTCAGGATGCCCACCCTCCCTGGGTAGACTCCTTGTATTACGCCTGCCTTCTCCAACCCTTCGCCACTCCTTCCAACCCTTCGCCTGCCCTTCATCCTCCTCCAGAATTTAGAGTGGATAAAACTGCTGAAAAGACTAGCTAGTTAAAAAACTTACATATAACATAAAATACCATTCATAAGAAAGAAATGAATATTTTTTTTATTCAGAAATATTGCATCAAATTGATAAAAAGTGACACTAAAGACATTTATAATGTTAAACAAATTATATTTAAAATAGATAATGTTCTTTTGAAATAAATCAAATAATCCTGAAAAATATCAGTTTCCACAAATATTAAGCAGCACAATTGTTTTCAACACTGAAGACTGTTTTCAATTGTCTTCAATTGAAGACAATTGTTTTCAACACTGTATTGACTGCTAAAATGAAGCTTTGCCATCACAGGAATAAATTACTTTTTAAAATGTATTAAAAGAGAATACGGCTATTTTAAAATGTAATAATATTTCACAGTTTTAACTTTTTTTTTTCTTTTTTTTTTTTTGATCAAATAAATGCAGCCTTGGTGAGCATAAGAGAGATCATTAAAAATCTTGCAACCCCAAACTTTTGAATGGTTGTGTACATTAGTGATATGTTGGTCTTTTCAGTAGGGAAACATTGTTTTTTAGCAATTGTTATTATAAATTAAGCTAAATCTTAGAGTTGCGCATTAATGATTGTCGTCTTTCTCTTGTTGTCTTGAAACTTTCCTTCACCGATTTCACCTTATATTGTGGCCTCCCGTGGCTCAGATGTTTAACAATTATTTCTTGTATTTTTGAGGAAATAAACAAAAATTCAAAGCAGGAAAAAAAGCACATAAAAATCTGGAGGAGTAAGGTGCAGGGAATGAAAGGTTCTTTCTATTGCTTGCTCTATTGAAATCTGTATTTCTGTCAGAATGATTGAAGATAGGTCTTCATTTATGAGCCATCAAAGAAATTATGTTAGGTATGGGGCTGAATCCTGCAAATGTTATTCACTGTTGTCTGCTCAATGAACTGAGTCACTCTATCCCCTCACAGCAGCTTTGATATTCTCTTAATAACTGTGTGGGTGAATTGAGTAAGCAGTTGTGCCACTTTAGCGTGCAGTATTTCAATACCAATCTCTGCATCTTATTTGCATGGCACCTGCAATCCTGTTTAACCAAGCGCTACAGTTTGTGCTGGTATAGCATTGCACCATGCAAATTTAAGTTATGACATTACTTTATACTCATACATCCCTCCTTTCTATGCAAATAAGCCTCATTATAGAATGCACCATATTCTGTGATTGTATTATTGTGCTATTACCATTTAAATAAAGCTGGTGGTAAATAATCTTAAAGGTGACACGTGTGTACGTTTTTGTACATTTTATATGGATATTAGCAGCATCAATTTATAATGATAGGATGATCAAATGATAGATGATAGTGGAAACACCTGCTTGAATTAATCACCAAATTAATTTCCAGAACTTTTTACAATAAATATTAATCCAGAGCAGCGCTTTACTGATTTACACAAGAATAGGTGGTAAAAAAAAATCACATTTTACCCTTTTTCTTTTTCTTTTTTTTCATCCTCAAGTGAATATAAATATACAGTACTGGTCAAAAGTTTAAAAACATTACTATTTCTGTCATGACAACTCTCGGAGTGATTGGTATGGTAATGGGTATGACAATGTTGTATGTTTGGTCTTACAATAGATCTTGGAATAGATCTGCTATGCTGCTGCTGCTGTAGATTATTGCTGCGGCAGAGCAAGTACTGGACTTGCTACTGCCAATACATACACGACACGCTGCTGTGAGCAAGTAAGACATGCTGTTGCTATACAATATAGTACATTAATTACCCGCAGCAGATCTATACAGGTGGAGCTGGGGAAGGTGGAGGGTTTCTGAAAGCACGCTGCACTGCTAAGGCAAATGCTACCCAAGTATTTGAAGGTTGAGCAGTGAGCTCATTGGCTACTGATACGGCAGGAACCAATCAGCTGTGCCCTGTAGATTATGAACAGGCGAATAAAGGACCTATTAGCCTGCGCCACCTAGAGTTCCATGCCAGAACTTTGTATTTTTTATGTTTTTCAAAGAAGTCTTTTGTGCTCATAAATCCTGCATTTGTTTGATCAAAAAATACAGGAAAAAATAAATATTGTGAAATATTATTACAATTTAAAATAATGGTTTTCTGTTTAAATATACTTTAAAATATCATTTATTTCTGTGATGCAAACCTGAATTTTCATCAGCCATTACTCAGTGTCACATGATCCTTCAGAAATCATTCTAATATGCTGAATGTTGGAAACAGTTGTGCTGCTTAATTTTTTTTTTTTTTTTTTTTTGGAACCTGTGTTTTTGGTTCAGAATTCTTCAAAGAAAAAGAACAGAATTTGCTCAAATATTTTTGTCTAAATCTTGGCTATCACTTTTTATCAGTTTAACACATCCTTGCTGAATGAAAGTATTAATTTCTTAAAAAAAAAAACTGAGTGTGTGTGTGTGTGTGTGTGTGTGTGTGTGTGTGTGTGTGTGTGTGTGTGTGTGTGTGTGTGTGTGTGTGTGTGTGTCAAAATGTCAAATAAATCACATTTTACTTTTTTGTTTCCTCTATTCTAATAACAATATAACAAGAATTTGCACATTTTAGTGGAAGAGAAAGTGCAAAGCTGCATATCTGAGGGTATTGACACAGTGACAAGCTAAAAATATAATTTTTACACATTATTTCTGACAGGAAATATTGCTCTCAGCACTTATTTTGTGGGCGTGTTTGCACAATTACCTGATTTGCCTAATCTCTTTAGTGGATTTGCTAAAACAACGTATGCAAATAAACAACATTATCAGCCGGTGCAATTCATTTCTCCCCTTGTATTTTCAGTTAGTCTTCTGCGGTACGACTGAGATAAGGATTATCAGACCGAAGGGTTTGCCAGACTCCATGTTTGGGAAGGTTATTCCACAGGCAAACTAGCAGATGAGCAGATTTATTTTCAGTCCTGTTTGCACAAGAAGGATGCTGAGAATGACCTTTCTAGAGACTGAACCTTCCCCAGGTGTTCAGCTGTGTCACTGTTACAGGCTTGAGGTAAGAGCTGAGGCTCTGGATTTGAATACTGACAGTATTATATGGTGCTAGACTTAGACTCTGCATTTCTCCTGAGGCGTCTTCCTGCGTGCAAATTGATGTTTGAAGAAAGAAAGGGAAATATTCATTGGAACAGTTTATTTTCTGTGATGGATTAGATATATATGAGTAAATATTTACACTGTGTCATTACATGCAAGCCAATAAATATCCATCCTGAAACAATCTCACACTCTTTCCTCAAGCTTGGCAGGTTTTATCAAGTTTCAAATTAAGGCATTTTATGGGGGATTGGATCTTTTTTTTTCACTGTCAAGATGCAAATTAAGAAATCTCTTAGACCCAATATTTCCACATCTTTTTGCATTGATAATGAAAGTCACATAAAAGCTTTTACAAATGTATATTGAACAAAACCTGGTACTTTGATTGTGTTAAATCCTCCATAATCATTGACAGTATTGGGTAACCTTTGAAAGTTACAAGCTACAAAATTTAAAGTTGTTAAAAAAATAGTCTTCATCAAGCTACTGTTCTGAAAAAGTATTTTATATAAGCTACTAACAAAAAGACAACAAACATCAAAAAGTACATTTAAGTGAAAAGTGAGCATAACATTAATTCATATTTACTGTAAAAATTCCCATAAAAGAAAACAAAATAAAACATCTGTCATTTTAAATAAATCTAATAAATTAAATTAAATTAAAAAAAAAAAAGTAATTGTCAAAATTAATCTGTCATTTTATGGAGCAAAATTTTGTAAACAGTTGAACGTTTAAGTTAAATTTACTAGTACTTAAAAGTAAAATACCTAAATGAATACCACTTTTTTTTGAAAATAAAATAATATCTATTTATGAAACCTTTTCATCAAACTCATCAGAATTTTCTTATAACTGGTCCTTACCTCCTTAGCTCATAAAGCACATCCTCTCTAGCTTTACTCTCACCAGCCCATCCTCTGTTAGTGGCCTAATTGCTCAAACTACTTGTCAGTTAGATCCAGCACCTACCTCACTTCTTAAAAACTGCCTATCTGTAATCTTATCTGCTATTGCTCATTTGATCAACTTTTCTATTTCTTCCGGGTCTGTCCCGCTATCATTAAAAACGTACTTGGTTACGTACGTAACCTCGGTTCTCTCTAGAAGAGGGAACGAGTATTGCGTAAGTTGCTTACGCTACGGGTAAAGTCATCTTTTCTCGAGATATGAAGCCAAAAAAATTATCCTTAATTTTGTATTTATTGTCAACGCAGTGCAGCAGCTAGCAGACCTAGAGCAGGCTATCTAGCGTGCTCATTGGCTGCTCATTGGCTACTGCAGCAGCACTGAGCCTGGCGTGACGTCACGCCCTCTACGCGTCACAGCCCACCAGAATGGGGGTGGCTTAGCGTATAAACGTCAGGCTCAGAGGCTGCTCCTCTGGTTTTCATCGACTGAAGCGAAAATCGCTCGTGGTGCCAGCACGGCAGGTTACGCAATACTCGTTCCCTCTTCTAGAGAGAACCGAGGTTAAGTACGTAACCGAGTACGTTCTCTTACGAGAGGTTCTCTCGTATTGCATAAGTTGCTTACGCTACAGGAACCCCTTGTCAACGCCGTGCGTGCCAAGCATCCACTTCATGAGTCCCAGGGAATCCCGGGGAACATAGATAAGTGGGAATCAGGTGGCCAGCAACGCGGGCCAGCACATGTTCATAAGCACCCATAGGAAATACAGAGCGGCGATGCCGGTCTATATATCAACCCATATAGTGCAGCTCAACCAGGAGAGCTAAGTCACGCGAGAGTAGTCTGCGCACGATCAGATCTGGGCAGAACGTACATCCCACTCATACTGACAGAAGTCTAGCCTGCAAGGCGGGAACTTCCAGGTTATAAAACCTAACAAATATGGACGGGGAGGCCCAGCCCACCGCCTCACAAATGTCATGAATGGAAATCCCGCTGGACCAAGCCCACGACGAGGCAACACCTCTAGTGGAATGAGCCCTGATGCCCAAAGGGCATTGCAGACCTTTAGACACATAAGCATTCACTATAGCGTCCACTATCCATCTGGATAGGCTCTGTTTCGAGGCGGCGAGACCCTTGGTGCGCCCACCAAACGAAACGAAGAGCTGCTCCGAGTGCCTGAAGGGGGCGAAGCGTGTAATGTAAGCCCTCAGCGCCCTAACAGGGCAGAGTAGACTCACTATCGGATGCAGGCAGAGCCGATAGAGAAATGACCTGCGCTCTGAAGGGAGTGCCCAACACCTTAGGAACATAGCCATGTCTTGGTTTGAGGATGACATTGGAGTCATACGGTCCAAACTGAAGACACGCAGCGCTAATGGATAGCGCGTGTAAATCCCCCACGCATTTAACTGATGACAGAGCTATCAGAAAACGGTTTTGAGCGAAAGGTACTTCAGGTCCACGGAATCTAGCGGTTCGAAGGGGTATGCTTTCAGGGCCTCTAGGACCAACGAAAGATCCCATATAGGAACCGACGGGGGTCGTGGGGGGTTCATCCTCCTTGCTCCCCTAAGGAAGCGGATGACCAGCTCGTTCCTTCCTATTGACTGGCCGTGCGTTGATTCAGCGAATGCTGCAACGGCCGCCACATAAACTTTAAGCGTGGAGGGGGACCTGCCCCTGTCCAACAGCTCTTGAAGGAAACTAAGCAACCACGACACCCCACATGTCCGTGGGTCCAGATTTCTATCGGCACACCATTCAGAGAACACAGACCATTTAGACGCATAGAGCCGCCTCGTAGAGGGAGCTCTGGATTTCATAATCATGTTCATCATTCCTTCTGGCAAGACAACGGGTATCCGTTGATTAACCATACATGCAGAGACCAGCACTCTGGATGGGGATGCCAGATTGAGCCGCGGGCTTGAGAGAGGAGATCTCTCCTCACCGGAATCGGCCAAGGGGCTGTGTGTGACAGCCACGTCAGCTCCGGGAACCAGATTTGGTTCTCCCATCGCGGGGCTATGAGGAGCACCGAGTGTCGCGTTTCCCTGATCCTCTTGATTACCTGTGGTAACAGAGATACCAGAGGGAAAGCATAGAGTGGGAGGCTGGGCCAGATTTGGGCCAGCGCATCCTCGTTCTTTGAAAAGAACATCGGGCAATGAGCGTTGTCTTTTGACGCAAACAGGTCGACTTCCGCTTTGCCGAAAAGGCGCCACAGTAACTGGACTGTTCGGGGGTGCAGGGACCATTCCCCTGGGGGAACGTTGTTCCGGGACAGTTTGTCTGGGCCGTCATTCAGATGGCCTGGCACATGCACGGCTCTCAGCGAGCGCAGAAGGTGCTGGAACCATATGAGGAGGCGTTCCGTCAGATTGCAGAGATTTCTGTGTCTGTCACCGCCCTGACGGTTCACATATGACACCACAGACATGTTGTCCGATCGAACTAGAACGTGGTGGTCTCGTATGAGTGGGAGAAACTGCTTCAGCGCATTCTTGACCCCTATATTCTCCAGACAGTTATGTGAAGGCATTTCTCTCGGTCTGACCACAGGCCAAAGACCGGTCTGCCCTCGAAGAGAGCGCCCCAACCTAGATTGGAGGCGTCTGTCGAGATGACTTTTCGATATGAGACGGCTCCCATCGTCACCCCTCTCTGGTACCAGTCGGCCGCTAACCAAGGCTGCAGAGCTGAAACGCAGCTCTGAGTCACTCTGATTCGTCTGCAGCCGAGAGCCCAAGCTCGGTGAGGCACTCAAGCATTCAACCAGCATTGTAGCGGGTGCATGCGCAGTAGGCCCAGCTGAAGCACTGCTGCAGCTGAGGCCATACAGCCCAGCATTCTTGAAACATTTTCAGAGAAGCAACGCTGCCCTTCTGGAAAGACGCGGCCAAGTGTCGCACACGGCTCGCGCGCTGTGTCGATAAACGGGCCATCATAGCCACAGAGTCCAGTTCTATCCCCCAGAAAAGGAAACTGACTGACTGGGCAGTAATGAGCTCTTGGTCCAGTTGACCGTGAGACCCAGACTTTCCAGATGACCGAGGAGCACTGTTCTGTGAGATGAAAGTTCTAACTCTGACTAAGCCAGAATCAGCCAATCATCCAAATAGTTCAGAATCCGCATGCCTGATTTCTCAGGGGAGCGAGAGCCGCTTCCATGCACTTCGTAAATGAACGGGGTGCTAAGACCGACCGAACGGGAGGACGGTGTGTTGATATACCTGACCGTCGAAGGCGAATCTCAAGAATGGCCAATGACGGGGTATTATCTGAATCTGAAAGTAGGCATCTTTCAGATCGAGAGATATAAACCAGTCCCTCGGGCGAATTTGTGCGAGAATTTGTCTGGTCGTGAGCATTTTGAACGGTCTTCTCATGAGAGCTTTGTTCAAATATCTCAGATCTAAGATAGGTATTAGAGCTCCTTCCTTCTTGGGTACGAGAAAATAGCGGCTGTCAAAGCCTGACTCGCTCAGAGAAAGAGGTACCGGTTCTATAGCCCCTTTGCACAGCAGTTTGTCTATTTCTGCGCAGAGTAGATCCGCTACTTCCGCTTTCACTTTCGTCGCGGTCCGTGCTTGAAAGCGCGGGGGCCGGCGAGCGAATTGTAGCGAATAGCCCTGTCTTATTGTGCTTAGCACCCATTCTGATACCCCTGGAATAGCTTCCCATGCATTCACATGTATAGCTAGGGGCAGAATGGACTCCGGGTCCCAATCGCTGCACTTCGTGTGCTCAGGAAACTGAACTGGAGGTATGGGAAAACTGAACCGGAGGTATGGGCGCGGCGCGCGCGCCCTCGGTGCTCGCATACGGCGGCTCGCTGACAGCAGTGGCTGGCTGTTTCATATGTGATGTCCCGATTGCTTTGAATGGGGAGCGTTTTGTGATAACTTTGTGATGCGCAAGCGGTGCCTGGGGCAAAGTGTTTGTTAGTAAGCGTGAGCGCTCGTAAGCGGGCACGTAACTTACATTCATATGAGACGTCCCGATTGCTTTGAATGGGGAACGTTTTATGATAACTTTTTGACACGCGAGCGGCGCCTGGGGCGAGGTGTCTGTTAGTAACCGTGAACGCTCGTGAGCTGGCACATAACTTACATTCATAACCTGACCGATATGAGGCTGTTTTGGCCGTGTAACAGAGCGGGCAGAGAGTAGGCGTGGGCACATAGTTGTGGGCACATTTCCTACATCTAACACTCGAGCGGCATTTGCCCACTTTATAAGAGTGGGCTCTGTGAGAGTGAGAGACACGGCGGCTCGCTGACAGCGATGGCTGGCTGTTTCACATGTAACGTCCTGATTTCTTTAAACGGGGAACGTTTTGAGATGACTTTGTGATGCGCGAGCAGCGCCGGGCGTTTATTAGTAAGCGTGAGCGCTCGTGAGAGGGCACGTAACTTACATTCATA
Source organism: Gila orcuttii (assembly GCA_026230005.1). Classification (NCBI taxonomy): domain Eukaryota; kingdom Metazoa; phylum Chordata; class Actinopteri; order Cypriniformes; family Leuciscidae; genus Gila; species Gila orcuttii. The sequence continues at coordinate 26,989,083 of JAPDVR010000019.1, read as the reverse complement.
ACCTGACCGATATGAGGCTGTTTTGGCCGTGTGACAGAGCGGGCAGAGAGTAGGCATGAGCACAGAGTTGTGGGCACATTTCCATTTCCATCTAACACTCGAGCGGCATTTTCCAGCTTTATGAGGGTGAGCTCTGTGAGTGTGAGAGACACGGGGGTATCGTGCTTGCGTGTAGGGGTGAACACTGAGATGTGGGCACACTTTCTACACTTAGGGCACCAACGGCGTGAGCCGGATAACCAGACATTATACTCTTGAGATTTGTCTGGGTCGCCGCAGAAACGGCGGTTGTGTGCAGGCGAGCGGGTTGCATTACCAGCTCGTTGGCTGCTGAATACACCGCTGCAGTAGACTTTTCTAAGGGGACTGACAGGGCGAGATATGTCGATGGTGGTCCGGCCGTGGCAGGACTCAACCGTCTTTTCCTCCTTGCTGCCGCTAGGAGGACTTCGTCGCTGCGAAGACGGAGGCTGAGCTGGACGCTGGCTGGCGCTTCGCGCAGGAGGCTGATCATGTGAGCGGCCTGCAGTTGAGTTGGAGCGTCGCTCCTTAAATACGTGATGGCAGCTGGATCCGGGCCTTTCTCTACCCCTTCTCTGCGGCGCCGTCCGCTTGGGAGAGCGTCGAGGAGAGATGTGAGTGGAGCCTCGCGGAGAATGGTACATTCCACGATTTAGAGAGCTCAATGTGGAGCTCCGGCAGAAAAGGCCAGGATAGAGCAGCTGTCCCCTGCGGCATCTCCTTCCGCCTCGTCCCCTGAAGCGACGGCAGTGAGGGGTGGAACCGGCAGCTGCGCGTCCGGGAGGGAGGGGTGGAGAAGGAGAGAGAGAAGCTTGAGGGAGAGGCTCCGGCGAGCGCTTAAATGCCACATCAGGCTCCGGCGGTGTCTGTGAACGGCGCTTCTTGCGCGGTCCAACAGAGGGCGGAGTGACAGCTTCGGCAGAGCAGCCAATGAGCACGCTAGATAGCCTGCTCTAGGTCTGCTAGCTGCTGCACTGCGTTGACAATAAATACAAAATTAAGGATAATTTTTGGCTTCATATCTCGAGAAAAGATGACTTTACCCGTAGCGTAAGCAACTTACTCAATACGAGAGAACCTCTCGTAAGAGAACAGCGGTGGTCACTCCCATTTTAAAGAAACCAGGGCTAGATTCTTCTTTTATGAATAATTTAAGACTATCAAATCTTTCGTTTCTAAGCTAATTAAAAAAAAGTAGTTGCTTCACAGTTACAAGCTCGTTGATCCCTATCAATCTGGCTTTTGGCCAGGCCACAGCACTGAAACAACATTTGTAAAAATGACTAATGACCTCCTAATATCTGCTGATTCTGGTTGTCTTACTGTTCTCATCATGCTTGACTTAAGAGCAGCTTTTGACACTGTATCTTATCACATACTTACCTCTCTTCTATCAGCTATTGGCATCACAGGTAGTGCTTTATCTTATTACTGTCCATAACTTCAAATCTTCTCTGTGTTCTCTCTTTCAAGGTGTCCATCAATGCGCTGTTCTTGGACCACTTCTGTTCTATATTTATTTGTTACCTCTTGGTTACATTATCCATAGTCATGGTCTCAGCTATCATTGTTATGCCGATGACTTGCAAATTTACATATCAGCTCGCTCTGCTCTTCCTCTTCCTCCTCCATACCGTTAAAAATCTGGGTGTAACATTTGATTCGTCGCTTACATTTAAATCTCATAAGTTCTATTACAAAGACTGCATTCTACCACCTTAGCAATATTGCCCAACTGCGGCCTGCTCTTAGTACTAAAGATACTGAAACTCTAATTCATGCTTTGATAACCTCTCGTCTTGACTACTGTAACTCACTTCTTATTGGGCTGCCAGCTAAAACAATCACTAGACTACAATATGTTCAGAATTCTCCTGCCAGAGTCATAAATCAAGTCAAGAAATCTGATCACATTACCCCTTTGCTCTACAATTTACATTGGTTACCTGTTCCTCTCCGCATTTAGTATAAAATTCTCGTTAACTTTTAAATGTCTTCATGGACTTGCTCCCCATTATTTATCTGAACATCTGCACTACTATTCACTTCCTCGCTCTCTCCGGTCATCTGACTTAAAACTGCTTACTGTACAGTTATCATTCAGTGCTGTGACTCCGAAACTCTGGAATTCTCTTCCTCTAACTCTTTGTGACACTTCCACTATATCCTCACTCAAATCTCAACTAAAAACGTATTATTATTATTGGTAAACTGGCCATGATGTAAATAGGATTATTGACAATGTTTTCTTTTCTTTTTCAGTTTGAAACAACATCAGCAATGAAGAATTACTCCAGCCGAAACAGAACACAAAGACCGTTTCAGGAATTTACAGAACTGCACAAACCAATTGTGAACTCATAAGAAAAGATGTCTTGTTTGGCCACAGGAATTGTTCATCTACAATATCTGAGTTTCCTCAAATGTCAAGTCTTTTATTTTTTTTATTCACAATCAGAAGCTAAAAGATTTATCTACTTTGGGAATATCTGTCCTTCCATGAGCGTAAAGCAAAAGGATGTCTATGAACTCCAGAGATATTCATCATCTAACATGAGCACACCAGCCTGAATAGACATGCAACGGCCATGCTACTTTTATTTTTGCCTTTTAAACTATTATATGCAGTAGCCTGTCATTTCTCTGCTCTTCAAACGAGTCATCGCTGCTTTGGTCGTTTGCTTTGGCATGCCGGTGACAGAAAGAGATCATCAACCCTATTTCAGTGATTTTGTCTCCCACCAGTGAGGAATCAATTCAGCTGCCTTTGTGTGAAATCTCTTTCAGCTATGGTCAAAAACAATGTTTCAGCACGATTTCCAACACTGTCCCCACAGACTAAACACATGTCCTGTTTATTCGCACCACAGTCAGTGTCGCAGAGGGCACGACATTCCTTCAGAGCTGTGATGCTGCTTAAACACTGATGTCAAACGGAATATGCCATCAATAAAAAGGAGTCCAGATGCAATGAGTTGGCATTTTTCACTCTGACTCAATCGTGGATGATTCACATGGACATAAATGTGTGAACCAGGCTCTGAGCTTTATCTAAATCTATGCCAAAATGACTGCCTGTAAGATCAGAGCTCAGTGTCTGCTGTTTTGATGTATGAATGCTCTTATTATTATTATTTTTTTTGCTTTTCTGATGTGGCATAAACAAATAAAATGTGTTTTTTTTCTTGTTATCTTAGACTATATGGTAGCTACTAAACTAAAACTAAAACAGACCTGGGGCCTCATTTATAAATACGTGCACAGAATATCCACTTATCCACTGTAGGGCCAAACTATTCTCTTTCCTTTACCTTTCCATTTCTTACAGATCTGGCCCAGCCAGATTTTATTTAATTTTCCACTGTGGGGCTGATAATGGAGCTCTTTGGAATGTATAAAAAATTTGTCAGCTGTTGCTTTGTTAACGCCAGAGTTTACAGGCGATATGAGATGTAAACAGCATCCACGTTATGGAGGATGATCAGATATTTTAATTTTACTACTAACTTGTTCATAATTCGCTCAAATTGTGCGCTTGGCTAGCTACAAAAGAAGTCTCGGTTACTGATGTAACCTTCGTTCCCTGAAGGAGGGAATGGGAGACGTAACGACATAATTCGGATCACTTCAGGGAGCCCTATCATCTTCGAGTGTCTATAGAATGAGCCAATGAACGTTGCCGTGCGTGAATCGCGTCACGTGCCCCGCCCCGCAGTGCGGGAATAAACAGGAAGCGGGCACACACACTCATTGTTTTTCGCTGAGGAGCCGAGATCGTGACGACCGTACAGCAATGGTCAGCAACCGTGGTGACGGGACGTTACATCTCCTGTTCCCTCCTTCAGGGAACGAGGGTTACATTAGTAACCAAGATGTTCCCTATCAGTTGCTCACGTGACGACTTAATTGGGATCCCTATGGGAAACGCCACGGTTTCTGCCACATCCAGCGCCCTACGCAAGACTCTCAGACCCTCAACTGGCTGGGGCGGAAGGCCTGCGTAGAGGGAGTTCAAACTGCTGTTCCATTATACCCCACACAGTGGAACTCTTGGATAAAACTGGGAAGCATGCCTTTCCAGGGGAGAGGGACGCTGCGGAAGCCACATCCTGCCCGAAGGGAGGTAACATGTGGAGAATACACATATGGACTGGCCGGAAGGGGCAGTGCAACATATGGAATGTCACTGGGGTGGCTCCAGCCTGAGAAGGGGGTGGCTACACCAGACAGTGACGGCAGAGCAGACTGCCAAGGGAAAGACTCGGGCTCACCGCAGGGAGCTGGTCGTGGAAGAATATGCATATGGGATTGCCGCAGGGATCACCACATATGGAACCCAGCCTAGCACAAGTTACACAAGCATACAAGCACTAGGCCTGACGTCGGACGCTCCGCAACATCCAAATGCCGAAGGGGTGCGGAGGAGTTCTACAGGGTTTGGCTGGGTGGGGAACTCGACTGGAGCAAAAAAGTGAGCGAATCTGCTCCAGTTGGAGGGGAGTGGCACAGCAAGCCAACACTAGAGCGGGAACTTCGGTGTTACCGGCTGGTTGAAGCAAGCACACAGGAAGAAACCGGCTCCAACACGTAGGCTATAAAACCTAGTGAACGTGTTAGGTGTCGCCCAGCCCACAGCTTTACAGATATCTGTCAGCAAGGCGCCGTGTGCCAGCGCCCAAGAAGAAGCGACACTCCTAGTGGAGTGGGCTCTCAACCTTGGGCACGTATCCGGGCCGGGGTCTCAGGATCACGTGAGAGTTAGCTGGGCAAATTCTAGGCACGATTCGCCGACCGAAAATGCATGCAGGTCCCTTATTCTCTTGATGGAGGCCAATGCAACCAGGAGTACTGTTTTACAGGACAGAACTTTTAACTCCGCTGACTGCAAGGGCTCAAAGGGTGGTCTCTGAAGTGCCTAAAGGACCAGAGACAAATCCCAAGAGGGTAAAGAGAGCGGGCGAGGCGGATTTAGTCTCCTCGCCCCCCTCAGGAACCTGACGATCAGGTCATGCTTTCCCAGTGACTTACCTTCAACTGCATCGTGATATGCAGCTATAGAGGTAACATACACTTTAAGGGTTGAGGGAGACAGCCTTCGCTCCAACCCATCTTGCAGGAAGGAAGGCACAGCTCTGATCGAGCAAGTTCGGGGGTTCTGCTCGTGAGAAGAACACCACTCAATGAACAGGTTCCACTTCAACGCATAGAGACGCCTCGTAGAGGGGGCTCTAGCGGAAGTGATGGTGTCAACTACCGCTGGGGGTAGGTCACGTAGAACCTCCACGTCCTGTCCAGGGACAAGACATGGAGTTTCCAGAGGTCTGGACGCGGGTGCCATAGGGTGCCCCGTCTCCGAGAGAGCAGGTCCTCTCTCAGAGGAATGGGCCAGGGAGGGGCTGTCGCGAGGAGCACCAGTTCCGGGAAAAAGGTCCAGTTGGGCCAATACGCTGCAACTAACAAGACCTGCTCCTCGTCCTCCCTGACCTTGCACAAGGTCTGTGCAAGAAGGTCCCCTCGGTCAGGGAATAGAACAACTGGCAGTGAGACGTGTCCGGGGCGGCAAACAGATCTACTTGTGCGGTCCCGAAGCGCCTGAAAATCAGCTGGACCAGCTGGGGATGGAGTCGCCATTCTCCCGGTGGCACCTCCTGCCATGAGAGCTCGTCGGCTGCACGGTTGAGGAGGCCCGGAATATAAGTGGCACAAAGCGACCTCAGATGCTTCTGACTCCAAATGAGGAGATGGCGGGCGAGTTGTGTCATGCAGCGGGAGCGTAGACCACCCTGACGGTTGATGTATGCAACGGAAGCAGTGCTGTCCGTACGGACCAGTACATGCTTGCCTTGTAGCGGTGATTTGAAGCGGCCCAGCGCAAGATGTACTGCTAACAACTCGAGGCAGTTGATGTGCCAATGCAGCTGAGGCCCCGTCCACAGACCTGAAGCTGCATGCCCGTTGTATGTGGCCCCCCAGCCGGTGGCAGAGGCATCCGTGGAGACCACAGAGTGCCTAGACACTTGTTCTAGGGAGACACCTGCCCGCAGGAACGAAGGGTCCGACCACAAGCTGAGAGCTTGGCGACAGTGCGGAGTTACTTGGACCTGGCACGAGCCGCTCTGCCACGCCCATCTCGGAGCTAATCCGAGCTGCGTTACCGTGGCTGCAGATGCCATATGCCCCAGGAGCCTCTGAAACAATTTCAGTGTTGCCGCTGTTCTGCGTCTGAGTGTGCTCACGCAGTTCAACACTGACTGGACGCGGACCTCGGTGAGGCGCGCTGTCATGTTGATCGAGTCCAACTTCATACCGAGAAAAGAGATCCTCTGCCCGGGGGTGAGTTTGCTCTTTTCCCAGTTGACCCGAAGCACTAGGTGGCTGAGGTGACTGAGCACCATGTCCCTGTGTTTGCACAAATGCTCTCTCGACTGGGCCAGAAGGAGCCAGTCATCGAGGTAGTTGAGAATGCGAACACCACGCTCGCACATGGGAGCAATGGCAGCCTCCGCGACTTTTGTGAAGCCCCGGGCAACAGGGCCAGTCCGAAGGGTAAGACTTTGTACTGATATGCCTGTCCCTCGAACGCAAAGCGAAGAAACGGTCTGTGTCGAGGGAAAATCGAGACATGAAAGTACGCGTCCTTCAGGTCGATCGCTGCAAACCAATTTTGGGGACGGATGCATTTGAAAATGCGTTTCTGCGTAAGCATAGTTCAGGACACGCAGGTCCAAGGTTGGCCGTAACCCACCACCTTTCTTGGGTACAACGAAGTACGGGCTGTAGAATCCGGTCTTCAAATTGGCTGGAGGGACCGGCTTGATCGCGTCCTTCGCCAGTAGGACTGTGATCTCTGCCCTGAGCACAATCCGTACAATCAGACTCGGCTATGTGATTCAGTTCGCCCAGTGACCCTCAGTCTTCAGGAAGACTGAGGGTCACTGGGCGAACTGAATCACATAGCCGAGTCTGATTGTACGGATGAGCCAGCGAGACGGGCTGGGAAGCGCTAGCCAGGCTCCCAGACAACGTGCAAGCGGGACTAACGGCACCACAGACGTACCCAGGGTGGGGCAGCGCGGCGGAATGCAGGGACCCAACTCGGCCGGCATAGTGGCCCGGAGTGGGGTCTAAGTGTGTGGTGCAACGTGTACCTGCTTCCGTCGAAGGGCAGAGTGAGTGTGCGGAGGCGTCAGTGTGTCTGTGACACAGCCACAGCTGCTCGCTGGCAATGAAAGAGGGGCTTGAGGGTGACAAGGCATAGCATCGTCGACTGCCAAGCACGCCCTCTTGGGACCCAGAGGTTTCAGAAATTGCTCTTTTATTGAAATTGTGGCCCGGGGCCAGTGGCGGAACAAAAACAAAAGGAAACAAAAGATTCTCTGCCCCGTCGCCCGTCTCAGGGTCGTTTGCATCTCCGCTTGTCTCCTGGTTTGGCATTGGCCTGGACGGGCGGGGTCGACTTCCTGCGGCTTGCTCTACACTGAGGGCTTGATGATGGCTGCTGCTAAGGCTTAGCGGGAGCGGAGGACGCCGTGGGAGGCAGTGCTGTAAACACTTTTCCGGGAACACCCTGACACAGGGGTGAAACTGACAGAAATTTCAATGCTGTGAAAACAACAGTTGTTGAGCTTAAACTCGCGACCCACTCGCTGTTCGCGCCGTCACACCAAATGAGTGCGTGCGCCCACTTCCTGTTTATACCCGCGCTGCGGGGCGGGGTGCGTGATGCACACCAACATTCATTGGCTCGTTCTGTAGACACTCGAAGATGATAGAGCTCCCTAAAATGATCCCAATTACGTCGTCACGTCGACGTTACATGGAATGTGAGCGACTGATAGGGAACTGGTAGCCAATCAACAAACAAGTGACCAATCCTGAGTTGTGACATCACTACACACATTCTACCAGAACGGTTCAACCTACTAGCCAACCATGCTGATAATTTTGGGACGAGAACGATTTGTAATCTTGCCATGCTGTACCAGGCTCAAGTGGATGTTCCCGCCATATCGTAATTACCGCAATGTTTCTGAACTGCAAAAAGCCTTCACGTGCTTATAAAACTTGTAATTACAATGTGTAAACTCGTAATTTTCTGAGAGCTACAACTTGGCTGCTGTACAACCTGACCACTGCAGTTTCAAGGTGTGTTCGACTTGAAGCACTGCTGTGCAGATCAATCTGTTTATGATATCAAAGTAACGTGAGAGCATTTTGAATGCATACAGAACTTTATTTATGGTAATTATGACATACCGTGAACGCAGCATTTAACTGGAACCACTCCTTACCGTTGTTAGAACTGTTCAACCCAATGGTGGAGAAGCGGCTAATCACACTGAACGTGAGCAAACAAGCATTTACTAAATGTTTAACAAAGACATTTCCAAAAAAAATATATATAAAAACCATCCTGCTTCATTTTGTATTCTACAGAACGCCCACAAATATCCTTGCAACGTTATATTCATTCCTTGGCCATGTTTACATGCAACTCATAATCTGATGCAAAATCATATTCTCACAAAAATGTATACTTGACATATTAAAACATTCTGTTATGTTATCTTATTCCAGGTCTTTTAAAATCTTTTGTTATAGTGGTTTTAAAAATAAGACACTGACAATTACATTATTAGCGTTTGTCCAAAAATCGAATTTATATCAGAATATTCCTGCGAATGTAAAGGTTATCACTCATTTATTTATTAATTCAGACAGAGAATATTTCCACATCAGTTTCTGCCTTTATGAATCCCAGTTTGTTCATCTCTTTTAACATAGGATCAAATCCATGAGATTTAGCATCAGATCATACAGTATGTACATTTTATAAATGAGGCCTCAGTCACAATAGTGTGACATTTATGCAAATCAGAGTATTACGGTAGCGACCAAGCCAGATGTTTTGAATGGTATGGTTAAATAATGCAAAAAAAAAATAATGTGTTTGTAAATAATCTATACACAACAATATTGTTTTACCCCTGAACTGCTAGTCCAGGATGATTATTGTGGATTAAATGGAGGCCAGTATGAGCTGTGTGAGTAAACCTCACTCCCCTGGCCTCAAGAGGTGCACTAGCGACTGACGCTAGACACTGCGGTCATAGGGTCCTTGTTAACACACCCACCTTCCATGCAGGAAGAGCCGGTTTGAATCCCGCTCAGAGCAGTGCAAGTAGAACCGGAGGGGTTACATGTACTTGACAAGATTTTTGTCTGCTGCTTTCTGATCAATTTGTGATTTAACTGAAATCCTGGAAACCCTTGGGCTTTTACAAATCATCTGTTAACAGCCATTGAAGACACTGTATTTATGTCTAACCCCAATGATGTCTCTTTTGAAAGTTATAGAGGAATAACATTTCATTTACTGTGACCTAGACTATTGAATGGCTGTTATTTGAATGCGATGCCAGTATTTGTGTCTTGGTTTCCAGTAAAAATGTCTGAAATATATTTTGCAGTGCTGTTTGCTACATTATAAAAGGACTCAGGATTACAGGACCCCTGTTGTATACATTGTTTTGTGAATAATAGCAGAAAGTTCAGGACAAAGCATCAGGACAAAGGACATTACAGATTAATTTGATGTGAAGTACAGAGTTGCGGGATCTTCGAGAACAAACTCAGGCTGTTAAGATGTATCAGTTTGTATCAGTTCTTGTTTCACCTCATCTCTGTCTTTAGCCTTTTTCTGATCATGTACATGCAAATCTCAGTCTTGCTGTCCATGAAATGGAATGCAATTTCAACTACAAATGGCTTTCAAAATATTTTATGGTCAATATATGCTGTGGGCTAGAATTATATATTTATTATAAAAACATTTATTAAATACAGTGTGTGAAAGCATATATGTAAATTGAAAGAGTTGTGAGTTTCCTGTGAAATGGTGAAAAATGAAGTCTGTACTGTGCACATTTGTAAATACACTTGATAATGACTATTTTCACTTTCAAACTATTAACGAGTTTCTGGGTATTATTTTCTGTGACATGGGAATATCATTGTCCGTACCCGGTGCGTCTCACAGGTGACGTTCATTATTACTCACGCCAAGGGCCTCGCGCCGTTGTCTCAAGTCCCTCGGTCTCGTCCTGCTCGCCACATACATCATCATCTGCCAGTATGTGGAGTGTAACGTGGATCGTGACGTGTCCTGTGACGTTGAGCGCTTTTGCGAGGACCCAGGCTGCGCTTGTGCGAGGGTCTTCTCCTGTGTGATGTTGTGTAAACGCTGGTCGCCATTAAAGGCTTCATTAAACCAGTCTCTCGTGTCAGCGACTCTTTGTACCATATATACACTGGCGTGGTGGCAGCTTTACCGTACTCTCTCCCCAAACACCCTGGTGAGTTCATGTGAGATTAGTTCACACTATCCACGTGCAAAAACGAGCCGCGTTGTGGATTATCTTTGCTGGTGTAACGCGAGACTTAAGCCATGGCGAATACACACAGAGCACCGAAACAATGGTGCCTCACTAAAGTTGAGACTGTAAATTCATTTGAGAACTGGCGTCAGAACCTCGTCTACACTTTATCTCTGGACACAGAGTTCACCCCATTTCTAGTTGACGGCGCGTGCTGGGAAAAGAAGACGAGGGTTTCACCATTCAGAGGTTTTACCGATGATGACGCAGATGTTCCCGCGGCGCAACGGCGCACGCGACAACAAAAGGTCAGCATGCTTGAGCTTATGCTGGGTCAGATCGCTAACTACTGCCCAGTTATTTCCCGAAATACTGTTGTTAAGAGCTCTACATGCATTGATAACATATGGCAGACAATCAGGCTACATTATGGATTCCAGTCGTCTGGCGCACATTTTATTGATTTTTCTGCTATTAAACTAGAGTCTAATGAAGGACCAGAGGATTTGTACCAGAGATTAATGGCTTTTGTTGAAGATAATCTACTACGCAGAGACTCTGGCATTACCCACGGAGGTGAACCCATCGCGGAGGATGAGGAGCTCTCCCCCACGATAGAAAACTTTGTTGTTCTCACTTGGCTTCGTCTTATACACAGCGAGTTGCCGAAGCTTGTAAAGCAGAGGTATGGCACAGAGTTACGTTCACGCACTCTGGCATCCATTAAACCAGAGATATCTCAAGCCCTGTGCTCATTACTAGACGAGCTGCAATCATCAGAGGATGCTAGAGCTATGCGCTTGGCTGTGTCTAACCCCCCAAGACAGAAGCTGGCTTCGCTGGCTTCACTGGGTCGACTAAAGAAATCCTGCCCACTTTGTAAAGAGGCTCGCAGACCAGACAATCACTTTCTCAGTAAGTGCCCCTTTCTGCCCCCTCCTGACAGTGCTTTCATTGCTAAGGCGCGGCAAGTTGCTGGCTCACTGAGTCACTCTGACGGCGAGTCTGAGGACGACAACGAGGACAGTGCGTCCAACCTCAAGGCAGTACAGCGCGTTCATATCATGCAGTCACCATGCATCGAAGCCTTCCACGGCCACATCCCCATTAGGCTGACCATTGACAGTGGTGCGACAGGAAACATGATAAGGGCAGCATGTGCCAACAGACTGGGCCTTAAAGTCTCCAGTAGTACACAGTCAGCTCGTCAGGCTGATGGCTCTTCACCATTGAAGGTAGTGGGAGAGACACGCACACACTTTCAGAGAGATGGTCACAAGCTCTTTTTCGACGGACTTGTGCTAGAAAACCTGGATTCTGATATTCTCGCTGGCATCCCCTTTATGGAATGTAATGACATCTCCATCCGCCCTGCTCGACATCAGGTCTGTGTGGGGTCTGACACATACGAGTATGGTGCCAGTCAAACGTACGGAGACAGACATGCCATTCGGCGAGCTCACGTGCTTCGCACCACCTCATCACATACTGTATGGCCGGGGGATTTTGTTGAGCTTGAGCTTCCAGCAGAACTAGCAAACATTAGCGACAAGCTTGCTGTTGAGCCTCATGAGGGCCGTGCGCACTGGTTTGCTCCATCGTTGGTCGTAGGGGTATCCGGTAAAATCAGGATTCCCAATTTGACTGACGTACCGCAGGGGATTAAGAAACATGACCATGTATGCCGTGTTCGCATGACCTACGTACCGGAGTCCCTAACCGAACAGGCCCCAATGGAAACTCCTCAGGCCCCTGTTCGCAAGTCCAGTTCACCCAGTTTAGCACTATTCTCTGACCTTATCTCATTAGACCCCAATTGTATTATGACGGCAGACATCAGAGATAAATTTCAGGTGATTCATAGGGAATTTGATGAGGTCTTCAGTCCGCAGTTTGGGGGCTATAATGGCGCTGTTGGCCCATTCCTTGCGAGGGTAAACATGGGACCTGTCCAACCACCGCAAAGGAAGGGAAGAGTTCCGCAGTACTCCAGGGGCCAGTTACAGGAGCTGCAGGCTCGATTTGACGAGCTAGAATCACTAGCCGTTTTTCGAAAGCCTGAAGACATTGACGTCGATGTTGAATATGTCAACCCATCATTTCTTATCAAAAAACCTAATGGGGGGTTTCGTCTCGTTACAGCTTTCGCCGATGTGGGTCGTTATAGCAAACCCCAGCCATCCCTTATGCCAAATGTGGATGCCACGTTGCGTCAGATTGCTCAGTGGAGGTATATTATTGTTGCCACTGACCTCACCAAGGCTTTCTACCAAATACCACTGTCCAAAGACTCTATGAAGTACTGCGGGGTCGTCACGCCATTTAAAGAAGTCCGGGTGTATGCCAGATGTGCCATGGTCATGCCTGGTTCAGAAACTGACGGCGAGTCTGAGGACGACAACGAGGACAGTGCGTCCAACCTCAAGGCAGTACAGCGCGTTCATATCATGCAGTCACCATGCATCGAAGCCTTCCACGGCCACATCCCCATTAGGCTGACCATTGACAGTGGTGCGACAGGAAACATGATAAGGGCAGCATGTGCCAACAGACTGGGCCTTAAAGTCTCCAGTAGTACACAGTCAGCTCGTCAGGCTGATGGCTCTTCACCATTGAAGGTAGTGGGAGAGACACGCACACACTTTCAGAGAGATGGTCACAAGCTCTTTAATCGACGGACTTGTGGTAGAAAACCTGGATTCTGATATTCTCGCTGGCATCCCCTTTATGGAATGTAATGACATCTCCATCCGCCCTGCTCGACATCAGGTCTGTGTGGGGTCTGACACATACGAGTATGGTGCCAGTCAAACGTACGGAGACAGACATGCCATTCGGCGAGCTCACTTGCTTCGCACCACCTCATCACATACTGTATGGCCGGGGGATTTTGTTGAGCTTGAGCTTCCAGCAGAACTAGCAAACATTAGCGACAAGCTTGCTGTTGAGCCTCATGAGGGCCGTGCGCACTGGTTTGCTCCATCGTTGGTCGTAGGGGTATCCGGTAAAATCAGGATTCCCAATTTGACTGACGTACCGCAGGGGATTAAGATACATGACCATGTATGCCGTGTTCGCATGACCTACGTACCGGAGTCCCTAACCGAACAGGCCCCAATGGAAACTCCTCAGGCCCCTGTTCGCAAGTCCAGTTCACCCAGTTTAGCACTATTCTCTGACCTTATCTCATTAGACCCCAATTGTATTATGACGGCAGACATCAGAGATAAATTTCAGGTGATTCATTGGGAATTTGATGAGGTCTTCAGTCCGCAGTTTGGGGGCTATAATGGCGCTGTTGGCCCATTCCTTGCGAGGGTAAACATGGGACCTGTCCAACCACCGCAAAGGAAGGGAAGAGTTCCGCAGTACTCCAGGGGCCAGTTACAGGAGCTGCAGGCTCGATTTGACGAGCTAGAATCACTAGCCATTTTTCGAAAGCCTGAAGACATTGACGTCGATGTTGAATATGTCAACCCATCATTTCTTATCAAAAAACCTAATGGGGGGTTTCGTCTCGTTACAGCTTTCGCCGATGTGGGTCGTTATAGCAAACCCCAGCCATCCCTTATGCCAAATGTGGATGCCACGTTGCGTCAGATTGCTCAGTGGAGGTATATTATTGTTGCCACTGACCTCACCAAGGCTTTCTACCAAATACCACTGTCCAAAGACTCTATGAAGTACTGCGGGGTCGTCACGCCATTTAAAGAAGTCCGGGTGTATGCCAGATGTGCCATGGGCATGCCTGGTTCAGAAACTGCGTTAGAAGAATTGACCTGTCGGGTACTTGGCGATCTGCTTCAACAGGGACGGGTGGCTAAGGTTGCTGATGACCTGTATTGTGGCGCTGACACTCTTGAAGGCCTTCTTGCAGTGTGGAAAGAGGTTTTAGTGGCGCTTCAGGCATGCAATCTGTGCTTAGCTCCCAGTAAGACTGTCGTTGCCCCGGTCCAGACCGACATATTGGGGTGGGTGTGGAGTCAAGGTACGATTCGCGCTAGTTCACACTGCATTGCAACATTGGCTTCGTGTGCTCCCCCTGCGACTGTTCGTGGCCTATGGTCCTTCATCGGTGCGTATAAAGTCCTAGCACGTGTTCTAAGGGTTGCGCGTCGATCCTTGCCCCCTTCGACAATCTGGTCGCTGGTGGTGAGTCGACGGCTGCGATTGTGTGGTCAGATGAGCTTCTCCAGTGTTTTCATAAGGCTCAGCAGGCGTTATCCACTAGTTGCGCTGTGACGATACCGCAACCTGATGATCAGCTGTGGATTGTCACTGATGGTGCTCTCAGGGATCCAGGGTTAGGCGGGACAATGTACGTTACACAGGGGGAAAAGCTGCTGATCGCTGGATATTTTAGCGCAAAACTTCGTGAAAATCTGATTAATTGGCTTCTGTGCGAGATTGAGGCCCTGGCTATAGCTGCCTCCCTCAAACATTGCAGCCCATACATTATTCAGTCATCACAGAAGGCATGTGTGCTCACTGACAGTAAACCATGCGTGCAGGCCTTTGAAAAGCTGTGCAGGGGCGAATTATCTGCAAGCCCGCGAGTTACCACTTTCTTGTCCTCTGCAAGCCGCTTCCAGGTCTCTGTTCGTCATGTCGCCGGGGCTGCCATTCTCACGTCAGATTATGCTAGTCGTAATGCTGCTCAATGTGATAGTCCTACATGTCAAGTTTGTAGCTTCGTCCGGGAATCTATGGTCTCTGTGGTGTGCCGTACTGACGTCGCTGACATCTTGCGTGGAGCTCAAAAGGTACCCTTTGCTAATAGAGCCACGTGGGTGTCCATTCAGGCAGAGTGTCCGGACCTTCGTAGGGTGCACGCGCATCTTCGGCAGGGTACGCGCCCTTCTAAGAGGGTTACTAATGTTAAAGATGTGAAGCGTTATTTGAACACGGTTACCTTGTCAAGAGATGGGCTTTTAGTCGTACGACGTAACACACCACTGTCGACCACCACTGAGTGCATCGTTGTTCCTAGGTCAGTGTTACATGGTTTGCTCATGTCGTTGCATATTAGGTTGGATCACCCCTCGGCACACCAGTTGAGACTTGTCATCGGCCGGTACTTCTATGCCCTGGATTTGGAGTCGGCCGTCCAGCTTACCAGTAAGGGATGTCACCAGTGTGCTTCACTGGCACAGTCCCCAGTGTATGCAGTGGAGCAGTCCAGCTGCGATCCACCTGAGACGGTCGGGTCTACCTTTGCAGCCGATGTGCTTAAACGTGAACGTCAGCTCATCCTAGTCGTTCGTGTGTGTGTAATATCCTTCACAGCCGCAGTGTTGATTGATGACGTACGGAAGGAAACGTTGCGGGATGGTATCATACGTCTGTGTATTAGCCTTCGTCCGCTTGATGGCCCCTTTGCTGTAGTTAGAACGGACCCAGCACCAGGTTTCTCAGCACTAGCCAAGGACGCAATGCTTGCTCAACACAGGCTGGCCATTGAAGTAGGCGATGCTAAAAATATCAACAAAAATCCAGTGACGGAAAAGGCTATACAGGAGCTACAGGGTGAGATTTTGCGTCTAGAACCACACTGCGGGGTCGTCACCCCCGTGCTGCTGTCGGTAGCTGTCGCTCAGTTAAACAGCCGTGTCCGGTCACGTGGCATGTCCGCTCGTGAAATGTTGAAGTGCGTGATCGATGAAGTGCGTGATCGGGAACTGATATCGATTCAGCATGCACAACGCCTCGCAAACCACCCCCACAGTGTAAGGCGAAAACACCACGAAGTTGGGGTGCAAACAGACCAGAGATTAGCCCGGGCGACCTTGTTTACCTTTATAGTGACCACAATAAGTCCCGAGCTCGAAGCCGGTATCTCGTGCTTAGATCCGACGGTACATGGTGCAATATCCGCAAGTTTACGGGTTCCCAGCTGCGGCGTGCTTCTTATAGGGTCCGCTTATCTGATTGTTATAAAGTTGACTCTTTCCCAAGTGTCCTAGGTCATTCTGAAGACGGTGCAGTGTCTGAGAGTGAAGAAGAGTGTGAAGAGGAGGGAAGTGTGCCACTTAGCGCTCCCTCAAGTGATCCAAATATTCCCTTGGCGATAGCGGAGCCTGCTTCACCCCCAGGATCTGATGGCGGCGGACGCCGGGAGGATAGACATATGTCCCCGTCTTGTTTGGTGGAGGTTCCATGTCACAAGTTGGCCTCTCCATCAACTGTCCAGGTGCAGGTCCCGCGGCGGTCTGCCCGTCTCCGTCGGCCCCCTGACAAGTTGAACGATTATGAGCTTCAATAGCTGGGCTCTCTTCGCCTGTATCCTTATTTTGGCTTAACAAATAACAAAAGTATTTTTGTTCGAGACGTTGCATTAGTGTTCTATGCTGCTCCGTCAGGTCTTCTGTGCTGTTGGCACTGCACAAATGGTTCAGTCAAGTTATCTTGTGTTGTCACATACTACCTTTTTGTTTCCCTGTTTGTGTGTTTCTCAAGCTGGAAAAGAGAGCGTAGAATCCAGAGGAAAACGGGTGGCGCCAGTATGTGGACTGTAACGTGGATCATGACGTGTCCTGTGACGTTGAGCACTTTTGCGCGGACCCAGGCTGCGCTTGCGCGAAGGTCTTCTCCTGTGTGATGTTGTGTAAACGCTGGTCGCCATTAAAGGCTTGATTAAAACAGTCTCTCGTGTCAGCGACTCTTTGTACCATATACAGGTCCTTCTCAAAAAATTAGCATATTGTGATAAAGTTCATTATTTTCCATAATGTAATGATAAAAATTAAACTTTCATATATTTTAGATTCATTGCACACCAACTGAAATATTTCAGGTCTTTTATTGTTTTAATACTGATGATTTTGGCATACAGCTCATGAAAACCCAAAATTCCTATCTAAAAAAATTAGCATATCATGAAAAGGTTCTCTAAACGAGCTATTAACCTAATCATCTGAATCAACTAATTAACTCTAAACACCTGCAAAAGATTCCTGAGGCTTTTAAAAACTCCCAGCCTGTTTTATTACTCAAAATCGCAATCATGGGTAAGACTGCCGACCTGACTGCTGTCCAGAAGGCCATCATTGACACCCTCAAGCAAGAGGGTAAGACACAGAAAGAAATTTCTGAACAAATAGGCTGTTCCCAGAGTGCTGTATCAAGGCACCTCAGTGGGAAGTCTGTGGGAAGGAAAAAGTCTGGCAAAAAACGCTGCACAACGAGAAGAGGTGACCGGACCCTGAGGAAGATTGTGGAGAGGGACCGATTCCAGACCTTGGGGGACCTGCGGAAGCAGTGGACTGAGTCTGGAGTAGAAACATCCAGAGCCACCGTGCACAGGCGTGTGCAGGAAATGGGCTACAGGTGCCGCATTCCCCAGGTCAAGCCACTTTTGAACCAGAAACAGTGGCAGAAGCGCCTGACCTGGGCTACAGAGAAGCAGCACTGGACTGTTGCTCAGTGGTCCAAAGTACTTTTTTCGGATGAAAGCAAATTTTGCATGTCATTCAGAAATCAAGGTGCCAGAGTCTGGAGGAAGACTGGGGAGAAGGAAATGCCAAAATGCCTGAAGTCCAGTGTCAAGTACCCACAGTCAGTGATGGTCTGGGGTGCCATGTCAGCTGCTGGTGTTGGTACACTGTGTTTTATCAAGGGCAGGGTCAATGCAGCTAGCTATCAGGAGATTTTGGAGCACTTCATGCTTCCATCTGATTTCATTTTTCAGCACGACCTGGCACCTGCTCACAGTGCCAAAACCACTGGTAAATGGTTTACTGACCATGGTATTGCTGTGCTCAATTGGCCTGCCAACTCTCCTGACCTGAACCCCATAGAGAATCTGTGGGATATTGTGAAGAGAAAGTTGAGAGACGCAAGACCCAACACTCTGGATGAGCTTAAGGCCGCTATCGAAGCATCCTGGGCCTCCATAACACCTCAGCAGTGCCACAGGCTGATTGCCTCCATGCCACGCCGCATTGAAGCAGTCATTTCTGCAAAAGGATTCCCGACCAAGTATTGAGTGCATAACTGAACATAATTATTTGAAGGTTGACTTTTTTTTTGTATTAAAAACACTTCTTTTATTGGTCGGATGAAATATGCTAATTTTTTGAGATAGGAATTTGGGGTTTTCATGAGCAGTATGCCAAAATCATCAGTATTAAAACAATAAAAGACCTGAAATATTTCAGTTGGTGTGCAATTAATCTAAAATATATGAAAGTTTAATTTTTATCATTACATTATGGAAAATAATGAACTTTATCACAATATGCTAATTTTTTGAGAAGGACTTGTATACACTGGCGATCATCATCATCATCAGATAGATAGATGGATAGATAGATAGATAGATAGATAGATAGATAGATAGATAGATAGATAGATAGATAGATAGATAGATAGATAGATAGATAGATAGATAGATAGATAGATAGATAGATAGATAGATAGATAGATAGATAGATAGATAGATAGATACTGGTCAATGGTCAAGACCGTCACAATTATATTATTTTTTAAACTAGTGTCCCATCAGCTGTGAATTGCTGCTGAAGGATGATGCTTTGCAGGAAAGGAAAATTATGAAAAAAATAAAATAGCCAGTGGGTATTAGTAAGCAGTTGGTATTGATCGTAAAAGCTTTCAGGGTTATTAAAGTTAATGTGTCTGCGTGCAGTTAGCCCCCAGCTGCACTTTGTTGTAAGTTCAGATCTTATTGAGGTTGTACACACAGTCTATTTTTCCTGCAGAGCTGGAGCTTTCAAAACTACAATTTAAGATTAATAGTTAACATCAAATAAAAAAATTGGGCTCTTTTTTTTTTGTCAAAAAAGTGCTAAAAGATACTGTGACTAACATTGCATTTGGAGGTCTAAAAAGTTAAATTACTCATAGCAATAATATGAGGGCACATAGAATTAATTCATACAAAAATTAAAATTCTGTCATCATTTATGCATCCTCATGTTATTATGTGTTCATCAGAATATTCAAATGTACAATCAGTTAAGAATCCAACATTGTTTCACATTGTCAAAATCAAACCATGCCGTGACAATCACAAAATGAGATATGGAAACTAAAATTTAGATTTTTGACAGTTAGTCACAACTGACACGATGAATCAAAGTTCATCACAAGTAGCTTTTTCACTAGTCTTTGTAGCCAGACCTTTAGACTGACGGCAGGTCATAGCACCTTTCATTTGCCAAGGACCGCCCAAGTCGACATCTGACCAACATTTAACCAACATGTTTTGTTCAATGTCATGTTTAGGGGTGTGAAAATGTGAAGTCGATGTCCCCACAATAACAGACCAGTGTGCAATCATTCAAGAATGCCTTGCAAGTTTACTGAGATAATTGTGCAACAATGGGGCTGTAAAAATTTTTGAAAATCCAGCATTTTGTTGATCCTGATAAGCACTCATTGTCACAGTTATGTTCTTCTTTTTCCATAAGGGGGTTCGTTGTCACGACGACTTCGTTTCCAGGCGAACTGTTAAAGAATGTGACACACACGTCTCCCGGAAATCCTGGAGAATTCAACCAATCAGATGACGATTTTGAAAGTTTCGAAGTGTTTCCCATTTTGAGTGTCTTATGCATCAGACATCAGCCAACGGCCTGAGGGGGTTAAGTCTGAGGCTGAGACAACTTTTCCATGAGCTGAGATATAGAAGGTGCACACAGTGTCATGCACAGAAATACAAAACACCATCATTATAATACATATTGTTGTGCCCCGATCTCCCCTATACTTTATGTGATTTGTGAGTATTCTAGTAACATTGTTTGAAGTTTAAATTAGTTAATTATCTTTAAATGATATCATTGCTGTGTGTACTGACTCATATATATTTATATATGTTTTGTGTTTTCTCTGTATAGGCTATTAAGCTATACATCTGAATTACTGAAAATAAGCAAAAGAAGATCAAGCTTCAAGATCAATTATGTGCTCTGACGTCAGCTCTGCTCTCATCTGTGTAGAATTTATGACTGTTCCCAGAAAATATATACTCTGGCTGGGAGAGCATTGATCCTGAGACCTAGGCATTTTAGATGGCTGAGGAGCCAGAATCTGTGAGTTATGAACTGCGCCTCCGATTGGGCTATAACAAGCCAATCGTCGAGGTAGTTCAACACTCGCACTCCCTGTTGTCTCAGGGGAGTGAGAGCACTTCGTAAACATACGGGGTGCTAGGGATAGACCGAATGGTAGGACTGCGTACTGATAAGCCTGCCCCTCGAAGGCAAATCTCAAGAATGGCCTGTGATGGGGTGTTATCTGAATGTGAAAATATGCATCTTTCAGATCCACTGAGAAAAACCAATCCCCTTGGCGAATCTGCTCGAGGGGTTTGTTTGGTTGTCAGCATTCTGAATGAGCACGTCATAAGTGCTTTGTTCAGGTGTCTGAGATCTAAGAAGTGCCTGAGGCCGCCATCTTCCTTTGGAACGAGGAAATAGCGACTGTAAAAACCTGACTTGCTTAGTGATAAAGGGACTGGCTCTACAGCCCCTTTCACTAACAGTTCTGACACTTCGGTGCGAAGGACGTGATCCACGTCGCTTCTCACCAATGTCTCGACGACAGCTAGAAAGTGCGGGGGTCTGCGACCAAACTGTAGCAAGTAGCCTCGTTTTATGATGTTCAACACCCATTCTGATATTTCGGGGATGGCTTCCCAGACCTTGGTCCGCATAGCTAGGGGTTGTAATGAAGTCTGGGGACGGGCCGCTTTGTGATAGGGACCCGGCCGCCCAGCTGTTTTGTGTTTGTGATACTGTGTGAACAGTGCTTATGTGCAGGAGTGCGTACTTCATTATGGGCACACAACCTTCATTCATTACACCTCCAGCACGAGTCGGAGGAAGAACAGACAGAAAAGTGCTCTTTTTGTGCTTTTGTGCTCCGGAAACTGCTGTCGCTTCATTGAGTGAGACGAAGCTGAGCTGGCGGGGCTGAGAGACCGGCGCCGCTGGCTTTGCTAGCTGAGGAAGCGGCGCCTTATTGTGGAGCCCGAAACAGAGCTGGATCGTTTAGGGAGGAAGTGACGCATAGCCTGCAACGCTATGTAAGGCGTAGGCTCGGTCAGCGAGAGCTGAAGTGGCGCAGCAAGGTTTAGATGGTGCCCACCATCCCATAGTGGTGGGCAGGCAAAGGTGTGCGCCTTTTCACTGAGAGGGACGCTGGTCCGCCTGTGTGAACAGGACCGGCGAGGGAAATCTGCGAAAATTACCTGGGAAAATCAAATCACCTCTCGGTAACAACTCGCTAAGGAAAATATCTCAAAGGCTCTCACAAGGGCAAAGACAGCCTATGTAGCTATAGACTATTTGGGGATGGCTGTTTGCTGTTTGACTTATCAATTTGTGCCGATAAAGTATAATAGGGTGAATCCTGTATATTGTGCTTGCATAGTGCATACACTTGTAGCTGTTATGCACCTTTGGAAGTCCTTGAAATTAATGGGTTTCAAAGCGCAGCGCCGCGCATTTCGCGTCCTGTCTGAAAGGCGCTTCAATCCTCGGCACGCGCAAGTGCACAATCAACACCCCCCCACACCCCCCATCCCCCCCCACCCCAGTGGAAACAAATAGGGCTTCCCCGAAGGGCACGTTATAGTTCGAACACTGAGGAAGACGAAACTGACAAATGACTAGGGCACGGAAAAAAAACCCTTAAGTTAACTGTTAAAAGATCAAGATATTGCAGCGGACATTCAAACTAATTTTTTTTATTATGAGTATAGGACTGACCTGAAGGAAAATGCCATGTATACTGTAAATGCAGGTACACTCGCTTACTAGATCTCTCACAATACTCTACTCTAGATTAAATTAACAATATCAATGAGATCAAACATGTGCTTAAGTTGCTAAGAGTGGTTGCTAAGGGTATAGTGATACATAACCGTTGGGTGAAGCGGTCATAGTCATGTTTTATCGTGAATGAAACACAACTATTGACCAATCAGAATCAAGGATTGGAACTAACCGTTTTATAAAAACATGTATTGTGAAAAGTACTATAACAAATAAAATTGACTTGAACAGCTTGCTAGATATCTTATCATACAGGTTAAAACAAAAAAATGATGAGAATTTGTATATTGATAACACATATAACACTAGGTCACATGCACATGAAATATATGGAATATCAATTCAAACTAACATAAACACCTAAATATTGTAAAAACAAAATATATTTTGTGGTTTTAAGATCATATGCTACTTACAGACAAATCTCTTCTCTTGTTTTTATCTGACAGTCCTTTTCACTAATTTATCATTCTTTTTCTTTATTTTTCTCTCCTTCACGTTGTGCCGCAAATGGAGGACAGTGTTTTTTAAGGACAGCACGACTGTAATATAATTACCTGGGGAAATCAAATCACCTCTCGGTAACAACTCGCTAAGGAAAATATATCAAAGGCTCTCACAAGGGCAATGACCTGGACTCTTAAAACAGCTTGATTTAATTGACATTCATTTTGATATCCTGTCAAAGCCGAAGACAATCCTTCCATACATAAATAGATAATCTTTCAGCAATAGTGAGCAGCCAGTAATGATATTACCTTCATCTATGACATCAATAGAGGACAAACACTCACAAAACACACTTCAACACAACACTACAGTCACGACAAGTGACATTGATAATATTTACCCAATGGAAATGGTTTTTAGGGGCATTTTCTTCCTTTCCTCTCACCATTTATAGTAGAAACATAGTTTGACTTCAACTTCTGTCAGTACTTCTACTGAATCAGTTACAAATATAGATGAACAGGAATAAAAATAAGGTCTATGGTCCCACATCCTTTACTACTGAAACACTGAATCACACTGGCTGAATACAGGAGATTGCTTTTGACAGAGCACAGTCACATGAAGAGGGACTTAACCCTGAGTGACTATATCAGTGAAACATCTTCTGATCATAAATACTGCAGAGACACTCTGGAACATGAAATCCCTTTTCTCACGTTTCATAACAAAACAGACTGTAGGTACTATTTTTGCAGCTTTATTAAGAGTTGCCACATATATGATTTCCTTAAGTTGGCTGTCACTACACAGCGCATCTGAGGAAGTCAACGTGAAAGGCTGTTGACATCCTGTTTTACTTGTAAGAGATTACAAAAACAAGCGTTTATTATTAGGAATAACATTCCCCTATGAATTGTTCACAATAAGACCAGTAAAATGCCTTAAAGCTGCAGTCCGTAGCTTTTCCTCTTTGTCGCCATCTCTGTTCGAAATCTGTAATTGCAGTTT
This sequence comes from Gila orcuttii, assembly GCA_026230005.1. Lineage (NCBI taxonomy): Eukaryota > Metazoa > Chordata > Actinopteri > Cypriniformes > Leuciscidae > Gila > Gila orcuttii. The sequence goes on along the minus strand of JAPDVR010000019.1, from coordinate 26,965,427 downwards.
TTCGCGGAATTATAAACTTTACGTGTTGTACATCGGCATGAAACAGCGCGGATGAACACAATGTTTTGAGGAGACTGCGCGTCTGTCAGTCGGCCCGCCGGTGTGGATATTGCAATTTAGAATCACACAATCTACTTTTTGGAAGTACAGTATGACCAAAGAATTTTCACCGGAAAATGTCATCTGAACAAGTAAGTAACATTTTGTTCTGATCAACTAAGGGGGAAAAAAGCATAACATCTTACGACAGGAAAATTTTCACTTTACCGATCCGATTCAGCTCCAATGCTTGGCAACGGAGAAGGCGGGTTTGGTTTTCTTGGAGTAGAAGTGAATTGCTCCCCCTCATAGCTAGCACAAAATAATTAATATTTACCATAATAGCAAAACGAAAAAAGCCACAACAAAGGAAACTCCGTAACTGTGTGAATTAAGTGAACAGGTGCTACTGTTACACGATTGAACTATTGAAAATTCTGACCTGTCCAGCAGAAAAAAGCCGTCTCTGCGTCCATTTTGAACCCCTTCAAATCACGGAGTTCACGCCACCTTTCAAAAGCCCTGCCGATGTTTATCCTTGTTTTCGCGTAGGCTCGGTTGCAGTCTCTTTTTACCACTCCGAAGTCCAAATTCTTTTGGGTTTTACAACTGGTGAATCTCCAGTTGCACTGGTGATTGTCGTTTGAACCTTTCTGGATCCGCCATAAGTTTAATTATTTAAAGTGCTGTGAGAAAAGGCTAAAAATTTCCACCTCCAACATCCTCACACGCAATATAGCCTACTAGCCGAGACACCTTCTTTATGTGTACAGATGTGACGTAATGACGCAAAGACATGCTCGAATTTCCCGCGGAAATCCACCAGAACCACTGGAATTAAAATAATTATTACAAGCTAACCGTTTTGAATCGAGCTAAGGCAAGAAGATATTTTTGAACACTGGTTGGTTATGTTTTTTATTATTATTATTATTTTGGATAATTTTTAACCCAAAAAAGTTACGGACTGGAGCTTTAAGAAAGTCAATAGGGTCAATTTTGATTTCATGTTGACCATTCTAGAGTTCTTGACTTTCATCTTCACGTTGATTTTGATTTGTTTAAAAGGAATCTGCACTGCACTGCTTCCATGGTCAAAAACACTATGAATTATGCATTTCTATGGGAACACGCTTAAATGAATCAGCAGCGGTCATGTGGTACAGGTAGGAGATATCAGAAAATTCCCATCATACAAGCTGTAATTACCAGGGACATGGATGCTTTTGACAAGTTGAAATCTCATAATTACGGGAATTACAACATGGTGTTAACAGGCCTTTTAATCCTAAGAATCGATCTTTTAGTCTACACTGATGAAAAAAAATTCTGTGGTGAAGTAAATACTGCAACAAAAAAAACAACAACAAACGAACAAAAGAACAAAATTCTACCTGAACATGTTAGTTCAGGCAAGAATTTAAAAAAAATAAAGTAAATTCTATATTAGAACTCAATTTAAGCTTGTAGAAATTAAAGCATAAATATATCAACGTTTTTATAACTTTCTGATACTGTTGTTCCCATTATGCACTGGGGCATGAATAATCAATAAGGTTGCATTTGTTTTTCCCTGTTTTCCAGCTGTATTTACAGTGTTTTATCATTTTAGCTTTTGTTGTTAGTTTTACTTGCTGTTTTGTGACATCTGGAGTTAATTTTCTACTCAAAATGACATTCATACCCAAAAATGAATATGATCCAACGAATGTTATCCTTAATGTGTATTGTGTACCAAGTATTGGGGTCTCTGTGTCCGGGTAGATACTATATTACCTCTATTATGTAGATACTGTATGTTGACTAATATCCACTGTATTATTTACTTGGATGTCCTAAGTAAAGCATACACTTTATAAGCATGGCTTAGTTCATTATATTGTTTGAGTAAAATGTATTTCAAACAGAGCCAGGTTACACTTTATTTCGATAGTCCTCTTTAGACATTATACTAACTATAAGTAACTTTTCAACTACATGTCAACTAACTCTCATTAGAGCATTTAGCCTGTAGAAGACTGTCACTAGACTGTTAGGTTATGGTTAGGTGTTCGGGTTCGGGTTAGTAGAATAAGTTGACATGTAGTATAAGTTTCTTATGTTTGTCGGGGTACCAACAAAATAAAGTGTTAGCAAATATTAAGCAGACAGTCTACTAATACTCTAATACTACTAATACTCTAATACTACTAATACTACTAATACTAATAATAATAGTTAGTTGACATGTAGCTGCAAAGTTACTTATAGTTAGTAGAATTGTATAAAGTGGACTATCGAAATAAAGTGTTACCCAGAGCCAAGTTAAAGTTATTTATTTTCTTTGTTAGTTGTACCTAATTTAGTTAAGTTGATTTTACTTAATTCCATGTGTGAAATTTACTTTATGCAGAAAAACCCTGAATGCAAAAACATGCAAACAAAAAATTAAGTAAATTTTTTTACCTAAATAGCCTAAATGATTTACAGCATGAAATAAACATGAATGAACATTAGAAGGCATGTTAAAAGATATAGTACACCTTACTGAAATCCGTATCATGTCTCCTGTAATCGATTCAAAGTGTTTCAAGCACGGAAATACGTCAATGTCACGTAATGTTACATTTATCTCAGAAAAGCCATTCAGTGTCCATAAATTTTCATATATTCATTATATTTTTTACTGTTCTTCAATATGTAATGTATGTTTGAATAATCCGTTAAGTTATGCCAGACACCATTTAACCCTTTTGCACGTACGATCACACCGGTGTGATCAGTCTAGGCTGGTCCCTGGAGCGTACGATCACACCGGTGTGATTAGAACGGTCAGTGCATCACGTGATCAACTGCTAAATTCAAATCTGTTTGGCGCTTTGGCTGGCGCTGAGCCAGAGACAGGCGCGCTCAGAGCTGTCATATATCACAACTTTTCAGTGTTTTCAACCACATAATGTTTATTTTAGGTTCCAGAGATATAAGTACTAAAAAAACAATACATTTAGAGTTCGTAAAATACACATTGATGTCAAAGTTAGAGGCAATAATAATCCTTTCCATTATAATTAGTTTTATTCATATCAGATATACATTGTGTAAGTAATTTTAAAGTTTACTCTATTCTTCTCCCAGTTCACCAGCCACTTACTTGTATGTATTTCGGGAGAAGTGGATGAATTAACGTTTTGTAAATCCAACAGATCCGATTCTCTGAACTGCGTCTGCGGCACAAACTAAGATGGCGGCGCCCATCGCGCATACAGCTCAACTAACGCGATCGTTATAAAGGTGTTTAAACAACAAAACACTTCCACTTGCATATATTTGACAACCGGAATATCAGATATTTCATGCCATATCAAACAAATTTGTGAATATTTTGAATAAAAAAGGAAATATGACATAAAAGCAGATCATCATTCATTCAGCTCTGTTGTTGCTGCGGTGTGTCACGTGACAAGCAATGACGCGTCACCATGGAAACCATAAAGTGACACATTCTAAATAACGGTCGCCTTGAAAAACGTCTCAGGTTACGACTGTAACCTATGTTCCCTGAGAACAGGGAACGAGACAATACGTCATCGACGTTATGGGGAACGCCTCAGGCGTGACTGGTGTCTGAAATCAAGTATCAACTCACAGCAATCATGTTGACCGGCGACAGCCCGTGCATCATCAGCTCGAATGATGAGTGCGTCAATCTGGATGTATAAAAAGTGCGCCTTGAAACCGTGACAACATCCTATCGTCTGAAGGGACTGTTGCAGGCAGGCCCCGAGGTATGGCAGGGAGACGTATTGTCTCGTTCCCTGTTCTCAGGGAACATAGGTTACAGTCGTAACCTGAGACGTTCCCTTTCGAAGGGAACTCAACAATACGTCATCGACGTTATGGGGAACGAAATACCCACGCCGCCATACTGAGGGGAGTGCATGCCCAATGGCAGTGACAACTGTCATCACCAGTAATACAAAGGACACTAAAAACCACTCACCCTAGGTCACGTTGGGCTGTCAGTGACAGCACTCCCTACCGGTCATAGCCCAAGCTAATGAACCGAGAAAACTGCCAGAACATAGTTCATGGGAGGTATATCTGGGCCAGCTCAAAGGCTTAGGACCAACTTCCAAATAGAAGGGGTCCCTTCCAGGGAGTGTGGCTAGGGGACTCAAGGGACTCCCAGCCAGTCACTATACAGGAAAACATGCCTCCTGACATGCCACCAGGCATGATCTATACTAAGACGCACAGTCTGGCCATTGCCTGTCTGTCCGAGACAGAGCCTCTGGAAACTGCCTTGGAAAAGGCGTTCAAAACTGAAGGCCTGCAAAGCTGGCAGAAACCATTCAGTTCCGGATCACAGAGACGGGACCACCTGGAGAGTGTAACTCAACCTCAAGAAATGACGGAAGTCGTCCACTCAATCCATGGGCCTACCCAGTGCTCGTCCTGAACACTGAGGAAGTAAGAGAGGGATCAAAACCAGGAAGGTCTGCTGAGGCCAAAGACCTGATTACCCCCTATGTGGGGAGCTCCAGTACCTGAGAGCTCACATCAAGAAAGGCCGGTGAGGCCTGTAACCTGGTGACCACCGCATGTGGGAGCTCATAACCAGGAAGGCCGGGTGAGGCCTGTAACCTGGCGACCACAGCATGTGGGAGCTCATAACCAGGAAGGCCGGGTGAGGCCTGTAACCTGGCGACCACCGCATGTGGGAGCTCATAACCAGGAAGGCCGGGTGAGGCCTGTAACCTGGCGACCACAGTGTGTGGGAGCTCATATCAGGAAGGCCGGTGAGGCCTGTAACCTGACACCCAGAATATGGGAGCTCATAACCAGGAAGGCCTGATAAGGCCTGCAACCTGACAACCATACCACGTGGGGGCTACATTAGAAAGTACATGAAACAAAAGTGCATGTACTTAGTCATTCTGAGTCCAGAAAAGGCCTGGATCAGAATGAAGAAGTTAGCCAGAAAGGCGTCTATCGTAGCATATTTTGACGAGATCTAGAGTGGGACCCGAGGTGAAAGACTTGGGTCTGGACCACATAGAAAGGGACTGAAGCGTACAGCGCATGACCCTTACCATAAAAATGGATTTTAGAAAGTACACAAGATGTTCCATCATGTGACTTACCATAAGTATGGTTTTGACATGACCAGGAAGGCCAGATCTGGCCTATAACCTGATAGTCAAAATGTGTGGGAGCTCACATTCAGGAAGGCCTGATGAGGCCTGCAACCTGACATGTGAAAGCTCACAACCACACCCTAGCGACCACAGTGAGTGGGAGTTCACATTCAGGAAGGCCTGGAGAGGCCTGAAACCTGACATGTGACAACTCATAACCAGGAAGGCCGCTTTTTCTTTAGGGGGCCTGAAGCCTGGTGACCACTGAATGTGGGAGCTCAAAACCAGGAAGGCTGACGAGGCCTGTAACCTGACAACCACAGTAGGAGGGAGCTCATATCAGGAAGGCCTGACAAGGCCTGTAACCTGACAACCACACCATGTGGGGCTACTTCCAGATAGACCATAAATATGGATTTTAGAAAGTACATGAAACAAAAGTGCATGTACTTAGTAATTCCGAATCCAGGAAGGCCTGGATCAGAAAAAGGCGTCTGTCGTAGCAAACCTTGACGACAGGACGCATCTAGAGTGGGACCCGTGGTGAAAGACCTGGGTCTGGGCCACATAGGAAGGGACCGAAGCATACAGCGCATGACCCTTACCATGAAAATGGATTTTAGAAAGTACACAAGATGTTCCGTCGTGTGACTTACCATAAGTATGGTTTTAACATAATCAGGAAGACCAGATGAGGCCTGTAACCTGATAGTCAAAATGTGTGGGAGCTCACATTCAGGAAGGCCTAATGAGGCCTACAACCTGGAAGGTGAAAGCTCACAACCACACCCTAGCGACCACAGTGAGTGGGAGTTCACATTCAGGAAGGCCTGGTGAGGCCTGAAACCTGACATGTGACAACTCATAACCAGGAAGGCCGAGGAGGCCTGAAGCCTGGTGATCACTGAATGTGGGAGCTCATAACCAGGAAGGCCGGTGAGGCCTGTAACCTGACGACCACAGTAGGTGGGAGCTCATATCAGGAAGGCTGGTAAGGCCTGTAACCTGATACCCAGTATTTGGGAGCTCATAACCAGGAAGGCCGGTGAGGCCTGTAACCTGGCGAGCACAGTAAGTGGGAGCTCATATCAGGAAGGCCGGTGAGGCCTGAAACCTGACAACCACAGCATGTGGAAGCTCATACTCAGGAAGGCCGGGTGAGGCCTGTAACCTGGCAACCACAGTATGTGGGAGCTCATATCAGGAAGGCTGATGAGGCCCGTAAACTGGCGACCACAGCATGTGGGAGCTCATAACCAGGAAGGCCTGGCAAGGCCTGTAACCTGGCGACCACAGCATGTGGGAGCTCATAACCAGGAAGGCCGGGTGAGGCCTGTAACCTGGCGAGCACAGAAGGTGAGAGCTCATATCAGGAAGGCCTGTGAGGCCTGTAACCTGGCGAGCACAGAAGGTGGGAGCTCATATCATGAAGGCCGGTGCGGCCTGTAACCTGGCTCCCATAGTATGTGGGAGCTCTTATCAGGAAGGCCGGGTGAGGCCTGTAACCTGGCTATCACAGTATGTGGGAGCTCTTATCAGGAAGGCCGGGTGAGGCCTGTAACTTGGCGACCACCGTGTGTGGGAGCTCATATCAAGAAGGCTGGTAAAGGCCTAAAACCTGACACCCAGTATTTGGGAGCTCATAACCAAGAAGGCCGGCGAGGCCTGTAACCTGGCTACCACAGTATGTGGGAGCTCTTATCAGGAAGGCCTGGCGAGGCCTGTAACCTGGCGACCACCGTGTGTGGGAGCTCATATTCAGGAAGGCCTAGTAAGGCCTGTAACCTGAAACCCAGTATGTGGGAGCTCATAACCAGGAAGGTCGGTGAGGCCTGTAACCTGGCGACCACAGTATGTGGGAGCTCATATCAGGAAGGCCGATGAGGCCTGTAAACTGGCGACCACAGCATGTGGGAGCTCATAACCAGGAAGGCCTGGCAAGGCCTGTAACCTGGCGACCACAGCATGTGGGAGCTCATAACCAGGAAGGCCGGGTGAGGCCTGTAACCTGGCGAGCACAGAAGGTGAGAGCTCATATCAGGAAGGCCTGTGAGGCCTGTAACCTGGCGAGCACAGAAGGTGGGAGCTCATATCATGAAGGCCAGTGCGGCCTGTAACCTGGCTCCCATAGTATGTGGGAGCTCTTATCAGGAAGGCCGGGTGAGGCCTGTAACCTGGCTACCACAGTATGTGGGAGCTCTTATCAGGAAGGCCGGGTGAGGTCTGTAACTTGGCGACCACCGTGTGTGGGAGCCAGTGTTGGGCAAGTTACTTTTAAAAAGTAATTAGTTACAGTTACTAGTTACTTCTTCCAAAAAGTAACTAAATTAGTAACTCAGTTACAAATTTTAAAAGTAACTAGTTACTTATGAAAGTAACTATTGCGTTACTTTCAAGTAAAATTAAATTTTAAATGCTCAAATGTGACCCCACCTCTACCCCTCTTTAACGGAACTTAAAATACATGTGCATGTTCAATTATTTATGATAAATTTGAATATTATAATGAAATGGACATTTAATACAATACATTATTAACAGAAACATGAAACATTGTACACGCATCTAAAACAAAAAAATGTTGCTGTGGGACAAAGTGAGACTAGCCTCCAATCAAACGCCATCTATGTAGATATTATGTTTATATAGTGGATCAATGCAAATAACACAATAGATGTTTTGGAAATTTTGATATTTATTGCCCCTCAACAGGCCACAACTGGGCAAAATTAAATTAAGCTTGTTAAGCTCGTCGCCATACCGGTCTCTCGTTGACTGACTGGCTTGTGTTGTTCCTTGTCTGTCCTGTCCTGCCCGACTGTGCGTTATGATGGGTCGTTCGCAATTCATGAGCGTTAGCCGTTAGTGATGATGGGTCGTTCGCGAATGAGCGTTAGTGATGATGGATCGACTCGTTCGCGAATGAGCTTTTGATGGGTCGTTCGCGATTCGCGAATGAGCCGACTCTAAGAGCCGGCTCTTTTAGGTGAACGTTGGGAGCTGGCTCGCATATCTGAAGAGCCTACTCTATTTTTTTACAAATTTAGCCTATAGAAATTAAATAATTATGTAATAAAAATTGAAATATTATAGTCAAAGTCATTTAAAGAGCCGTTTGTGAGCCAAAAGAGCCGGCTCTTTTCAGTGAGCTGAGTCAAAAGAGCCGAATGCCCATCACTACTATGCGTGCTTTCGAACACCCGCCCAACTCTACCTCTGATTGGCTTACAATGACATTTTACTCTACCTTATAGCCAATCGTCAGCATTTATGCGCTTGTCTCGTGCTCTGCCCACTAACCAAGGAAGAACAGTAAAAAAAGTATTTGCCTCTCGCTCAGAGATCTAGTTGGTCTGATGAAAAAAAAACAGCTTCATCAGTTATAGTAACGCGCCGCATTTTTTGGCAGTAACGGTAACGGCGTTATTAAGATGAGAAGAGTAATCAATTAGATTACTCGTTACTGGAAAAAGTAATGCCGTTAGTAACGGCGTTATTTATAACGCCGTTATTCCCATCACTGGTGGGAGCTCATATCAAGAAGGCTGGTAAAGGCCTAAAACCTGACACCCAGTATTTGGGAGCTCATAACCAGGAAGGCCGGCGAGGCCTGTAACCTGGCTACCACAGTATGTGGGAGCTCTTATCAGGAAGGCCTGGCGAGGCCTGTAACCTGGCGACCACCGTGTGTGGGAGCTCATATTCAGGAAGGCCTAGTAAGGCATGTAACCTGAAACCCAGTATGTGGGAGCTCATAACCAGGAAGGTCGGTGAGACCTGTAACCTGGCGACCACAGTATGTGGGAGCTCATATCAGGAAGGCCGGTGAGGCCTGTAACCTGGCGACCACAGCATGTGGGAGCTCATAACCAGGAAGACCTGGCGAGGCCTGTAACCTGGCGACCACCGTGTGTGGGAGCTCATATTCAGGAAGGCCTAGTAAGGCCTTTAACCTGAAACCCAGTATGTGGGAGCTCATAACCAGGAAGGCCGGTGAGGCCTGTAACCTGGCGACCACAGTATGTGGGAGCTCATATCAGGAAGGCCGGGTGGGGCCTGTAACCTGATAACCACAGTATGTGGGAGCTCATATTCAGGAAGGCTGGATAAGGCCTGTGACCTGACATATGGAAGCTCATAGCCTGGAAGGCCTGGTGAGGCCTGTAACCTGGCGACCACATGTGGGAGCTCAGCTCACCTTACAATTCTACATTACCTTTGCTTGCCAAACATGTCCCCGGCTCTGTACAGGAGACGAGTTCTGAAAAGAAGAGAAAAATGTTATTTGCGCAGAAAAAAACATTTTCACTCAACATAAAACCTGCAGCGTGCAAAATGAAGCACACCAGGACTCAAGAACTCAGAAACCTGAGTTCTACTGCTTCACAATAGTTAAGAGACAAGATCCAGGGAGGTGATGTCTAACGTTCAGTCCGAGAACGTTTACTCTGGATCACCTCCCTGAGATCCTGCCTCCCGCGGGAGTTATGCCTCCTGCGCGCCCTGCTCCCCCTGCTAGGAGAAGGGGATGCACAGGAAGCGACACTGGCCTTCTGAGTCTGTCTGTGATCCTCAGACCACAACGGACCATGCCCTCCCGGCTGCCTGGGCTGGGCCTCAGCCCGAGCGGGACCAACACCGCGGGGTTCAGATGCCGCGCCCACTTCCCTCGAGAAGTGGGACAGACGAGAACGGAGCGTTTTCAGAGAAAAACGCTCACAGTTTGCGCAGGAAGTTCCCTCGAGAACTCCCCGCGCGTGCTCTTCTCCCAGGCAGAAAACGCACAGATCGTGTGAATCCTCCGGTGTCAAATATCTGGGACACGGGTCGGCACACTTGCGGAAAGTATTTTCCCCTTCTCTGCACGCTTCATTGTTGATTACTCAAAACAGACAAACAGTCCCTGAAGACGAAAAGATGTTGTCACGGTTTCAAGGCGCACTTTTTATACATCCAGATTGACGCGCTCATCATTCGAGCTGATGATGCACGGGCTGTCGCCGGTCAACATGATTGCTGTGAGTTGATACTTAATTTCAGACACCTGTCACGCCTGAGGCGTTCCCTATAACGTCGATGACGTATTGTTGAGTTCCCTTCGAAAGGGAACTCACGCTGGGGGATCAGCCAGAATATTTTAAACTCACGTGTGAAAGGGTTAAATGTCTAGGCATTTAAAAGAAAAGAAATGGAGTAGAAACATAATTATGTAATTATAAAGTTAGTATTATAGCTTTATTATTATAAAAACGTCCTTGTTTGCAATTTAAGTGTTTGCATACAAATCGGTTAATTTTAACCTTCAATATTTTAGTAATATACCAAAACTGACTCCCTGTATGTGCATTAGTTGAAAGATTTTATTTCCTTGAGAAAATGTACCTGTGCCTGATATATCGAAATAAATCAATATCGAATCAAATCTAATTGAATCAGAATCAAATCTCAAGCTTGTGAATCAAAATCAAATCAAATTGTGAAATTTCTATCAATACCCAGCCCTAGTTAAGAGTTTGTCACACAGAGGTAAAATTGCCTGAGGACATTTTTTCCCTTCTCCCAAAGCAAATGCTGCTTCACTTTTACAGTCATCTTAAAAAGCTCTATGTTGTACTTCCCATAGATGAAACAGATTTTATCAAAACACACACTGACAGTGTCATCTTACATTCAATCAGGATGCTGTTGTTAGCCAGAGATTTCTCTATTAATATCAATCAATAAAAGTCACAAATATAATACTTTTACTCAGCAAGGAAGCTTAAATTGATAAAAAAAAATGAAAGTAAAGATAATGTTATAAAATATGTATATTTCAAATAAATGCTTTTCTTTTGAACTTTCTACTGATCAAGTAATCCTGAAAAAAAAAATGTATATATATGTAAGGCAGTAATCCACAGAAGATGAAGATGAGGGTAACGAAGTTTATTTACTAGAACAAAATAATCCAACAACGCAAAACAGTAAGTGTGGCAACAACATGTGCACTAAACACAAACAATAACCGACCATGAACACAGAACTCAGGGGAACTAAGGGGGCTTTCACACTGGCAGTTCAGTTCGGAACGGGGCACGGTTCGCATTAAAAAACACTAATGTGAACGTGGTCATGTGGACCCGGGCGCGCACTGAGGTACCGAACCCAAGAGTACCTGAAGGAGGTGGTCTGAGGGGGACGATTTACCTTGGATAAGAGCAAGAGTGAGTCTGTAGTGTATTCGCGCATAGTGCGTGCAATCAGGGCAACAAATTAATGGAAATCCACTGTCTCCTCAAAAGAGTCCATTTGCAAGCAGCGAAAATACACCTTATGTGACACACACACACAGTAAACCTGTGTTGTTTACTCAGCTATGAATAATAGCACCAAATTAATAAAAAACACAATATATTGACCCGCGTCATGTTTTCTATCATGTGCCGTGCACGTTTGCAATGACGTAAGATGCACGCAAACGCACAAGAGTTCGATAGAATCAAGTTGAGTGTGAAACCAGACCAACGCTGCGGGGGTGTCGGGAACAATCGCACCCGGGCTCGGAGCGCAGCAAACGAGTAAAAGCCAGTGTAAAAGCCCCCTTAAATACACACCCTAATGATCACAGATTAACAGAGTCCAGGGGCCTCATTTATAAAACTGTGCATAGGATCTTTACTAAAAGTGTACGTGCGCCAAAAAGCCAAAAATGTCCTACGCAAAAAAATATTCAGACTTATAAAACCGTGCGTACGCCAGAATCTGCGCTGAATTCACTTTATAAATCCCAGTCAGCGTAAGATTGTGCGCACATGCGTCTCCACCCCGAAATAACCATATTTGGAGCTTACAACGCCTAGTTTTACTATGCATATCCTCATCTGCATATCATTTGCATGATTATTCATCCACGTGATAACATGTTTAACGGTACAAGACATTAGGAAAATATGAAATGCGGATGTGCTGTCACATTAGTTACATTAAAAAAAATAATTTAGTAGCCTATATCCTTCCCTTGATTTTGAATAAATAAATCAAATTGAGAAAAACTTTCTTTGAAATGTATTTTACACTATCTTTTCCACTGGCCAAAGAGTATTTTTAATTGATTTATATTTTTAATGGAAACAGATAGATCTTGTTGTGCATTATTTGCACAAAACTATTTTCTCAGACAATCTGCTATTATCATGATAAGCAATTATCTCTGTAGTTAAACATTAAAACACAGCATGCCAGAGGAAAAGTGTTCGAAAGCATTGCATCCACAACAAATATTTCTATTTATTGAATATAAAAAATGTTGTAACTTCTCAGTAATGATTTCATGTAATTATTTAATCTAAATGTATACATCAGAAGTAAAACAAATTTAAATCATTCTTTTATTTATTTAAACTGTTATTGTGAACATGCACTGTATTTATGATTAGGACTTATAATGAAGATTTACGGTTTTAGATCTAAAACAAAGTCCTAATCATAAATACAGTGCATGTTCACAATAACAGTTTAAATCAGTTTCACTAAATGTAATAGGTTGATGCAATTTGATTTATTGGGTGATGTAATAGGATAATTTAGAAGTTTTTCATTTTAAATAGTTATTGCTATTTGGGCCAGTTGGTGTCGCCAAAATACATACTCTTCTAAAAGAGTGCGTACGCACGGTCAAGAGCATCCTTACGGTGCGCACTTATTTACGCCAAGTTTATTTTTTATAAATCCCGATATGTACGTGGAAAAATGCGTACGCATATTTCTATGCCCATTTTGTGCGTACGCAACGTTTATACATCAGGCTAGAACTGAAGATCTTTGCCCGAACCCGATGGGACCCGACAGGACCCGACGGGTTCGGTCGGGTTCGGTCTGAATTTCGATCATTTTACGCGGGCTCGGGCCGGGCTCGGGCTTGCGCTCCGGATTGCGCGGTAAATGAATGGTCAGGTGATGCGTTTCGATTAGCGCGAAAATGGATGCTGAGGAGGTGAAACGGAGGTTGGCCTCTGGAGATTATGTTTTGGTTGCACAGACAAAGAAAGCAAAGTCTGAGGTGTGGAAAATTTTTGACTTTGTGCATAATGAGAACAATGAGACAGTGGGATATGTGAAATGCAAAAGATGCAACATTCTGTTAAAGTACGACAGCAAAACGACTGGGAATTCGTCGCTGAAAAGGCATGTTGATCGAAGCTGTTCAACACCTGCCAGTGCCCAGGATCAAACTACAATCACGTCGTTTGTTACAGCATCAAAACCCATCCCTGCAAAGGTGAAACAAACGGTGACGGAGAAGTGTGTCAGCTTTTGCTGTAAAGACATTAGGCCTTTTAATATCGTAAATGGCAAGGGGTTTGAAGAGCTGGCGCAAGAACTAATTAATGTCGGGCTGCGTATGGGAGGGTTCCCGTAAATTCTGTTATTCCCAGCCATGTGACAGTTGCGAAGAGGTGCACTGACATGGCTGAAGAAAAGAGGGAAGCTTTAGTACAGAAACTTAAGACTTTGTTAAATGATGGCACAGTCGCAATGACCACGGACATGTGGACAGAGGATTATCGGAAGATTAGTTATTTGACAATCACATGCCATTTCATAAATGAGGATATGGAACTGGTGAATAAAACCCTGACAACTACAATGTTCCCTTTGGAAGAGGCAAAGACGGGAGAAAATATCAGACGGGAGATACTGAACCTACTGGTGACAAAGTTTGGCCTTGACGCTTCCTCTCTCAGCAAAATTGTATGGGTGACCGATGAGGGGGCAAACATTAAATTAGCTCTGCGGCCATACCAGAGATTGGACTGCATTGACCATCTCATCAATACGGTACTACGCCATGGACTCGACATTGCCGAGTTATCCAAAGCCGACGGTGCTCCGGACATAGGAGATACCATTTCTGCTGCTAAATCAATAGTTAGGTACGTTAAACAGTCGGGGTTGGCTGCACAACTGTCAACAACATTGCTGCAAATGGGAGACACTCGGTTCAGTACGGTGTACCTCACACTGACTTCTATACAGGCCATTTATCATGAGCTCCATGAAAAGCTGGAGGCGCGAGGAGAGAGCGCGTGCATTGAGAAAATAGCACCAGACACACTGGACTTTTTTATATACTTTCTGAAGCCGTTCTATGAAGCACAGCGGGAACTTGAGGGGGACAAGTATCCAACACTTAATAGTGTGTGTCTCTGGAGTGAGAAACTGAAACACCACTGTCAGCCCAATGTCCTGGACTCCCCTCAGCAAGCTGTCGTGCGTAAACGGCACGAAGACTGGCTCGCGCGTAAAGTGATCATACAGGACCTCCACAAGATCGCAACATTCCTCTGGCCAAAATTTAATCAGCTGAGAATGTTATCACATTCAGACAGGAATGCCGTACATGCTCATGTCCGCACTCTTCTGCAAGCCATGGCTGCAGGTGCACCAGATGTGGAGATTCGAGAACCAGAGCTCTCCGGAGTCCAACCCATTGACAGTCCTCCGGCAAAAAGGGCGAATTTTGCGGAGTGGGAAAATGTAAGGCAAGCTGACTGGGAAGATGACGAGGTCACTCGCTACATTGAAATGGCTGCTGTCATGGGAAATGAAATGGATGTTCTTGGCTGGTGGAAGGCCAACAATCCATCCTACCCAAAACTTGCAAAATTAGCCAGATCAGTACTATGCATCCCGGCCAGTAGCAGCAGCAGTGAAAGGGTGTTCAGTGCTGCTGGACGCACCATCAGTGAGCGCAGGACCGCGCTGAAGCCATCTACAGTGGATTCAATCATTTTCCTCCACAAAAACATGTAGCCTAATCTTGGTGAGTAAAGGTTTTTCAAATTATAACTAAATATTAATTTAGTCTTAAATGCATAATGTATACATACAGCAGAGTATAGGCTACAGGCTAATGTTGGCATTATTCTTTTATTAAATTTCAGCTGCTGTTCACCGTCGCATTTTTTGTGGCCGCGGATCGTGGAGAGAAGTGACGAAGCAAATCCTGCATCTTTATCTTAATTTTGTTATTGCCAAACACGCATCTTAATTTAGAATTGATCTTAATTTAATTTGTTAAGAAAGTCTCCTATAAAGACGCTTTATTGGCGCGTTGGCCTTTTTATATTCGTATTGGTGATTGTGGAGAGAGGCGGCCTCAAGCAAGTCCCGTTTTCGTTTGTCTTAGGCATAATCTCAATTTTATGAAACTTTTCGTTTTATTTCGTTATTGCCAAGTACAAATCTTAGTTTAGAATTTATCTTGATTTAATTTGTTAAGAAAGACTCATTTTTATAGGCACGTAGGCCTATTTATAGGCTATGTGTATGCCTAGGCATTTGCTGAGCCTAAGATGTTACAGAGGACTTATTTTATTTCTTTGTTCCTTCCAAATTCCCTATACCTTAGTCATAAATAAATGATGTTAAAAATGTATAAATGAAATGACTCATTCTTGACTTGACTTGACAAAAGGCAAAAGAGCTGTGTGCGTGCGCACATTTGAATAATGTCGGGCTGTAAACGGGTTCGGGCTTTTAAAAAGCTGTCAATCAAATTGTACTTGTCTGGCTCGGGCCGAATTCCGTCGGGCTCGTGCCTTGTCGGGCCTAACTTTTAAGGCCTGATTAAAGCTCTACATCAGGCCCCAGGTGACACAGATGACAATAGGTAATTAACAAGACACATGTAATGAAGATGGACTAATGAAGGTTGATATGGTAACGGATGAGTGGCGGGAAAACAAAAGACATGACTAAGATAGAAAACAAACAGAAAATCTAAACAGAACAGAATAAAACAGACACAAACGTGACATTACTCCCCCCTCCCGGTAGGCGTGGCCTCACGCCGAGGAACAACAGGGGTGGGCGCCCTGAAGGCTTATCAGGGCCTGGCCTCACAGGAGTGGGAAGCCTCCAGGCCGGAGCAGGACGTGCGGGCGGCCAGGGCGTAGCAGGATGCCAGGGTGGAGCTGGCAGTGCAGGTGGCCAAGGCAGAGCGGACCCTTCGGGTGGCCATGGCGGTGAAGACCCTTCGGGTTGCCATGGTGGTGAAGACCCTTCGGGTGGCCACGGCGGTGAAGACCCTTCGGGCGGCCACGGCAGAGAGGGCCCGTCGAGCGGCCACGGTGGTGAAGACCCTTCGGGTGGCCACGGCGGAGAAGACCCTTCAGGTGGCCACGGCGGAGAGGGCCCTTCGGGTGGCCATGGCGGAGAGGGCCCTTCGGGTGGCCATGGCGGAGACCCCCCCCAAAAAAAATTTTCCTGGGGAGAGTGACAGGATCTGGGACAGGCTTAGGCTGGGCAGTCTCTAGCTGGGCCGACAGGACGTGGACAGACTCTGGCTGGGCAGACGAGACATGAACATTCTGCTGTGAAGGCTCTGGGCTGGACGGGACTGGCGGTGGAGGCTCTGGGCTGGACGGGACAGGCGGTGGAGGCTCAGGGCCGGACAGGACAGGCGGTGGAGGCTCTGGGCTGGACCAGGCGGCGAAGGCTCTGGGCTGGACGGGACCAGCGGTGAAGGTTCTGGGCTGGACGGGACCAGCGGTGAAGGTTCTGGGCTGGACGGGACCAGCGGTGAAGGCTCGGTGAAAAAGTCTATTAAATTTATTTCCGTCGGTTCTTGAACGAGGATTGGAACGGAGGATTCAGGAGGGGCAATCTCGGCGGGATGAGATCCAGGATGGGTAGTCTTGGTGGGATGAGACTCAGGATGGGTAGTCTCGGTGGGATGAGACTCAGGAAGGGCGGACTCACCCATCGTAAAATCATATCCGATGACCCAGAGGGCGAAGTTGATGTACTTGGCCAGTGTCCAACAGGAGTTTCCCCGTGGCATTACCAGCCGCATCTCATCGTCCAGTCCGACCCAGAAACTCTCCATGAGTGCTAAATCGTTGCACTGGGCAAGGTGGCTGACGTTGACGAAATCCTTCACGAATTCCTCCAGGTTTCTACCATCCTGAAACATGAAGATCGTACCTCCATTAAAGTTGTGAGGGCACCCCAGTGGTGCAACATTAATGGAAGCAAGATTCCTTATTACAGGAGTCCGCGTCCATCCTTCTGTCATTTTGTGGTCGGTTATTCTGTAACGCAGTAATCCACAGAAGATGAAGATAACGAAGTTTATTTACTAGAAAAAAAGAATCCAACAACGCAAAACAGTAAGTGTGGCAACAACATGTGCACTAAACACAAACAATAACCGACTATGAACACAGAACTCATGGGAACTTAAATACACATCCTAATGAACACAGATTAACAGAGTCCAGGTGACACAAATGATAATATGTAATTAACATCACAGGTGATGAAGATGGACTAATGAAGGTTGATAGACATGTGACTAAGATAGAAAACAAACAGAAGATCTAAACAGAACAGAATAAAACAGACACAAGTGTGAATATATATATATATATATATACTGTATATATATATATATATATATATATATATATATATATATATATATATATATATATATATCACAGTTACCATGAAAATATAAGCAGCACAACTGTTTTCAACATTGATAATAATAAGGGAATAATAAGTAATGTTTCTTAAGCACTAAATTAACATATTAGAGTGATTTCTGAAGAATCATGTGACTGAAGACTTGAATAATGGTGCTGGAAATTCAGCTTTTCCATCACAGGAATAAATTACATTCTAAAATATATTACAATAGAAAACAGTTATGATAACATTTCACAATATTACTGTTTTTACTGTATTTGTATCAAATAAATGCAGCCATGGTGAGCATAAGAAGCTTCCTTCAAAAACATTTAAAAAAATCTTACTGACTGCAAACTTTAGATAATTGATTAGGTCACTTTGGATAAAAGCCTTTGCCAAATCCATAAATGTAAATGTTATATCAATCTCACATTAATTAATTCATTAAAACAGTATTAGTTGCTGTCCGTTTTTTAAATTATCTGTAAAAAGATTTTAGGAATCAGTCCATTTTTGTAATTTTTTTTTTTTTTTTGTCGTCAAGCTGCTGTTGTTTTTGCCATTTGCTCACAAATCTTTGCTGCTAAATGGAACACAGGCTCTTTGTAGACTGTCAGTGTTACGATGCAGCAAGGACGAAGCAGAGAGTGAATCCAATAGCAAGCACTTTAATAATCCACCAAACCAGAAATCCAGGGTAAACTCAGAACAAGGCACACAAAACAAGGAACTAGGACAACCACAACATAAAGCAACGACCGACAAACACCAACTGAAGAACAAGGGTATAAACAAGCTTAACAAGCTTAACAAGATAACAAGGGGGCGTGGCTAATCAGAAACACCTGGGGAGACTAATCAACAGAACGTGGAATAGCAAAACATGTAAAGTGACATAGCCCCCCCCCCCCCCCTAAGGGTGGCTCCCGACGCCCCTTGAGACAAAAAAAAACAAAACAAAAAACAAAAAAAACACTAAAGTTCAGGAGGGTGGTGAAGTGGAGGCGGTCTTGGGGGAGGGACGGAGGGCCAGGTTCGTGCAGGCGGCCAGGAAGGAGCAGGCGACCAGAACGGAGACGACCAAACGGGCGGCCAGGGCATAGACGACCCCTCGGGCGGCCAGGGCGGTGAAGACCCCTCGGGCGGCCAGGGTGGAGAAGACAGTCCATCGGACGGCCAGTGCGGAGACGACCCCTCGGGCGGCCAGGGCGGAGACGACCCCGGCTCGGGAACTGCAGACACCGGTTCGGGAACCGCAGACACCGGCTCGGGAACAGCAGGCACACACAATGGCTCGGGAACAGCAGACACACACACTGGCTCGGGAACAGACAACACAGACTCTGGCTCGGGAACAGACAACACAGACTCTGGCTCGGGAACAGCAGGCACACACACTGGCTCGGGAACAGCAGGCACACACACTGGCTCGGGAACAGACAACACAGACTCTGGCTCGGGAACAGACAACACACTCATAGGTTGGGGAACAGGCAACACACACACTGGCTCGGGAACAGGCAACACACACACTGGCTCGGGAACAGGCAACACACACACTGGCTCCGGCTCGGGGACAGACCACACAGACTCTGGCTCGGGAACAGACAACACACTCACTGGTTGGGGAACAGGCAACACACACACTGGCTCGGGAACAGGCAACACACACTGGCTCGGGAACAGGCAACACACACACTGGCTCCGGCTCGGGGACAGACCACACAGACTCTGGCTCAGGAACAGACAACACACTCACTGGTTGGGGAACAGGCAACACACACACTGGCTCGGGAACAGGCAACACACACACTGGTTCGGGAACAGGCAACACACACACTGGTTCGGGAACAGGCAACACACACACTGGCTCCGGCTCGGGGACAGACCATACAGACTCTGGCTCGGGAACAGGCAACACACACACTGGCTCGGGAACAGGCAACACACACACTGGTTCGGGAACAGGAACAGACTCTGGCTCGGGAACAGGAACAGACTCTGGCTCGGGAACAGGAACAGACTCTGGCTCGGGAACAGGAACAGACTCTGGCTCGGGAACAGGAACAGACTCTGGCTCGGGAAAAGGAACAGACTCTGGCTCGGGAACAGGAACAGACTCTGGCTCGGGAACAGGAACAGACTCTGGGCCGGCCATCTTGTCCGTAGACACTGGCTCGGAGGCGGCCATCTTGTCCGTAGACACTGGCTCGGAGGCGGCCATCTTGTCCGTAGACACTGGCTCGGAGGCGGCCATCTTGTACGTAGACACTGGCTCGGAGGCGGCCATCTTGTCCGTAGACACTGGCTCGGAGGCGGCCATCTTGTCCGTAGACACTGGCTCGGAGGAAGTGACGTGAACAGTCTCTGGATCAGCACAAGTGACGTGAACAGTCTCTGGTTCGGCCATCTTGTCCGTAGACACTGGCTCGGAGGAAGTGACGTGAACAGTCTCTGGATCAGCAGAAGTGATGTGAACAGTCTCTGGTTCGGCCATCTTGTCCGTAGACACTGGCTCGGAGGAAGTGACGTGAACAGTCTCTGGATCGGGCATCTTGTCCGTAGACACTGGCTCAAAGGCGGCCATCTTGTCCGTAGACACTGGCTCGAAGGTGGCCATCTTGTCCGTAGACACTGGCTCGGAGGAAGTGACGTGAACCGACTCTGGATCGGCCATCTTGTCTGTAGACACTGGCTCTGTAGAAGTGATGTGAAGCGTCTCTGGCTCGGAGGAAGTGACATGAACAGTCTCTGGATCGGCAGACGTGACTTGAACAGTCTCTGGGTCGGCAGACGTGACTTGAACAGTCTCTGGATCGGCAGACGTGACTTGAACAGTCTCTGGATCGGCAGACGTGACTTGAACAGTCTCTGGATCGACAGACGTGACTTGAACAGTCTCTGGATCGGCAGACGTGACTTGAACAGTCTCTGGATCGGCAGACGTGACTTGAACAGTCTCTGGATCGGCAGACGTGACTTGAACAGTCTCTGGTTCGAACAGGACCAGCGGCGAGGACTCTGGGCTGACAGGAAATACGGGGGAGACTTCCAGGCATTGCGGGAAGCAGGAAGTCCTCTTCCTCCTCCGTCTCCGAGAGCGAGAGGGCGCTGGACTGGATGGAACCAGCGGTGAGGGCGCTGTGTTGGACGGGACCAGCGGTGAGGGCGCTGTGCTGGACCCGATCAGCGGTGAGGGCGCTGTGCTGGACGGGACCAGCCGTGAGGGCGCTGTGCTGGACGGGACCAGCGGTGAGGGCTCTGGCTGGACGTGGCTGACGTGAAGCTCTGGCTGGACGTGGCTGACGTGAAGCTCTGGCTGGACGTGGCTGACGTGAAGCTTTGGCTGGACGTACTCTGGGATGAAGCTCTCTTCACAAACGGAGATCGCCTCTCTCCAGTTCAGACCGGATAAATCGGGGAGCTCCCTCGGGTTGACCTCCTTAGCCCCCAGCCGGTAACATACTTTGATCGCCTCGTCACCCAGGGAGCAGGAGGCAGCAAGTGAAGCAAACCCCCAGGTGTACTGGAATAAATCTTGGCTATTCAGGGCCAAGGCAGCGATTTGTCCAGCGAACTCCCGGAACATGCTGGGGAGATCAGACGAGATCCGTGCTGCTGGATTCATTTGGATCAGCAAAACATGTAAAGACAGAGAAACACATGACAGACAAGAACAAGGAACAAAACAAAACACCCACACCGTGACAGTCAGTATGCAGCAGATGTCCTGTCACTGTATACTAATCTATGATGACAATATTTACATATCATATTAAAATATAAATATGTCTTAATGAATTGCAAAACTATTTGTGCAGATTACTGTAACAAATGATTGTATTTTGAATAAACGTTTTACAATCAGTCTGCTCTGTGAGCATGCAGTGCGGCATGGTATTACAAAACAAACTCTTCCCATTATAATTGTTGGGGTGTAGACAGCTCTGTTGATTTTAATGGGCAAACATATCTAGTTTGCTCACTCTCAATGTAGAAATGGGTTTGAACTGACACGATCTCTTGCAACACAGACAGATTCATTTACTATAACGAGAGCATTTTGATTGATCACGTCAGTGCAAATACAGAATTGCAAACTCTCAAAAAAAATTATGCATTATGGAAGCGAGCCGGACTTTGAGTATCCCTAGTCTAGTCATCGTGCCCAGGGAACCTGAATATTGGTCCCAAGCCCCAATAGCCCGGATATAATATCCTAAAATCCATAAATTCAGAAGCTAAAATGTTGCACACCTTGACCCTATTAATAAATTCCCGCAATTCACAGTTGATGATGAAAAGCTAGCTGTCACTCAACGTAATAAGATTTTTACCAGTGATATTGGAATTGCCAGCGGTTGACTGAAATGAATGTCAGCGCTGACTCTGGAGTATATGCTGTCTAATAAGCTCACTTCCAGCAGACGTTTGTATCATCTGTCACTGTCAGATGCATGCAAGCCTGCTTTCACACTGCTGTTTCTTCTCATATTGAGATCTCACAACCGGACACCACTGACAAAACACTCATGTCAAATCTGACACAGGCAAGACATTTCTCACATATTAAAATCTACACATATACACACTATGCAATGAGGGCAGACAAACAATGACTGGCAAGCAAAATGGAATTTCATAATGACATTCATTTATGTGAATAATAGTATGTCATGGAAATCGTAACATTTAGCCTGAAGCACACACACACACACACACACACACACACACACACACACACACACACACACACACACACACACACTGTGTTTAGGACACTTTTTGACACTCACGTCACACTCAAAAATGGATCAACTTTGACAAAATATCAAACTGAGTGGCATCTATAAATAAATGATGCTACATCTTTTCTCAGAGCTAATGTAAATTTTCTGAGCTACTTGTGCAACTTAACTTTAAGTTTTGTAATGACCAACATATACTCTCACTGTGATGTAAACCTAAAAAAAAACTTATTTTCTGTGATGTGTTTTACTTTTTTTGTGTGTTTGTGCTATCTTTCTTTGTATCATAAAAAAATAAATGCTTGTTGACATTTTTAAGTATAGCTTAAGTGGCCAAATTCTTTTTGTTTCCACTATATACAGTGTTACTGGAAACCTTATAATAGTATCCCTCAAGTTCTCCTGCAGAACAACATTTTACACTTAAATTCAAGTTGTAACTATTCTAAAAATATTTTGGTCACGTTGGGACAGGACACTGGTATCGATCTGAAGGGAAACCTACTATATCTTCCATCACAATGTTTCTCAATCACAGGAGCCCCTGATGGTACCTGAGCACCACAGACCAGTGAAAGTGTGAAGATAAGGTCACAAAATTTCAATTACCGATTTCAGCTGAGCAGAAAATTACACCTCAGGGACAAGGAGCAAATAAAACAGGCAAGTGCAACACTACTGATATGTTTCCTCATTTATGTGGGTGACAGCAGCTAGTCTGTCGTAATACTGCATTGGTTCAACGAAGTAAGTTGAGGGATAGTAAAATTAACTATTAATCTTACACTAAATGGAAATAACATTTACTCTTTTAAGTTGTTGCTTCAAGGAACAGATTTTGCATTCTAAAAATACAGTTTGAAACAACAATCCCACTTTACAAGTTTCTGTTAAACTTTCTTCAGTGGCGGCTGGATAGATGCTTATGAATGATCACTGACATTTACATTTGTGAGGGCGAACAAAAGTTTCTTCATTATTATATATTTGGTATGTGTCGTGTTGTGTCCTGTCTCTCCTCACCATTACCAGTCTTATTTTTGCACTATTAAGAGAGTTATTAATGTATTTTCATAGCAGTTTAGACAGATGGACGGATGGACAGGCAGCCGGGCGGCGATAGATAGATAGATAGATAGATAGATAGATAGATAGATAGATAGATAGATAGATAATACTCAAAATACACATTGAAGTGCTTGAAGTGTCTACTTTTAAATTAAGTCATATAGAAAACAAATAGGTATTCTCTGTTTATGTGATCCGTATGAAACCAACAAGAGGTACAATCTTCCCTGTATAGGTCATACATTATCTTTTATGTCACCACACTCACACGCTGAGCATTCACATGCTGATGGCTTGCCATCACCAGCTCCCTCGATAACAACACTCTGAGAACCCTGTTCCATATCGGGGCTACTTTCCATCACCCCATTAACCTCCCAGACACCACAAGGCCGGATTGGAGGGAAGCCTTGATTCGGTGTCTGGAGAGCGTTAGGTTCTGGTCTGGAACCAAACCCATCCCAGAGTTTCGTCCCGCCGAGACCTCCCGTCCTGAGTCTCGTCCCACCGAGACTGCCCGTCCAGAGTCTGGTCCCGCCGAACCTGAGTTCCTTCACGCCATGCCTGACCAGTCTGATCTACACGCCATGCCTGATCTTCACGCCACGTCTGACCAGCCTGTTCTTCACGTCACGCCTGACCAGCCTGATCTTCACGTCATGCCTGACCAGCCTGATCTTCACGTCAAGCCTGACCAGCCTGATCTTCACGTCACGCCTGACCAGCCAGAGCTTCTTCGCGTCATGTCTACCGAGCCTGAGTTTCTTCGCATCATGTCTACCGAGCCTGAGTTCCTTCGTGTCATGTCTACTGAGCCTGAGCTCCTTCACATCATGTCTGCCGAGCCTGAGCTTCACGTCAGTCCTGCCGAGCCTGAGCTTCACGTCAGTCCTGCCGAGCCTGAGCGTCTCCGCCCTGGCCTTCTGCTCAACCTGCTCCGCCCTGGTCTCCTGAACTGCTGGTACCGACTTGGAGTCTTCAGTCCCTGTAGACCCTCCTGAGGAAGACTCCAGGACGCCCGCCCCCCCCCCTCCCTTGTTTCACCATGTACAGCGCGAGGACGCGCCTGCCAGGAGGGGGGTGTACTGTCACAGTCACATGTCTTCCTTTGTTCTGTTTTTCCTGCCACTCATCTGTTTGTATGATTACTGTCATTTAGTTAATCTGTTCCACCTGTGTTAGATCATCATCCTCTGTGTCACCTGGTTTCTGTTAATCTGTGTTCATCAGTGTTTGTATTTAGTTCCTTTCAGTTCAGCCAGTCTTTGTCCGTTCTCAGTCTTATGTAGTGTGTGTGTGTTCATCCTGCCTGTCTGTACCCGTGAGAGTTATATTATTGCTAGTAAACACTTTGCATTGGAACTTTGGACTCCTTGTCTTCTTCTGCCTGCACCACTCCATGACACATACAATCACTGCTAGTAAGGAGTCAAATATGCAGAAGATGCTGGAAAAACAAATAATGTGCAGGAGCTGGAGGATTTTTCTGAAGATCATTGGGCAGTTTAACTGTTCGGGACAAACAAGGGACTCATGAACAACCATTACAAAAAAAAAAAAAAAACAGTTGTGGATCATTCAGGTAAAATGCATCGAGATAAAAACATCTCAACTTTTCAGAATGCCGCAAGCGTTTTCCTTGCTGTAACGGAGAGCGCAGCCATCAGCAACGACAGACGCCTCTGGAGCGCAACCGCCCTAGTGCTTTGGAAAAAGGAGAACGCGGCGCGCCTAGCGTTTTCTGCGCGCTATATGTGAGCGCCGCCTAAAGAAGGATTTTCCGATAGACTTCGTCTGATTGAGGGGTTAATTCCTTCTATCTTTGGAGACCACGAACAGAGCACTTCGGTACGGAGCCCCTAAAGGGACGTGGTGGTGTAAAAAAATTTAGGATGGGAGAATTATTATTTTTTTTTTTATCTTTTGCGTTCCCTCGCAAAACGTTTGCGTTCCCCCGAGAAACTTTGCATTCCCTCGCAAAACTTTTGCATTCCCTCACAAAGATATTTGCGTTCCCACGCAAAAGTTTTGCGTTCCCACGCAAAAGTTTTGCGTTCCCTCGCAAAGTTATTTGCATTCCCTCGCAAAGTTATTTGCGTTTCCACGCAAAAGTTTTGCGTTCCCTCGCAAAGATATTTGCGTTCCCACGCAAAACCTGTTGTGAGCTCGGACAGACACTTTCTGTTTAATGTCCCGCTGACAGTGCTTCAGAGCTCCGTACGTTAATGGAGCGTTTCATAGTGTTTGAACTTGGACTCAAATATAAAGAAATGCGGTCAGTGCTTAACTCAAGGAGTTCAGTGAAGCTGGCAATATATTCAAATAGGCTATTCGAACTTCCCGGATCAATATTCTTGAGCTAAACGTTGTTAAAACACAAACGACACCTATTTACAATCACAGTAACCTAGACAACGAGCTAATTCTCCTCATAATATAAATTTATCTCTAAACAGCCGATTGAGAGACAAGTCCAAATAAGGGGCCGTCTGCAAAGTGCAAATCCCCAAACCCTTCTGCACATTTTATATTATTAAACATATTCTATAGTTTCACTATGACACTACTGTGGCCAAATTCAGTTCACACATCACCGCTCTCCTGCTGGTTATACTACAATACTTAGTTTGATAAAAAAAGCATAATTGTTATGATTTTTTATGAAATAAAATCAATAACTTCACACTGTTATACAGTGTCATGCCATCGAAATTCAGTAAGCAAATATAATGCATAAGCTACGATTGTAACTATTATGTTAGCTGCACACAGTACCAATATAATTTGTGTAAATAATAGGCCTTACTTATTTTGCATGTGCAATTACTTCCCATACTAGCTTTCCTGTAGCTCAAACAGTAGAGCGTTGGTGCTTGCAATGCTAAGGTCATGGGTTCGATTCCCAGGGAAGAGCAAGAACTCATAAGAATGTAAATGTGTACCTTTGGATAAAAGAGTTACATTTACAGTTATGCATTTGGAAGACAAAGTGTTGTATAACCAATATTAGAGCAGTGATGTGTGAACTAGATTTGGTGTGTTACAGTGAAGTTATTGAATATTTTTCATAATATAAAATGTGCAAAAGCAGTGTAGTATGACCAGTGGGTCACCATTGATGTGTAAGCTGAATTGGGTGGCACTACAGTTTGTAACATTGAAGTTAATGACTATTTTTGTATCTTTGAATATGAGTTGATGCTGTAGTCGTTTTTTGGGTTATATTGCACTTTGCAGATGGTCCCTTGACTTGCCTCTCAGCCGCCTGCACATAAAGATCCATTTAGCCTATATTATAAAGCTC
Organism: Gila orcuttii; assembly: GCA_026230005.1. Lineage (NCBI taxonomy): Eukaryota > Metazoa > Chordata > Actinopteri > Cypriniformes > Leuciscidae > Gila > Gila orcuttii. Next base: position 26,938,692 of record JAPDVR010000019.1, on the reverse strand, counting down.
GTTCTCTTACGAGAGTATCTCTCGTACTGCGTAATATCTTACGCTACGGGGAAAACCTCTTTTCCTCGAGATATTGAAGCCAAAAAATTATCCTTAATTTTGTATTAATGTAAAACGCTGTGCGGCAGCATGCAGACATAGGCAAGGCGGCTTGCGCGCTGCCCTGCGGCAACAGCAGCAGCCTATCGAGAGAGGCGCTGCGTGAAACCACATCCAATGGGGGCAATTCCGTCATGTCCCGCCAGAAAGGGCGTGGTCTCGCCCTACAAATATAGCTCGATTAGGCTGGTACAACTGATTTTCATCTCTTCAGCGAAGCGCACGCATCGCTGGATCCAGAGTGAGAAGCCGCGCCGTCGACATAAGCCTTCTGCGGGACGAGCCCATGAACCTAAAGCCGCTGGCCTTCACCTCGCCGCCTTCAGTCGCCGTACCTGCTACGCTTTCCGGCGTCAATATCCTTTTACTCTGCTGAGAGTGTGTGTTCGCCGTCGCGACTCACACTCTCTCTCTCTTTATCTAAAAGAGCAGCGTCTTTTTAAAGATGCTTTGTTCCTGTGGCTCGTGCCGAGCCGCACTCAGTCTTTGGCCAGTGGTCAAAACGGGAAAAGCTCCTACATATAAACTGTCTGGGAATGATGGCAATCGCCAACGTGCTACGGCGCTTCTGTCCCCTGATAAAAAGTCACCACGTCTTGGTCCGTTCGGACAACATGTCAGTGGTGGCATACATAAATCGCCAGGGCGGCATCAAGTCCCGAAACCTTTACAGGCTAACGGAACGCCTCCTGGTCTGGGCTCAGCACAACCTGCTTTCACTGAGAGCGGCGCATGTGCCTGGTCACCTGAACCTGGGACCAGACAGACTGTCCAGAAACAATGTCCCAGCAGGGGAATGGTCACTGCACCCGCATGTATGGAGTTTGGGCCTAATGACTCAAAGGTCATACTCAAACCAAGGCACGGGTACGTGCCCAAATCTCTCAACACACCGTTCAGGGCCCAGGTTATTTCCCTGTGCGCCCTCCCGGTTCATGCTGAGGAGGAGGATGCGAGTCTCCTTTGCCCTGAATAATATGGATAATCGACGCCATAGCACTGGCTTACACTTCTAAGGGCCTGCAGTGTCCTTTGGGTGTCAGAGCACACTCCACGAGAGGCGTGGGCTCATCGTGCGCGTGGTATAGTGGGGTTACCTTGCAAGATATCTGTACGGCCGCAGGCTGGGCCTCGCCGTCTACATTTATAAGGTTTTATAACCTAGAGGTTCCCGCCTTACAAGCCAAGCTTCTGTCGGTATAGAATCCAGTGCTATCTGCCCTGCTGTGCTGGCCCAGATGCTGAGTTTTGCTTGTGCATCGCTCACTGAGCGATAGAACAGCCCCATGGGTGTTGAATAACCCTTTCTATTACCCAGTTCAGGCTGAACACGTTCACCCTGTCTGCGTGAAACACTGTTACATAACTAGCTCCTGTGGGATGCTATTTCATGGGGAATGATGCTTGCAGCCTCTCTTCTCCATGGTTATTATGCACTATATGAGCCCCGGGCTACTACCCTTGGGACTTTGGTGTCGGATCCCAGTACGCACAGCGTTTTGCATAGTGTTCCCCATAGCATAAGATATTACGCAGTACTAGAGATACTCTCGTAAGAGAACGTACTCGGCTACTAACGTAACCTCGGTTCTCTCTAGAGAGGGAACGAGTACTGCGTATCTTGCCGTGCATACACAGCTCTGGTTCGCTTCGGCGATGAAAACCAGTTGTACCAGCCTAATCGAGCTATATTTATAGGGCGAGACCACGCCCTTTCTGGCGGGACGTGACGAAATGGGCGCGAATTGCCCCCATTGGATGTGGTGTCACGCAGCGCCTCTCTCGATAGGCTGCTGCTGTTGCCGCAGGGCAGCCAATAGGCGCGCAAGCCGCTGTCTGCATGCTGCCGCACAGCGTTTTACATTAATACAAAATTAAGGATAATTTTTTGGCTTCAATATCTTGAGGAAAAGAGTTCCCTTACGAAGGGAACTCAACGATGCGTCCAACGACGCCATGGGAACGCCCCTAGCGTGACTGCGTCTGAAGCATCTATGTCAACTAGTCCAATGGAAAGAATGAACGTCACGGGCGGGTGACGTCATGACCAGGATATGATAAAAGCACATCCGTTGCAAACCGGCATTAGCTTCTGTTGCCTCAGCAAGCGATCTGTGTTATACTGTCTCTGTCTATTTATTGTTGTCTGTTGCAATTTATTCGGAAACGTTATGGCGAAACAAATGTACAAGCAGTGTGTTCCTCCCTGCCCGCGTTATTTAACGGGTGGGGACACACACGAGCTTTGTGTCATTTGTTTGGGAGTGGAGCATGCAGTCTCAGCCTTCGAGGAGGCTGAGTGTCAACACTGTGAAATGCTACCGCTCCGCATGCTCCGCTCTCGCCTGTCACTCTTTGATGTAAAGAGTGGGCAGGCTCGCGATCCTCAGGGATCAGGACCCGCGTCTGCCGAGGCGGCGCGGAGAATGCATTCCTGGGGATCGCAGAAGGATCTTTCGGAGGGGTTGGAGACGGGTCCCTTGGCCTTTTCTCCTTCCTTACCCGGAAGATCCAGCGCTCTCCCCCCGGTGTCGGAAGCACGCTCTGCGGTTTCTTCCGCCCGGGGAGAGAGCACTCCATTACTTCAATGCTCTTCCTCCGAGGAGGTCGATGTTATGAGTATGGAGAGTGAAAGCACACACATGGGGGAAAAAGATTCACAATTTATTTCCCCAGCATATGATGAGCTGGTGGAGGTTATGTCACGGGCTGTAGAAAAATTAAATATTGTATGGCCATCTGAGAATAAAAGCGCTCGTCCTAAAAGTAAATTAGATGAGCGCTTTTTATCGTCCACGACATTATCTCCACCACGAGAGCTTCCCTTTTTTCCCGATCTTCACAATGAAATATCGAAATCGTGGAATAAACCTTACTCTTCACGACTTTTTAGCCCTCAAGTTAAAACTTATTCGAGAATAAGAGGGCTAAAAGAGTATGGTTATGAGGCGATGCCCCAGGCGGAACAGAATTTAGCCAGCTATCTTTCGCCTGGTCCCGCATCGTCCCTGAAAGCCTCGGCTTTGCCCACTAGACCGCTTAAAGCCACCTCGGTTTTAGTGGGCAAAGCTTATATGGCAGCAGGTCAAGCTGGAGCATGTCTGCATACAATGGCAGTGCTTCAGGCGTATCAAGCTGACCTGCTGGGGGATCTGGATAGTAGTGAGGGAATTACTCATGACGATATTCAAGAACTTCGTCGTGCTACCGATCTTTCTCTCAGGGCTACTAAGGAGACCGCCAGAGCAATTGGGCGGTCTATGGCAGCCTTGGTAGCTACTGAGAGACATTTATGGTTAAATCTGTCAGAGATTAAAGAAAAAGATCAAGCTTTTTTATTAGATGCTCCGCTTGAACCTTCTGGTCTCTTTGGCGACGCAGTCCACGCGGTCGTCGAGCGATTTCAGGAGTCTAAGAAGCAAGCTGACGCTTTTAAAAAGTTTATCCCTCGCCGTGTCCAGCCCCCTGGGGCTGCTGGGCGTGAGCAGCCCCAGCCGTCGAGCTCATCATATCATGTGCAACAGAAAGAGAGTGTTGCGTCTCGTGCACCTCCACGTAGACACTGGAGACAGACGCAACCCTCTCAGCCGAAGTCTTCTAAGTCGAAGCCGGATCTGAGGACCGTTCTTCAGGCGAAGAAGACTTCGGCTCAGAAAAAAAAAAGGTCCTGATGTTCATGCGTCAGGCCTGTGAGGACAACCCCGACCGAAGTAGAGCGGTGTACACCTCATTATACGGTGCCCGTTCCATTTCGGGGTCCTCACGAGACCGTTCTGCCAACCCTGCCACCCTTGGTGCTTCAGGGCGCAGCGGTCTCCAGCGAGTCGCTGATGCTATGCTGCGGCACAGCATCGGTTCCGCGCCCTCTGAGGGGGGCGTTAGAGCAGCCAGTTCAGGTAGTTCCTGCCATGATGTTTCAGGCTCCAGAATTAGCTGTCTCAGTAACACCAGAGACCAGCCTCGAGAGGCTGGTTCCCTTAGTAAATTTTCTGGCAGCGTGGAAGCTTCTGCCGAATATTTCTCGTTGGGTCCTGCAGATTGTAGAGAAAGGATACAGAATCCAGTTTGGTTCTCGTCCTCCTCGTTACAACGGGGTGTTGCCCACAGTGGTGCATCCCGAGCAGGCTCTGGTAATGGAGCAAGAGGTAAAGGCCCTGTTAGCGAAAGAAGCTATAGAACAGGTGTACTCACCCGACCGAGAGTCGGGTTTTTACAGCCGTTATTTCATTTTTCCAAAAAAGGATGGAGGGTTGCGTCCTATTTTAGATCTTCGTTTGTTAAATCGGTCAGTTCAGAAACTAAAGTTCAAAATGCTGACACTCAAACAGATCGTGACTCAAATCAGATCCGAGGACTGGTTTGTCACGATAGATCTGAAGGACGCCTACTTCCATATCTCCATCCTCCCTCAGCACAGGAAGTTCCTAAGGTTTTCTTTCGGGGGCAAAGAATACCAATATCGGGTTCTTCCGTTCGGTCTAGCTTTATCACCCCGCACGTTCACGAAATGCGTGGATGCAGCGTTAGCCCCTCTCAGGCTTCAGGGCATACGTATTCTGAACTACATCGACGACTGGCTGATTCTAGCGGAATCAGAGCAGTTGGCGGTTCGGCACCGAGGTGTCGTTCTCTCTCATATGCAGATGTTGGGGTTGAGGCTCAATGCCAAGAAGAGTGTGCTTTCTCCAGTACAGAGAACCACTTTCCTTGGTGTGGTATGGGATTCAGTGACAATGCGGGCCATCCTATCGCCCGTTCGTGTAGCTGCTATCCTGTCAGCCACAAAAGAGCTGAAGCTAGGCCAGTCACGCACTGTAAAACAGTTCAAGAAACTGTTGGGTCTTTTGGCAGCAGCGTCCAACGTGATACCTTTTGGCCTGCTGTACATGAGGCCTTTACAGTGGTGGCTCAGGACCAGAGGGTTCTCCCCGAGGGGAAACCCACTTCGTATGATCAAGGTCACGCGGCGTTGCCTTCGTGCCTTAGTTATATGGAGGGAGCACTGGTTCTTAACCCAAGGTCCGGTGTTGGGAGCTCTTTGCCATCGAGTTACTATCTCGACAGATGCTTCCCTCACCGGCTGGGAGCGGTAATGGAAGGCCGCTCGGTTCAGGGTCTGTGGAAGAGTCATCATCTCTCGTGGCACATAAATTGCCTGGAGATGATGGCTGTCTTCAATGCGTTGAGGCAGTTCCTCCCAGACCTGAGGGGCCATCATGTGCTCGTACGAACAGACAACACATCAGTGGTCTCTTATCTGAACCGTCAGGGGGGCCTGCGTTCGCGTCCGCTTTGCAAACTGGCGCACCAGATCCTCCTGTGGTCTCTGGGGAAGGTACTCTCTCTGAGGGCAGTGTATATTCCTGGGGTCCAGAATATAGGAGCAGACATCCTGTCGAGGCAGGAGCTGAGGCCAGGGGACTGGAGACTCCACCCCGAGGTGGTGGAGAAAATCTGGGAGTTTTACGACCAAGCACAAGTGGATCTGTTTGCGTCTCAGAATACGACGCACTGTCCTCTGTGGTTCTCCCTTACTCACCCAGCCCCTCTGGGGCTGGATGCTATGGTGCAGACGTGGCCGAGGCTACGTCTGTACGCCTTTCCCCCTGTTGCTCTGCTCCCATGAGTTCTGGAGCGAGTCCGCCGGTATGGAATAAGCCTACTGCTAGTAGCACCACGCTGGCCAAGTCGGATCTGGTTTTCGGACCTGATTCATCTCCTAGACGGTCCTCCCTTCGAGATCCCGATCAGGAGAGACCTTCTGTCTCAGGCCGGGGGCACAATATTTCACCCTCGACCAGAGATTTGGAACCTGTGGGTTTGGCCTCTGAGGGGGCCCAACTCATAGAGAGTGGTCTTTCAGCCGAGGCTGCTGAGACCATTCTAAGCTCCAGAGCCCCAGCTACTAGGAAACTATATGCGCTTAAATGGAGAGTTTTCTCTTTATGGTGTCACCAACATCAGTGGGATCCAGTTAACTGTTCTGTGAACACAGTACTCGAGTTCCTGCAGGAGCGCTTTACGTCAGGCCTATGTCCTTCCACGCTCAAAGTCTACGTGGCGGCCATTGCGGCTTACCACGCCCTGGTGGGGGGTACATCGTTGGGTCGAGACCCCCTGGTTACACGTTTCCTTCGTGGCACTTTAAGGCTGAGGCCTGCAACTCGCACTAGGGTGCCAGCTTGGGATCTTGCTATAGTACTAGAAGGCCTTTCTAGGGCTCCATTTGAGCCCTTAGATTCGGTTTCAGATAAGTTTCTTACCTTTAAGACTATCTTTCTGCTAGCTATTTCGTCCCTTAAGAGAGTTGGAGACCTTCAGGCCCTTTCGGTTTCCCCCACTTGCCTTGAGTTTGCACCGGGGATGGTCAAGGCATTCTTATATCCAAAACAGGGGTACGTCCCTAAGGTGCCGACCTCGACTCCGAGGCCTATTGTGCTGCAGGCTTTCTGTCCTCCTCCTTTTGCATCTGCAGACCAGGAAAGACTGAACCTCTTGTGTCCAGTGCGAGCACTGGACACTTATGTGCATCGGACTTCTTCATTTAGGAAGTCCGACCAATTACTGATTTGCTTCGGATCACCTAAGAAGGGTCTTCCTGCTTCTAAACAGACGGTCAGTAGGTGGATAGTTGAGGCTATTTCACTTGCATACGAGTACTCGGACCAGCCATGTCCTTTGGTGTTCCGAGCTCACTCTACTAGGAGTATGGCGGCTTCTAAAGCCTTACTATATGGGGTTTCTCTTCGGGACGTCTGTGGTGCGGCGGGCTGGTCCTCTCCGCTCACATTCGTTAGATTTTACAGTTTAGACCTGGATGCTGCCCCAGGTTCTCAGGTGCTTAGTGCTTAGTTACAACAGACTGACACTCAGGTACTTGGACTTCTGGCGCTTTGGGTATTCTCGTTCCCATGGCGTCGTTGGACGCATCGTTGAGTTCCCTTCGTAAGGGAACGTCTCAGGTTACTATTGTAACCATAGTTCCCTGAGAACAGGGAACGAGACGATGCGTCACCCTGCCATACTTCCTGCATCCCTGCGATCGGCTTGCTTCGGCAATTTTCGAAGCTAATGCCGGTTTGCACCGGATGTGCTTTTATCATATCCTGGTCATGACGTCACCCGCCCGTGACGCTCATTCTTTCCATTGGACTAGTTGACATAGATGCTTCAGACGCAGTCACGCTAGGGGCGTTCCCATGGCGTCGTTGGACGCATCGTCTCGTTCCCTGTTCTCAGGGAACTATGGTTACAATAGTAACCTGAGACGGTTTTCCCCATAGCGTAAGATATTACGCAGTACTCGTTCCCTCTCTAGAGAGAACCGAGGTTACGTTAGTAACCGAGTACGTTTTGAGGAAAATTGGGTTGTAGCTCATTGTCTAGGTTACTGTGATTGTAAATAGGTGTCGTTTGTGTTTTAACAACGTTTAGCTCAAGAATATTGATCCGGGAAGTTCCTCGAGTTAAGCACTGACCGCATTTCTTTATATTTGAGTCCAAGTTCAAACACTATGAAACGCTCTATTAACGTACGGAGCTCTGAAACACTGCCAGCGGGACATTAAACAGGAAGTGTCTTTCCGAGCTCACAACAGGTTTTGCGTGGGAACGCAAATATCTTTGCGAGGGAACGCAAAACTTTTGCGTGGAAACGCAAATAACTTTGCGAGGGAACGCAAAACTTTTGCATGGGAACGCAAATATCTTTGCGAGGGAACGAAAAAGTTTTGCGAGGGAACGCAAAGTTTCTCGGGGGAACGCAAAAGTTTTGCGAGGGAACGCAAAAGATTTAAAAAAAAAAATTCTCCCATCCTAGATTTTTTTCCACCACCACGTCCCTTTAGGGGCTCCGTACTTCGGTAAGCTGTATATAACATTAATAAAAAAAAGTACTTTACTTTCTTAAAACACACAGTGGTCATGGTTTAGCAGTACCTTTGTCTTTCTTTCTTTCTTTTTTAAGTACACATCTGTAGCAGTATTACTGTTGTTGAGTTTCATCATGACAATGGTCATTTAGCTGCTGTGTTTTCTGATGCTTTTCTAAACGCTTTTCTAGCATATTATCAGTAGAGATTTTTAGTCGTTTTTCATCTTCAGTTGGCATAGTTGCACAGTTACTACAAGAACACCTGAACACATGATTGGAATAAAGATAAAAACAAAACTGTTAACAGATTGTGTTCAGCATGTTCAGAACAAACAGAAAAAACTGCATCTAAAATTTTATCCCTGGACTATAAACTTTAGACGATAAATTAACACAAAAAGTTCACTATTACTTTAGTGCTTTTCAATGCTAAATAAATACAAATGTACGACACGAGAATGTTTTATGCTCTATAATATAAAACGTCTCCGGTTACTATCATAACCTTGGTTCCCTGAGAGGTAGGACCGAGACATTACGACAGGTTTGACTTATATGGGAACTCCTCCCTTCTCTACTTTTGCTGAAATCTTATGGGCTAACGCCAGCTGGGGACCCCAATTGTCGCGAAGCATGCAAATACTGACAGGTTCGCGGGCAGTATAAAATGCATGGGCGCGACAATTACGTCAGAATCACTACTGAACGCTAGCACAGCTGTTCAAACAGCGAGCACGGCAGCTAACATAATGTCTCGTTCCCACCTCTCAGGGAACCAAGGTTATGGTAGTAAGCGGAGACGTTCCCTTTCAAGGCGGTAACTCAACATTACGTCAGCTTTGATATATATGGGAACTGTATTAAATCCCACCGTGAGAGCAGTGAAGATAAGCCCTGAAACGGGGTCAAGTCAAGCTACACCCACACGTAAGAGACAGACAGTTCTTTAGCGACAACAACTGTGAATATACGCAGCTAAATCAGAATAGCCAGTTGCACTGAAGAATACAGGGCAACATAACAGCATAAACACATATCAGTATGTAAATAATCACAGCATCAGTGGCTGTAGCGACGACAACTGTGAATATATGCAGTTAGATCAGAATAGCCAGTTGCACTGAAGGATACAGGGCAACATAATAGCATAAACACAAATCAGGATGCGTCACCAAGGAGGCCGGAGGGAGTGATTGGAGCCTTTCTTTTTCCGGTAAGATGAGCAGTGAACTTGCACGGCTTGGACTGCAAGCTGCAGATCCGCACCCAGAGACGAACGTACAGGCACAGATGCACGGCGACGGTCTCCTCGACGGGGGCATGCGCACAGAGCCGTGGGCTTCCGCCTCGTCCCTTCAGATGCGTGCCGATAGTGGTGCAGACTACGACTTCACCATGTGCTCGTTGATGTCGTCAAAGAACGGAGTCCTCCTGCTTGAAGCGGCGGCTCGACTGGAGATACCAGACTTACCTTACTTCCTTACTTCCTGAGCCTTTCGCGTAGAGTCCAGCGTGTCCGCGAAAAGGACCGATGCGTGGCGACGGCAGAGGACTATGGCCCCTGGCCTCGTCGTCACCGTCATTTCTGGGTGGGGGTAGGCCCATCAGCGGCTCGCTGGCAGCAGTGGGCCTCGACCCCCTAATAGCAAGAACCCTCTCGAGTGCGCACTGGCAGGTCGGCGCAGTGCACGCACGTGGAGTCCAAGAAGGCCGCCTCGGCGTGGGCCAGGCCCAGGCAGGCGGCGCAGTTCTCGTGGTGTGGGGCAGGTCGATGGGGCCCGCGCAAATCCTGCAAAGGTTAGCCATCGGATGCGAGGAAGAAAAGGAAACTAGTCCTCAGGTGCAACTTCAACGATGACAGCTTGAAGAAAGAGATTCTGACGTAATTGTCGTGCCCATGCATTTTATACTGCCCGTGAACCTGTCAGTATTTGCATGCTTCGCGACAATTGGCCAGCTGTCCCCAGCTGGCGTTAGCCCATAAGATTTCAGCGAAAGAGTAGAAGGGAGGAGTTCCCATATATGTCAAAGCTGACGTAATGTTGAGTTACCGCCTTGAAAGGGAACAGTACAATTTACAAGTTGTAAGAGTGTTTACGTAAGATGAATCATAATGAATCATATTACTTTAACATCTTAGATGATGAATATTAGAATGTTTAGACCAGTGTTTACTGTGAAATAATCTGTCCGTGAATATCTGCTCAAACGATGATGTTTTCAATCCAAACTCACTTCATAAAGTCATAAGTGTTTGAAATTTCTATTTGGCATCTGAAGTGGGTTCTTATCATATAATGAGGCACACAGTATATTATTTTAAAGTATTGAATTGATGCTATGTCGATTAGCATTGCATCATAAATATACTTTATTCTTATGAAAATACCCAAGATGACTTGAAGTACACAGATAAACCATATATTTTCGCAGTCGTGTGTTTATTGTCTTCCTATTTAATACGTCAAAACGTTTATATCTTATTTTAATACGGCAACAGATATCCTGGAACGTCATACGTTATTTGTCTTCTGTGAGGCAAATTTGGACTTTCTGCTTGTGTCAGGATCACCGTCATGCACTACATTCCCCAGAATCCTCCTTTGACACACCTGAATTCACTCTCTGCTAAATGACCAGTCACACCTGTTCCTAATCAGTCACCTCGTTACCCAGCCCTATAAAACTCTCACGCACACTTCAGTCATTGTCAAGCCTCCAACAGGAGAAGACCATTACCACGATCCCCTGAAGTTTCCAAGTCTGCCAAGAAGATCCAGCACGTAACTATATCCACCTCTGAAAATACTCACCTTTGTCTCCCTGCCTCCAGTATTCCTGCCTGGTTCCCCGTTTCCCGAATCCTGCCACCTAAGCCAAGTGATCCACGTGCCCACCGAGATTTCCTTGTTCCTCCCTGGATCGGACACAGAACAGTATTTCATCACTGTAAATAAACTCACGTTTGTGTTTCACTTACCTCCGCCTCTGTGCCTGTATCCTGACAGAAGGCTTGACCTTAACCGACAGAAGGCTTGACCATAACCGACAAAGATGAATTACGAACTCTGTGTTCCACAAGATGGCCGGTCTCTAGAAGATTATGCAGGGATTTATCTTCATCTTTTCCAGAACCTGAAATTGAATGAGGAAGCTCTCACATATGAGTTCTGGAGCGGGTTAGACGATCCACTCGCCCAGATACTGCTGTGGGAGGATATCAACCTACCTCTCATCGAATTCATGGACCGCACGCTGTGGGTGTGCGGGTCCTCATTCACCGTGGGAGATATCCAGCACGATCTCCGCATTCAGCCCAAAATCCACGTCAGCCCCGCCAAGCCTGCTTTCCACGTTGGTCATCCCAAGCCTGCACGCCACATCACGGCAACCATCAACCCAGCCAGCAGATCAGTTCATGGACTTCCAGGATCGATTTCCAGCCTGGCCGATCTCCCGCTGATGTCACTGCGTGGTTCCAGATGGGCCATCCGACCAAAGTCTCGTCCCGCAGAGCCTTCCCCGCGGATCCCGTTCAGTCCAGCGCCCTCTTGCTCTCGGAAACGGAGGAAGAGGACTTCATGCACCACACAGTGCCCAAAGACCAGTCCTGAGTTTCCTTCGCCACTGGTCCAACCCAGCCCAGATCTTCACGTTGCGCCCACAGAGCCAGAGCCAGTCTTCGAGCGAGAGCCAGAGCCAGTCTTCGAGCGAGAGCCAGAGCCAGTCTTCGAGCGAGAGCCAGAGCCAGTCTTCGAGCGAGAGCCAGAGCCAGTCTTCGAGCGAGAGCCAGAGCCAGTCTTCGAGCGAGAGCCAGAGCCAGTCTTCGAGCGAGAGCCAGAGCCAGTCTTCGAGCGAGAGCCAGAGCCAGTCTTCGAGCGAGAGCCTGAGCCCGTCACGTGCCCGCCAGAGACTGAACACGCCACACTTGAGTCTGCTCTGGAGGACACAGCGCTCTTTGTGGTGTCCATAGCTGTTTTGTGTGTGTGGGCAACACACACATCAGCTACAGCCCGGGAATCCAGTTCCGAGTCCCATGATGTGCTGGTTCCGTCCAGTTCCGAGTCCCATGATGTGCTGGTCCCGTCCAGTTCCGAGTCCCATGATGTGCTGGTTCCGTCCAGTTCCGAGTCCCATGATGTGCTGGTTCCGTCCAGTTCCGAGCCCCATGATGTGCTGGTTCCGTCCAGTTCCGAGCCCCATGATGTGCTGGTTCCGTCCAGTTCCGAGCCCCATGATGTGCTGGTTCCGTCCAGTTCCGAGTCCCATGATGTGCTGGTTCCGTCCAGTTCCGAGTCCCATGATGTGCTGGTTCCGTCCAGATCCGAGTCCCATGATGTGCTGGTTCCGTCCAGTTCCGAGTCCCATGTTGTGCTGGTTCCGTCCAGTTCCGAGTTCCATGATGTGCTGGTTCCGTCCAGTTCCGAGCCCGCTGATCCAGCGCCAGAGCCCGTTGATCCAGCGCCAGAGCCCGTTGATCCAGCGCCAGAGCCCGTTGATCCAGCGCCAGAGCCCACTGATCCTGCACCAGAGCCCACTGATCCACCGTTGGCCCTGCCCAGCCCAAGACCCTCTTTGCTGCCGGATCCCCCCTTTCCTGTCAATTTCCCCATTAAAATTTTGGGGGGGCGCCCACCCGAAGGATCCTCGCCGCCATGGCCACCCGAAGGGTCCTCACCACCATGGCCACCCGAAGGGTCCTCGCCGCCATGGCCACCCGAAGGGTCCGTTCCACACTGGACGCCCGAGGGTCCCACAGCTCCGCCCTGGACGCCCGAGGGTCCCACAGTTCCGCCCTGGACGCCCGAGGGTCCCACAGCTCCGCCCTGGACGCCCGAGGGTCCCACAGCTCCGCCCTGGACGCCCGAGGGTCCGACAGCTCCGCCCTGGACGCCCGAGGGTCCCACAGCTCCGCCCTGGACGCCCGAGGGTCCCACAGCTCCGCCCTGGACGCCCGAGGGTCCCACAGCTCCGCCCTGGACGCCCGAGGGTCCCACAGCTCCGCCGCGGCCACGCCCACAGTCTGTTCCGTCACGGCCATGCCCACAGTCTGTTCCATCACGGCCACGTCCACAGCCTGCTCCGCCGTGGCCACGCCCACAGTCTGTTCCGTCACGGCCACGCCCACAGCCTGCTCCGCCGTGGCCACACCCGCAGCCGTGTCCACCTTGGTCCCACGAGCTGCCAGCTCCGCCCTGGAGGCTTCCTGTCCTGTGCAACCACGCCCTCGTCAGCCTCCAGGGCGCCCACCCTCCCACCCCTTTGGATGTTATACGGCGCGAGAACGCGCCTTCGGAGAGGGGGGGGTACTGTCAGGATCACCGTCATGCACTACATTCCCCAGAATCCTCCTTTGACACACCTGAATTCACTCTCTGCTAAATGACCAGTCACACCTGTTCCTAATCAGTCACCTCGTTACCCAGCCCTATAAAACTCTCACGCACACTTCAGTCATTGTCAAGCCTCCAACAGGAGAAGACCATTACCACGATCCCCTGAAGTTTCCAAGTCTGCCAAGAAGATCCAGCACGTAACTATATCCACCTCTGAAAATACTCACCTTTGTCTCCCTGCCTCCAGTATTCCTGCCTGGTTCCCCGTTTCCCGAATCCTGCCACCTAAGCCAAGTGATCCACGTGCCCACCGAGATTTCCTTGTTCCTCCCTGGATCGGACACAGAACAGTATTTCATCACTGTAAATAAACTCACGTTTGTGTTTCACTTACCTCCGCCTCTGTGCCTGTATCCTGACAGCTTGAGGGCGATCCCCGGCTTAAAGTATGAATTAAACAAACGCGTTGTTAGTGGTAAATAATGCTCACACCACCCTATTTTTAATAAAAATATGAAAACATTTGAATTAAACATGACAATCCATATATTTTTCTCTAGTGTAGTGTACTGAAGTATTCCTTTCTAATGATTTATAGTTATAGACCACCTACAGTTTTCCCCCAAAACTAAATGTTTTCTGTAAAGTAAAATTATTATTGTTATTTTATGCAGCCCTACAAGTAGACACAACAAACCTGGTGTTCTTTATATTTTTTGTGAATTTTAAATCACAAATTTAACCAGAAAAATCAAGTCAAGTCACCTTTATATAGCGCTTATTACAATACAGATTGTTTCAAAGCAGCTTTACAGAGATAACAGGACAATAATGTTGTATAATAATATTGTTAAATATAAAATTAAATGTCCCCAACTAAGCAAGGCAAAAGCCAAAGGCGAAGAAAGGCGAAAAAGGTGACAGTGGCAAGGAACCAAAACTCCATCAGGTGACAGAATGGAGAAAAAACGTACTCGGTTACTAACGTAACCTCGGTTCTCTCTAGAGAGGGAACGAGTACTGCGTAATATCTTACGCTACGGGGAAAACCTCTTTTCCACGAGATATTGAAGCAAAAAATTATCCTTAATTTTGAATTAATGTAAAACGCTGTGCAGCAGCATGCAGATATAGGCAGGACGGCTCGCGCGCCTATTGGCTGCCCTGCGGCAAACAGCAGCAGCCTATCGAGAGAGGTGCTGCGTGACATAATCCTATGGGGGCATTTCGCGCCCATTTCGTCATGTCCCGCCAGAAAAGGGCGCAATTTCGCCCTATAAATATAGCTCGATAAGGCTGGTACACTGGTTTTCATCGCCGAAGCGAACCAGAGCTGTGTATGCACGGCAAGATACGCAGTACTCGTTCCCTCTCTAGAGAGAACCGAGGTTACGTTAGTAACCGAGTACGTTCTCTTACGAGAGTATCTCTCGTACTGCGTAATATCTTACGCTATGGGGAACACAATGCAAAACGCCGTGCGTACTGGGATCCGACACCAAAGTCCCAAGGGCAGTAGCCCGGGGCTCATGTAGTGCATAATCACCATAGACTCACAGAGAGTCGGAGAAGAGAGGCTGCAAGCATCATTCCCCATGAAATAGCATCCTATAGGGGCTAGTTATGTTAATAGTGTTTCACACAGACAGGGTGAACGTGTTCAGCCTGAACTGGTTAAGATTACGGGTTATTCAACACCCATCGAGCCGTGATATCGCTCAGTGAGCGATGCAC
The DNA here is from genome assembly GCA_026230005.1 of Gila orcuttii. NCBI lineage: Eukaryota > Metazoa > Chordata > Actinopteri > Cypriniformes > Leuciscidae > Gila > Gila orcuttii. The sequence goes on along the minus strand of JAPDVR010000019.1, from coordinate 26,923,650 downwards.
AAGCAAAACTCAGCATCTGGGCCGGCACAGCGGGGCAGATAACACTGAATTCTATACCGACAGAAGCTTGGCTTGTAAGTCGGGAACCACTAGGTTATAAAACCTTATAAATGTAGACGGCGAGGCCCAGCCCGCAGCCGTACAGATATCTAACAAAAGGTAACGCCACTATACCATGCCCACGACGAGGCCACGCCTCTCGTGGAGTGCGCTCTGACATCCAAAGGACACTGCAGGCCCTTAGAAGTGTAAGCCAGTGCTATGGCATCGACTATCCATCTGGATAGGCTCTGTTTTGATGCGGCCAGTCCCTTGGAACGTCCGCCAAACAAAACGAAGAGCTGCTCGGTCTGCCTGAAGGCAGACAAGCGGGACACATAAGCTCTCAGTGCCCTGACAGGGCAAAGGAGACTCGCATCCTCCTCCTCATCTTGAACCGAGAGAGCACACAGGGAAATCACCTGGGCTCTGAACGGTGTGTTGAGGGATTTGGGCACGTACCCGTGCCTCGGTTTGAGTATGACTTTTGAGTCATTAGGCCCAAACTCCATACATGATGCGCTTACTGAAAACGCTTGTAAGTCCCCTATGCGCTTCACTGAAGCGAGAGCCAAAAGAAACACCATTTTGAAAGACAGATGCTTCATGTCTGACAAATGGATTGGCTCGAACGGGGCACCTTTCATGGCTTCCAAAACCGTAGAAAGGTCCCACACCGGGACTGAAGGAGGTCTAGGAGGGTTCAACCTCCGAGCTCCCTTGAGGAATCGCACGACTAGGTCGTTCTTCCCCAGTGACTGGCCAGACACAGGTTTTGTAAACGCTGCTATAGCCGCCACGTACACTTTGAGCGTGGATCGGGTTCTGCCCTTATCCAGCAGCTCTTGAAGGAAGGAAAGCACTTCCGTGACCCCGCAGTCTACGGGTGAAAAGCCCTGAGCTTGACACCAGGCAGAGAACACAGACCATTTCTAGGAGTAGAGCCGTCTTGTAGACGGGGCCCTAGCCTGCGTGATCGTGTTTAGCACTCCCTCCGGGAGGATAGCGGGTACCCGTTGATGGCCCATGCGTGCAGGGACCATAGCTGGGGGCGAGGATGCCAAATCGAGCCCTTGGCCTGGGAGAGGAGGTCTCTCCTCAATGGTATTGGCCACGGGGCAGTGCTGGTCAGCTGCATCAGGACTGGAAACCAAGCCTGGTTTGTCCAGAGCGGAGCCACAAGCAGCACTGGGCATCCATTTTCCCTGATCCGTTCCAGCACTTGAGGCAGGAGCGAGATGGGGGGGAAAGCATAGAGGGGACAGCGGGGCCAAACGTAGGCCAGCGCGTCCTTGCTATTGGAGAAATATTTCGGACAGTGAGCGTTCTCGTTGGACGCGAACAGGTCCACCTGCGCTCTGCCGAATGTCTCCCACAGCAGTTGGATCGTCTGCGGGTGCAGCGACCATTCCCCTGCTGGGACATTGTCTCTGGACAGCCTGTCTGGTCCCAGATTCAGGTGACCAGGCACGTGCGCTGCTCTCAGTGAAAGCAGGTTGTGCTGAGCCCAGACCAGGAGGCACTCCGTCAGCCTGTAAAGGTTTCGGGACTTGATGCCGCCCTGACGATTTATGTACGCCATCACTGACATGTTGTCCGACCGGACCAAGACGTGGTGACCCCTTATCTGGAGACAGAAGCGCCTCAGCGCGTTGTCGACTGCCATCATTTCCAGACAGTTTATATGTAGGAGCTTTTCCCGTTCTGACCACTGGCCAAAGAACGGTCTGCCCTCGAGCAGCGCTCCCCATCCCGAGGTGGAGGCGTCCGTGGACACCACCTTCACGCTCGAGGGAGTCCCCAGACTCACACCTGACTGGTACCAGTCGGTTTTCTTCCAAGGCTCCAAAGCTGAGACGCATTTCAGACCGACCCGGAGGCGAAACCGACCAGCGGTCCATGCCCTGGGCGGAACCCGCGCTTTCAGCCATAGCTGCAGTGGGCGCATGCGAAGCAGCCCCAACTGGAGCACTGAAGCTGCTGAGGCCATGAGACCCAGCATTTTCTGAAACCTTTTGAGCTGGACAGTTGAGCCGCGGCGAAAAGATTTCGCGGCGCGCTGAGTGTCCTGTGCGCGCTCTGGCGACAGATGCGCTGTCATAGATAGCGAGTTCAGCACTGTTTCCAGAAAAGATATTTTCTGGCTGGGAGACAGCGAGCTCTTCGCCCAATTGACTGTGAGACCCAGATTCTCGAGATGTTCGAGTAATGTGGCCCTGTGTTCTATGAGCTCTGATTGTGATCGAGCTAGAATCAGCCAATCGTCCAAGTAGTTCAAAATTCGCATGCCCTGAAGTCTCAGGGGTGCGAGAGCCGCGTCCATGCACTTCGTAAAAGTACGGGGTGCCAGGGACAGGCCGAACGGCAGGACTTTGTATTGGTATGCCTGGCCTTCGAAGGCGAATCTCAAGAATTGCTTGTGACGTAACGCTATTTGTATTTGAAAATAAGCGTCCTTTAGATCTATCGACATGAACCAGTCTCCTTGGCGCACTTGCGCGAGGATTTTCCTGGTTGTAATCATTCTGAACTGACGCTTCGTGAGCGTTCTGTTCAGCCGTCGCAGATCTAGAATGGGTCTGAGACCCCCGTCTTTTTTCGGTACCAGAAAATACCTGCTGGATAGACCCCATTCGCTCTGAGATAAAGGTTCTATAGCCCCTTTGCTCAGTAGTTTCGCTATCTCGGCTCGAAGTAGGTGAGATACTTCATTTTTTACCGTCGTTTCGACTCGCACCGCGCAACGGCGGGGGTGTCGAGCGAACTGCAGCGAATAGCCTCTTTTTATAGTGTTCAGCACCCATTCTGATACCCCGGGAAGGTTTGCCCACGCATCTGCATGAAAAGCTAGAGGTAGAATGAAATCTGGGCTCTGGCCGTGATATAGCGGCGGCCGGAGAGCTCCGGTGTGCTGAGAAATAGACACTGTGTTTATAGTGTGCGAGGCGGGGGGTGCGCTGATCACAGCGCGCAGCCTGACCACGCTAGGCTTCTCTCTGACGCGATGTGGAGAGAAGGCGAGCGGGGCGAGCCCCGTGGGGTTCGGCATGTCTGTGAGGGAATGTGGGCGCGGGATAGCGGGCACACTCGCTGCACTGAGAACACTGTCGGCTCGCGCCAACTGAAAATGTGTTTAGTTTTTACAGAAACCGTGGGACATGCTTCATGTAGTGTTTGTGGGCACTGTGTTGTGGGCACGTACACTACATTTATTGCACATTCGACATGAGTCGATTTTTTTTTTTTTTTTTCTAGCCCTGTATTGTGGCGGGCTGTGTCTGCGTGTGGGAATGGGCACTGAGACGTGGGCATTCTTACAACACTCATAACACCATCGGCCGTGGCCTGGAATTCCAGAAAATACACTCTTTTTGGGATTTATCTGGGTCGCCTTAAAGCTGGCGTCTGTGTGCAGGCAAGCGGGCTGTGGTACTAGCTTGTTTACTGCAAAATACACTGGAACAGTCACATTGTTTGGAACTGAACGAGCGAGAAGTTCCGGTAGAGTCTGGCCGCGGCGAGACTTAAACACCGTGGGCCTTAGCTGACTGTATGTGTGTTGGTTTCTTTTACAGAAAACGTGGCACATGCAGTGTGTAGTGTTTGTGGGCACTGGGTTGTGGGCACATTCACTATAATTAATGCACAATTGACATGAGTCGAACTCATTTGTGCGAGCCCTGCACTTTGGCGGGCTGTGTTTGTGTGTAGAAATGAACACTGGGCTGTGGCATTTTTAATACACTCATAACACCATCGGCTGTGGCCGGAATACCAGAAAATACACTGCTTACATGATTTTTCTGGGTCGCCGTGGAAACGGCATTTGTGTGCAGACAAGCGGGCCATGTTACCAGCTTGTTTACTGCAAAATACACTGGAACAGTCGCATTTTCTTGGAACTGAACGAGTGAAAAGTTTGGGTGTAAGTCTGGCTGCGGCGAGACTAAATTTTTATCCGCTGCGAGAGCTGGGCTCGAACACGGGTCTCCCGTGCGAAGGCTTTGGGTTTCGCCACTGAGCCACAGGGGGAAACGACAAAAGCTTAAAATAGCCCGAGCGGATAAAGAGCGTCATCACAGTTTTGTGTGCGTCGGCGTTTGTTTGCAGGCGTGCGTGTAATACAACAGGCTCATTGCTGCAATATTGACATTTTCAGCCGCTCAAACTAAGAGGAGCTGAGAAATGTTTGAGAAAAGGAGATTGGCCCGGCCTCGGCGGGACTAAAAACACACTCTTTCCTCATTTCGCCGGTGACGCATGCCCACGGGGGGCGGGGTAGCTTTCTTATAACGTAAAGAAAGCTAGCCGCGGTTTTGAAGCTGGCCTTCTCTACAGATGCAGCTATCTCGTCGTCATTAATGGCGGAAGCAGCGGCGCGCGGCGGCCGTTGTCCGTCAGCGAGCGAGTCGAGTGAAGCTGGTGAAGCTGGCGGGCGAACCGGCGAGCTATCACGGGCTGGAGAAGGCTCGGGGCTATGTCGTCGACCTCAATGGAGGAAGCGGCGGCAGACGGCGGCCGCTGTCCGTCGGTGAGGGACTCGAGCGATGCCAGCGAAGCTGGCGGGCGAACCGGCGAGCTTTGGCGGGCAGGAGAAGGCTCGGGAGCGCGCTGAGCACAGCGCTTTTTACGGCGCGGCGCTACAGCGGGCTGAAGTGCAGGCTCTGAGAAGGATGCCAGGCGAGTCCTCAGAGTCACCATAGGCAGTAGCTCACAGTGAGGGCATCCGCCGTCGTTTGTTAGGATAGGACAATATTTGGTTGAGATACAACTATTTGAAAATCTGGAATCTGAGGGTACAAATATACCCGTGCTACTTAAGACTGGTTTTGTGATCCAGGGTCACATATATTGCTGCGTAAATTTATCCGTGTCACCTAGATGCGCATGTGCGAGCGGTGCGCGATCATGGTCGACTGACAACGAGATGTAGGGTCTGGACCATTCAGACACACACTAATTATTCATATTCACTATATTTAATCAATATAAAGGTCTATGAAACTCTCCCCCAAAACTAACCTCACAAATGAAGTTACTTTGTCAGCCGGGTGTCCGGTTACAAAACACTTTAAGACTGATAACAGACTTTTACGACCTCAAAGGAATGTGGCCACATGCGCCACATGCTCAAGAGAGAGAGACAATCTTTAATTAAATAAACTTTGCGGGATTACTCTGATCTATGAAGGAACATGCCTCACAGAAACTGTGATGATTTACTGTCTCATGTACTATTAGGTATAACAACATGGTATGTTTGATTGGGGTGTATGTGGTTGCACAATGACCCAACTGTCAATATAACTTCACCTGTATCATTCTTCCTACCTAATTAATCCTCATTTAATGACACATACTTTGATGTACATCACCTTCTCTTAGAATGCAATTTGAATTTGTTATGTCTATTTGAGCTTGAATGAACAGTCTAAGCACGCTGGGGACAAAGACCATAAATCAACTAAGAGCCGCTTCCCCTCTTGGACATGTCACCTTACTCATAGGTCCATTCAAACCTTAGGGGTGGTTCTTTTTCAGACTATATCAGAGACAGGCAACAGTGACCGCCCTCTCTTGGTTTTTCCATCCTGCCGCAAACACGGTCTCGGGTGATACGGGAAAACCCCCCCGTTCCCCCTCCATGGGGGCCAAGAGGCCTTCCAGCAGGCCTGGATCCCAACCAGTTCCGGCCTCATGGAAAAGAGAGGAGACTCTCTCACAAAGAACCAAAGACAATCTCAGGAGTTTTGGAACAAAGACTCCAACCAACAACGACTCCAATCACCCATCCTTCCGACTTCCTCACTTCTCCTGGGTACTCGCCGTGGCCTCAACAGAGTCCCAGGCCTTGATCAAACCAATCATGCGTTCCTGGAGAAAGAGAACGCTCAACCAACTTCCACTTGACACTGCCGGAACCATCAACGACTTCAATTTTCAACAACTTCAAGAATTGTTCCCGTTACAAATGCAAGTATTCAATTCAATGAAATGTGAAAATGAAATTCTGATGGTTCTTCTCATAGACCCTCTTCCGGTTTCCAATTTCATCCTATCACTAACCTATTTATGTATTCATGTGTGTATGTTGTTTAGTTTATTTATATTCATATAAATATCTATATTTAGTTAATAAAACTTGTACATAATATGTATTTGGTTCTGCTTTGTTTGCAATACATTGTCACTTTATGATCACAGTTTTTGCTACTGGCTCAACGTGCGGTATATGCGAAGAAATAATTATTCTTCAGTGGCCATGGAAGATACCTTTTTCTTACAATAAATTAATAATCAAAAGAGTTCGTTGGACGAACTGATTAATTGATTGTAATTTTAATTCAGCCACATCAAGTTAATCCAATTAACTGACCCAAATATTTATAATTAATAATAACAAGATATTATTGATTATTAATATTTCCAAAAAGCTGAGTTCCTTACATATGGTGGAGAATTTTAAGGCATCGTATTAAACATTGTATGCAAGCAGACAGTAATCAATCATATGTTGTCCCATAAGTTGTTATTAACATCTCATATACACGCACAAGTATCTGAAATCAGCAAAACTATAGCCTGAATATGGCTTCCTACGAATGGCAGAAAGTTTCTCAAATGCTTTAATGCATATTTAAATCGTACGATAAGGAACTCCCGATATTAGCGAAGAAATCCTAATTTCAGATAGAAGTCGAGCGTACGTTAAACCTTCTCTGACGGAGAAATCTCAGATTAGCCGCGCGTATAAATGGTACCAGAACAAATTAATCTGATTATGGACGAAGAAAACTCCATTCTCAGCATTTTGAAGGTGATCTGAGCGATGCTCCTCAGTCACCAATCAAGGCCTTGTTGTTCGTTACTTCATTGTATTCATATTAAACCGCCGAAGCGCTCATATGAAACAATCGCGTCAAATTAGTGGTATAAATTCTAGCCTAACTAACTAGTAGGCTAATTTGCCATTGTCTGGGAAAGAACGGTGCTGTTTGATTTGTGAAAGAGTCACTCACATGCAATGTCATGTGCCTAAGCGAGAGACCCAGTGCAAACTTTCAGCACAGCTCGTCCGCTGCTCCGGCCGATCTGTGTTGTTGGTTGGCATTGCGTCCGGAACGCGAGCAGGCGTTCCTATCTAGTTTTTCTGACAACAGCACCAATCTCACAGACCCTCGTGTAAACAAGCGACGGTTGTAGCCAATAGCTCCCTCAATCCTAACTTACACGCATAACTTACAAGTAAAACCCTCTACCTCGAGTGATAGTTTTAGCACCGCCTAAAAACCTTAGACACTTTAGAGCGTAAAGTGTAACCTTAAACCAAAGACTATAGATTTTGCGTGATTTGAACTGAGTGATTTGAACACGAGTAATGAGAGTCAAAGCTCTTCGAGGCTTTGAATCAAAGGAGTCAACTGCGTCACAAATGATTCTTTGTTTGAAGCGCCCTCGCTGGCGACCCCTGCTGGTCAAAACAGTGGAAGTGTAGCGGAAACTCAAATCAACGGAACATCTTTTACAAACCAATCGCAAAGGTTTTATCAAAAGGTGTAATCAGGTAATGGCAATCCGCGAGCTACCTAATATCGTTTAATATGAGGTGTCTTTCAAGGCACAATATCCTAGTAAACTGTAGGGCTCGTTTTATGAAAGCTTGACTTGAAAGTCAATCAGACCCTTTATCAAATGCGTCATTAAATGTGTACGAATCTATAAAGTGATACAAGATCACATAGAGACCAGATACACACTGGTTCACGAACCGTTGAAATTTAAAACAATTTCGAAACAGCTATGACGCGTAACTAAGCAGTTTAATAAAATCACGTGACCTTAGCAGTGATACCCACTCCGAATGATTTGAGACGAATGATTCACCCTGGTGTCAGAGCTTCACGAAGCACGTCTCATAAGAGGGTTAAACCACTCTCTTCTCTCTCTCTTTCTCTCGCTCGACCCCTTCCTCTTGGTTTCACTTTCAGATTGAAACCCAGATACTGTGGTTTTCATTTGTGTTTCTTTTATTTCGACCCAAACCTACCCCTATCGTATTCTGTGTCTTCACACCTGTTGAGCCTGGATATTCCTATTCGGTTAAGTTGAATTTAATTAAATTTGGGATTTAATTAAATCAATTTGCTTATTCAATTTCCACTCTAGTTACCAGAGCTATGAGAACACTCGATGTTTAATTTTTATTTTTTGATTTTATTTCAATTTATTTATTTACTTTTGTTTCAGCCTGAATTCTTATATTCAGCTAAATAAAGCTTAACTAAACTTAATTTAATTTAATTACTTGATATGCTTCCCTTTCCCTTTTAGTTTCTTAGAGCTATAAGGACGTTCTTACTTTACCTTTACCATATTTTAGATCACTAGTCACTATCCTCATCTTCTCTCTCTCTTTAGGATTACAATATCTAGCGACTGTTGTTTCCTTAGCGAGTTACACAGGTCATTAATATCCTACTTCCTGTCTGTGTTTACCCATCCTCACTCCTTAGCACCAAGCTAAGTACATGAAGTACGGCTAAACACAAACGCACAGTAGGCCCCAGACAGAACTGGAAACACTTCCCGTTGTTTCTTCTTCTTCTTTTGGACCTTGAGATGTTTGATGTGTCCCTGCTAGCTTAGTCTAACAGCAGCATAACCCATAAGTGACTCCTGTTTACCTATGTCTCCTAGCTAAACCTAAATAGGTAAAACACTCCTTTCTTCCTCTTCTTTTATGGTTTCATCCTATTGTTGTATTTTGGTTTTGCTCTATCTGTGACTCTCGTAGCACAACATGTGAGAAGAACCATCAGCATTTTTGAGTAATAGGTTATGACATGTAAGAGCCCAGTCATCAGTCGATGCTGCTTAAAGCACGTCAAAGATACTCAATTTTTTTTTTGTTGTGTGTGCTCCCCAACACTAAATTTTAGCTGCTCCACATAGCCGTTCTCCCACACAGATAGCTCACCACCTCTGTAGAAACTTGCATTTGCCTTTGCCATTTCTCTCTTGTGTTCCCACAAGTGTGCCAGTAGGCCTCAGACACCCAGCCCTGCCACCAGGACCACCTGGAGACCCGGCAGAGCAGTGTCATGGACATCCTTTAGCCGGAAGCAGGCAACGACCTGCCACGGCAAAGAAAGGAACAGTTAGACGACAACGAAAGCGGACGTCCGGCCTGAGCCACCTAGAGCTGACCAGAATCATCTTCTCCTTGGCCGCGCTCCCGCAGGCCTCAAACAGGAGGTAAATGAACTAATGCTGCCAGCCACAGAATTCCACAGAGAACAAACCCTGCTCAGCGTGAGAGGACACAGGACCGATGCAAGGACCCTGACAGAGCAGAGCAACTGAAAGAGATCATCAGTTTTCGGGCGGACGACAGCTCTGAGCACCTGCAAACCAACGGGTAAAGAACTGTTTCACTCAAAGAACTTAAAGAAATGGTTGAACTCAAAGAGAGCTAAAGCCATCAATGTGCAGCGGAAGTCCGAACACTGACTTAGCGATGCTGTAACATTATTGACGCACTCCATGTGGTCCAAAGAGAGCTGCAACAGTCCAACCCACTGCAAATGGACCACACAAGAAAGACGTACCCTGCTGACCTTCACATCAGCAGCGTAAGCTTCCCCAGCCCTGCACAAAGGGGGGAGGAGCCAAAGCCCTCGGCTTAACACTTCACCAGCCAGTGTCCTGAGAGCCCCTGCAACTGCAGGAGGAAAAGGTAACTCAGACAAACCCTGAAATGGCACATAAAGTGACACTCAACAATCTCAAGTGAAAGGTCAGAAACATCCCTGCCAATCTACAAGACATTGATTTTCACCTGCAGTCTCCAACCGGTGTGGCACACCGAGACAGACTCCATCTGATCTGGACACATCCAGCCCAGCTGGGCCATGCCCAGACACCAAGCAGGACAGACCTAGAAGGGCCTGTGCTACCACCACCGACTCCGAACGAGTTTTCTGTGGAACTTACAACGAACCTGTGACGGAGGAGGACACCAGCGTCAAGAAATTTTTCCTCCAAAACCAGTTAGTCACCATATTTTCACCTGCCCCCACGCAATGCCCACTCAACGATGCGTGACCTGATGCAGAAGGCCTCTAACACAGAAGGCCTCCTCAGAAAGGGTTCCTAAGACCCCATTGATTCTGAACTGCAAAACCAGAAGGCACACAACATGAACACAATGCGAGATTCTGCTAAAAAGTCCCTGGTCAGCATAGGACATAAAACTTTTAAAGTAGATGAAAATGTGTGCTCAAAGAGCAGCAAGACTCTGCATTAGTAAAAGTAGAATTTTACTGATATAAAGAAAATCTTCAATGGACGTGTAAGCCTCACCTGCCAACAGACTATGCACGACTCTTTTGAAACAAACATTTGGTTGCATGCTGGTTGAACTGGCACTGCTAAACATTAGTTTCCATGACAATGAAGGGTTACAGGAAACACTAGCTCCAAATAGAGCATACGTCACCTTGATGCCAGAGTGTAGGAAAACCACCTGAGCTTTAAACTACTGTTAACCTACAGGCGTGCATTTGACCATTGCGGTCCAACTGGAACACAACATGCGATACGCATTTTGATCACTGGTTGCTGGCTTGTCTAAATGCAGATAAAACGATAGCTGGAATTGACATCTCTATTGTAAGTGAAAGAGTCTTAGATTTCCAACTGGTATCAGTTAGTTCAGCATTAAAGCGTAAGTCTGTTTGACAAAGGAATCTCATCTCAGCAGCTTGTAAACTGTACCGATATCTATCCTGCTTTGGTTAAATAAATCCAAATTGCAGTATTGCTAAACCTGTTTCTGACAAAGAAAGCTCAGGACAGTGTTATATATACGTAGACCTGGGTGATGCTCCCCTTTCTACAATGTAAAGGCCTTACAAATTATTGTTAGATTGATGTAATTCACCTAAATTTTTAGCTGCATCTACAAGCAGAGAGCTACCTAGCGATCAAAACTGTTCATTCGCTGAAAAGTCAGCATTTATGCATGAGAGGGACGTAACTATATAGGCTTAGACAAGCTTTGACTTACAGCAAATCTATTTCCTTACTCTGTAAACAAATAGAATAAATTGTGTAAAGTAAAGAGAAGAGTTCCATGAGTAAAATTAGCAAATGCCAAAACACATTTGCATTTTACTGAATGTAACATCAAGTTCTTGAAAGACTTAAAGTATAGGCGCCCCCTTTTAACCCGTTTAAACATGCATAACTCAGTAAAATGTGCAGACATTCTTCAGGTACTGTTGAATTGTTCTGACATGCTCTGGTTCCCATGACAACAACTGGTCACAGGAAGTGCTAACTTGTGATGTCACTTTGTAAACAAACCAGCCTAGGTGGCTAAGCTAACCTAGCATTCATCCAGCTTAGGCTAAGCTAAATAATAACTTCTACAATTAGCAGTTAGCATCATTCACTTGAAGCCTTAATTACAGCTTTTGTTTACACAGTGCAAAGTATTCTAGAATACTGTCTTTAACCCCAGTTAGGGTTTCTAATTCTTCACTTTCCATACTTTCAGTTCTTCTCAGCTAAATTTCACCTTCACTAGTTAGGCATAGTCCTGGCTGAGCGCTGTAGGTTAAATTTGCAGATGCCCTGTCAATTAAACTTAAGTTTAACTACATGTAAACTGTGTAGCTAGAGAAGAATTCGTATAGTAATGAGAATTTCCATCAGCATGTTGATTAAACCTTTGGAGGGACACACACAGTGTGGTCTTGAACACGCAACCGCTGTAACCCACTATGGAGTGTTGGTCCAGACAAACCCAAAGTTTAGTCACTAGTGCTACTGATTATTCTCACATTCAGATCATTACCGCTGTTTTGATTACTTTATTTTTTTTATTTTTTTTTATTTCCACTTTGATAATAATGGCAGTCAGCTATTCTCTTGTCTATTCGGTCATCTATATGATTTAATTCCATTTCCTCTCTTGTTCGAATGTGGTTCCATTTCCCATTGGGCCCAGAAAGGAAACAGAGACACCTTTATTTGTGATTGTGTTTATTTTCAACAAGTGCACTCATTTTTGTGACCCTGCAACACAAGTAATTTCAACAATTACTAGGGCATAACTATAGTCCTGAGGATTGATAATAAGCATAATTTGAATAGGAAAGCTGTCTCTTTTCCTCCTATCCTTCACTTCGTCAAGCCGTAGTGAACCACCATTTAAGTCCAGAGAAATAATTTAGTCATAAGAACCATCTTAAGTCATTTATTTCATCTCGGCTATGCCCTTTCCAGGAAACACTCTAGGAACCACACAAGTCTTAGCCTCCTAACATCCACAGCTAAGATGATAAAGATACAAGAGACACATCACTAGCTAGATACACATGAAGCACCTAACTTTATGCTACATATCTAGCGAACCCATTAAACAGTGGTCCTGAACTTTTAGGGTCATGCATTAGTCTCTCACCACAAGTGTTCCAAAGTGTCACAGAGCCTCTGCTTAACCTGACCCCAACCTTCCAGCTTACCAAAGACTATGACAAACCAATGGACACTATGAGAAACCACCTCTAACCCCTCCAACCACCCACGAATGCCGTCTGCACCCACCGACAACCGGTGCCCCAGACAACTGAAATCAACAAGCACACGCTGCGTTCACAGGACAACACTCTGTGTTATGCACCTGATGACATCGCTGCGCCAAAGCTTGTGGTGCCACAGTGCAAAAGGGGGGGGTCATGCCAGTGTATGCCCATGACGCGCAGCACCAGAACACCGAAGCAAGTGGCATACCGGCGTCCTCGAAGCGGAAAGACTGTCCTAGCCAACAAAGGACGACAGTCGCTGAGATCTTTCCTCCCTTTCTCTCTCCCTCTCCCCTTTGTCTGTTCCAGGATGCTGCTGTGGTTAGTCTTCCTGTGCCTCCAGCCAACCAGAGGACAGCCGCAGTCGGTCATCTCACCAGGTCCGGTATCAGGCAGCGTCCCGAAGGAACAACCGGGACTCCTTATCACCAACTGCAGGACCCACACCCAGAGAGTGTATGTTCGACTCCACTTCCTCGCCCACGCTGAGGCAAATGTTGAACACATGCTCAACCAACTTGAAAAAAAACCTGTCACACAAGCAGAGCTAGATGGACACAACCGCCGCTGCCGTTGGAACTCTGTTAACATTGGCATGTCCAGTGCCAACGCACTGAACCTAGCCACCGTGAGACAACGTGTGGCTGAATTTCAAACTGAAATCCCACAGCTAAAAGGGCAACTCACAACACAGAGTGCCTCCCTGCCGTGCCTCGGCAAGACATCGAAGGGAACTGTGGTAATTATCAACACCCACAGCGTTCGGCTGAACCAGACAGTGAACTCCATGAAACAGCTGTTTACTGTCTTCCAGAATGACTTTACTCAAACTCAGCTGGTCTGCAGTCTCTGATCCAAGACACACGCTGCCCTGCTGAGGCCAAACCTGAATCAAAGCTGGAAACCTCATCCATCTTCAAGAACCACAATTTCACCCTAACTCCAGAATGACAGGTGATGCCCAGTCAAGGCACCTTCTGTCCCAACACCTGCTGCAGAGACCTGTACTGGGCTACTGTCCACATCAACAGCCGTGGAACGACCACCGCTCCAGAAGACGTGAGCCACCAGAGGCCACCATGGCCTTCCAGCCTTCTATGACAAAGGTGTGTCTGATCTCTCGGCACTTTCAACTTCGATCATGGTTGTCCTTGAGGGGGACAACAATGGTCGAAAAGGGGGGATGTAGGGTCTGGACCATTCAGACACACACTAATTATTCATATTCACTATATTTAATCAATATAAAGGTCTATGAAACTCTCCCCCAAAACTAACCTCACAAATGAAGTTACTTTGTCAGCCGGGTGTCCGGTTACAAAACACTTTAAGACTGATAACAGACTTTTACGACCTCAAAGGAATGTGGCCACATGCGCCACATGCTCAAGAGAGAGAGACAATCTTTAATTAAATAAACTTTGCGGTATTACTCTGATCTATGAAGGAACATGCCTCACAGAAACTGTGATGATTTACTGTCTCATGTACTATTAGGTATAACAACATGGTATGTTTGATTGGGGTGTATGTGGTTGCACAATGACCCAACTGTCAATATAACTTCACCTGTATCATTCTTCCTACCTAATTAATCCTCATTTAATGACACATACTTTGATGTACATCACCTTCTCTTAGAATGCAATTTGAATTTGTTATGTCTATTTGAGCTTGAATGAACAGTCTAAGCACGCTGGGGACAAAGACCATAAATCAACTAAGAGCCGCTTCCCCTCTTGGACATGTCACCTTACTCATAGGTCCATTCAAACCTTAGGGGTGGTTCTTTTTCAGACTATATCAGAGACAGGCAACAGTGACCGCCCTCTCTTGGTTTTTCCATCCTGCCGCAAACACGTCTCGGGTGATACGGGAAAACCCCCCCGTTCCCCCTCCATGGGGGCCAAGAGGCCTTCCAGCAGGCCTGGATCCCAACCAGTTCCGGCCTCATGGAAAAGAGAGGAGACTCTCTCACAAAGAACCAAAGACAATCTCAGGAGTTTTGGAACAAAGACTCCAACCAACAACGACTCCAATCACCCATCCTTCCGATTTCCTCACTTCTCCTGGGTACTCGGCGTGGCCTCAACAGAGTCCCAGGCCTTGATCAAACCAATCATGCGTTCCTGGAGAAAGAGAACGCTCAACCAACTTCCACTTGACACTGCCGGAACCATCAACGACTTCAATTTTCAACAACTTCAAGAATTGTTCCCGTTACAAATGCAAGTATTCAATTCAATGAAATGTGAAAATGAAATTCTGATGGTTCTTCTCATAGACCCTCTTCCGGTTTCCAATTTCATCCTATCACTAACCTATTTATGTATTCATGTGTGTATGTTGTTTAGTTTATTTATATTCATATAAATATCTATATTTAGTTAATAAAACTTGTACATAATATGTATTTGGTTCTGCTTTGTTTGCAATACATTGTCACTTTATGATCACGGTTTTTGCTACTGGCTCAACGTGCGGTATATGCGAAGAAATAATTATTCTTCTGTGGCCATGGAAGATACCTTTTTCTTACAATAAATTAATAATCAAAAGAGTTCGTTGGACGAACTGATTAATTGATTGTAATTTTAATTCAGCCACATCAAGTTAATCCAATTAACTGACCCAAATATTTATAATTAATAATAACAAGATATTATTGATTATTAATATTTCCAAAAAGCTGAGTTCCTTACAGAGATTAAGCAGCTGAACAAGAATACGGCCGTGTTCCGATTGTTCTCATCTCAGCTCCGCCGAGACAAAATAGACATGCCATTTCAAAAATCTTTCATTTATTGTCAGAAATATGTTTCAAAAGCATCACTTTCATCAAATTTTATGTGACATAATTTCCAGTAGGCAACTGACTGAAAAATAGGCACATCAGGACACAAACAAGCAGGCTAATGTGCCGGGGCTGAGCCCCGGAGTGCCCCGGCCCAATTTAACTACTGCTAATGAGAGCTGTCTCAGTACTATGATATGGTCTAAATCCTGATTGAAAATCCTTGCAGATACCATTTCTTAAAGGAACATAGTTGTGAAGATACTGCCTTTTATAGTATCTTTGACAGAAAAGGTAGATTTGAGATCAGCCTGTAATTGACAAATTCTGAGGTATCAAGTTGCGTTTTTTTAACAAGCGGTTTAATCATAAAAGTTCTTGGTTCGTATCCTAATGGCAAAGATGAATTAATGATATTGAGAAGAGGATCTATGACAGGTGTGCCCAACCCTGCTCCTGGCGATCGACTGTCCTGCACAGTTTATCTCTAACCCTGATCAAACACACCTGCCTTTAATTTTCAAGTAATCCTGAAGACCTTAATTGGTTGTTAAGACCTTAATTGAAGACCTTTCAGGTGTGTTTGATTAGGGTTGGAGATGAACTGTGCAGGACAGTCGATCGCCAGGAGCAGGGTTGGGCACACCTGATCTATGACATCTGGAAGCATCTCTTTCAGTAGTTTAGTCAGTATAGGGTCTAACATACATGTTGTCGATTTAGATGATTTAACGAGTTTAGAAACTTCGTTCTTCCTCTCCTATAGCAATGAATGAATCAAACTTTTCGTCAGGGAGACTACAATGCACTGTCTGATGTGATACTGTAGTAGACAGTTGCATAGTTATAATTTTCTCCCTGCTATTATCAATCTTTTAAGTAAAGAAGTTCATAAAGTCGTTACTGCTGTGCTGCTTGGAAACGTCTGGGCTTTAAGCTTTATTTTTTGTTAGTTTAGCCACTGTTTAAAATTAATTCCTAGGATTTTGTTTATTTTCTTCTAATAGGGTTGAAATATAAGCAAATCTAGCAGTTTTTAAGGCCTCTCTGTTTGCAATCATGCTCTCTTTCCATGAAATGTGAAATACCTCTAGTTTTGTTTTCTTCCAGTTGCGCTCCATTTTTCTGGCTGCTCTCTAAGGCCTGAGTGTGCTCGTTGTACCATGGTGTTGGACTATTTTCTTTAATATTCTTTAAGCGCAAAGGAGCAACTGTGTCTAAAGTGCTGGAAAAGAGAGAGTTAAAAGTTTCTGTCGCAAAATCGAGTTATTTTAAGCTATCTGGGATGCTGAGATGATGAAACTGATCAGGCAGATTATTTATAAAGCAATCTTTAGTGGCAGAAGTGATACGTCTAAAATATTTATAACACAGAGTCGGCTTTGCAGCCTTTGCTAAATGAAGTTTACACAAGACTAGATAATGATCTGAGATGTCATCGCTCTGCTGCAGAATTTCAATGGCATCAACATTGATTCCATGAGATAATGTTAGATCTAGAGTATGATTACGACAATGAGTAGGTCCTGACAGGTGTTGTCTAACTCCAATAGCATAACTCCAGACATTCTGCCATGGGAATGCCAATCCTAATGCATCTTTATCATTATCTACATGTATATAAAAATCACCAACAATTAGGACTTTATCTGCAGCCAGTACTCTGATACAAAGTCAGCAAATTCTTTGATAAAGTCTGTATGGTGCCCTGGTGGCCTGTATACAGTAGCCAGCACAAATCTCAAATGTGATTTATCATTTACACTAGATATTGTTACATTAAGCACCAACACTTCAAAATAATTATATTTGAAACTAAACTTCTTAGTAATTCTGAAAATATTACTATAAATTACAGCAACTTTGCCTTTCATACGAGGTTCATGTTTATAACTGCATTCTTAGGGGGTGGACTCATTTGGTTTTTGTCACGACACACACACAGGTAGATCCAAGTGCAGTATTTAATAGGGTAATCCGTAATCGTAAACATCCAGGCAAAGGTTCAAAATCCATACAAAGGCAGTCCAAAACAAGAAACAGACCTCCGAAGTGCAGAGACATTAAACAAGGAATCCACAATGAACACAGAAACAGACAGGGTATAAATAGCCAGGTGCAAATGATGTGAGTGGGAACAGCTGTGAGCAATGATCAGTAAGTGACAGAACAGGATGATGGGAAATGCAGTTCCAGATAAGGTGGTGACGGTAAGGGGAAGAGACGTCTAGTGGTGACCAGTGTTGTGCAAGTTACTTCCAAACTGTAATACATTATACATTACTTGTTACTGTAATATAAAAGTAATTCATTACCTTACAATATTACTGTCTCAATTGTAATGCGTTACATTACTCCTGTATTACTTTTGAGTTACTTTCACTAAAATAGCTACAGTAGTAGAACTTAACATTATATGCGATATGAAACCGAAATCGCGACACTCAGATCCATGAACCTGCAGAATCGCTACAAACCCCTTCCGACTCCAAGAGTTATCCTTCCCGTCCAGATCCAATGCTACCACATCTTTAAATTACTATTAGTATTATTTAAATTTTGAAGTTAACCTTATAAAATACGTAGACCTACACCACAAAACTAGTTGAGGATAAATTATTTAAAATTGGGGAATTCCAGCGTTATGGACGTAACATTTGTAGTAAAAACTTGAAATATAAATTCTCAGAAAATGCATTTAATACCAATATTGAAACGTCTGTTTATCCATAGGATACCCCCTTAAAAGAGTCCAGACATTAGAAAAATATCAGTCTACACATGCGTTTTATATTTAATATGAGGGAAATACACATGCATTCATGCGTGACAACATTTTTTTTTTTTTTACTTTTAGGAGGCAAAATATTTTTTTGTAATTCTGTGAATTACACTGCACAAATCAAAAGTAGGCTAATACTACCCACCGGATGAAGAAGGGTTAGCTCTCCACAGAACATAAAATATTCATTTTATTTTATTTTTAGTGTTCGCATTTATGAGGAAAAATACAATATAAGGACGTGACAGTTCTCCGTTACGGACGCGACCGCTCTGAAGCGGCACTAAAACACTTTTAAAACTTTCACAGAGACCTCAAACAGAAGACACAAAGCCTTTCTTTAAAGTGAATTTCGATTTGTACTAATTGTATTTTAATTTTAATCAATGTTTCATCAACCAATTGCCTGGATTTAATAAATAAGAAGTAAATATAGCAGACAATAGATAATCATGACACGGAGGCACCTGCGTGTGAACTGGAGCGAGTCTCATAAATGAACAGAAACTCAGCGTATAAGGTAGCCTACTTCACAGCCCTGAAAAATATATATTGAAATGTCTACTTGTAAACAGAACCATTCAAAACGAAAGAAAACGGACTGCTCTCTGCTTATGAAATGTGTATTTCTCTCTGGCGCATTCACTACTGCGAAGATCGCGAGTCAGCAACGTCAACTTCATCTTTATTAATAAACAATTAAAATGTCTCCTTGCTATATTTGACATATTCATAATCATTGCTTTTGCCGGTTCTTTGTGACAGCTTTTAGTTGCTTTTCTTACATCATGTTACGTGAACGCGTCACCACCGCATCAAAAACATGATTGCGTGATGAAAACAAGAAAAATACCACCTAAACATAGCCTAACTGTTTAGAAAGAAAACACAGAACAAATGGAGTAGCCTAATGCGCATAAGTCCATCTCGCGAATGTACAGTCTTCTTCATGCCATCTTCACCCATTAGCCGCTTTTCCACTGGCCAGCGCGAGCACAGGAGCCGAAATCATGCCTCACCGCACTCCTGTAAAAAAATAAATCGCTATAAAAAATATATCAGACGCTGCCATTTAGTCTTTATTTACAAACCTGGACACCACACGCGGCTATTGACTGACCACGAACAGGTAACTTATAGCCTACTTGCATTTTTCATTCGTTAATGTCTCGCGGTCTTGGTGTTTTTTTGTTGTTGTTTTTTTACAATTAAATCTAAAAGTGTGTTGTAACGCAAGCGTAACTGAACATGTAATAAAGTAAAATATTACTGAAAATTTATTAGTAATGCCTTACACTACTGCGTTACAGCAAAAATAAATATGTTACTGTAATGCATTACTTTTGTAACGCGTTTACTCCCAACACTGGTGGTGACCCAGGGAAAAACAACCCAGACACTGTGACAGTTTTAGCCAGGTTTCTGTCAAACACAACACATCTAGGTTATAGTCTGTAAACATATCATTAACAATAAGTGTTAATAAGTGCATTTGAAGTAAGGGATCGAATATTCAGCAACTTGAGCTTTATTATTTGTTAATTTGTATTATATCTGTTTTTTATTTGTTGAACATCAATTCAATTTTTACCCTTAGATGGGTTTGGAAATTTTTTGTATTTCCTAATTCGGGGAACAGACACTGTCTCTATATTATATTATTACATGGCTTGGTTGAATTCTAATGTAGAATGCGGTCTGTTATTTCTTGATAACAGACGGCTGCTAAGTATAACACACCGCTGCCATGAAAAACAGAGCATTGCCATGGACACAGTTCTGTTCACTCTGGAGCAATACAATCGTTTTTAAATCAATAAACTCTTTTTAAATCAATATTTTGTGTCAAATTATTTATTTATTTGGTAGGTAGCCATGTAATAAGCGGGATAATGTAGAGCGAGGCGGTTGTTATAGCAAATACAACCCCTTCAGGCTAATTCAAGACCCCTCCACTTTGTATTCGCTATAACAACCGCCTCACTCTACATTATCCCTTACATATCTAGGTGAAAGAGTCTCTATGTGATGGGACGTATCTGACCTCACGTAAATGATCTCATTTATCTGATTCATTTGACCTCACAAAATCAAAAAATCTTTTCTCTAAATCATGCAGCCCTGGTTGCTCCTGATATCAGCATGTTCGCAGTTTTGTTGTTTTTTACAGGGACCAGATGCAACCGATGAGTCCTGCTGAATCAAACTTTTACATGAGCCTCTTCAAACATTAACATGGTAAAATGAAAAAGCAAACACCTTGGATATTACAGCTATTTTGAACAGGAACTGTTTCAGGAATGGCACAAAGGTGTGTGACTGTTCAAACTAACAGACAGAAACTCAATGTATAAATAGAGTGAGACAAGCCAAACTAAACGATGAGCACCTTAACTGAATCAAGCAATGTATCACCATGGAAGCAGAGCAGAAAGGAACATAATGATTAGAACCAATTAGCGAATAACAATCATACTAGAACAGGAAGACAAAACTGAAATCCTGAAGGAAACAAATTCTAAACACGAGAAAACTAACTAAGAATGAGATAGATAGATAGATAGATAGATAGATAGATAGATAGATAGATAGATAGATAGATAGATAGATAGATAGATAGATAGATAGATAGATAGATAGATAGATAGATAGATAGATAGATAATTTTGTGATAATAAATTGAAGTTCAAAAAAGAGAATGGAGAAGTTCAGATTAATACAAAAAGCCAATGTTTGTTCGACGTAAAAACAAAACAAAATTTCAAAACACTAACAGTGGTACAAACATATTTTCCCCTTTATAAAAAAGTATACCAAAAAACCTATACAAAATACGATTTGGTGTTAAATATACACACTGCAGACAATGAACAGTTAACAGAATCTAATACGGTTGTGGCAAAGCACTTAACCCCAGATTGCTCCAGAGGGAATGAACCTGCAATCAGTGTAAGCAGTTTTGGACTTTATATTGTCTGTTAAGTGGCAACTAACTAGTCAACAAGTAACAGCTGAAGTGCTTGCCATACAGCTTAAGAGTTGACCTTGTGATTGCCAATTCAAAACCTTCACAGTACTGCAGTACGCTTTTTCCAGAAAAGTCATTAGCCTGCCGTTTGATCCCGTGCTGCTTTCATCTCGTCAGGGTGCAGAAATTAGCATGATCAATTGCTGCTGTGACGAAACAATCGTGTCAAATGTCCGTTTATGAAACTAAGGTCCATTCTATTTGTGATCGTGTTAGTATTGAGCTCAAATCTGCTTTTATTTGATCTCTGTAGACTGGTTTGTCTAAAGTGACATCAACTAGCAGAGTTTGAGGTTTAGCGTTTCATGCACTAAGATGACGAACGCAGCAGGTCAATGTTAATGAAAACTGGCTTCATGCATTTTAATGAGCACTCAAAGCAGAGGGAGATCTGGTTGTTGTGAGAGGGACAGATCGGCCGAAAATGAAAATTCATATCATTTGCTCACTCACTCTCATGTCGTTTTAAACATGTATGATTTACTTTCTTGTGTGGAATAAATATAGATAGAAAAAAGTCAATGGGGTCCAATTTAATTTGGAATAAAATTTTCTACAAAATATCTTAATTTGTGTTCCCTTTCAAAATCTACAATCGATGCTGCGCTGCTTAGCGCATTGGGAACGTCTTTAATCGTGACCCGCTGTGAATATAGTGTGTAAACATGTCGATGGAATCGACCAGAAGTAATATAGTTGTGACGTCGGTGACGTCATCGGCGCGCACCCGCGACGCGAGGCTATAAGTAGATGAGCCGCAGGTGCATCGTCAGGTCTTTTGTCTTCAGAGACCTCTCTGTGTTGGTCTGCAAGCATCTATTTTCTCTCTGTTACAGATCTTTGTTAGGAGTTATTTAGCTTTTTACCTGACAGTGTGCAGAATTTTCACTCTTTCTCATCTCTTAACGTTACATAAAAGAGTTCAAAAAGCAAAAAGAGAAATGAATCAGCAAGCTAAGCGCTGTGTCCCTCCATGTTCTCGTCCCATGTCAGAACTGGATACACACGCTTATTGCTTTGTGTGTTTGGGGGAGGAGCGTGCGGTCGCTGCACTTGAGTCAGGAGAGTGCGAGCATTGTGAGCTTTTCACTGTTAAAATGCTTCGCGCTCGTCTTGGCTATTTTCAGTCCGCACCCGCATTATCATCGTGGGGCTCCCGAATGACGAGCAAGAGACGGGTCCGTCCCTTGCTTGTTCACCAGATCCACTCGTCCCCTCGCGTGATCCCGAAGTGCATCCCGGTGCTTCTTCGGCTCACGCGGGGGACGATAATGAATCTCTTGGTTCTACGGACTTCGAGCAGCCAACCTCTGAGCATTCCTCACGCGAAAACGATAAATCTGTCGAGGAACTTCTCGAGGTGGTTACTCGCGTGGTGGCCAGGTTGCAGCTTGCCTGGCCTCGTGAACAAGAGACCCCCAAACGCAGTAAGCTTGAGGATAGGTTTTTGTCCGGTGGCAGGGACCTCAACATCAGTCTCTCCCCTTCTTCGAGGACCTCCATGATGAGCTATCTAAATCATGGAGAAAACCATATACCTCTCGTGTCTTTGTGCCTTCAATGTCAACTTTTTCGACTATCGTGGGTGCAAAGGCGCGAGGGTATGCGGAGATGCCCCAGGTTGAAGAGACGCTTGCCAGCTATCTTTCGCCTGGGTCTGCATCTTCGCTTAAAAAACCTCCCCTCCCCTCAAAGCCGTGTAGAATAACATCTTCGCTCGCTTCGCTTACCAAGGTGCAGGTCAGGCTGGTGCTACGCTGCACACAATGGCTGTGTTACAGCCGTACCAGGCTGACCTCTTGAAGGACCTGAGTGCGGGTACAACGATAGATGAGGAAGCGTTTTCTGAACTGCGCCGAGCCACAGACCTGTCTCTTCGTGCCACTAAGCAAACGGCCCGTGCCATCGGCCGTTCTATGTCCGCTTTGGTTAGTACGGAGAGGCATCTGTGGCTCAACCTCACAGGAATTTAGGATAAAGATTGTGTCTCTCTGGTTTCTCCCTCTGGCCTGTTTGGCGACTCGGTCAACTCAGTGGTCACCAGGTTCAGGGAGGTTAAGAAACATGAGGAGGCATTTGTTCAGTTCCTTCCTCGCCGCACTCAAGGGGAGGGGCCATCGGCCACCCAACCTCTCCCTGGTTCTTCAAGACCTAGGGAGGTTAAAAAGCAGAGCGTGGTGAGCCGTGCTCCCCCTAGTAAGAACTGGAGACAGGCTTGTCAGGCTCAGCAACCTCCCAAGCCAGACCTCAGGACTATCATCAACAGAAAGAAGAAGTCCTGATGGTCTGGCGCCCAGTCTGGTGGCTCTCCATCCCCGCCACCTTTGGTGCTTCGGGGGGCAGCGGTTTCCAGCGAAATGTTAGATGTTCCGTTGCTCCCTGCTTTCATCCAGGGCACGGAACATCTAACATCCCCTCAAGAGGAAGTATTAAAACTGATACCACTATCAGAGAGTCTGGCAGCATGGAAACTTCTGCCAGGCATTTCTGCTTGGGTATTAAGCATAGTACAAATTGGATACAGAATCCAATTTATTCATCGTCCTACGCGTTTCAACGGCGTGGTCTCCACTTCCGTAAGACCGGAGCTGATGCATGTACTATCACAAGAGCTACAAACTCTTCTGAGCAAAGAGGCCATAGAACATGTACCTCTGCCAGAGAGGGAGTAGGGCTATTACAGCAGATACTTCCTGGTCCCCAAAAAGGACGGGGGGTTGCGTCCAATCTTAGATCTTTGAGGCTTAAACCGTACAGTCAAAGCGCTCAAGTTCAAGATGTTAACCGTCAAGACGGTCGTGTCGCAAATTCAACATCACGATTGGTTCATCACGATCGATCTGAAGGATGCATATTTTCACATACAAATATTGCCACAACACATGAAGTTCCTGAGGTTCGCTTTCGGGGGCGAAGCTTACCAATTTCAGGTTCTTCCATTCGGCCTAGCCTTATCACCTCGCACATACACAAAATGCATGGATGCAGCACTGGCTCCATTGCGACTCCAGGGCATTCGCATTTTGAATTATATAGACAATTGGTTGATACTAGCACAATCGCAAGAGATGGCGCTTCAACACAGAGACATCGTGTTAGCTCATCTAGTTTCTCTAGGGTTGAGACTCAACACCAAGAAAAGTGCTCTTTCTCCTGCCCAGAGAACGACTTATCTCGGGATCGTTTGGGATTCGATCACGATGCGGGCACAGTTGTGTCTCCCACTCGAATCGAGACCATTCGGCTAACCATGAGCAAAGTCAGACTAGATCAAGATCGCACTGTTCGTCAGTACCAAAAAATGTTAGGCTTCATGGCCTCAGCATCCACGGTGATTCCTTTGGGGCTGTTGCATATGAGACCGTTTCAGTTGTGGCTTAAAGCCAGGGGATTTCATCCAAGGGCCAATCCTCAAAGGCAAATAAAAGTGACGCGCCGAGGGCTTCGCACACTATCTCTGTGGCTCAGACCCCGATTCCTCGCCTTGGGTCCCACTCTAGGGGCGCCTTGTCGTCGCAGATTGCTAACGACAGACGCCTCCCTGATGGGCTGGGGAGCGGTCTTATGTGGTCGTCCAGCTCAAGGGGAATGGGAGGGTCTTCAGCTAAATTGGCACATCCGGGGTATCTGAATGTGGGAGCGGATTTACTGTCCAGACAGAAACTACAGATGGGGGAATGGAAACTCCACCCAAAAGTAGTAAAACAGATCTGGACCAGATTTTACGAAGCGTAGGTGGACCTCTTCGCCTCCCAGCAGACAACGCAATGTCCCCTCTTCTTCTCTCTGAGTCACCCAGCCCCCCTGGGTCTGGATGTGATGGCGCACACATGGCCCAAAATGCGCCTGTATGCGTTTCCTCCAGTGGTTCTGCTCCCGGGAGTTCTAGCCAGAGTTCACCAGCAAGGGTCTTGCCTCTTACTGATAGCGCCGCGTTGGCCGAACAGAGTATGGTTCTCGGAGATAATATCTCTCCTCAACGGCTCGCCATGGGCGATTCAGAAGAGGAGGGACCTTCTGTCCCAGGCGGAGGGCACGATATTCCATCTCAGGCCCAACCTGTGGAACCTTCATGTTTGGCCCCTGATGGGTACCAACTGAGGGGCACTGGGCTTTCGCCTGCCGTTATCGAGACCATTCTAAGTGCTAGGGCCTCCTCCACAAGAAAGAGTTATGCCAACAAATGGGGTGTTTTTGAAAGGTGGTGTGTTGTGCATGATGCAGATCCGGTTAACTGCCAGATTGCTTCAGTTCTGGACTTCCTGCAGGAAAAATTATCAACAGGCACATGCCCCGCCACTCTCAAGGTTTATGTGGCCGCTCTTTTGGCTTGCCACGCCTTGGTTGACGGGGTGCCACTCGGGAGACATCCTCTGCTCGCTCGCTTCCTTCGTGGGGCCAGACGACTGAGGCCTCCCGTAAGAACAAAGATCCCTTCATGGGACTTAGCAATAGTTCTCGAAGGTCTGGTTGAGACCCTCTTTGAACCTCTAGAGTCAGCGTCTGACAAACTTCTGACCCTAAAGATGTTTTTTCTTATGGCTATAACCTCTCTAAAAAGAATTGGGGATATGCAGGCTCTGTCAATATCGCCATCCTGCTTAGACTTTGCCCCAGGAATGGTGAAAGTGATTTTGCATCCTCATCCTGATTACCTGCCTAAGGTACCTTTCTCGGCTATACATCCGGTCACTCTAGAGGCCTTCTGCCCTCCACCGTTCACAACGCCGGAGCAGGAGAGATCTCACAGACTTTGTCCAGTCCGTGCTCTTCAGGCCTACGTCCACCGCACTAGCCAGTGGCGTAGGTCAGAGCAACTATTCGTTTGTTATTTGGGGCAGCAACAGAGGCGCTGCCGCCACCAAACAGACCATGTCACATTGGGTCAGCGACCAAGCTTCGCCAACGGGTCTAAGGGCTCACTCCAACAGAGGGGTCGCCTCCTCTGCTGCCTTGGCAGTTTGTTTGTGATGCGGCAGGCTGGTCCTCTCCGCACACATTCTTATGATTTTATAGTTTGGATGTTCATGCCACTCCGGGCTCTCACGTCCTTGAGTCGACATCACAAGCTAATGTCTAGGGCTTTCTTGCGTTCTTGTGAGCACACCTTCACAACCGTATGGAGTCCAGACACCTTCAAGCACGGCGGCATGGGCATTCTCGTTCCCAATGCGCTAAGCAGTGCAGCATCGATTGTAGCTTTTGAAAGGGAACGTTCCGGGTTACTTGACTGTAACCCTGTTCCCTGAAAAAGCGGAGCGAGATGCTGCGCTGCTTTGCCGTGCTGATGATGTCTCAGAACTGCTCTTCAGACAAAATATCCTGACGATGCACCTGCGGCTCATCTATTTATAGCCTCGCATCACGGGTGCGCGCCGATGATGTCACCGACCTAGGCTATATTACATCCGGTCAATTCCATCGACGTGTTTACACACTATATTCACAGCGGGCCACGATTAAAGACGTTCCCAATGCGCTAAGCAGCGCAGCATCTCGTTCCGCTTTTTCCAGGAACAGGGTTACAGTCAAGTAACCCGGAACGTTCTGCGGAAGAATGAAAGTCATGCAGGTTTGCAAAAAAAATTATTAAATGTATATTTAGCAGTTTTGGACATTTTGCTAACTTATTTGCTTAAAGGTGGAATGTGTAATAATTTTGAGTATCTATTAACAGAAATGCAATATGACATCCATAACTATGTATTCAGTGGTGTATAAAGAACTTACTTAATAAACCGTAATGTTTTTATTACCTTAGAATGAGACATTTATATCTACATAACCGCGGGCACCCCCTTCTATGAAGGTCGACATATTGTGACGTCATGTTTCTACCGTAGCCGAAAGCGAACAAACAGCGCTACAGAGCGCGTTTCGTCACTACCTTGAAAGAGAAGCAGCAGAAAGCTAGAAGCTAGCCATAAACACCGTGAGTAGTGACTTTTCCCTTGTCAGTGGTGTAAAATATGTAGTTGGATTGTTTCATGTAACTTAGTTATTCTCCCTTGCTGTGTTATGGGTTTGCTATGTGGGGATAAATGTGCTGGTTACGTTCGTGAGACAGCTGATTAGTACTCTTGTCATTGACCGTAAAACAGTAACGTTACAGGAATCACCAACCCGTCGATCGCGGTCGACAAGTCGATCTTGGAAGC
Organism: Gila orcuttii; assembly: GCA_026230005.1. Taxonomy (NCBI): domain Eukaryota; kingdom Metazoa; phylum Chordata; class Actinopteri; order Cypriniformes; family Leuciscidae; genus Gila; species Gila orcuttii. The sequence continues at coordinate 26,896,259 of JAPDVR010000019.1, read as the reverse complement.
ATTTTAAGTCGATCACGAAGAGTTTTAAAAATCAGAGAAAAAAAGCCTATTGTGTGTAGTAAATGGTGTCTAGGGGATGCAGGGGGCGTGTAGCATAGTTTCATGTGGTTCTTCTCCCTCGCTGTAGTATGAGTTTGCTATGTGGGGGGAAATGTGCTGGTTACGTTTGTGAGACAATCAGCTGATTACTATTATTATATTATATATTAAGACCCTTGATCCTCACCTGATTATGGCTTTGTAAACTTTATCCATGATGTGGTTTATAATGGACTGTGGTACCCCAGCCAACACACCCATGTGAGGCCCAAAGGGGTTGCACTTGGGCTGATATCTGGGGCCCACCTGGGCTACCCAACTGGGACCCAGGTAATTTTGTCCTCAGTTTCCATGGAGGCCCCACATGGGTTAGCCCAGATGGGTTGATGATGGGATCTTGATGGGCTCCATATCGGGCCCATATGGGTAACCTAGGTTGCTCCCATTTAGGGCCTACAGGAGCAGTTACAGCAAGCAGTTACTGCGTGCATGGTCTGACATGGGATTCACTAAAGTACAGGGGTTTCAGTATCGCGACGCACACGGGGTGTTTCCGAGGGTGTGGCCGTCACACCCCTTTCAAATTTTTTTTTAAATAATTTGCAGGTCACCGCACATGCGCAGAGTATAGTGCCTTCTTCCTGCGCACTTTTCAAATTAGATACAGAACTGATGGATGATGAAGAGCAGACGGGTAAACATTAAACAGCCATGGACAATCAAGGACAAAACAGCGAATTCGGTAACTGTTTTTGACTGTTTAATTATGATCGTGAGAGATACCTGTCCTAACTGTACATGTGTGCATCAGACACCTGTGTATGTTTACAGGGGTTTCATGAGAGATACCTGTCCTAACTGTACATGTGGATCAGATACGTGTGTGTTTACAGGGGTTTCGTGAGAGATTCCTGTCCTAACTGTACATGTGTATCAGACACCTGTGTGTTTACAGGGGTTTCGTGAGAGATACCTGTCCTAACTGTACATGTGTGCATCAGACACCTGTGTGTGTTTACAGGGGTTTCATGAGAGATTCCTGTCCTAACTGTACATGTGTGCATCAGATACCCGTGTGTGTTTACAGGGGTTTCGTGAGAGATTCCTGTCCTAACTGTACATGTGTGCATCAGACACCTGTGTGTGTTTACAGGGGTTTCATGAGAGATTCCTGTCCTAACCGTACATGTGTGTATCAGACACCTGTGTGTGTTTACAGGGGTTTCATGAGAGATACCTGTCCTAACCGTACATGTGTGCATCAGACACCTGTGTGTGTTTACAGGGGTTTCATGAGAGATACCTGTCCTAACTGTACATGTGTGCATCAGATACCTGTGTGTGTTTACAGGGATTTCGTGAGAGATACCTGTCCTAACTGTACATGTGTGCATCAGACACCTGTGTGTGTTTACAAGGGTTTCATGAGAGATTCCTGTCCTAACTGTACATGTGTGCATCAGACACCTGTGTGTGTTTACAGGGGTTTCGTGAGAGATTCCTCTCCTAACTGTACATGTGTGCATCAGATACCTGTGTGTGTTTACAGGGGTTTCGTGAGAGATTCCTGTCCTAACTGTACATGTGTGCATCAGACACCTGTGTGTGTTTACAGGGGTTTCATGAGAGATACCTGTCCTAACTGTACATGTGTATCAGATACCTGTGTGTGTTTACAGGGGTTTCGTGAGAGATACCTGTCCTAACTGTACATGTGTGCATCAGACACCTGTGTGTGTTTACAGGGGTTTCGTGAGAGATACCTGTCCTAACTGTACATGTGTATCAGATACCTGTGTGTGTTTACAGAGGTTTCGTGAGAGATTCCTGTCCTAACTGTACATGTGTGTATCAGACACCTGTGTGTGTTTACAGGGGTTTCGTGAGAGATACCTGTCCTAACTGTACATGTGTGCATCAGACACCTGTGTGTGTTTACAGGGGTTTCGTGAGAGATTCCTGTCCTAACTGTACATGTGTATCAGATACCTGTGTGTGTTTACAGGGGTTTCGTGAGAGATTCCTGTCCTAACTGTACATGTGTGTATCAGACACCTGTGTGTGTTTACAGGGGTTTCGTGAGAGATACCTGTCCTAACTGTACATGTGTGCATCAGACACCTGTGTGTGTTTACAGGGGTTTCGTGAGAGATTCCTGTCCTAACTGTACATGTGTATCAGATACCTGTGTGTGTTTACAGGGGTTTCGTGAGAGATTCCTGTCCTAACTGTACATGTGTGTATCAGACACCTGTGTGTGTTTACAGGGGTTTCATGAGAGATACCTGTCCTAACTGTACATGTGTGCATCAGATACCTGTGTGTGTTTACAGGGGTTTCGTGAGAGATACCTGTCCTAACTGTACATGTGTGCATCAGACACCTGTGTGTGTTTACAGGGGTTTCGTGAGAGATTCCTGTCCTAACTGTACATGTGTATCAGATACCGGTGTGTGTTTACAGGGGTTTCGTGAGAGATTCCTGTCCTAACTGTACATGTGTGTATCAGACACCTGTGTGTGTTTACAGGGGTTTCGTGAGAGATACCTGTCCTAACTGTGCATGTGTACATCAGACACCTGTGTGTGTTTACAGGGGTTTCGTGAGAGATTCCTGTCCTAACTGTACATGTGTATCAGATACCTGTGTGTGTTTACAGGGGTTTCGTGAGAGATTCCTGTCCTAACTGTACATGTGTGTATCAGACACCTGTGTGTGTTTACAGGGGTTTCGTGAGAGATACCTGTCCTTACTGTACATGTGTGCATCAGACACCTGTGTGTGTTTACAGGGGTTTCGTGAGAGATTCCTGTCCTAACTGTACATGTGTGCATCAGACACCTGTGTGTGTTTACAGGGGTTTCGTGAGAGATTCCTGTCCTAACTGTACATGTGTATCAGATACCTGTGTGTGTTTACAGGGGTTTCGTGAGAGATACCTGTCCTAACTGTACATGTGTGCATCGGATACCTGTGTGTGTTTACAGGGGTTTCATGAGAGATACCTGTCCTAACTGTACATGTGTGCATCAGATACCTGTGTGTTTACAGGGGTTTCATGAGAGATTCCTGTCCTAACTGTACATGTGTGCATCAGATACCTGTGTGTTTACAGGGGTTTCATGAGAGATACCTGTCCTAACTGTACATGTGTGCATCAGATACCTGTTTGTTTACAGGGGTTTCGTGAGAGATTCCTGTCCTAACTGTACATGTGTGTATCAGACACCTGTGTGTGTTTACAGGGGTTTCGTGAGAGATTCCTGTCCTAACTGTACATGTGTGCATCAGGCACCTGTGTGTGTTTACAGGGGTTTCATGTGTGCATATGAATGCATCTAAATCAACAGTCTATGATCTAAATAGAATAAATAAATAGAATGAATAAACAAAGAAGGACAATGTAGACCTGGGGGCTGTTCCATAAACCAAGATTAGAGTATAAGCCAGGCTTATTTCGGTTAGTCAGGCTTATTTTTGGTAGATTTGGTTTCATAAATCAAACTTAAAAAAGTTCAAACTCAGTTACCCTGGCAACTTATGCTGGGAAACTAGCCTGGTCCAGGGCAGGCTAACTGTCCGGCTAAGCCTATGTTGTTACACAGATCCTCAACACTGACCGACAAGAACACAATGATATTACCACTGACAGTCTCTAATACCATTATTGGACTTTATAAATACACAGTATACAGAAAATCAACTTAAATAAGGCTACAATATAGACACATATATAAGGCATTTTAAAGTTGTCCGTTTAGGACATGTCATTTTTGTAATAAAGACATTTTAATTAAGGAGTGCCTCGGTTATCAGAGAATTCTTTCTCTACACTGTCTCTTTTATATATATATATATATATATATATATATATATATATATATATATATATATATATATATATATATATATATATTTATTATGTACTTTATTATGTCTTTAAATTCAAACATTTAACACAATTATACAAATGGACAGTTCCTTTAAAGACATCATATTTTCCCCCAATAAATATTCCTTATTTTTCCTTCTACTTTTTTTTTCTTTTGTGATAATACCAACACATACATATAAATAAAACAATAAATAAATATTAATAAAAATATAACATTCACATATATCAAACTCTTATAATGAATGACACATAATTCCTAATAGTTATCCAAGTAATATTATTTGAATATCAAATATTCAATATTAAATAAGTAAATAAATAAAATAACAAATAACTAGAAATAAAAGGGAAGGTTACATAAAAATGTAGTTAATGTAGGCCAATATATATTCCTTTATTTTTTGGAATATTCTTTGATTTTACAGTTGCACATATCTTTTCAAAATGTATACATTTGTTCTTAATTTAATGTTATCCTCTCCATAATGTACTTTAGAAACTAAATCTAACCACTCATTTAAAACTTGGGATTCTTGCTTTCTCAAAAAAATTATTGCATTAAAAGCTGTAATTCTCAGCATTCTAAATACGTATATATAATCTTTATAAAGTAGCATAGGTCCTATACCCAAAACTATATTTTGTATCTTTATATATTTAGTTTCTTTTAAAAAAAATCTTCCCTGTATTAGGCTACTTCTGTTCAATTTCTTTTTTTTATTAGAAGTATAAAATATATGAGTGTAATGAGCTAGAAGTTCACTGCAACTTATCCAACACCCTAAAGAGAAATTATTATAATTAGAAGATATTTCTAGTGTTATAAAATATCGCATATTAATTTTCCAAGCAAAATGTATATTTTAGTCAGAATTATTGCGCTCCTATTTGGCGCGCATTCGCGCAGCAGCGCTCGTTCAATATGAAGATTAGCAGCAAAATGGATACATTTGCACGACTTTCTCACATTTACAGATGGAGAATATAACTGTAAAATGTAATTTTTGCACTTAGGGGGGAAAAAAACATGTCACAAACACATAAAACAGCACAAAATATACGCTGTTTGATGGTGGATCGATTTGATCCACGATCGACCTCTAGGGCTGCTTCAGAAACGCGTGCACACGCAATTATCTAGACTAGATAAACCTGGATCAAATTAGTGAGATTGCGTGAACTTCAATTACCTTTTATGGAACCACTTTAGCCCCAACTTATTTGTTAGGCTCATTCAAGTCCGGTTTTGGAATTTAATCCCCGCTTTTCTAAGCTTCATTTATGGAACAGACCAGGTAGACTAAAAGTACTGAAACTACTTTAAAGGAATATTACTCTCTTTGCTGTTTCCACCAGACTGGCTTCCATCATCTTTTCATATATGTTCATCTTCAGAAGAGTACATAACCGGCATAGTTTCTTCAGAAGAAGACCTGAAACTTCTTCTGGAAAGCCACAAACGGGCAACTGGCACATCTTACACTGTTTGGTAATTTATCAGTTTCTAAATTAACTGCATGTTTATTTGTTTGGTTGTTTCTTTATGACCTTATGGAAATATTGCTATGAAGAACATTTGTTGCGTTTTATAGACATGCACTTACGACAGCTACTTTCATGAAACAAATTTGTATTTACATGAAATTTAAAAAAAGAAAAGGAAAGGTAGTACAATGAAAATTATTAAATGCCTTTTTCGTTTATTTACTTCCTGGTGACAGGTCGGATGACAGTAAAAAAAAAAAAAAGTGACACCCCGATTTCTCTGGAAAGTTGAAGACTATTCAAAACACATTCCTCTCTCTGTGAAAAGAAGAGTGATATATGCTTGCCAGCATGGAAAAAACTACAAAAAGGCACCAAAAACAGATGAGTTGGTATGTTCTAAAGTCTGCACAGATTTTCACGAGTTTAATGTATGTTGTATGAGAGATGTTGTATATATTTATAAAACGGGTCATTCAAGTCCTTGATTCTGATTGGTTGAGCTGCGTTCAAAGCCGTTGTAAGTTACTCGATAAACACACCTGTGACCTAATTACATGAGTATTTCTCATGTAAATAAATTATTTCTGTGTATAAAAATAAATATTTTTATGGACTAGCCTTTTTTAAAAATCAATAAGCCCTGTGAAGCCAAGTTTTAAAGTGAATTTAGAACAGCTAAGTGTGCCCCTGCTTCATGGGGCTTATTGCTTTAATTTACTTTTAGACAAAATTGTAGGCATACTTTTTTAATTTATTTGTTTATTTTTTTAGCTTGGCCCTAGAAAAATAAAATGTAGTGATGTAGAAATCATGTGTCTTTCAATCTCCAGCATACTGAACATGAATATATCAGCAAAAGAAGATTTCACATTCAAAGCACCAAGAAAGTTGATTGCCCAGCAAAACTATATGTCAGATATATATTAAGGTAAATTTCACTGTCATGACTCATTTAAATGCACTCATTTAATATGTATAACTTTATTACCATTATAAAGGTAATGGTGAAAATAGTGCACTTTTTTAGTTCTGTCTCATGTTAGGGTGTTGCAACATAATACATAGGACTACTTAACTGGATATTTTTCAGATAGATACTCATTATGGTATGTTGTTCTTGACAGATATGACAACTTTGCTGTTGGAGACAAAAGTTCTAGAAGTGAAAAACAAGCAGCTATAAAGAGGCTTCTGGAGTCAATAAAAGAGAACCCCACTGCCACTTCTGAAGTAATTCATGTCAAAATACCTTTGGCAGAAGCGCACAAAAAGCACAACATTTCAGAAAACTGTCATTTCTCAAATAAGATCCATCACGGGGTGCGTGACAAAATACATGAATATGTTTCACTTGGAATGACCTCTGTCCCTTTCCTGAAGAAGGTTCTGAAAACCTTTGTCCAGAAAGAGCTTTCAGGAATGGGAAGTGTTCTACCACGCACACAGGACCCATCATACTACCCATCAAGCCATGTTATTCAAAACCATGTGCATCAGGCCTTACTTGCTGGAAAATACTCTGGCTTTGATCAACTGCAACTGGAAAAGAAAATTGATGAATTGAAATTAACAGATTCAGGTGCCCAGTTTTTCTTTAGGCAGTGCACAGAGAACTACAGACATCAGACAGAAATACATGTTGAAGTGAATGCACAAAGAAATGGATTTCCAGTCACCGAAGACTCTGATTTTGAGGATAAACACACACCGGACATGACCACATCACAAGAAACATTCTTGTTTATTCATCAAAACATACAACAGCAGCATTTACTTGAGCGTTATGGAGATATGGTCCTACTTGATGCCACTTAAAGAACAACCAAATATGCTTTGCCCCTGTTTCTGGTTGTTGATTGGACTAATGTTGGCTACAAACCGGTTGCTGAGTTTATATGTGAAAACGAGACAACTACAGCGATAGCTGAAGCTCTTAACATTCTGAAACAGTGGAACCTGCATTTGGAGCCAAAGTACTTCATGCTTGATTATTCACAACAGGAATATCAAGCTCTGGACCATACATTTCCAAATGCACAGAAGTATTTATGCTCATTCCATCGTGAGCAAGCTTGGATACGATGGACGAGACAAGGTACAGTCCAGCTGTAGTGTATTTTTTATTTTATACCAGAATTCCATTTATAGTCTTTGGTATTCATTATAATCCTGGATATGTGATTATGTATATTTTGTGTTTTTTTTTTTATTTTGTTGTTGTTTTACTTTTAGAAGTAAACCAATACAACCTTAAATTTACATTTCCGTTTTTCAAAAACATCTTTCAAAGTACTTGCATTACATTGTTTTCTTAGTTTCATTTATTTACATTTCGTTTGTACCGTAAATTACTCATCTGAAACATATAGGTAATTCCTATTTTTACAGTGTTTAATATCCCATATATTCTCTTTCTGGCAGCCAAGAACAAGTTGTCCCTCTCTGAGCAAAGTGAACTACTTGGCCACCTGCGTGAGATAGCTAGTGCCCCAAGTATCATCTTGTGATAGGGAGGTTGACCGACTGAAGGAGAGCAAGGTTTACAAGAAGTCATTTGAAGTCAGACATTGTTGATACAAGGTGGCTATGTATTCGGGAGGTGAGGTACTGCACTGGACATGTTCCGTGTTCCACGTGTTCAATTGTTGTACAGTACATTTAGATTGGAATAAAAGGGACAGGCCAGCATTTAGTTTTCTCTAAAATTATTATACCCTGTCAACACCAAACAGACACAATAAAGTGTAGACTGAATCAGTGATGATGATGACTTGCTTTTGTTAAGATAGTTGTGCTGGGTTAAGGAAATAGATGCCTCTATTTTGCACACTGTCTGGGCTGGTTTAGGATATCTGCTTTTATGCATCCAGTGTAGACTGGGTGTAATGTTCCATTCTTTCTGCATCGACTACTTTTATCAAAGTAATATGTTCTTTTCCCTTTCAGCGGTGGTGTAGGGCCTATGTGCCACAAGAATTCTCTGTGGCAGTTACCACCAACAATGGAGTTGAGGCTCTCAATAAATCATTGAAGAGCTTCTACCTCAAATTTTCTGGAACAGGAAGTCTAACATCTCTGCTTGAAACTATTATATGCGATTTCGTCCCAGAACAATTGCTATCCTACAGTAGACTCAACTTCATCTACGGTAGTGAATGCAAAATATACAATCCAGATGTCCCAACGTTCCTGAGAGACAGACCCAGGAGTTTTGTCAAACATTGCTTAAACAGTATCCAAGCAGCTTCCATCTATTCAAAAGAGCATTTTGAGGTACTTGGAAAGGAATCTTTCAAGGTAAAGAGTGAGACAACCTCTGCATGGTACAGAGTAGAACTTGGTGACTCTGAAAGGTACCCATCTTGTGAATGTGTCCACTTCAAAACAACGTTCTTACCATGTAAGCATTTCTTCGCTGTTTTTTGTCACTCTGACAAAACATGGGGAGACCTTAGCCCAGTTTATTGTCGAAGCCCATATATAACTCTGGATTTCAGTGTTGCTCTAACTAATCCACCAACCACAGAGAACAGCACTCAAGAAGACTTTTCTAGTGACTTTTGTGTTAGTCCTCTTCCTTACCCAAGGAAACAGACACACAACAGTGAGCCACAGACAACTGGTGTAGGAGCTGATCAGCAGAGCTTGCGCGAAGAGCTCAAACAGTTACATGATGTATCATATATGTGCACTGACAAGGAGGCAATTCAGAATGCATCTTGTGTTGTTCATGAGCTATGTGAAACACTCAAATCCACTTTACCTAAAGATCATGGCCTGGTTCTCCAGCAGCAAGAAGCTGTCAAGCACAACCTTCGGCCTTTACCAAGTCGCTGAAGAAGGCTAAACAAAAAACTGCAAGAAAACGCAAAATGAGAGCGATGGCAGTTTCAAATGAAGGTTTGTTATATTACAATGAAATGGTGTATATATTTTTTTTTAATCTTGTAGTAATACTGTGCTATACCATCAGTGTTTGCCAAAGGGTTATTTTTTATAAATTATGTACTATTTCCTTTTTGTACTGTTTTTGTTTTGTTTTGTTGACCTGTCAACTTGGTGTATACTACACAACCTTTTATAGTTTTTAATAGTTTATTGTTAAAAAGGTCTCTGTGCTATACATAAATTCTGTTTTCTCTATGCTTTATTTTTATTCTTTTTCATATTCTGTTCATTTCCTTATCAGGTGATGGCCATTTCCATAAAAAGACTAAAAATACAGAGATGGACAAAGACTTGCTTCAGGCAATATACAGTTAATATACTATTAATGAATCTGCTATTAATGCATGAAATTAAGTTGTTTGTGATTTTCTCTTCAGTCGTGTGGTGTGGAGGTCTCTGTGGAAGAAACAAGGAAAGCATCCACACTGATACACGCGGACAATCTTGTGAACCATAGTGAAAACTTACCTAGGTTAACAAAGGTGAGAATATGATTGTGAAATAAAATGTTCTGTCAATAACATATGTCCACTTAGCAAATACTTTGAGCTCGTTTATATGTACGTTGTATTTTTTTAGGACATGGCATCAGAGGTGAGACGCATTCTGGAACAAGATGACCCAAACATGGTGATAAGCACAGCTTTCAAACTATGCATTAGACAGAGTGACCTGGCAACGCTGGAGGAGGGTTCCTGGCTCAATGACATGGTAAGAGTGTAAGCGAATATACAGTAAGATTAAAAATTACACTTTCTCAAAAAAGAAAGACAGTATTTGTTCATAATGAATCAAAAAGCAACTACTTGATTGATTGTCTAAAGTGTATTTTATTTTTAGATAAAATATTTCTCATATTTGCACATGCACATATTTCGCTTACTTTTCAACCCCTCCCCTCTGACCAACTACCATCTCAGTTAGGTACATCACTTTTCATGATCTATTCAATTCCTTGTAGATAAAATCAGGTCATCGTTTTTTTTTGCTGTCATTTTTCTTTTTTTTCAGTCACATTATAAAAGTAAAATCAGTTGTAATTGGGAATCATTCACATTGACTTCCTCTAGCATAATTATTTTAGTAAATTTTGTCATGCTTTTTATTGTGCAATAAATATATTAAAAAAATTAAGATCAATTATACTAATAATATTGTAGCTAATTATCTTTGTTATATCTATCACTGTTTTGCTTGATTGCATTAAAATCCCACAGTCATCAAGTTGGACACAACAATCTCGTATTTCTTTAAATATTGGCATTGGTCTGATTAATCTGATCATTTTAAAAAGCTCTAATGTTGGCTGTCAGGTATATGTGTATCATTAATATTTTTACTCTTATGTTCTCAAGGTTATCAACTTCTATTTGTCTCTGATAATGAAGAGGAGCAATGATCAGCAGGAAGGTCTTAAAGTGTACTGTTTGAGCACATTTTTCTACCCAAAGCTTCTGAGTAGTGACGGACATTTTGCAGGCCATGCAGCAGTTAAGAAATGGACAAAAACCGTGGATCTCTTCGTCCAGGATCTAGTTCTTGTTCCGCTGCACCTCGACTTACACTGGGCTTTGGCTGTAAGTAATTTATGAATAGCAATGCCTTTGTAACACATTGTTTCCATATCTATACTGTATGATTAAAAGTGTAAAAATTGTATATTTACCTTAACACTACTTTTTTTTAACCTTTGACCTCCATTGCTTATCACCAGGTAATTGATTTCAAATCCCAGACCATCCAGTGCTATGACTCCATGGGTCAAAGACATGATGACATCTGCCACATATTGTTGTGAGTTATGTCCAATTACAACTTTGGTTTTAACCTCAAACGGCTTTGGAGGAATCTATGCATGTCTCATGTGATTTTAATTAACAGGAAATACCTCATGGAGGAGAAGAAACTCAAAAAAGCCTGCTGCTTTGAGGCTTCCAGGTGGACCATCGGCCGAATGAGAACCAACGTATGCATACCACCATATAATAAGTTATACAAATATTCTTTAAACTGTGCCCTTTTTTTTACTGTTATACTTAATTGGAATTTTGTTTCTAGGAAATTCCCAAACAGAATAATGGAAATGACTGTGGTGTTTTCATCTGCAAATATGCAGACTTCCTTTCTAAAGGAAAGCCACTTGGTTTGACCGGTACATGACCAAGCTACAATATTTATATTTCTCTCAAACCTGATTCTTAATACTTGTTTGACTTTATCAATAACCATCTATCCACTAACACACTAGTATCTACCTCACTCTAAACTTAGGACTAACACTTAGTACAGTAACAACATGGAACACCTTAGCAACTGTATCATTGTCTCACTGATATATCTTTAAAAGCTTTTATTTTTTTGTCAAAATCCATCATCAAAGTTTGTCTGTACATGATTGTTCTCTTTCTATGTAGTGTGACATTCCTGTCATACGAAAGGTGATGGTGTGGGAGATAGTACATCAGAAGATCCTGTAAAAATTGTGTCCTGACCGGAGACATCCAAAAGCTGAGGTCCTGCCTTGTTCTGCTTGCTTATTAATATTTGATATTTTCTTTTTTAATAAAGTTGAGTATGAACAACTCATTTTCAGTATGTTGTTTTAAAATAGGAGTGGAAAAGAAGTTAGTAAACACCTAGGATTTAAGGTTTAACAGCGTATTTGTATGTGTATTAGAATATATATATATATATATATATATATATATATATATATATATATATATATATATATATATATATATAGAGAGAGAGAGAGATTTTATTTTAACTTGTCTAGTCTGTGAGCTAAATAAAGCAACTTTATTTTTATAGTACATTTTCAAACAACAGACGTTGCCCCAAAGTGCTTTACAAAAATAACATTAAAATCATACAACAAAACAAACATAACTTATTTTCTTTAGCTTTTGAATAAGTTTTTAAATAAGACTTAAAAGTGGCAATTGATGGAGCTGACCTCACGTGGAATGGGAGACTATTCCAGAGTTTGGGACCTACCACAGAAAAAGCACAATCTCCTTTTGATTTTAAATGACAACGAGGGACGTTTAAAAGCTGTTGATCGGATGTAAGGAACTTAGCTATAGGAAATATTAATAATCAATAATAAGTTATGATTAATTATGAATATTTGGGTCAGTTAATTGGATTAACTTGTCATGGCTAAATTAATATTACAATCAATTTAAAGCAAGCACATGTAATACAGTTACGACAGATATCTCTCATGAAACCCCTGTAAACACACACAGGTGTCTGATACACATGTACAGTTAGGACAGGTATCTCTCATGAAACCCCTGTAAACACACACAGGTATCTGATGCACACATGTACAGTTAGGACAGGTATCTCTCATGAAACCCCTGTAAACACACACAGGTATCTGATGCACACATGTACAGTTAGGACAGGTATCTCTCATGAAACCCCTGTAAACACACAGGTATCTGATGCACACATGTACAGTTAGGACAGGAATCTCTCATGAAACCCCTGTAAACACACACACAGGTGTCTGATGCACACATGTACAGTTAGGACAGGTATCTCTCACGAAACCCCTGTAAACACACACAGGTGTCTGATGCACACATGTACAGTTAGGACAGGTATCTCTCACGAAACCCCTGTAAACACACACAGGTGTCTGATGCACACATGTACAGTTAGGACAGGAATCTCTCACGAAACCCCTGTAAACACACACAGGTGTCTGATACACACATGTACAGTTAGGACAGGAATCTCTCACGAATCCCCTGTAAACACACACAGGTATCTGATACACATGTACAGTTAGGACAGGAATCTCTCACGAATCCCCTTGTAAACACACACAGGTGTCTGATACACACATGTACAGTTAGGACAGGTATCTCTCACGAAACCCCTGTAAACACACACAGGTGTCTGATACACACATGTACAGTTAGGACAGGAATCTCTCACGAAACCCCTGTAAACACACACAGGTGTCTGATACACACATGTACAGTTAGGACAGGTATCTCTCACGAAACCCCTGTAAACACACACGGGTATCTGATGCACACATGTGCAGTTAGGACAGGTATCTCTAACGAAACCCCTGTAAACACACACAGGTGTCTGATACACACATGTACAGTTAGGACAGGTATCTCTAACGAAACCCCTGTAAACACACACAGGTGTCTGATACACACATGTACAGTTAGGACAGGAATCTCTCACGAAACCCCTGTAAACACACACAGGTGTCTGATACACACATGTACAGTTAGGACAGGTATCTCTCACGAAACCCCTGTAAACACACACAGGTGTCTGATGCACACATGTACAGTTAGAACAGGTATCTCTCACGAAACCCCTGTAAACACACACAGGTATCTGATGCACACATGTACAGTTAGGACAGGTATCTCTCACGAAACCCCTGTAAACACACACAGGTATATGCACATGTAATATGCCATTTTAATAACTGACAGTACACTGTCTTTGTATAATAAGTTTAACGACGTAAGAATCATCCAATTAACGTTATCAGCGAAAACAAGTGCATCATTTTTATTCATGTATTAAATTAATCGATCTCTGGGTTGATAAATATTTCTGGTCAGTAGAGAAAGTTTAAGTTCATCCACTCTTACCTTTACACACAACACAGTTTATTTTATTTTAGTTTATTTTATATTTTTGTTAAAAGTGTGACCGTGGATCCTGGTGTATTCCAATATCTCAGATTGTTTTAATGGTGCGGTTTTGTAATATATTAGCGTGTGACTTTGAAATAATTTACTTGACATGACATAAATATTCAATCATAACCTCGTTTCTATTAACGGCAACAAAAAAATATACCGTTGGTATCTTGGTCCTCATACACTTAGTGCGCATGACCGGTGACCTATGCAAATTCGGAGCGCCTACTCTACCACGTGACAATTTTGACGCTGTACTGAAACCCCCTGGAAATAAGTGACTGCCGGTCTGACATGACTGAATGCGCCCAAAGTGCGCTCCCTTAATAGCCTAATTCCTAAAAAGCTGACAGTTCATCGCGATCTCACACATCTGTTATTATCAGTGAAGCTGACTGCACAATGAATCTTTCATAATATCCACACTTTGTTTGTTATAATTAGAGGATTTGCCAGCATACAGAATTCAGCACTGAACAAAAAAGTTTTGAGCGGTGAGGGGAGTCTATCTTAAATGCTTCTGATTGGCCATTGCGTTCAAGAAATCAACACATATGTCTGTGATTGGCTACATCGCTCAACGCTGCAAACATGTTATGAATAGAAACTCTGGCCTGTAAATCGTTTCTATTTTGTTTTAGTTGTTCTTCTTGCTTTTCTGCAACAGATGAATAAAAATCTATAAGTTTTAATATGTTGTATTCATAGATATGTCTAGTTTGCGAGAGTCCCGCGAATCGTTTTATTCTCCCGGAATCCGCACACACAGAGTGAGTGCATTACCGCCCGCGCCCACGCTCGCACTCGGCCATCAGATCTAGTCCCGCGCCACACTCTATTCCGTTGGGAGTGCACGTCCCTATGCCTCAGTTCACCTCGACAAAGCACTCGCAGCGGCCAGTTTCGTTTAGCAAAATGTACGTGGTATCGGCGAATTTTTATGAGTACGAGTACGAGTATATGAGGACAGTATCGACCCGATCCCCGATGCCAGTATCGGTATCGGGCCATCCCTAGTAAGGGATGATAGTGTTGATAATTTACCTTGGATAAGAGCGAGAGTGAGTCTGCAGTGTATTCGCACACACATAGCGTGTGGACTCAGGGCAACAAATGAATGGAAATCCACTGTCTCCTGCGTTTGCAATCAGCAGAAAGCCAAATGAGAGACACAGTAAACCTGTGTTGTTCACTCAGCTGCGCATAATAGCACCAAATTAATAAAAAACAATATATTGACCCGCGTTATGTTTTCTATCATGCGTCGTGCACGTTTGCGATGACGTAAGATGCACGCAAACGCACCAGGATTCGATAGAATCAGGTTGAATGTGAAACCATAACAACACTACGGGGGCCGCAGCAAATGATTTATTTCTCCATTTAATAAACAAACTATTCAGTCAGATAGTTATTTGTTGTGAAAGAAATAATAACAATTTCAAGCATTTTCTCCAAAATGTAAGCACTTTTCAAACCTTGAAATCACAACATCAAAATTGATGTGGTAGTATACCTGGTCCATATTGTCATTATTCAGGGTATTCTCGGTCCAATTATGGACAATTACTTGGATACAATCAAATTGATTTAATTCCACTGATTTATGAAGAACATCTCAACTCTACAGAATAACCTCTGTTTGCACATATATGTTAAACAGCGAGTAAACATACCATATACAACCTCAAACAGTTTGAGCCACAGAAACTCTCGCTTTCCATGGTGCCCAACAAAATTGTACTCTCTTGATAGGGCGTGGTCTAAAAGGAAGGCCATCTTTCTTCAAATCTTTCACGCCAACCTAAGGAAAAACAAAATTATCATTATGGGGGAGACAACACAAAAAATTAACCTGAATAATCGCAAATACATTTACTCCCAAATCGTGCAGCCATAGGTTAATCGATGGTTATTTTACATCAGAAGTAGTAATCTATTGTGTATGGAGTCATACACTAGATACACAATACATACAATATACAACACATATACAATACATACACTGACATTATGGATTTGGACGGCAATAAAATCACGACTTACCCCTGTAAATGTTTAAAATACTGTGCGTACAGTGTTATCAAATCCATCAAAAGGAATTACTAATTATTTGAAACAGTATTCTAAAGTGTAACTATATTGGGTATCATTTGTGCAGTTTTTGAATTAGCACTAAATAAAGAAAGGAAAAAATAGCACAGGAATCCTAAGGGTTGCCGAGATGGTGTTAAAACTTCTCAATCTCATAATTCAGTGGAAACTAGTTGTTCTGTGACGAAATAGACATTTATTAAAGATTTATTTAAAATTAAACATCAAGAATGTACATGTTTTATTGAATGTGCACACTTTTAGAATAAAAGCTAAAATGGTCTGTGATCTGTGATCACAATATAGACGGTAGCAGACACGATTAAACAGGCTTGCCTCGTAATTAAATTAGAAATATTAATAAGTCCTGCTTTCATTTTGGGTGTTTAATGTGCAAATCTTATAAAAATTAAGAAATTGCTGCCATTGTGGGATTTATATGGTAAAACAGCGGTACAATTTTTAAGCTGGAGTCTCAACTCCAATCAACTTGTTATAATACACAGTTTGTGTAAGTTATTATTTCGACTATTTTTGACTGACAAGAAGCCGGTGTTACGGATCAACTGGGGATCATGTTAACTGGGGACGCGCGCGTGCACGCAGATAGTTTTACCTGGATTTCCAGCAGATGTTAACAGCGACAGATTCATGCCCTATTTTACGGATCACCGATTAAAAACGAATAGTTGTATACACGGTATGCGAATAAACCGCTTTGTTTTTGCAGTGTATGATATTTATTCGTATTTGACGCATTTTCAAAGAAGTTTAACATCCTTTAGTGTCAAGCTCAGAAACCACGCCCATGTTAACAAGCGTCATTCGGTTTCATTGGATGAACAGACTTGTCAGCGCACTTGTGTTGTCATGAGTTCTAATCACAAATAACAACAGATGTAGATTAAGTAGTAGGCTACCTAAAAGAAACATAAATTGCAAAGTCATTTACATTTTTTCAACAAGTTGCATTTATCAACCTGCATATAGCCTAATTTTATAATGGATCAATTATTTTTTTATATAAAAATACTTATCAGCTTATTTTACTCTGCTATGATATTTAGATATCTTTTTTGAACAACCAGCTGTGACGCATCCGTATCATTTTCCCTGGATATAAAGCAGCAATGCTTATAGGGTCATGAAGTTAATTATCTAATGATAATTTTCAAAAGATTTATAAAATAAAAAAGAATTTCTTTGTTTCTTTCAGAACAATTCTGTATTTACTAGAATTGTAAATACTGCAATACTACTGTAAATACTACTGCATCTTCTTAGAAGCATATAATAATTTGATCAACCAAGTGATCAAACCATTGTATCAAGCATTCCTGTAGCTCAAACAGTAGAGTGTTGTGCTTGCAACGCCAAAGTCATGGGTTTGATTCCCAGGGAAAGCAAGAACTGATAAGACTACCTTGAAATGCAATGTAAGTCCCTCAAACATTGTACATTATGCTCAGTAGCATGAACTTGAATGTTGTGTATCTAATGTCTTGTATTGGACATTTAGAGAATACTTTGTCTTTAGTGATTAAAGTTGCAGTAGGGAGTTTTGAGAAAATGTTGACTTAGCCTGAAAATTTGAACAAGCACAACTTCCAGGTCCAACCCCCTTGCTCTCTGCTGCGCTACAGCCCTCCCTCCACAGCTCCTCCCCCACAGCGGAGCCTGCCGTGAACGCGCAGGCTAGTAAACAGGACCACCGATGACGGCAGATTATAAACAGTTATGGAACATTGACTAATAGGGACGAAACATCAACAATATGCTTTACATTGACTATGGCCTGCCCATACTTTGACTACAAACTTGGTCCTCAAATCATTATGTATTTTGCAATACATGTAACTTTATAACGTTGCACTCTTTCTATAAGTTATAAATAGCTAGTAAGATAACGTTAAAGGATTAGTTCACTTTTAAAAAAAACTTTTGCTGATAATTTACTCACCCCCATGTCATCCAAGATGTCCATGTCTTTCTTTCTTCAGTCGAAAAGAAATTAAGGTTTTTGATGAAAACATTCCAGGCTTTTTCTCCATATAATGGACTTCAATAGGACACAAACGTTTCAAGGACCAAATGACAGTTTCAGTGCAGCTTCAAAGGGCTTTAAACGATACCAGACGATGAATAAGGGTCTTATCTAGCGAAACGATCGGTCATTTCAAAAATAAATAAAAAACTTTAAGTTTTATAAGCACAAATGCTCGCCTTGCTCTGTTCTGTGATGCACGTTCGTGACTCTCCTGTTTGAACTCGTTCATCAAAATGAACAAATCTTTTTCGAATAATTTCGTTCGTTGAATCAACGAAATGACTCCGAAAAAGACTCGTTCGAAATGAACGAATCTTTTTGCGAGTCATTTCGTTCGTTGAATGAACGAAATGACTCGAAAAAAGATTCGTTCATTTGGATGAACGAGTTCGAACAGGAGAGTCACGAACGACGGTACGCGCTCGCCCTGTGCAAGAGAGGGGTGGTCAGCGCGTACATGAGCGTGATTGACACTGCTAAGACATTCCTCCTGGCTCTGATTGGTTGTTTCTGACCGGGAGCGGTGTATTTCTGCAAATGGCAATAGGACCACAGGGAGGAGCCAGAGGAGCTCGATTTTTTCCACAGATTATCTGTCTCATATTCTACTGTGAGGACATAATGACAGTTTTAACAAATATTTGTTTACAAAAGCTACCTACTGGAGCTTTAAAGTCCTGTAAAAAAAAAAAAAAGAGTGGAAAGTGCAACCACAAATTGTACTGAAATAAGCAGAACATATGATAAGTGATGATGAATTATTACAAATATATAGGCCTACTGATATTCTCTATGTCTAATTTTCACCTACATCACTAACCTCTTAATCATTGTCACCTCACATGAATAGCATGACCCTCTCTAAAACAATCGGAAATGCTTTATTGTTTACTTTTTTGCTGACCTCTTTAACAAAAGAAATATTACACAATGGTCTATGAGTTTTATAAATAAAATGTAATTTGTTTGGGCCTCTTTTTATGTAATATAAATTATGCCAGTTCTCTTCATTTGACTGGTACCATGAAACTCATTAAAGGATTAGTTCACTTTCAAACAATTTTTTGCTAATAATTTACTCACTCAGGAATGTTTTCCTCAAAAACCTTAATTTCTTTTCGACTAAAGAAAGACATGGATATCTTGGATGACATCCAAGAGTAATTTTTTTTAAAAATTTTTTGAAAGTGAACTAATCCTTCAACATATTCTCTTAACTTGTTATTCATCACATCATGTGCATTCATTGTTGTCATCTGCTATCTGTTAGGAACAGATTAAAAAAAGGTCTATAAATTAAGTGTCATTACTGGTGTCATCGTTGTTAGGCCATAGACTACCACAGCAAATTGATGCAATTAAAGTTAGACAAATCAAAAACTTTGTAGGATAACCAATATCCTGGCAGCTGCTCAATAAAGGAACACTATTATATTAAGAGGAGATGTGAAAATTTCCAAATGAGGGGTGATTTTGTGTTAAATTGCTCTTACTATAAAAAGGTAATACAACTGTGACATTTATTTTCTAATATAACATGATTACATTAGATGGAGAGGAGTAGGTATGAAGGCCAAACTGGCCAATGGGTAAGAAAAATGTATACACATTGCAAAACAAGTAACTGTTCTTCATTAGCATGTAACTTCTATTCTAACTTATTCTATAGTTTGTTCGTCCTTCCTTAGATTGAATGTTCAGAAGGTGAGACTGTGTGGTCAGACCTTCACAGTTGGCAAATACAGCTGTCCTGCATGCATGCAGATTTGCCTATTTTTTTTTATCTTTTGTTGCTTTCATACCTGTTAGCTAATAAATATGTTTGTTGAACATTCCCCTTTAAATGCTGTGGGTAAATCACTGGATCCATAAGCTATGGCTTATCAATTTTCACCACTCTTTATGAACATTTATGGAGTGTACTGTATGCTTTATGCTTTAACTCATTCCTCAGTACATATATAAATACATACATATACAAAATACATACATAATAAATAAATAAATAAATAAATGCTTGACATGTCCCTTTAACCAGCAGTATTGCTGCTCAATTTAAATTAAGCCACAAATTGGCATCATAACAATAATCTGCGAATACACACGCACTGCAAATACACAATGTCAATAGTATAATTTATTCAATATATTTACAGGTGTCATCAGATACAAATTTTATTGAAACGAATGTAACAAAATAATGTGGGCGTGGTCTGTGTGTCGCGAAATTAAAGCACATTAAAACTTACCTTAAAGGCGTCTGAAACATACAGCGGAGCAGCGCAGAGTAAACAACAGATCCCTAATATGATACAAACATTTAACAATAACGTGGAAAGCTTTTAAATCTGCTCAGTGAAAAATTAGCTGCGACGAATCTGTCACCGTTTAACATCCGCTGGAAATCCAGGTAAAACTATCTGCGTGCACGCGCACTTCCCCAGTTAACATGGGCCCTGTCTCAAATGGCGCACTTCATGGGGACTTTCGGTCTCGTGGACTTAAATTGCGCGTGCTCGCCGAGTCTACGAGTCCGTAGGCCGTCCCATTTAGCATTTTAACGCTCTGAAGTGTGCTCAGCAGCGCCCCCTTTGTACCCTTGAAGCGGTCTTCCGCGAAGCCCGCATAGATGCAGGCTCCACGCACTTTAACTACCCAGGAATCCTTGCGAAATGCCAATCAGAAAACGGATGGGAGGAGATTTCGCTCACAGACTGTTAACATGGCTTTATGATATAGGCGTACATTTTACCAGTTGTTACTTACAGTTTATACAAACATTATCGACCAGTGGTTGATATATCAAACATAATAATAGCGTGTTAAATAATACGATCGCATTATGATTCATTACATAAATAGAACCGAATGTCATGGCTTTACTGAGTCATATAAACGTAGTATGAATATTGAAACCTATAAATTTTTCTTAAACTCATTTACATTTTAATTTTGTGTTAAAATTGAACATTATGTATTATTATGTACAACTGTATTGATCATTTACATAACCATGACATCTATTCTAAAGCCCAGGTGGCATATACAATTATAGAACTGTAAAAGCAGGCTGTGTAGTTCACATGGACATAAGATTTGGGAAAATAAAATAAATCCTGTTCTCGATGCTAAACACTGTAATTTTTTTTAATGATATTTGTGATATTTTTCTAATAAAGGGACTGATGAGATGACCTTTAAGTTTATTCAGCTTCGACGTCTGAGCTGAGACCTTCTTCCTGTTTCCGGCGTGACGATCGAGTCTGTCCCAAAAATACCTCTCAATGCGCCCTCGCGGACTCGTGCTAAGGGCCCTATAGGTCTGCACTACATGACGTCACCGAAGTGTGGACTCTGAGGAAGTCCACAAGTCCGGAGTGTGCCATTTGGGACAGGGCCCTCATCCCCAGTTGATCCGTATCACCGGCGGCCGTAAACAACAACAGCTAAAATACGGTCAATCTTAAAACTGGCGTTCGCCACGAAAGTTCGCCACGGGTAGATTCACAAAAAGGCACTAGGTTGCATTTTGGGAGAGTTAACCTTTAACAATTATAAGAAACTAAGAATGTTACTATAATAGCGTGCAGAGCGCCAGAAATAAGGGAAAATGGCGCGATCTGAGGGAACTCGAAATTCTAACTGAAATTCTAACGTGACAATAAGCTTTTGGTTATCATTATGTTTTGAAAACGATGTATTTTAATTAACATTTCAGTTTTTAAATTATGGTAGTTCTTACCTTGAATACACTGACAGCAAGAATCTCCTCCAGAAAATTACAGCAGAGTGAGTGAGAGTGCAATGGCGCCCGCGCGGTTCAGGGCGTGGAGTGGGGGATGGAAATTGCTGAATGAAATCTCGCGAGATCCATCCTGCAAAGGTTTTGTACACTTTAGAGTTTTTTCGTTTTTTTTTTTCAGCCCTTTTTCTCTGTATCCGCAGGCTCTTGGTCCTTTTAAATTGCAAAAAAAATGGGTACAATTGCAATTGTGATGGCATTTATAGATTTTTAATAGATTAAAGTCACATGTTAAAGTGTCAAAATAACAATAAAAATTATTTCAAAGGTGCATATTTGTATCTACCAGTGTAATCAATCTTTGGGATTGACTGTTAGCACTGGTCTTGGTAATCTGAATTAGTCCCCTTGTAGCCCAGTTTCAACCCATGTACTCAATTTCCCATTAGTGAACCAACTAGGTCCCATATCGGGAGGCCACCTGGGTTTGCCCATGTTGGACCTACTTAGTTGACCCAAGTGGGCCCCAGATAAGATGCCCATTTTGAGCCCATGCCCACTCTGTACCCATGTAGCCCATGTGTAACCCATGTGGGCCCCACATTCACGTGTTTGCTGGGACAGAAACAGTGACAATGTTACACACTCTTGGCTTACTCTGGCTATTCTCTGCTGTCTCAGACGACGATATGTTTGTCCCGTTTTAGCCACCGTAGCTTCTTCGAAAGGGAGGGGTGAGCAGTGGGCTAAGCCCTTAGTGCAACTCGCAGCCGAACCGCTAGATGTCGCTAAAAATCACACACTGCACCTTTGCTTAATACAGCCTATAACATACTCCTCAATCTTGTGGGACCAGAGGGACCATCTTAAGAGAGCATTGATTTGCATATGCTCCAGTGATACTCCCTGCCAATGGACAAGATATAGTTACACCAGCAAAGTCAAGAGAAGATCCGGAATGTTTGAAATGAAAGTTCAGAGAATGCAACCCGGAGACAAACATGGTATAGGAGAGATGCTCATTTAACACCAGAAATCAAAAACCAGGAGAAGCCATCGAAGCAACGAGAGTATGCTGAAAAATAAAGTGAAAAATGTTTACTTTGGTGCATTAAAGCAGGGCTCAACATAAAAAAAAATCCCCGCTGGCCCCCAGGGCCAGTAGATCAGAGTTTTACTGGCCCCTTCTATATTTTTACTGGCCCTGAAAGAAATAGAAGGAAAAGCACTTTTCCATTAAACTGTATTTATTGTATATAGGATTATTTTTTCTTGTCCCCTCACAGTGACAGTAAACTAATTATTACATTACATGAGTGATGAGTAATGTTACATAGGCTAAATTTTCACTTCAAATGGCGAAATTAGACAAAAGTATATTAGTTTGCCTGATTATTTTTGTCATTCGTTTAACATTTATGACCTAAAAAACTGTCAATGAAGAAAAAATGAAGAACGCGCTGAATCTGATTATAACAAGACTGAAGCGAACACGAATTTGTGTAGCTTACACTTAATCACACATTTTTAGGGGGGCTAGGCAGAAGTTTAGGGGGGAATTTGATTACACTATTTTTAGATAGCCCGTCGGCAGGCCAGTTAGGCCTATGCATTTTGGTCGGCTTTTGTTGGAAATTTCCGGCAAACGAAACAGTACATGCCCTCATCGCCTTTCTCCACCGTGTACTGTGTTTTCCATGACACTAGGAATTAGGACTGGGCGATATGGCCAAAAAATCATATCTCGGTATTTTTTGGTTAAATGGCGATATACGATATCGGTACTTTCTACGTTTTTCTATTTGGATAAAGAAAATCTGTATTTATTTAAAAAAATATATACTTCACATCCTGCTCAATGATATCCAAACAATGTTGATATTGAAGGATATAGAAACAAATA
Organism: Gila orcuttii; assembly: GCA_026230005.1. Lineage (NCBI taxonomy): Eukaryota > Metazoa > Chordata > Actinopteri > Cypriniformes > Leuciscidae > Gila > Gila orcuttii. The sequence continues at coordinate 26,872,412 of JAPDVR010000019.1, read as the reverse complement.
TAGGGAATGTAATGTAGGCTATGCAATATATTATGTGCAAAAAGGTGGTTAAAATCACATTACATTCTAACATTGTAACATTACAATCTAAAAACAAAAATAATGCTTTTGTTTTTAAAATGACTAAAGGCTAAACTAAAAATGAAAATAAAAACAAAAACAAAAGCACAAACTAATTATAGGCTATTAGCCTGAATTTGATTACCCCATTATAATGCTCACTTTCATAAAAACATACTTGTAGGTTTAAAATTCCACATATGGCACATTTATTGTCTCCAACAACAAATATTTTAGCAATGTGTATATTTTGCGCTACTATTCTATTGTGCTCGTCTGTTTGATGCGCATGCGCGCGGCGGCGCTCGTTCACGGAAGCTTGAATATTAGCGGAGATTCACTTGCTGAAGCTCGTCCTCTCCTGACAGTGAAATGGACATATTTGTTTGACTTTCTAACATTTACAGATGGAGAATATACCTGTGAAATGTAAGTTAAGCACTGAGGAAAGCACCACGTCTCAAACGCATTAAACAGCGCAAGTATTTATCTGTCAGTCAGCAACAGTATCTGTCAGAGCATCTGACAAGCTGCTTTAAACTTCTTAACTATATCTTACCAGTTACTTTGAAGCGCTTAATATAAGCTTGTGTCATGTTTAGGACAAATTGTACTATGTTCTTTCACTGCGTACTCCGCTATTTTTCAGATGTGCTCGTATCAAACTACTGTATCGATATAAACAGTATTGCCTCATTCCATATCGTTTAAAAAAAATCGATATACTGTACGAACTCGATTTACCGCCCAGCCCTACTAGGAATGTCCTCTTTCTCGTATCAGCCTCGTAATTCTTTGACATTTTAACACGTTATAAATAACCTGAAGTAACATTGACACTCTTCGCGCCACTGTATATGACGTTTGCTGTTTGTTTTGCTGATGGCCAGTCGCGGGCCAGTGACTGGCCAATCAACTAGCCCGACATAGGGGAGAGCCGGGACGGTTGAAACACTTTTCAGATAAACGTCGTTTTCTAAGATAAGGTTACAGATAGATTTTTTTTTGTGTGTGTGATCAACAACTCACATATGTGTTCTCTTAGTATCATGTGTTATTCGGTAGAAACATAGAATGATTTAAGTAAAAATTTACTTTGAACGAGAGTTGAGCTTTGTTTCAATCGTCCCTCCAGAGCGGGACAACTGAAACACAGGGGTGGGACGGATGAAACATAACAGTTTAAACGGTAACTATTCATCTAATTCTTGTTTTTATGAACAATACATGACAAGTAACTTATGTACATATTGTTACAAACATATTTTGTCATTTATTTTCATTTTAAGGTTCATATCAACATTTTTGTTCTGTCGCCCAATAAACAATCGGCGATAAGCCTTTGCGCATTTTGCGTAATCTTTCTAATAGGCTATTTTGAAGAAGACAGACAAATCCGTTTACAATTAATTCTTACATTTATTCCTTGAGTCATATTGAGTGATTTAGTCATATTGAGTGTTTTCCTATGACCAGGTTTAACTGGCACGAGTCGCTGTTTCAACCGTCCCGACAGCGCCTCCAGACATTTAAACATGTTTTGTCTGTAAACTAAAAAACTCTGATATTATACACTTAAGGGTGTGATGCAGTACTAATACACCTGCTGTATTATTATTACAATGGCACATGAAACAATAAATACAACTTGTCAGTCAAAAAAAAGTACCGCACGAAAGATTTTACTAACCACACTCAAAAACAGCTTTCCGGCTCTAACTTTAAAACGGCAAGACGTAAAGAAGAAATGTTTTCGCGGGTCTGGTTGGCATTGCGTGCTGTACGTGCTGACGAAATTTGACGTACATAACGTGAGTGGCTTTCAAGGAAATCTCAATGTTTCATCCGTCCCGCGTTTCAATCGTCCCAGCTCTCCCCTACTCTTTTACTGGCCCCGGGCCATCGGGCCATTGCTTATGTCGAGCCCTGATTAAAGGACTAATTGATCAGAGACAGACTATGTGTGGCATAGGAAACGATAGCGTGAGAAGAGTGTTGCTCACAGAAAGTGATACTTTATACTATACTAAGTGTTGCTCAGATATAGCTCTGTATGCGATATATGCGAAGTTCGCCAAACATCACCATGATTTTGAGGCGGAGGAGGACGAAAAGGGCCATCATTGCAGCCAGCACATAAGCTTCAGTTATTGTGTGCGAGAGAGATCTCGGGACTGGTGGGAACATACAACTCGATCTCATGAAAGTGCGTATCTATACCTCTAATTTTATTGTGTGCATGATACACACACTGTAAACCCCTTGGGTAGGATTAGGGGTGTGGAGTGCGTGCGTATTACACGCCATAAAGTACATATTATTGAAATTACCATTGATTATTGAAAGCGCTATATAAATTGCTTATTAATTTATATCATATGCACGCAAAAACGACATATCATATGCACACAAAAACTATTTTTGGCATAAATGGCACGACAAATAAAATTTGTGCTATAGATACGCACTTTCATGAGATCGTGGCGGGCTTTAACGAGGAGCAGTGGGTCCGAAATTTTAGGATGAGCAAGCCAACCTTTGATATGGTGTGTCAACGTTTGTCCACATTCCTCTCCTACAAAGACACGACGTTTCGCATATACGGGTCGGGGTTGCTCTTGTCATTAAACCACGGAGACAAAGCCTAATGCCTCAGAAAATCTGATCTGCCTGTTTACATGGCAGTCGCATTGGCACATATCTGATTTATATCTGATATATTTCCACATATAAACGAGGCCTGAAATATCCGAATGCATGCGTTTTTTTCCTGTTTACACAGACATAGAACACATCCGATCTGTGTCACATGTGAGCAAAAAATCGGAATTGGGTCACATTTCACTGACATTGTAAACGAGGCCTATGAGCATTGATGAAGTACACTATAATGCAAGGGGTAAAAAAGCCACCATGCAGCGGCAGCACAAACACCCGAGCGGGACAAAGAACATCATTAACTGTAAAAATTGTGGTGGAAATCACCTAGCAAAGTGTTTTCAATGCAAAGCCAACAGCTTAAAACTGAACACGAGCAAAATGCAACTTCATCTCGACTGAAACCAGTGGCGCAGATAGGATTTTTTAACTGGGGGGGACCAAGCTGTCAGCAAATGATTTAAACTCAATTCGTTATTTTGCATAATTTGGGCAGTTACTCTGCGTAATTTGGGCTAATGATTTGCACTAAAAAGCCATTGGGGGATTCTTATTTGAAATCATGGATAAACAACAACGAACAAAGGTAAACAAAGGCCTACCTGAGAAATTGCCTGCAGGCCAGGAGGACAACGTATAAATCTTATAATTTCAGTTAACCCTCTATACCTCTATAGAATTTCACAACAATGTAAAATACAACATATTCCTGAGAATTAATGGCTAAAACTACTATTTCAAAAATGTCTAAGAATAACTCAAAATTTTAAATGTAAGTGTTAATTACAAGTTTGTTGCAATTTATAGATTAGAAATATCTTTCAAATGATGTATGACATATTAAGAAATGTTTTTCATAGCCCATAATTTAAGACTCTATATCCTCCGTTGCTCCAGTCCGTACAATAAAGAAAACATGATTTCTTGCTATAAGAGGATGTCAAAAGTTTATGTAGGCCTTTATTTGTTGTTTGCATAAACCTTGCACCACACAAATTTACTTATTATAATTATTTTTATAGTGGCTTACACGTCAGTGAACATACCTCAGTCAATTTATACAGTACAATGGGTTAAATGATAAGATAAAACATTATTTCCTGACGACGATAAATTGTTTGATTTATCCAACCATTCTTTTTGTGTTCATTCATTATTTGTCTCTGTCCACTCATCTAAATGCATAGTTATGGACTCCACATTTTGCTGTGTTTACTAAGTGCAAAAGCCTTCTTGCCATTATTGTCAGACTAGCTATTATTCCCCTTAACAAATCTAATCTGCCACATCTGGGAAAGTCAACAGGTATAGGATACTTACATTGTTTGGTTTTTAAAAAAAAACGAGGTGATTGTTTTTTGTCTCTTCATTGCCTTTATGTGGCATTTATACAGTCAATTTTTTTCAGTTCAGAAAATCACCGACTCAGCTCAGTCATGATCACTATGGTTACCGGTCCGCTCCTACAGGCACAATTGAGGCAGCTACCAGCTCCTCATAGGACCCCGGCGACGTCACTCAGGAGTCGTAGCACACACACAGAGAGAGAGAGTGTGAACGTCGGTGGCATGATGGCATCGTGTGTTTATTGACAACAGAACATCGTGTAGTGAGAACGTGGGTACAAACGAAGACCGGACCGGTGTAGATTATTATTGTGTGTCAGCCTGCGTCTGCCCCGACCCGATTCTGAAGCAGCGGCGGGCCGGGACACTACTTTGGCTAATGTACATAGCGTAAACACTGGTTAATCCTCTGTTTAACCGATTTTTGTCGCCTTTCGTAGGGATAGTGAGGGCGGGGGACGGATCGGGTCACTATGAATCTGGGGGGGTCATGTCCCCCCCGTCCCTAGTGCCATCTGCGCCCTTGACTGAAACGTACCAAGCAGTGAGGAAAGAAGAGAAAATTCACGAGAAGTCAAAAGTAACATTAGTGGATAATGGAGGCACAGTGATTGAAACAAATGGAACTGTGATGCTGCAGTGCCTGACCAGCTAACGGAAATTGCACCAGTTGCAATTTCATGTGTTTGATAAAAATGTAAAATCATTGCTGGGCCTGCCAGACTTTTTAAAAATGAACTTGATATCTCTTAAAGAGGAAGTGCATGAAATTGGTCTCAACAAAAATGTGAATTTATCACAAGAAATATTCACAGAATATGCGGACCTGTTCGATGGCTGAAGTTGTCCGGCCCCTTTGTCGAATACCTGTGGTATTGACAAAGTAAAGGCTGAATTGAAAAACATGACAAGACTGGGAGTCATAACACCCATCTCAGAGCCCACAGAGTGGGTGTCCTCAATGGTCTCCACACATAAGAAAGAAACAGACTAGATTTGTTTGATTCCAGGGATTTAAACAAAGTGTTTATGCATTCTCACCATCGTACAGTAGAGGAGGGAGAATCCCAAATGCCCAACACCAATGTCTTCTCGGTGCTTGATACTTAGAGTTCATTCTGGCAAAACAAGCTCGACTATGAATCTTCCTTACACACCACTTTTGCAATGCCTTTCTGCACATATCGTTTCTTGCGCATGCCTTTTGGCATAAATTCAGCATAAGAGGTGTTCCAGTGAGCAATGGAGCAGACCTTCACAGGTTTCCCATGTGCCATAATCGTAGATGACATCATCATTGGAGGAAATAGAAAGAAGGAACATGATGAGAACTTGAGAAAGCTTCTAAACAGCACGGCAAGTCAAATTGAAACTAAACCCACAAAAATGCAAGTTCAGGCTCAACAAGGTCAGTAATGTGGCCCATCTGTTCACATAACATCAGATCAAGCCAAAATACAAACCATTACGGAGATGCCTTGCAATGCTTCTTGGGCATGGACAATTGTTTGGTAAATTCATCCTGAATTTCAGTGAACTGTCAGCACCACATCTAGCCTGGTTAAAACCAGACCATTCTCAGTTGTTACTAAGTTAGGGTCTGGCAAAGCGTCATAGACAAATCATTTCCAGAGGGGCGTCACCAGCGGACGTCGCGGATAGACCTAAAACCAATCAGAGCGATGAAGGAGATGACGTATGCAGAGCGGCGGAGAAACATCTCCGAGTGTTGTTCTTTGCTCGGTTTTTAACAAAAAGGAAACGTTCAAATCGCTTAAAACAGACGCGATAGCTGATTCGAACGAGTGATGTTCGACGGCGGCATCCATCTTTGTAATGTAGGCTACAAAATCTGCTTCAAATTCCCAGCGCTGTCGTCATCGTGTAAAGCCCGCCCCAACGTTTCTGATTGGTGCCGCGATTTCGACGGATTGGAAATGGGTTTGAATGAGCTCTTTGCCAGAATAACTTTCAGAGCAAATCTAAATTTGACGGAAGTTGTCTGGGTTTTCCTAGGCTACACCACATCACCTATAGTTTGGTGATGGTCACATCAACAACTGGAAGCATTTGAAATGCTAAAATAAATACATCACATGCCCATCATTGCTGAAGTATTTTGATGTAAACAAGCCCGTTACCATCACAAAGTGATGCTTCTCAGTACAGATTGGGAGCAGCATGCTTACTGAATGGTGAGCCTATCAGTTATGCCTCACTCACTCTCACTGAAATGGACATGAGATATGACCAAATCAAGAATAGGAGCTGTTGGCGGTGTTTTTTTCTTCTCAAAAGTTCTATGACTACATTTATGGAAAATCTTGACTGACCATCAACCCCTTGTTACAATTCTACACAAATGCCTGCACACTGCTCCAACATGATTTCAGCGAATGATACTGAAGCTGCACAAGTTCAATCTGACTCTTACCTACAAAAGAGTGAAGCAGCTCTACTTGGCAGATACACTGTCACATGCTCCCAGGAAAGTGACAAATCAGCATCTCAATGATGAGGATGAATTTGAGGTGATGACTGTCCAACTGATTTTGGTCATGAGAGCTGTTACAGTGGAAAGAGTGATCACCTAAAGTGGACTGAGAGCTGATTCAGCGGGAAGAGTGTTTTGTGATAAGAATTGTTAGTGTTGCTGTAGCGAGGCTACGGTGAATGCGCTCTGTGCGCAACTTTTGTTTACCTTTTTGTTTTGAGTTAATAAAAGTAATAATAATAATAAGAGTCCCAGTCATGCCGACCCTTTCTTTCTTCCTAAGCCTTGAACTTCATCACACCAAGATCTTATGTTGCGGAGTCAGAAGGTAACGAGTACAGGAGTAATCGCCGACATTTACTTCCTGTAGAAGAACCATTCTCACACCAAACACAAACTGATATGTTGGACTTGTCAGATCGTATATATGTGCCAGACAACATTGTGTCTAAACATGCACTCCATGTTGAAGAAAAAATTGTTCAAAAGCTACCATATCTTACTAGATATGACCGGATTTCCAAACCCAATCTTAAGTACACTGTTTAAGTATATAACTATGCTGTAGAAATCTGATGTAAAGAATGTGCTATTGCAAAGAGTAATTCAGATTCCCTTTCAAGGGAACTCGAGCTGCGTTGAGATATGGTGGGAATGCTCTGCGCGATTGCGTCGTGAAGCACGTGTATAAACAGTCCAATGGAAGAGCGAGACGTCATAGGCGGGTGACGTCATAGACCAGGAAGCTATAAAGCACACCTGAAAACAGACCGCGACAGCTTCTGTGCCTTCAGCAAGCGATCTGTGTATTCTGTCCTTGTCATATTTATTGTTGTCTGTCAAGTTACAATATATATATATATATATATATATATATATATATATATATATATATATATATATATATATATATTATGGCAAAAGAGAGCAAGCAGCTTTGTGTTGTTCCCTGCCCACGTTATATCACGGGTGGGGACACACACATCAGCTTTTTGTTGCTATTTGGGAGTGGAGCATGCCAACAGTCAGTTCTCGAGGGGGCTGACTGTGGGATTTGTCCGTGAGGACGCTCCGCTCCCGCCGGGCATTCTTCGAGGAGGACGGTTCGGTTCGCGTTCCCCGCGCGGGTCCCGCTGTTGCCGAGGCACGGCGGCGACTCGCATTTTGGGGTTCGCAAACGGATCTGACAGCGGGGGTTGGGACGGGCCCCGCCCTATCTCAGCTTTCACCTGCCAGATCCAGTGTGCTGCGATTGCCAGTTACGAAGGAATTAGTATCGTTAGTGTTTTGTTAAGAAAAAGAGAACAAAACAAATAAAAATATTAAGGAAAGGCAGATGTTTGAGTTTTTAATAAATAAATAAGTCAGCTCATAACTCTGTTGAATAAAGAGGACCTTTTAAAAGGAGGTTTTATCTGGTGCTGTTGCTAGTTAAATATTTACTGGCCAGCTGAACATTATGAGAGTCAAAATAAAAAGAGTTTATTAGATGAAATATATCTAAAAAAACAGGAAAACTCTGTATCTCAGCCTCTTCGTCGGGGACTGCCGTTTTTTTCCCTATCTCCACACTGAGGTGTCGAGATCGTGGAATAAACCGGTTTCTATTTTATGTGTTTAATGCCCAAACGTCTAACTATAGTAATGTTATGGGTATTAAGTTTCATGGTATGACAGTGCCTCCGGTTAAAGAGATGCTTGCGAGCTTTCTCTCTCCTGAGTCGGCATCATCATTTTTAACCCCAACGTTACCCACCAGCCATCTTAAATAATAAATACATTTTATTAGGCAGCGCTGGTGGGTAAAGTATATAAGGACATAGATGAATGTGAGGATGTCAGCACTGACGCTATTCGAGAATTGCGTAGTGCAAAAACAGATAAACTATACCGGGGAGGGACGGTTTCGAGAAATCATTTCTCCTCTGCGTCCTCTGGGTGGCGACTCTCTGAGGAGGGTCGCAGCACGGCCAGTTCGGTTGTTTTCCTGCTGGTGGCCATGGAGTGATATATATATATATATATATATATATATATATATATATATATATATATATATATATATATATATATATATATATATAGTTTTCCTGATTTAAAAATAAAGAAAAATAAAGATAAAAATATGTCTGTTCTTCTGGACGCTCCGCTTAAAAAAAACTAAGAAATAAACCATTCAGCGGCGTTCCAGATGTTTCTTCCCCACCAATCTAATGTTCCTGAGACTGCTGGGCGGGAGCAGTCTCGGTCTACTAAGCTCCTCGCAGCACAGAGTGCAAAACGACCGTCGCCATTTGGGCTGCTCCACAATCGAGGGGGACCTGGGTGGCGGTAGCTGTCTAGCCAGTTAGAGATATGCAAGATCTGAGGACTGTTTTATCTCTAAAATAGCTTGGACAAAGAAGAAGCCCTGACGCCGAGGCTATCAGGCTTCTAAGGGTGGTCCCCTCTGGGGTAGGGATGGTTTTGAGAAATCGTTTCTCCTCGGCGCCCTCTGGGGTGCGACTCTCTGAGGAGGGTCGCAGCGCTGCCAGTTCGGTTTTCCTGCCGGTTTGCCGTTCAGGGCACCAAGGTGTCAGTGTCCCCAAACGATCCTCCGAGGGGGGTCGTGGAGCAGTCAGTTCGGTTTCCCTGCCGGTTCGCCATTTCAGGGTGCCGAGGTGCCTGCTTTTTCCAACGATCCTCCAAGGAGGGTCGTAGGAACTAAGCTACTTAGAGGTAGGCAAGATCTGAGGACTGTCGTCATCTCTAATAAAGCTTAGACTGGAAGTCCTGTCGCAAAAAACGAGGCTATCAGGCTTCTGAGGGCTCCTCCGGGGCAGGGACGGTTTTGATAAATCGTTTCTCCTCGGTGCCATCTAGGGTGCGACTCTCTGAGGAGGGTCGCAGCGCTGCCAGTTCGGTTGTTCCCTGCCGGTTCGCCGTTCAGGGCACCGAGGTGTCAGCGTCCCCATACGATCCTCCGAGGAGGGTCGTAGAACAGTCAGTTTGGTTGTTCCCTGCTGGTTCGCCGCTTTAGGGCACTGTAGTGACTGTTCAACCAAATCCAGAGGCCATTCTTGAGAGACTGGTTCCCCTAGTAGAATTTCTGGCAGTGTGGAAACTACTGCCACACATTTCTCAGTGGGTCCTGCACACTATAGAAAAGGGTTTCAGAATTCAGTTCGGTTCTCATCCGCCCAGATTTCTAGGGGTCCTCCCCACAGTGGTGGACCCCGAGCAGGCTTTGGTTATGGAGCAGGAAGTACTGACACTTCTGCAAAAGGAGCTGTAGAAGGGGTTCCTCCTCCCTGCAGACAGTCAGGGTTTTACAGCCATTACTTCATTGTTTCCGAAAGAGGATGAGGGGTTGCGTCCTACTCTAGACCTGTGTCCATTAAACAGCAGGTTTCAGAATCTCAAGTTCAAAGAATGCTTACGCTAAATATGATTTTGTCACAGATTCAGCTCGAGGACTGGTTTGTCACAATAGACTTAAAGGACGCTTACTTATCTATCCATCCTCATCACAGGAGGTTCCTGAGGTTTGCTTTCGGGGGCGAAGCATACCAGTATCGGGTTCTTCCATTCGGCCTAGGTTATCACCCCGCACCTTTACAATATGCGTGAATGCAGCTCTGGCTCCTCTGAGACTCCAGGGCATTCGCGTATTAAATTATATCGACTGTGACGAACCTGAGTGTACTCCTTACCTGATGGTGGCAGTCTGTGGGAGTTTTGAGTCACTCCCCCATGTTAATTGTTAATTAGGAAGTTTAGTATTTAAGTGCTTTGAGTTTTTCATTTGGTTAGCACTCTCTATGGGATAGTTTCTCACAGGAGTTGCTCTTTACATCTCATTGCTTTTCTTTCTTATACTTATCATTATATCATGTAGCTTTAATATTTCGTTGTAGTTATTTTGTTTATTTCTTTGTTTCTTTATTTTTCCCTAGACTTATGTTTGTTATGAGTGGTTGTTGTTATATTTGTTAAAGAGAATAAAACTTTTTCTTTCATTCATTGAATATTTGAGTTGATCCCTCTTTTATGTTGCGGCTTGTAACGAGTTGGTCGTAACATGAAATTGGGGGCTCGTCCTGAATAGCTACATGTATAAGTGAGTATGTGTTCACCTGTGTAAATGTGCAGACCAGACTGTCCTCAGCTGGGTTTACAATCCTTCCATCGGGGCACTGTTTGTTATTTTAGTTTGTTGTTTTGCCTTTCTTATTTTTGAAGGTTATTCTGGGCGGAGGTTTTAAATCTCTGTCGGGGGTACGCTTCAGGCTTTTGGTTTAAATGTACCAACTGTCCTTGAGTTCAGCGTTTAAACGCCGCCTCGAGCCTGGTACACCTTTGAAGATTAGGTAGGTTTAGTTAGTTTGGTGTATAGTTAGGAACTGAAGTCTCTCATTTTCATTTAAGGTGACGCTTTGTTACTGTCTTCCATGTCTGTGTTTGTCATGCCTGCTAAGAGTATGAAGATGATGTGGGGAACGACTTGTGGTAAGTCTTCATCTATCTTGTAATTGCGGGATTTGCAACAGGAGTGTGTTATGCTGCGACGGTCCCTGGCGAAGTGGCTTATGGGATTTGTAGTCTCAACGTTGTAGTTTAGAGTGGTGTTCTCACGCGTGTGATTGATGTTTTGTTTCGTGTCGGTTTAACTCCTGTTCTAGCAAGAATGACCTCAGTTGTCGAAGATGTCTTCGCGTTTCCTTCAGAAATATTACTGGAGAGATGCACAAAGGAAGAGTTGTTGCAGATTGCTGATCGTTTTGGCGTGGAGTTAACGAGTAACGATAAAAAGCTTAAGGAAACTCTGACGAACACTCTGAAAAGCGCACTTTTCGAGCGGGGTGTTTTAGAGGTAAGAGATGTAGTCACTAACCCTGATGAGTCTTTAATGTCTCCTTTTGATGATACTGACAGAAATGTAAAGTTTAGCGAGATGTCTTTACAAGAGAAGCAGTTATGTGTTGATGCGGAAAAGCTTCGTGCCGAACGGGATGCTTGTGTTTTAAAAGAGAAAGAGATAGATAGAGATGTTGAGGTAAGGAAATTACAACAGCAGTTTGAGATGCGAAAATTGGAGTTGCAGTTTGAAAGAGAAAAGGATGAAAGACATTTTCAGTTAAGGAAACTTGAGTTGGAGCTGAATGCAAAAACAGTTGAAACTCGAGCTTCTGAATCATATGAATCAGTCTCTGCTGCACCTGGTTTTGATGTTTTTAAAAACATTAGGATGGTTCCGTCGTTTTCTGAGAAAAAATAACCATGTTTGATCGCTGGTGTACTTCAATGAAAGTAAGCACTAAGGAACAGCTTAGAGAGCTGATACTTTTGGAAGAGTTTAAACATTGCGTACCAAATGCTGTCGCTATGTATTTGAATGAGCATAAGGTGAGTAAATTGTCGGATGCTGCTCTTATGGCCGATGAATTTGTACGTACTCACCGAGGCTTGAAGAGCCATTCAAATGAACTGCATAGACCTAACTCCAGCGTTTTGGGTAAGAGCAAAACAACTGTTGTACGTCAAAGTGTTGCTTCTCATTTTTCTCCTGATCATGCTGTTGCTACACATGTTAAAGGAGAGATTGTTTGCTTTTATTGTAAAAAGGCAGGACATCAAATTTCTGATTGCATGATTCTTAAGAAAAAGGAGAGATCTGCTAAAACAGTTGGTTTAATTTCTGCATCATGTGAAAACCACAGTCCTGCTCAGTTAGTGAAAATGCAGAAGAATATCTCTGAGGTGGATAATGTCAAAAGTTGTAATGATTATGCACCATTTCTTACAGAAGGGACCGTGTCTTTGCCTGGCTCTGAGAGGGCTGTTCCTGTTTGTGTCCTCCGAGATACGGGGGCCTCGCAATCTTTTTTATTAGAGGGACTTCTGCCTTTGTCTGATAGTACTGCTACTGGAACTCAAGTATTAGTAAGAGGGTTTGAGATGGGATTTATTGAAGTTCCTCTACACCGCATTCATCTTAATTCCAAGCTTGTGTCAGGTGATGTTGTTGTGGGAGTTTGTTCAGTGCTTCCTGTTTCTGGAGTCACCTTCATACTTGGAAATGATCTGGCAGGAGGAAATGTGTGGGAGAAGTCAGATGGTGGTAGGGCTGCACGATGTGTCATTTTAACATCGATATCGCGATGTGCACATCCACGATAGTCACATCGCAGGATGTTGCGATGTAAGCCTTAGGGATCGTAGTTGATCCGTGATTCATGATCAGTACGGGCCAGCAGCTCCCCGGCCCGTAACGCTTGCGATTCGCGGATTAATTGCAAAGTTTAACCATCATATAGTGAAAGTTTATCATTTGCATGTGTTTTTAAGTCCTGTTTAAACATCAAGCGTAAAAAGACTGGAACTTGCGCGTTGTTTTCTGTGAGCCGGGCAGACACAAAGATCAGTGGTCTTTCTCTTATTTCTGAGCTTGAACGAACATGAGAATTCAAAATAAATTCAGAATGCCCTTCCTGCATTGAACATTTTTTGACGGCCGCCAAAGCGTATTTTTGTCCCGCCAAAGCCTTATTTGACCGGTGAGTGATAGATGACTGACTGCTGCGCTTGTTAAACTGAGAGAACGAGCAGAGAGAGAGAGAGCCCCTGTCGCGCGCGCGCACTCTCACCGTCTTCAAACTGTCTTGCTCTCTCTCCCTCCCTCACGCATATTAATGAATTGAGTTGACTGAATATCTTTGAGAATTAGGCCTGTCACGATAACAAATTTTGCTGGACGATAAATTGTCCAAGAAATGATTGCGATAAACGATAATATTGTCGTTCTGAGACCATTTTCATCTAAAATAATGATAATGTCATAATAATGCAGGTACACCTTTTCAAAGATCAATAATCTTTTATTTCTAAAGACTATTTAAATGAACAAAACAACCAAAAACAATAAAAGCAATGGACTCTGTCTCTTTTAACAAAACATGCACTTACCAATGTGTGACTTCCGTTCACACTGAGAATCATATGCATCATGTACTGTGTGAGCATGCGTCTCATATGAGTATGTGCGCTAGTTTGTGTGTGTGTGCTCGCGTCTCATATGAGTATGTTACTCCATTACAAAATCACCAGTCATTCAGATGATTCATTCTTTCCAAAGAGAGCTAATAAAGTCATCTGGTGAAATTGTTTTCATATCGCGATATATATCGCAGAAAAATAAAATATCGCAATGTGATTTTTTCCCAATATCGTGCAGCCCTAGATGGTGGGGTTCCGCCTATAGTAGTTCCTGTTGTAGGAAAAATGTATGACTCCTCTGACTGTCATAACTTATACCCTGCATGTGCGATAACTCGAGCCAAGGCCAGGAAAATATCAGACGAAAGGGAAAATATTCTTAGTGATACTTAAATTTTTTCTGTGGATTCCTCTCAGCCAGGAAGTAATCCTGTGTGCACTGATACTGAAGATGAGATCCCTGTGTCTAAGTTACAGTCTGTCATTGACAATGTGGAAAAATCTGATTCCATTCCTGAAAGTTTTCCTTTGACTGTGGTGACTGTGTTAATGCTTGTTCTTTATCTCCACTTTATAGTGTATCTCGAGATGAACTAATTAAAGAACAACAGTTGGATGGCACCCTCCAAGACCTGTTTTCTTTGGTGATTGAAGGTGACCAGAACTCATTTTCTGTCTACTTCCTCAGAAACGGATTGCTTTGTAGGAAACAACCTATGCTTTCTGACCTTTTGTTAGATCCTAAGATCCAAATTGTTGTTCCTGTTACTTTTCGACAAGCCGTCCTGCAGCTGTCTCATGAGGGCGTTGCTGGTCATATGGGTGTACGAAAGACCTATGACAGGATTTTGAGAGAATTTTATTGGCCTAGGGTCAAACGTGATGTGATTCACTATCTACGCTCCTGTCATACATGTCAAATGACCGGGAAGCCAAACCAGAAAATTCCGTTGGCTCCTTTACAGCCTATCGCTGCGGTCACAACTCCTTTTGAACATTTGATAATTGATTGCGTGGGTCCTTTACCACGATCTAAGGCTGGACATGCTTATTTACTTACTGTAATGTGTCAGTCCACACGTTATCCTGCAGCCTACCCCTTGAGATCTATTACTACTAAATCGATTTTAAAGGCGTTGACAAATTTTATGTCTATTTTCGGCATTCCGAAAACTATCCAGTCTGATCGAGGGTCAAATTTTATGTCCCGACAATTTTCTAAAGTCATGCGACAACTTAAGCCTAGTTCACACTACATGATTTTAAGCCCGATTTAAGCCCGATTTGCAAATTGTTAAGCTCGCCGACAGGTCAGGGTGTTATCGCGTGCAAATCGCGGGGGATTAGCGGGCGATGAACGCTTGCCAATCTGTTAGTATGAAAGAGCCAACAACGCATCAAAGACGCTCGCAGACGCCTCGCAGACGCGTCGCCGAGCCTAGAAAAATATCTAGCATGCTAGATATCCAGAGCTGTCGCACTACTCAATCTCACTGATGTCATGAGCAGCAGCCAATCAGAGCAAGTAAATAAATACGCGGTAAATACGTAGGGTAAATACGCGGGTAAATACGTGATTTTTGCCGTTAGCCAAACATAAACATGCAGCTACATCTCCAATATAAACATGCTGTACTCACCTCCAACTCTCTCTGTAGCACAGACCTGCTGTTCGCGTATGCACATCCACTCTTTCGCCCATACTCTCTTATTTTTTCTTTTTTTGCGTTTTTTCTCAGAGCAAATCATCGTGCAAACAGTTTGCAGCACTAGTTTCTGTCTGACGTCCATATTCGCGTGTTGTGTTCTTCTTCGCTGTGTATTGGCGCGTGTGCTGTTTCGCGTCAAGATAGACATTAGACAGATAGATTTGTAGACAAGATAGAATCGTTGGATGACTCGTGTAGTGCGTTACCTCCTGTTGCGGATCAATCACGTTGTGTCGTGTGGTGTGAACAGCTCAACAACTTGAACACTCCTGATTTCTCAGAGAGCAAGTCATGTAGTGTGAACCGCACAGTTTTGCCCGACGTTTTAAAATCATGTAGTGTGAACTAGGCTTTAAAGTCACACATTACGTCTCAAGTGCTTATCATCCTCAGAGTCAGGGGCACTAGAAAGATTCCATCAGACTCTGAAATCACTTTTGAGATGTTATTGTGTTGAACTTGACTGGGAAGAAGGACTCTCATGGATGTTATTAGCTATCCGTGAAGTCGTACAAGAGAGCATGGGTTTCAGTCCTAATGAGTTAGTGTTTGGACACACTGTCAGGGGCCCTATTGCTGTCTTGGCCGATGAATGGAAGACTTCTCGTCCGCCAGAAAATGTTTTAGATTATGTGAGTAGTTTTCGTTACCGACTCTACGAAGCTAGAGCTATCGCCCAACGAAAATTAGGTAAGTCTCAGGGGAAGATGCAGAAATTGTTTGACCGCAAGGTTAAATTTAGAGAATTTCAAGTAGGTGACCAAGTGCTGGTATTGTTACCAGTTTTGACTAGTCCTTTCCAGGCTAGGTTTATGGGACCTTATACAATTTCAAAATGTTTTCCTAACAACAACTATCTGTTAAACACGCCTGACCGCCGAAAGAAACTACAGGTTTGTCACATAAATGTATTAAAATCTTATACGACAACTGTGACTTCTCTGTCTGTAGATATTGTGTCAACTACTGTTGGTCAGAGCACTTCAGAAGTATCTGAGGAGATGGGGGAAAATTTAGGTCCCATAGCTGCGGATGAAATTAACGGTCCTTCTAGAGGAGTAGTGGAAGGGCGACTCCACAATTCTGAAGTTCTTGCTAATTTGAGTTCTTATTTGTCTCATTTGTCTGAATCAGAGAAGACTGACATAATTACATTGGTAAGTTCATTCCCCTCTCTTTTTTCTGATTCTGATGCATTGGTGGCTCAGGACCAAGGGGTTTTCTCCGAGGGGAAATCCGTTTCGCACGATCAAGGTCACGTGGCAATGCCTACGTGCCTTGGTCATGTGGAAGAAACCTTGGTTCCTCGCCCAGGGTCCAGTGCTGGGGGCTTCTTGTCGACGCGTCACGCTATCGACGGATGCTTCCCTCACAAGTCGGGGGTGATCATGAGTGGTCGCTCGGCGAAGGGTCCGGACAACACACTGATGGTCTCGTATATCAGAGAAGATATCCTGTTGAGGCAGGGGCTGAGGCCCGGGGAAAGGAGACTTCACCCCGAGGTGGTGGAGCTTCTTAGGGAGAACTTTGGTCAAACTCAAGTCGACCTTTCGCATCGTTTGTACAATGCTTTGCCCTTTGTGGTTCTCCCTCACGCATCCAGCTCCGCTTGGACTGGATGTGATGTATTAGGTGTGGTTGACGTTACACCTTTACGCATTTCCCGATATCTTCGCTCCTGGGAGTTCTGGAGTTATGGATACTGTGGGCTCGGCCTCTGAAGGGGCCCAGCTCATAGATTCAGGTCTCTCGACCGAGGTCGTGGAGACCATACTCCAGTCTAGAGCTCCCTCCACGAGAAGACTAAATATGCATTGATATGAAAACTGTTCTCTGCCTGGTACAGAGAACGCCTTCTGAATCTTGTTTCTGCCCTGTTGGTACAGTACTTGATTTCTGTAATGAATGTTTCTTTGCTGGGTTATCTCTGAGGAGAGATCCTTAATTTCGTCTTCTCCGTGGTACATGAGGCTGAGGCCTGCATGTACTTGGATTTGCACCTGGTATGGTGATAGTATTTCTTCACCCCAGGTTGGGTTGTATTTCTAGGTCCCTACTAAATGTGTGGGTCATTTAAGCTGCAGGCCTTCTGTCCTCCACCTTAATACCCCAGATCAGGAAAAACTTAATCTGTTATGCCCTGTCCGGGCTTTAAATGCGTATGTTCACAGAGCTGCTCAGTGGCGTATATCAGAACAATTGTTTGTCTGCTTCGGGTCACCTAAGATAGGTTGCCCTGCATCTGAACAGATTATGAGCAAGTGGGTAGTTGAGGCTATCTCACTTGCTTATGAATCGGCCAGACAGCCTTCACCTATGGCTGTTCAGGCCCATTCTACAAGGAGTATGGCTGCCTCTAAGGCTTTAATTTCGGGTGTTTCCCTTCAGGATATTTGTAATGCGGCAGGCTGGTCCTCACCACATACATTTGTCAGATTTTATGACTTAGACCACTCCTGGGGCTAGGTTGCTTGCTTCTTAGTGTGCGCAAAGACTTCACACAGAACGGGCATTTGTCTTTATGGCGTAGTGGGTATGGGGTTCCCACCGCGTCTCAACGCAGCTCGAGTTCCCTCGAAAGGGAACGTCTCAGGTTACGTATGTAACCCTGGTTCCCTGAGAGGGAACAAGACGCTGCGTTCTCCTGCCATACTTCCTGCATGCCCTGATCGACTTGCTTCAGGCTTATCAGAAGCTGTCGCGGTCTGTTTTCAGGTGTGCTTTATAGCTTCCTGGTATATGACGTCACCCGCCTATGACGTCTCGCTCTAATCACGTGCTTCACGACGCAATCACGCAGAGCGTTCCCACCGCGTCTCAACGCAGCGTCTCATTCCCTCTCAGGGAACCAGGGTTACATACGTAACCTGAGACGTGTTTTTTATTGCTTTCAGTTTCAATTTTGCAGTACATGGATATTATAAAGATGTTTGTGAAATTATTGTACTTTTTATTAGAAGGAAGTATAGAACTAAGGAAAGGGGATGTAGATAACTGATGACTTGTTATGCAGTTAAGGTATACAATGAGTGTATATACAGAGGTTAAGTTCATATATACCCCTTTTCCACCAACAAGAACCGGGTGCTGGTTCAGAGCCAGAGCCAGAGCTGGTTCGGAGTTGGTTCGACTGACAAGCTTACTAAGAACCGGTTTGCCTTTCCACCTGCTAGAGAGCCACAACAGAGCCAGATCTTACGTCACTGCATACGTCTCATGTTGCCCAGCAACACTAGTGCGGTAGCGCCAAACACAAACACGCCAGGCTTGTTCGAGATGCATCGGCTTCTCGCAGATCGATCGCCGTATGACATCAAAGCACTGCGAAAGCGATCCAAAAGCACAAGGAGTCGTATGATCTCCAAACACTCCCGCAGCTCCGATCGGTCCGTGTCGCTCCGATGCATCTCGAACAAGCCATCAACAATAACGGACGTTGCGTTACTATGGATGCTCATGGGTTTGCAAAAATACATCGGAATCCAACGCATTTGTGCAGCTCGCCGTAACTTACATAGACGGATATTATAATCAAGCTGCTATTAACTCGACTAGCTGCTATTTAAAAATGGCGGTCACAAGTTTCTATTCGTCTTGTTGGTCACGGTAACCCCGCCCCCAGCCCCTGACGCAAGCGGTTCTTACTTGGCTCTGTTCTAGACCAGCAATGATTTGGTGCTACTTAAGAACCACTTTTCCTGGTTCGGAGCTGGTGCTTTGTGTGTGGAAAAACAAAGAACCGAATTGAAACTAGGCTCTGGCTCCGAACCAGCACCAGCTCTGCCTTGGTGGAAAAGGGGTAATATGGTCATTATTGTATCCTGGGGGGTTCCCCTGCTGATAAACAAGTTCATGCACAAGTGATGCCAGCTTTCAGCAGTAATGTCGTTCCCCAGCATACAAAATCCTCCTTGTCTGTAATAGCTACATCTTCCTATCAAGATTACTTAAACATACAGTACATCATATTATAAAGGTATTTATAATTTCCAAACTAGTAATCAGGAACTTTCCAGAAACACTTGAATGCAGCACACAAGTTCATGCAACCTCAGAAAAGTGTCTGTACACACTTCACTGATCCTCATCTCTCAATCTTGGTCCCACTTTAACATACTCCTACAAGTAATTTTAGATAAATGAGATTTGCTTTTTGAGTATTTGTGCATGAGTTTTTGTGGTGATTCATAATGGGCTGGCAGACATTGCCAAGGCTACAGATGGAAGCAGTTTTTTTGAAAAACTAGATCTATATACATTGACGAGTCAGAGAGTTTTGGTATTATTAAAAGGTTTGTCTCAAAAATGTAATTTAAAATCCCCCCACGCCCTCCTCAACCTTTCAGGTCACCCTGTGAGGATGAGACTCTTCAAAGGAAACTTCCTATCTGGCTCCATTATACACATTGCATGCTTGACTCTCTGCAGAGCGCAGATAGAGTTCCATCATCCTTCACGGATTACCTTAAGCAGCAGCAAGTATCCTGCATTACCCCACTGCCTCACAGAGGGAAGGAGAACACAGGTTACAGGGAAAACTGGGGCAGGTATTCTCATGAAACTCAGGTCCACTTCCCTTTAGGGACAAATGGGGACTATGAGCTATTTTTACTTTTCAACTCTCTGCCAACATCAGCATTAGAAACTGTAGGCTTTCCACCTATTTAATGTCTGCACCTGAGGAGGACTGATTGTTTAGTTTAAATATTTCAAGCAATTTCCTTCCCCCACCCCCTGTTTTCACTTCACAACAAAAACAGGAATATTTTTTCTTTTTGCACAAATGCATCAAAATGAAAAGCAAAGGATGTGCATTAGTTGAGTAATCGGTGCTATACTTACATATTTTTACTTTTATTCTTGTGCTAGTACAGAGACTGATGGGAAATGTAAATGATAGATAGATAGATAGATAGATAGATAGATAGATAGATAGATAGATAGATAGATAGATAGATAGATAGATAGATAATTAACATTAACAGCAAACAAACTACATAGATAGATATATAATAAACATTAACAGCAAACAAACTACATTGTACAGTCAAGTTTCCAGTAACAGAATCCCAGTAAACAAACAAAATACCTCATGGAGCCTGCTTTTCCTCTTTTAAACAGCATCTGAAATTTAAGCTGCCCTGAAGAATGACCCATCGAGGCTGTCTCTGAGGTGTCAACACTTCCAAAGTCATTTATCTCTCATAATGTCACTGCTGTCAATCACAAAGCCAGCTCAAATCTCAGCTATGCTAATGAGAAACGCATTGTTATTCTATGACAAAATCACCCTAAACTATATTCTCAAACTGAGGACTGTTGCTATTTTAAACACATTCAGAACACTATGCACTGTATTCTGTGAGCAAATGAGGATGTATAACTGCACATGCTGTCATTTATTTATTTTGTATACAGTGAAAGTGTCCAATATAGACACAGAGGGTTACTGAGATAAAGATAGCAGTATTCAGCCAGTCGGGTGACCTCAACATGGCAGCCCCCATGAGACGACGCTCATGTAAAATAAAACAGGCTTTTATTAGGGTACTGATATGACTAGTCTTCATCTCATATGTATGTACTGTACAATACTTTAAAATGTTGTTTTGATTAATATCCATTTTTCACTGTAAAACCAAATTCAAAATTAAGAAAAAATATAAATAATAAAAAATGTATGACTGGAAGAAATTATTAGAAAGGTACAGTAAGCGATTTCAGAGAAACACTGTTGATATTTGAACTCAGTCCAAACAAACACACCCCTCTCTTCATTGTTCCGCCCTCAAAATGCACACGCAACACAAGAGTTGATGTCTCTTTGCCATTACTGAAGTAAAGCAAATGAATGCCTATCAAACAATAAAGCGAAGATGACAATCGAACAACACGGAACAAAAAAAATAATACAGTACACAAGTATATACCATACAAGCGTTGTTAGAACACCAGCTCCAAGCAAACAATGACACTCATGTTACTATACAGCATATCTTGGTTCTGTAAAAACAGTAAAACTAATGTTACTCATGTATGAAGCAGAAACAGAACAACCTCAGCTGTCCAGTGCTGGAAAGCTTTTCTAATATTAACCCGGGTTCTAAAGCTCTTGCCTGATCATAACCCTTCTTTTTCCAGTGATATTTCTTTGCCCTTTTCTCTTTTGTGACGTCTCTTAGCCATCTCTCTTTCTACAGTCTTTCTTCAAATCTACCTCCTGCTCACTCTCTCTCCTCCCCCATCATGAGTCGATATGCCCCAACTGCTGATTGGCTTACTGCACCTTTATATGGGCATATTTAATAAAGTAAAAAAATTACATCTACCTATATATTGTTCCCTTTCGATGCAGTGAAAAGAGCAAATTACATGGCGCAAGCCGACTACAAGTGCAAATTTCTTTCAGTAAAAGAGCAAGCGGTGTTTGTTGCAAAATGGCATGCAACGATTGTGGCTCATGCAGGTCTGCCATGCATCTCCCGGATGAGCACTCTGAATGCATCAGCTGTCTGAGGCACGCCCACAAAGAAGCTGCACTTATAGAGACTAGCTGCTCTCACTGTGAGAGCATGAGTCTGGCACAGCTGCAATGACCAACGCTCCTCTTCTGGCGCGAGTGGCATGGCATGGTTTCATTTGGCGGTTCTGAGGGCGATTGTGATGACTTGATGTCTCAATGTCTCTGGCTGCATCTGATGCAGAGGACTGGGCGAACTCCGGTGATGACTCCGCAAACCCAGCGCCTAGAGAGACTGACTCAGCGAGACCTTGGCAGGACTTGGAGCTCTTCCACGTCCTCACCAAAGCTGTAACTGAACTGGGCTTGGACTGGTTGGCTCTGGAAGAGCCCGCCCGCAGCGGCCTCGATGAAAGCTTCCAGCCCAGTTCTATCCGGAAGTCCACAAAGAACTTACTAAGGCGTGGTGCGCCCCCTATTCGGCACGCGTCCACTCATCCTCTTCAGTGGCCCTAACCACAGTTGATGGCAAGGAGGAAAAGGGCTACACGAAGCTTCCTTCTCTAGAAGCTAGAGCATACGCCGCGAGTGGCCAGGCTGGCCATGGACGAGAGGCTCTCTCAGTGGACCCTTCCTGCCTTGAGCTTGGGCCTAACGAGGCTATGTGCTTAAAGTGCTCTCCACGCCCTTTAGAGCACAGATTGTATCGCTCTCTGCTCTCCCCTCCACTGAGGGTGATCAGACACCACATTCACTCTACCCGGTCGTATCCTTTAGGGTGTACATTGAGCACTCCAGACAATCCCGGCAATCGGAGCAGCTATTTGTGTGCTTTGGAGACCGTTCTAAGGGGCTGCCAGCAACGAAGCAGAGACTGTCGATAGTGGACTTGATAACGCTAGCCTACAAGTCCCTGGACTTGCAGTGCCCCATAGGAGTGAGGGCCCACTCCACCAGAGGAATGGCCTCCTCTTGGGCGGTTCTACAGCCTGGGCGTACTGGCCAGGGCCGGAGTGGGGACACTTTTCAGCCCGGGAGTTTCAGGCCTAAGACCGGCCGACTTTTTCCATGGTGGTGGAAATTGGATAAATAAAAACAGTTCAGCTCTTACTATTGTGTAAACACATATTTTCCACTGGGGTAAACTGCACTGAGCGGTTGAATGCGCTCAATCGATCCGCCATGTTTTTTGTTTTGAAAAGTGTCTTATTTTACCCATAATGCATTGCAGTGTAGTCCTACTTTAGATAGTCAGAGTCTTAAGTGCTTTGTGCAACGGTCTGATTTAGATGTCTATCTGAAGTCTGACTATCTACTATATATAAGCCATAGTTAAAGTCTATCTTTGTGAAACCAGCCCCAGAAGGGCATATACCAGGGGTGTCAGACTCAGATTAGGCAGTAGGCCGGATTTGTTGGAATGAGACCTCATGGGGGCCGTCATTGTCATGGTCATTTTTCTGCATGGGTATCATATTGTGGTAATTTACTCCTTTACTACACCCACTTCTGAACAAACAGTACATATTGGTTTATCATGTACTGTCATATACTGCTCTTTCTTACATTAAATAACTTTAATTCATATTGTTTACTCTGGTATCCTCTCTACCTGTCCCTGTTGTCATGGTCTCCTCATTTTCAGGGGGGGACTGCCTTATCTGCTGCTCAGAATATACTAAATTAATTAAGCGGTCATTTTACTGCATACACAGATCAAGCTTGAGTTTTGTTATCAATATTTGCATAATATTTTCAAAGTCTATGAATCGCCATATATTGGGTGATACAAAAAGGCTAATATTTTAATTAAATTTAATATTTTGCTTGTGAATAGGTTGACAACGCTACAACGGTATTAACCGAATAATTACGTTGCAGCGTTGCTAATGCTAATCATTACTAGGCCTATCTCTATTTACCTGTTGCCACTTGAGTTTGTCCTCTTGAAAATAAATCTGTAAGCTTGGCACATTTGGCCGCATCCTCCTCCAATGCCTTTCTTTTTTTACAATCTGGCTTTTTCAGCTCCTCCTGACCTCTTTCTCCCATCCATCCTCCCTGACGCGTACCATTACGGTAGGGCCGGCCCAGCGATCAGTAGCCTACTTGAGAAAATGTTTTGGAAAAGACAGGCTATGGACCCAACCAACTCTATTTGGGAGGGGAGGGGAGAACTCCGTCACATGGTACAACCCTAGCAGAGGCTGTGCGCTGCGGTGTCAGAATGTGTGTAGCCTAATTTAAGAGAAGATGGAATGTAAAAAAAATAAAAATCCTCGACCGGCCCAAAAGTGAAGCGGCCCACCGGGGATTCTCCCGATTACCCACCCTGGGCCTGGTACTGGCCCTTCAGGCACAACTCCTGTCGGTCTAGACCAGGCTCCATAGGGTTTTTCTAGACTTGCTATACCCTGAGACTCCGGTCAGCAAACCCAAGTCTACCTTTTCTGGATATCCTACGTCCCTTATTCTAGTAGTCTGCCTGGGGCACGTATTACGCTGTGCTACTGTGCATTTGCGCGAGTCGACACTGTCGTGCTTCAATCGAGAAAATCTGACCAGATGGCCATGCAGTGCGACTTATAGACAATCGGCCCTGCCCATCTTGGTGGGCTGAAAGGCCATTTGTCTGTGAAATTCACAGACATGAACCAGGCTTCAGGCTTCATTCGGATTAGTATTATTATTTTAGTATTATTTTCCTGTTATATCTGTAAAGCTGCTTTGAAACAATCTGTATTGTAAAAAGTGCTATATAAATAAAGGTGACTTGACTTGACTTCGGAGAAAACATCTCGGGTTATGACTATAACCCTTGTTCCATGAGAAGGGAACGAGACACTGTGTCGTTGAAAACGACTCTTTGGGGACGAGTCTTTTAGCGTGCGCCTCGGAAGTATGAATGAAACTAATCCAATCCTGATTGGTGTTGCGTCATGACGTAACATGTGACGGCACACAAAAGTGACACCAGCACACACACACATTAGCCTCGCGATGAGGCAAGCTGCTCCTAGGCATAGAGGGGCGTGGCAAGACGACGCAGTGTCTCGTTCCCTTCTCAGGGAACAAGGGTTATAGTCATAACCTGAGACGTTCCCTTTCGAGGGAACTCGCACTGCGTCGTTTGGGGAACGAATGCCCACTAGGCCAAGCACCGAAAAAGGCCTGCCCTAGAGTGAAACTGATCTCAGGTACTCAGCTAGGACGAGAGCACACGTGCGTCAGGCGTACTAGGGAGGTGCAGACTATAAACCTGATAAAAGTGTGCGGGGTAGCCCAACCGGCTGCCTTACAGATCTCCTGGAGGGGCACTCCCGAGAGGAGGGCCCTAGAGGATGCCATACCTCTAGTAGAATGAGCCCTTACGGCCAAAGGTGAAGGCAAATTGCGCACCTTGTAGGCCTACTTATGGTTTTTATAGCCGGGAGCCCCTAATAGGTGACCCAAAACACACTACAGTAGGTCCGACCTCCTGCAAGAAGAGGACCTCTCAAGGTAAATACTCGGAACTCTGACTGGCAGCGCAAGGAACCTCTCCTTTTCTGCCGACACATGAGGTGGAGGATAAAATACTTGCAGGACCATGGACCTAGTCATGTTAGATTGCACTTAAGGCATATAGCTGGGTCTCAGATGCAGGATGGCCTTAACTCCGCCGGGGGCAAACCCCAAGCAAGCTGGCGATAATGCCAGAGCTTGGAGAACTCCCAGTCTCTTTAAAGAAATAGCTAAGAGAAAGGCTATCTTGAACATGAGATCCTAGGCGAAGCCAACTGGAGGTATTCGAAGGGAGCCAGGGATATCCCTTCGAGAACCACCGCCAGGTCCCAGGAAAGAGCCCTGGACCTGATTGTTGGCCTTATCCTCCAAATACCATGGAGAAATAGTATGACCAGTTGGTGCCTCCCCAAAGGGCCAACATTTATGGAAAAACATTCCACTTGAGGCCATATAATCTCCAAGTATACAGAGCCCTTGAGATAAGTATGGTTTTGACCACCCCAGATGATAGACCAGCATCTAGGTACTGAGCCCCCTCAGAGGCCAGACCCACAGTTTCCACAGCTCCGGGCGAGGATGGAATATAGTGCCCTCCACCTGAGACAACAGATCCCTCCTCAGAGGAATTTGCCATGGCGGAGCTATCAGGAGTGAAATTAAGTCTGAAAACCATACTCGGGCTGGCCAAAACGGGGCTACCAGAAGAAGACTGATGCCCTCCTGACGGACCCTCTCCAGGACTCCCGGGAGCAGAGCGATCGGGGGAAAAGCGTACAGGCGAAGCCTCGGCCAGGCGTGTACCATGGCATCCAACCCCAGTGGGGCTGGATGAGTGAGGGAGAACCAAAGTGGACAGTGAGACGTCCCTCGAGACGCAAACAGATCAACTTCCATTGGTCCAAACCTCTGCCTTATCAACTCCACCACCTCTGGATGGAGTCTCCATTCCCCGGGCCTCAGCCCCTGCCTCGACAGGATGTCTGCTCCCTGATTCAGAACCCCCGGGACATATATTGCTCTTATAGATAATATTTTCCCTTGGGACCATAAAATGATCCGATGCGCCAATCTGGATAGAGGGCGCTATCTGAGTCCCCCTTGTCGGTTCAGATAAGCTACCACTGATATATTGTCCGAACGTATCAAAAGACGTGGTAACCTTTGATGTCTGGGAGGAAGCTCCTGAACACAGCCAACATCTCTAGGCAATTTATATGCCAAGAATGATGATGGTCCTGCCACAGACCCCTGGCAAAGCGGCCGTGCAAAGCCGCGCCCCAGCCAGTGAGGGAAGCGTCTGTCGAAACAGTTTTCCGGCAACATGACGCCCCTAACACTGGCCCTTTGGACAAGAACCAAGGTTTCTTCCATATTAATAGGGAAGGCATCTGCGCGTAACCTTTATTATACGGAACGGATTCCCCTTGGGGGAAAACCCCTTGGCTTTGAGCCACCACTGAAGGGGCCCTCATGTGAAGCAGGCCCAAAGGAATTATGTTGGATGCCGCTGTCATGAGGCCCAGCAGTCTTTGAAATTGCTTTACAGTGATGGCCTGGCCTAGTTTTATCCTGGACACCATGGCCAGGATGGATTCGATACGCGCGGAGACATACGTGCCCACATCGTAACCGAATTCCATACCATGCCCAGAAAAAGTAGTGGTAAGCATTTTGAACCTGAATCTCCTCAAAGAACGATTCAAAAGCCTTAAATCTAAAATCGGCCTCAGTCCGCCATCCTTCTTTGGAACTATAAAGTATCGGCTGTAAAACCCGGACTCCCTGTCTGGTAGGGGAACACTTACTATGGCCCCTTTATCCAGTAGAGTCTGTACCTCTTGTTCCATAACCCGAGCTTGTTCTGGAACCACTGCAGTCAGTACCACCCCAGCAAACTTGGGAGGTCGGTGACCGAACTGCAATCTGTACCCATATTTTATAATATTCAGGACCCATATAGATATATTCGGAAGGCGTTGCCATTCTTCTACAAAATCTACTAAGGGAACCAGCCCCTCGAGACTGGCCTCGGGTGTTTTTCGAGCACTATTCTCGACCTCCTGAAGCGGAGGACCGGCAGGAAAAAGTCTTTTGTGACCATAGTCGGTGCCCTGTTGCAAGCTTTTGGGGCGAACGCCACGGCGTGCGTTCGCTGGAAATCGATGTGGGCCGAAGCGTCCAGGACGGCGGGACAACATCTTTTTCCCCTAGGGCTCCTGCTGCTAGAACAACCTCGATTGCTCCACAGCGCGGGGGGGGGCAGCCCTCAGAGGTCCGCCCTCAGAGGTCCGCCCTCAGAGGTCCTACACTCCAATTAGGACTTCTTTCCCGAAGCCCTCTTCGCCTGAAGGACGGCCCTCAGGTCACCCTTCTGGCTGGAGGACTTCGGTTGAGAGCGTTTCCTCTGTTGCCAGGCTCCGGCAGGAGGGGCTCTAGAGGCAACGCTCTCTTTTTGCTCTTGCTGATGGGAGGAGCTGTTTGACAGCTGAGGCTGGCCACTTGGACCAGCCCTTCTAGATCCAGATTTAGAGCGGCGAGGGAGATACTGTTGGAACGCTGCTGACTGTTTTTTCGCCTCCTGAAACCTGTCGACGACTGTAGTGACAGCGTCGGAGAACAGGCCAGAAGGTGATAGCGGAGCGTCCAACAGAAAATATTTGTCTTTCTCTTTTATACCGGACAAATTTAGCCACAGATGTCTCTCCGTAGCCACCATAGCTGACATAGAGCGGCCTATGGCACGTGCCGTCTCTTTAGTGGCCCGGAGAAACAAATCTGTGGCTCTTCTCAACTCCGCGAAGTCAGCAGGAGTTGGTCCCTCGCCCTCGTTTAGATCTTTAAAAAGATCAGCCTAGTACGCCTGCAAAATCGTCATAGAGTGCAGGCACGCACCAGCCTGACCAGCCGCCATATAAGCCCGGCCAAGCAGTGCAGAGGTGTCCGTGCACGGTT
The DNA here is from genome assembly GCA_026230005.1 of Gila orcuttii. Classification (NCBI taxonomy): domain Eukaryota; kingdom Metazoa; phylum Chordata; class Actinopteri; order Cypriniformes; family Leuciscidae; genus Gila; species Gila orcuttii. Next base: position 26,844,251 of record JAPDVR010000019.1, on the reverse strand, counting down.
TGTTGGGCAGCACCGGGGCTTTAAGCGAAGATGCCGCATCAGGAGAAAGATAGCTCGCTAAAGCTTCCTCCATCTGCAGCATCTTGCCATAACCCGCCTCTCTCGCACCCACCACATTCGAATAATCATATAATGAATGTGATGAGATACGTAAAGAGTGGGGTTTTTCCCAGGATCTAGAGATCTCTTTATGAAGATCTGGGAAAAACGGTAAGCTCCGGCACTGACATTGTGAACGGTGCTGCAGGAATCTCTCGTCTAGCTTGCTTGCTAGTAATCGCGGGGATCGCGAGCCTGGCCATCATCAGAAAATATAGCCAAGCGGGAGCGCAGCACTCTAATAGGAAGTGCTTCACAGTGTTCACAGGCAGCCCCCTCGAGAGCTGCATGTGCGTGCTGCGCCCCTAAACACACACAACTGATGCGTGTCCCCAGCCGTCAGATATCTAGGGCAGGGGTGCACACACTTAGTGTATTGTTTACTCACCATAATATAGAGCTTTGCACAGACAATACAACACCAAATAAGACAGTTTCACAGAGAGCGCTTGCTGAACAGCGAAAGCTAATGTGTGTGTGTGCTGGCGTCACTTTTATGTGCCGTCACGTTACGTCATGACGCAACACCAATCAGGATTGGATTAGTTTCATTCATACTTCAGAGGCGCAGGCTAAGGGAGCGTCCCCAAAGAGTTGTTTTCAACGACGCAGTGCGAGTTCCCTCGAAAGGCAACTGAGTTTCCCCATAGCTATCAGAGAAGATTTTCTGATGCAATGCTTGTTCCCTTTTTCTTAGGGAACCGAGGTTACATGAGAAACCGGAGCGTTTCTTTTCTGTGTTTTTTCATTGATGTGATTATAATTTCCACCTGTTGTTAATTTTGTTGATTAGTTTGCTTTGGTATTTAAGCCCTGTGTTTTGTTCAATTCATTTGTTTGTTCTTGTCACTTTCATCCGGTTGTTCTGTTCATGGTTTTCTAGTCTGAGTATTCCTAATATTTTTTTCTAGTTTCAAGAGTTTCTAAGTTCTAGTTTAATAAATAAAAGTCACAATTGTTGCGATTAGATCCTGACAATTTTTCATTTTTGTTGCAACCGAAGCTGACAATTATTGTCCTAAAAGCACCCAGATAATGTGATAAAAAACAGCACATACTGTATCACATTACATAAGGATGAGAAGCAACATGCAAAATATTAAATTTAAACAAGTTAATGGCATCAAACTTCTACCTCCGTACCCACAAATGCCTTTGCAAAATTATTTTTCCTTCACCTTAGAAGATTTATGGATATCAAGAGGAATCTGCATGGTTAATTTTCCTCTTCTGTGAGTCCTATTTTTAACACCACTATCACAGAATGCTAAATTTGTTCGATCAAACATCTAATTCTCCTTCTGTGCTCACAAAGGCCTCTTAAAGATTTTATTGACTGAAGAGACTAGAGGGTCTGTCAGATTCAGTATTGCCTTTGAGGGGCAGTTCTCCAGTAAACAGGCATTTCTATTAAGTGGCCTATTACAGCAGCTGTTCGACTGAAGGGGAGTGGGAGGTCGGATCTATCTGACCGTTGAAAGCTCGACAATGGCTCTGAAGACCCAATGGAATGTGAGATGTGTGCAAATCGATTTAAAAAAATAAAGAGGAATTGACATTTGCCCCGAGTCCTTGGGGCCACAAACAGCCACTAGTCTCGGCATGGCAGTCTAAATATGTTTACCTTACAATAGGACACATGCAGTGAGCAATGAAGCTGAAAGCTACTGGCTAGACAGATTGAGTTGAACAGGTTCAGATGTACATTAAAGGTCTTCAGATATTGAATGACAAGTGATCAGAAGTGGAAAGAGTAATAAAATATTCTACTCAAGTAAAAGTACTACTACTTCAATGAAATTTTAATTAAGTACAAGTAAAAGTACCGGTCTAAAAATCTACTCAAGTAAAAGTAAAAAGTAGCTCATTTAAAATTTACTCAGAGTAAAAGTTACTGAGTTACTTTTTTAACAGCGGGGCTGGGGTGGTAGCCTGGAAATACCAAACTCTGCTACTTCGCTTTGCTTCGTAGACAGAGTCTGGAATGGCATAATTGAAAAGTGTTTTCTTTCTCGCGGGGGGCACTTGTCTGAATTATAAAATCATTGGTTACCCGTAAGCCAATCACATAACGCAATCACCTCTCTCGCCAACTTAAACATCACCTCCATTCAAAATGTTTAACAAACACTCTTCTTGTTCGGGCTTCAGTTTGCAAATGCCGGGAATATTCTCCACAACAGAGCGAATTGCATCCCGTGTCTCCATATCCGCGGTCATTTTCGATTTCCCTAACCTAAAATACAATCTTAAACTCGGCGCTTAGCGTCTACGTCACGGCTCTCAGCCCGCCCTCTGTTCGTTGATTGGCCGGCTGTTTTCAGGCCGGAGGAAAACTGAGAGATAGGTCGCTATCTCAGACTGAGTACAGAAGCGAACTGAAATTGAGCGGAAGTACGAAGTCTGACGTAGTCAGGCTAGTGGGGTGGGGGACCCTCCCATGTAGGGTTGTAATGGTATGAGATTTTCACAGTATGGTAACATCTCAGAAAATATCACGGTTTACAGTATTAATCAATTGTTAAATAAATAAACTGTATTATTAAAGTATGGGTATTATTATTATTATCATCAGTTAAAATGACAGTTAAATTAATGAAAACAGGAATTTTTTTTGGTTGAACAAATGCTTTTATTATAACAAACTTGAAATAATTTGTTTGTTTATTAAAATTTCAATAAAACATGTCTAATCAATTAAATTCGATAATTGATAATGAATTAGATTAACAACTTATTTTTAACATTAATAATTTATTAAAATGTTTAAGAATAATATTGTCCTATTAAATGTATTTTATTCAGAAAATTGATGTTTCTTTTTATGATTTAATCCAAATATATTATCAAAAACGGTGGTAATCAAATGTAAATTTAAACTTGTGTCCTTTTATTTTTTGGGGAAGCGCTGCAAAAACAGATTTACTAAATAAACCATGGACAAAAAAAATATTCCTTTAAATAATGTTTAAATAAAATGTATTATTATTGTTGTTATTATTATTATTTTGAGAAGTAGGTTACGTTCTATTGTATGCCTACAATAGTAATATATTTCTGTCATAATTTCTCCTAGTAAAACCGAACTTTTATTTTGACGGGTTGTAGTGAAGACCTGTTTCAAAGTGTATTTGACAATGTTTTTTCTCAAATAAAATTATGAAAATGCTCATTAGGCGTTCTCTCAAAGCAGCTCTGGAAATGTTCATGTATTCATCTCCTCAAATTGTTTGTGAGACGCTGAAAACACCATGAATGTCACGAGTACTTGAGTATGTAGCAGGGTTGTGGACTCGAGTCGCATGACTTGGACTTGACTTGGACTCGAGTCCCAAATTTGATGACTTGCGACTCGACTTGACATAATCAAAGATGACTTGCGACTCGACTTAGACAACAATGACGCACTTTTGGCACTGAGTCAGAGAGCGCGTGATAGAGTGCGTTCAGCAGCGCTTGTCAGTTGTCATTTATCACACGTTCAGACAGTTTTCAACCAAATAATGTTTTTTTATTTTCTTTTTCAGGCATTTAAATACACAAGTACAAGCGAATCATTTATAATTTGAGAAAAAGCAAACAAACTGATATCTAAGTTAGCGGAAATAAATAGGCTACCAAACCTTTCAAATATAATTTTGAGACATGTTTTTTTTTTTCCACAACAAACGCACATTTTAGCCCTATAGGTAACTATAAAGTCTTCTCCTTGTTCACCAGCCACTCACTTTCATGTCGTTCGGGAGAAATGGATGGATTTATGTTTTGTAGGCTAAATGACAGGCCCGCTTGATACGTCGCCGTGGAAATAGGAATGTTCTACTGTCGCGTTAACAAAATAATTTAACCAGGGACTCAATATTTTAAACTTAATGTGTAGCAAATCACGATTAATTTTCCCAATGAACAGTTACTTTTATTTTTAAATCTGCATTGCCACATTCTCTCTCACACACATACAAAATGTGTAGCAGTTATTTCTATTAAATGATTTTGCCTTTGTTACTGGGTTACCAATAAAATATTTTTTTTCACTGCCTTTTCCTTTTTTTGTCACACGCAAGAAAAATCCCTAAATTGAACTGAGATAGATGGGTGCCCTTAGTGAAAATTTTATCGCAATAAATATGAAATTAAACAAGTCATGAACATATTTTAAAAGCCTTCCTGATATAAATTATATACATTTAATTTTTCTATAGTAATTAACACTGAGACACTAATTTGTGCAAAAAGCACTAATGACTTGTTTAAGACTTGAAGCTTAAACTCGAGGACTTGCAACTTGACTTGGACTTGCCTGTCTTGACTCGGGACTTGACTTGGGACTTGTCTGTCTTGACTTGGGACTTGACTTGGGACTTGAATGCAAAGACTCGAGACTTACTTGGGACTTGCAAAACAATGACTTGGTCCCACCTCTGGTATGTAGTAGACAAACGCAGCTCAGCAGAACAAATAGGGTTAGGCCTGGGACACACTGGCTGCGTGGCGTAAGCGTGGCGTTTCTGTTGCGTGTCAGCTGCGTGGGGGCTGCGTCGCGTTTTCTGTGTCTTTGCACATCAGAAGCGTGTCTGACGCGGCGCTGCTGACACGCATCACCCTTGTTCCACATATGGGAGATAGATGTGCAAGCCCTATACTTCGTGTTAAGCATAAATATAAAGCCTACTGATAAAGACACTGTCAGCACAGCAGTATTGACAGCAAAATAGACTACAGAATATGTCATTCTGTATTGACAGGTGCAATATTTGAAAATTGATAATTAGACCTATTTATTTATTTATTTATTTTAAAATTAGGCCTATATTTATATCTAAATTTTGTCAAAAATGTAATTTATTAATATGTATTCGTGTACAAAATAACATATAAACATTTTTTCCTATTCTATTTTGCCTGGAAACGCTTCCAACACGCTTGCGTGTCGCGTGAAAAATGGCGTCGGTTCTATTTCTAGCATGCACGCGTTTTCCGCGCGGCTCATGCCGCGCCTGAGACGCGCGTGTCACGCAGGCAGTGTGCAAGCTCTAACCTGTTAACATGGGAGCCGAAATAAAAACGGACACACCACGCAGCTGAGACGCGCACGCCACGCAGCCAGTGTGTCTCCGGCCTTAGGCTATATATGTACATGCAGTATTTTTGTGCTTATCTTAAATATTCACAGACCATGCGTCGATTGGATTTATTCCACAGTTCTACTTTCCATGTATTCATCCATCCATTATTTTGCATGTTTTACGTGACATCTGCATTATGTGAATTCCATTTTCATGACTGGATTCCGGGATTCCCTTTGCATCACGTAAATCGGGACATACCTTTATCTGCAGGAGGGATGGTGTCCTATATCCTCTTTTTGCAGCCACTTTGCGTCCACATTTTTTGCAAATTGGATATCTATCCTCGAGCACAACCACGCTTTTTTTCTACTTTTCATACTGGCCATAATTCGCTTGGCGCTTCGCTTTCAGCTTCAGCTGGGTCTGCGTCACCTTTTTTGCCTGTTTGTTCTTCAATCAATTCAGTAGTTTCCGGAGTGTGTGATTTTTTTTTTTTTTTTCTTGTATTATTATTTTTTACTCAGTAACGGATATGATTTCAAATGTAGCAAAGTACAATTCTTCAAAGAAAACGTACTTCAGTAAAAGTAAAAGTACAGATTTTAAAAAATACTTTAAAAAGTAGAAGTACACAAAAAAACTACTCAATTACGTAACGCGAGTAAATCTAATTCGTTACTTTCCACCTCTGCAAGTGATGTGCCACATTTGTCTTGAAGTATCAAAAACTAATATGAGAAAAGACCAGTCTGATGTCCTTAATGTCCATCATCACATCAGTAGGTTTCTCTGAGGGGAAGGACGCCCGTTTACATACAAAAACAAGGTCGAGGGTGTCAAAACCTCGAAAGTTGAGCCACAGTCTCCTGACAAGCTTTATAATTGACAATGACAACTGGTTAGTGCTGGTAACTGCAGGCAACAGCCCTCCACTGAGCTGACTGCAGTTTATTTAGGGGGAAAATGCACTCAGAATACAATAAAAGCAGTATCATCTATTTCCACAGTGATCAAAATGGTTTATGTCAGAGGAAACAAAAAGGCTAAATGTTTAAAATAACACCATACAGGCATTTAAAATCAACATGAAACTAAAATGTAATTAATTTATTACATTTCATAATATTTTATCAAAATTTGCTGACCTTTTCTGCATACATCTTACTTTTCATACCTCTCCTTTCAACCATTTGCCATTAAATAAACTAGTGCAAAGTGCCCGTGCAAAATCAGTTTTTGTGTGTTTTTAGTAATTGTTGGTTTGGTGTGTTTGAGTACTCATTGTTACAATGAAACAGCAAAAGTCCAGTAATATTTTTATTTGTGCATGGTAGAAAGCAAATACTGATACTGACGTAATGACATACAATAAATTTTGAAAATTGAACTACACGATTCAGGGAGCAGGCTACACTGTGAACTCAGAGAAAACTATACGCTTGAGCAAACAGTTTGTGAATAGGCTGATACAAATGATGGCCCTGAAAGAGACTGTGAACGCATTGAATAGGATATGTTTAGTTGGTGAATAGCATATGCTACTATTACACAGTAGCGATAATGTATAGTGCACCAGAATAAAATATAATATTCAGAAGTAAACAGTGTAGCTGACTTACAGATTCAGTTAACGTCCACAAATGAATAAGCGCGACGATTCAGGGAGCAGGCTACACAGTGAACTCCGAGAAAACGCTACTTAAGCTCCGCTGCTTTCTTCGACTCTCTCTGTCTCTGGTCTTAAGGTGTGCTCACTCAGTGTGAGAGGGGGAGTGGCCAGCGGCTAGAGCGGCAAAAGCCAATGTGTGCTTCTTTTACCGATATATTTAACGATATATTTTGCATTTCTAATCCAAACAACGTCAAACTTGGCACTGCACTTACTCGTGCCCATAGAAAGACACCTGTCAAGTTTGAAATCCATCAGACTAACAGTTCAAGAGATATGTGAATAACAGACACACACACACACACACACACACAGACGTTCCTGTAATTTATAGATAGATACACAATAATAATACTAATATTTAATAACAATACTACTACTACTAATAATAATAATAATATTAATAATAATAATGTTTATAAACAAACAAAGTAAACTTTTTTTAATGTAGTGTTAACTTTTAAGGTCCACTGAAGTGCCTTGAAACGCGCAGCTTTGTATGATGCGTTGACATATTGAATGTCTCCTCCCTCTTTTCAAATAGCCAATAGCGTTTAGTTTACCTCACCTGCTCTGCGTACTTGACAGCACCATGGAAGCGAATCAGAGCGCTGATGATACATTGGATTCATTCAATAGTAGAGGTGTGAATAAATTCTAGCCATTTCATTCCTAGACAATGTACAGTTGGGAATAAAAAACGAAACACTGGTTTGAACATTGGTCAGTAAAACAGATAGTTCTACCAGAAAGACACAGGAGGCAAAATGATGTAACAAAGCATACATTTATTAACGGCCCAGCAAGCAAGTATTGTGATATAAAGTTCTTTGGCGTAGGCCACGTCGGTAACTTGCAATCCGAGGGTAACGGATTCTGCATTTCCTGCCTAAAGATGAAGGCAGGGGCGCAGCCGACCCCCTGGGAGGTATGGGAAGGGGACCATCCTGTTGGTGGTGGGGAGGATGGAGGTGAATGTTGGCGTCAGCATCTGCAAAATCAGACATGTGTAAGTACCAATCTTTTATACGACAAGTATTAGAACACAATTGGTTAGATGAGAAAGTAATAAGTGACGTAACAATTGAGTCTTCCTGGCAGAACTTACGCTAAAGCTTCCATTTCCAAACTCCCACCACTGGTAAATTTCACTGTGTCAGGGTGTTCAAACAAACAGAGCAATGTTGAAAGTGCCACAGAGCCACATACTGTGTATACTGTATTTATACTCATCCGTCCTTCGGATGAGACGTTAAACCGAGGTCCTGACTCTCTGTGGTCATTAAAAATCCTAGGATGTCCTTCAGAAAAAGAGTAAGGGTTTAACCCCAGCAGCGTGGCCAAATTTGCCCAATGGCCTCTGTCCATCATGGCCTCCTAATCATCCCTATATACTCATTGGCTTCATCACTCTGTCTCCTCTCCACCAGTAAGCCGGTGTGTGGTGGGCGTTCTGGTCCAGTATGGCTGTCGTCGCATCATCCAGGTGGATGCTTCACATTGGTGGTGGTTGAGGAGATTCCCCCTTCCATATATAAAGCGCTTTGAGTACCTAGAAAAGTGCTATATAAATGTAACAATTATTATTAATTATTATACTTTTTGGTGAAAATAAGGACAAACGGCTTACTTATATTTGCCTCTGCAGATTAAAGTTGGATAAGAGAATATATGTCACCACTGAATACTTTGCAGCCCACACCTGTTGACCTTCCTTCCTCGTGACAAACACAGAGCTAACCTGTGTGTGTGTGTGTGTGTGTGTGTGTGTGTGTGTGTGTGTGTGTGTGTGTGTGTGTGTGTGTGTGTGTGTGTGACTTACAAGGCTCTTTAATTAGCCAATCATGTGCTTGGGTTTGTGTTCACACTGACAAGCTCCAATAGAGGGTATAATAACTAAACCAATCAAAAGCACCATCCCATATTAAATTGAATCTATACCTATTTAATCTAGGGAAAAATACATAAGGCAGACAGAAAATGCTTGAAAAAACTATTTACTTTTTATTTGAGTGTATATACTGTAACATTTGCTAATTAGTGGTTTTGTCTGGCTTGAGCAAGAAAATCAGGCATACAAACCATCTGTTTGGGGAATCATTTATGGAATTCAAATCATTTAGTTATTAATGATCTGGTAATTTGGAGTTTTATTATTGTCACATAAATATAAAAAAAAATCTCAAAACCTATATTACTTTAACACATTGCTGAATATAAATGTATATTCATAGCATGCTTTTTTTATTATATCACATTTTAAAACAATAAATATTTTAAAATAACGATGATTGATTATATTAATTATTACTTTAATTATAATATTGTATTACATACATTTTATTATTTTTATATAATGATTAGTAAACATGAAAATAATAAAAAATAATGTATAATCTATTAATTAAAAAAATCGTGCGGTGCGGTCCTTGTGCTAATCTTTGCGAAGTCTTTCAATTCCTATGGGACATAAAAAAGTTGCATACTTATAAAACGTATAAGTACTTTGTTCAATGTATTTCATTTGCTATGAATAAAAGCAATTGTCAAATAAAATTATGTACAAGACAATCACTGTCAAAACTCGTAACTCACTGCAGAGAGTTCTGGGTAGCATGCAACACATCAAGTGATTTTAAGTTAACTCTGTAGAGCCTTTTCTCTGGGCACCTTCATTCATGGCTTAATGTTACACACTCATGCAACAAATCACTCCAAGAGACTGAAATATCCAGAGGAACATTTTAAGAGCATATCCATGCATTTATAAATATGTAAGTAAAGAATTTGCATAATATTCATACTGGAGAAGTGATTACATTATGCTTGTCAGATCAACCAGCGCTGCTAATGGAAAATTAATGTCTGCACATGAATCCGTTTTGATGACTTGATGAAGGTTAAAGGATCAAGCAGACCGACTGGGATAAACAAAATCAGCACTCCCCATGTTAGTGCAAAGATTAAAATTACTGAACATAACTAAAAAGCACATCTGACTGAAATACATCCAATTTTGTGGGCTATATTTTTCAGTTTGAAGAAGTGGTCTTTAAGAGTGGTCTTAACAACCATGCCAACAAACTCAACAGGGGAAAAGTGAAAACTGAAACAAAGTCCAAACTGAGTTTGATTGTGACAGTATGCCCCCTCCCGGAAAGCACGACCTCGCACCGGCAGATGGATGGAGGCTTACCTGGAGGACGAAAAACCACGAGAGGGCCTAAAAAAAAACTCCAGGGTGGTGCAGAAGCTGGTGACAACCAGGGGATGGTCTTGATCAGGGAAGAGCAAATGAAGACCCAGACCACAGCCAGGACTGTGTTCCATGGTGGCGTTGCAGGCATAGAGGGAGAAGCCATGGTGTGAAGAGTCCCAATGCCACCATGGGGATGACCGGAGGTGACAACGGTGATGGAGTTGGAGCCCACTGTGTAGCATGAGAGCCAATGAATCAGAGAGACACCGAAGACCTAGCTGGTCGCGATGGAGCAACAGCAACAGCCCCCTGAGGTTGAAGCATGGATCCGATTCCGGAGGGCAGAGGCTGAGCTGAAGCGGCTGAAGGCAGAGGTGGAGCCGGAGCCTGAGGGAGGGCGGAGCTTGCCGAAGCCGAAAGGATGGAGGGCAGTGAATGGCCCGCAAGTCCATGGCGAAGGTGGTGCGATGTTCGACCCAGGTGGAGCCGATGGTCAGAGGGAGCCCGATGAGGCCAAATGGCCGATGGTCACTGCTGACATCGAGGGTGGAAGGAGCATAGGCGCAAGAGCCTAGATGACAGGTCGAGGTGGAGCGGAGCACACAGAGGCTGAAGGCAGAGCCACGGGCTCCTCATGTCCAGGAAGAGGTGGCTCCCAACAGGTCCAATGTGTTGACTCACCACTGAAAGGAGGCACTGAGGGACTAATGGGAGGTAGCGATAACTGGGTGGCAGGAATGGCTGGGTACTGGAGAAGGGACTGCAGAGACAAACAGATACTGAGGAAACATAAGTTTATTAGTTGTGTTTTGAAGAGGTGGTGGGAGAGGGATGTTGGGCATGACTCAGTATCACTGCTTGTGGTGGGCTCATGCTGCCAATCCTCGCAGTCTGGGTGGTCTTGCCTGGGCACTGGGTTGTGAGTGGGACCAGGGTTGTTGTCGACGGGTCCGACAGTGAGTGGCGATCCACAAGACACCAGCACCCACTTCACAAATTCCATGGGACTCCCTCGAGGACCCTCAGACTCCAAACGAGCACAGGCAGTTGTCCGGGAAGGTTGCCACAGGAAGTAGCAGGGAGGTCGATGGTGAGAAAAAAAAGGAAAAAAAGTTAGAAAACACGCGCACACACACACACACACAAAGCAATTCTAAAATACGCCGCTCATCTTATCTGGGTCAGGTCTTCTGTCATAATGCTGCGGTGTAGAACGCATATGACCACGATGATAAAGGCAAAAGGCGGTAATTATGTCACAATCCCAGTTCCGTCTTTTTTGTATGGATTTTTATGTTGAAGTGCCTTCTCTGTTCCCCTTCGAGGGAACTCGCACTGCGTCGTCGTCGTGATGACACTAGGGGAATGCCCCCAGCGTAGCGCGTCTGAAGCATGAATGAAATCTGTCCAATCCTGATTGGTGCTGCGTCATGACGTAGTAGATGACGGCATAACCGGAAGATACAAAGGGACGCCCAGCACACACACACATTAGCTTTTTTGCTCTTCAGCTAAAGCGCTCTGTGTGATCTGTTCGTCCTATTTATTGTTGTCTGTCCCATATATATTTGCAGTGACATCAAGCACAATATATAAGATGTCTAGCGAGCGATTTAGACAGTGTGTGCATCCGTGTCCGCGCTACATTACGGGCACGGACACACACCAGCTGTGTGTGTATTGTCTGGGCGCGCAGTACGCTAGAGCGGCTCTCGAGTGAGCCGCTTGTAGCGAGTGTGAGAAGCTGCCGCTCAGGGCTTTGCGCTCGCGGCTGGCCGTGTTTGATTCAAGCGGCCAGGCTCGCGAGCCTCGCGGTTCTGGGCAGATCGTGGGGCTCGCAGATGGATCTCTCAGGGGGACACGGGACTGCTACGGCATCTTCCCGGTCCTCGTCTGAGGATTCAGAGGTTCTCCCGCCCCGTGCGGAAGCCCGCGAAGCGGCTTCTTCCCGCGAGGCGGAGGACCCGATGTTTCAGTTATCTGGATCTGAGTCAGATAATTTAAACATCGAGGTGGGTGATGTGGACATTGATCAGCCACTTCACACGCCAGCTCAAGAGGAGCTAGTGGAGGTTTTGACCCCCGCTGTGGCCAAACTAAGAATTGATTGGCCACAAGAAGAATTACAGATCCAGCCACCAAGCAAACTGGATGAGAGATTTTTTAAGCGCAGGTCTCAACCTCCACGCCGGGGCCTTCCGTTTTTTCCTGACTTGCACAATGAGTTGTGCAAGTCATGGGTGAAACCGTATTCAGCCAGGCTCTCCAATCCCCCAGTACTTGATTTTGCTAACGTGTTGAGGGCGGCTGAGCTTGGTTATGGGACAATGCCTCGGGTAGAGGAAGCTATCGCGAGCTATCTTTCTCCCAAGGCCGCATCGTCCCTTAAGGCCCCGGTACTGCCCACTAAGCCATGCCGCGATACATCCGCGCTGGTGGGCAGGGCTTATATGGCGGCTGGGCGGGCTGGTAGCTGCCTGCACACCATGGCGGTGTTGCAGGCCTACCAGGCCGACCTCCTCAAGGAGCTTGATGAGGGTGAGGGTCCCTCTCCTAGGGATATCACGGAACTGAGGAAGGCCACTGACTTGTCCCTCCGCATCACCAAGGAGACGGCCCGTGCCATCGGCCGCTCCATGGCTGGTTTGGTGTGTGTGGAGAGGCATTTATGGTTGAATTTGTCGGGGATGAAGGAGAGAGAAAAAACATTTTCTCCTAGACTCCCCGATTTCACCGTCTGGCCTCTTCGGCGGCGCGGTTGATACCGTTGTCGGGAGGTTTCAGGAGGTTAAAAAACAGTCGGCGGCCTTCCAGCAATACCTCCCTCGCCGTTCTGGCTCCTCGAGGAAGGCTGCCTCTAAAGGGCAACCTCGGCCGCCTGCCAGCTCCTCGCATCGACAGGTGCAAAAAGAGAGTGTCGCCTCCCGCGCCCTTCCCGAGGGAGCTTGGCAAAGGAGGCGGCGCTCTCGCGGTAAGCCTTCCGAGCCTAAGGTCGATCTGAGAACCGTCCTTCAGGCAAAGAAGGCTTCCTCCAAGCGGTCCTAATTGCGGCCGGACCGCTGAGAGCTGCATGGCGATGGTCTCCAGAGTGAAGCTAGGCCACAACCTCACTGTGAAGCAGTTTCAGAGACTGCTGAGGCTTATGGCAGCAGCTTCCAACATCATACCTTTTGGCCTGCTACACATGAGACCCCTACAGTGGTGGTTGAGAGCCAAGGGGTTTTCCCCGAGGGGAAATCCATTCCGTATGATCAGGGTAACGCGCAGATGCCTTCGTTCCCTTGTCATGTGGAGGAAGCCTTGGTTCCTGTCCCAGGGACCAGTGCTGGGAGCATCATGTTGCCGGAAAATCGTTTCAACAGATGCCTCTCTCACTGGTTGGGGCGCGGTCATGGACGGCCGCTTTGCGAGAGGTCTGTGGGAGACCCGGCATTTTTCCTGGCACATCAATTGCCTGGAAATGCTGGCGGTCTACAAAGCTCTGAGGAGTTTTTTCCCGGACCTCCGCGGCCACCATGTCCTGATACGCTCGGACAACATGTCTGTAGTCGCGTATCTGAATCATCAGGGGGGTCTGAGGTCGCGCCCTCTATGCAGATTGGCACACCAGATCCTTCTGTGGTCCCAGGGGAAACTGTCGTCTCTCAGAGCGATGTATGTCCCCGGGATCCAAAATCAGGGAGCAGACGTCCTGTCGAGGCAGGGGCTGAGGCCCGGGGAGTGGCGACTCCACCCCGAGGTGGTGGAGGCCATGTGCGTGAGATTCGGCCCAGTGGAAGTGGATCTGTTCGCGTCTCAAGAGACGTCCCACTGTCCACTGTGGTTCTCTCTCAGGTATCCAGCTCCGTTGGGGCTGGACGCTATGACACAGACGTGGCCGAGGCTGCGTCTGTACGCATTTCCCCCGATCGCTCTGCTCCCGGGAGTCTTGGAGCGGGTCCGCCGGGAAGGGATCAGCCTACTTTTAGTAGCACCCCGCTGGCCGACCCGGATATGGTTCTCGGACATTGTAGCACTGCTAGACGGCCTCCCGTGGCAGGTCCCTCTGAGGAGGGATCTGCTGTCTCAGGCAGGGGGCACAATATTTCACCCCCGGCCAGAGCTGCGGAACCTCTGGGTCTGGCCCCTAAGGGGGCTCGGTACCCAGAGGCTGGCCTGTCAGCAGATGTTGTCGAGACCCTACTCAGCTCCAGGGCTCCTTCCACCAGGAGACTGTACAGCCTAAAGTGGAATGTGTTTTCCACTTGGTGTAGAGAGCGTGAGGTGGACCCAGTTAACTGCCCAGTGGCTTCAGTGCTGGAGTTCCTCCAAGATCGTTTCTCCGCCGGTCTTACCCCGTCCACACTTAAGGTGTATGTGGCTGCCATTGCGGCTTTCCACTCGCCCATAGGTGCTGGGCCCTTGGGAAAGCACCATATGGTTGTACGTTTCCTCCGTGGGGCTCGGAGAATGAGGCCTGCGGCTCACTCCAGAGTCCCAACTTGGGACCTGGCGGTGGTTCTTGAAGGGTTGGCTGAGGCCCCCTTTGAACCACTGGAGTCGGCTGAGGCAAAGAACCTGACCTTCAAGGTGGCCTTTCTCCTTGCCATCACCTCTCTGAGGAGGGTGGGGGATCTCCAGGCCTTGGCCATAACGCCAACTTGCCTGGAGTTTGCCCCTGGCGGTGTCAAGGCCATCTTGCATCCTAGACCGGACTATGTGCCCAAGGTGCCGTCTAGTGTGGCACGGTCGGTGGTTCTTCAGGCCTTCCATCCTCCACCTCATGGGACGGCGGAAGAGGGGAGACTTCACCTGCTCTGCCCAGTCAGAGCCCTAAGAGTTATTTGGAGAAGTCTTCTCAGTGGAGGAAGTCAGACCAGTTGTTGGTGTGCTTTGGTTCACCCAAGAAAGGGCTGCCTGCATCTAAACAGACAATCAGAAATTGGATTGTCCAGGCTATAGCCACGGCTTATCAGGTGCGCAGTTTGCCTTCACCTATGGCCGTGAGGGCACATTCCACCAGGAGCATGGCCTCCTCGGTGGCCCTCCTTTCTGGCGTCTCGCTTCAGGAGATCTGCGAGGCGGCCGGGTGGGCTACCCCGCACACCTTCATACGTTTCTACAGTCTGCAACTCCCCGTGACGCCTGGCGCCAGAGTGCTCTCGTCCTAAGTGTGCCTGGTCTTCCAGCTTCACACTAGGGCGGGCGTGATTACGGTGTGGCATAGTGGGCATTTCGTTCCCCTAGTGTCGTCACGACGACGACGCAGTGCGAGTTCCCTCGAAGGGGAACGTCTCGGGTTACGACTGTAACCCTTGTTCCCCGAGAAGGGAACGAGACACTGCGTCTCGTCGCCACACCTATCATGGTCAGAGCGCTTGCTTCATCGCAAAAGAGCTAATGTTTGTGTGTGCTGGGCGTCCCTTTGTATCTTCCGGTTATGCCGTCATCTACTACGTCATGACGCAGCACCAATCAGGATTGGACAGATTTCATTCATGCTTTAGACGCGCTACGCTGGGGGCATTCCCCTAGTGTCGTCACGACGACGACGCAGTGTCTCGTTCCCTTCTCGGGGAACAAGGGTTACAGTCGTAACCCGAGACGTTCTCATTGTTTCCATGTTCTCTTCCTGTTTCGTCATTGAACACACCTGCAGTTAATTATCTACTCATTGTTCTGTGTATTTAAGGTCTTGGTTTTCAGTTATGTTTTGCTATCGTTGTATTCTCTTCTCTGTGGTGGATCATTTTTGTGTTTTAGGTCAGATGTTCCTGTCTTCTCATGTGGAGTTTTGTCATTATAAGCGAGCGAGTGGATTCTCTCTGTACCTCGTCTCTTAGCAAAAGTTTAATAAATACACAGGCAATAATCCACATGAAGAGAAAAGAGAACAGCTTACAACATAAATATAAATCTGCTTTATTTTCTATCTGTATATAGCAGGGTATTGCATGCCATATGCCTATACAGCTAACCATGACAAAAATCTGGTGAAGATTAAAAAGTTTTGGTCCAGAGAAGAGAGGGAACAGGCCAAATTAAATTATGCAAACAGTTTACACAATACTTGTACAGAATATCTCAACACTTTAATATTATTATAGTTTCTGAACAACATTGACATAACAATTTTAAACAAGACTTACTATCTAGATTTACACCAGCAGTCAACATGACAAATAAACCATGCAAATAAAAATGATTACACATTTAGAAGCCCATATAAAGCTTGAGAGATACAGATATTGCTAAAGTATCATACATGTACATAATGTACTCGCTGTTCTCTCAGTTTTGAATATAATAGGTTTACCTAGCAAGCAGCTTCTCCTATTCAATAATATACTAAATTCTTTTATAATGCTTCTATCATCAAAATTTCAATGGACGTAAACAAAAATTCTTCTAGATATAACTTGCAAGCTCTTTGCTAAATTCAAAGATTGCATGGTCTAAATTACTGCATGCTAATAAACAATAACCAAAAATGATTACAAATAACTATTGCAACTACTATAGTGCTGGCACCTAAACAACCTGCCACTGGTTCTCCATAACTTTGGAGAGCTGAACAATGCAACCTCACAAAACCAGGCCAAAATAATCAAGACATTAAAACATGCTAATGAGCTGTTTAGCATTTTAATGAGGAGAAGAAGTGTTGTTGTTCTAGAAAAAAAAAAAAGCCCAGCCCAGACTAACACAATATGATGCTAAAGTTATGGTGAGAATAAAAGTAATCCTCAAATGTTAAATGTGTGTAGTTTTAATGTTAAAATTACGGTGGCCGAGAGAGCTTAACACGCTGAAACTGAAGAAAACACATGCGAATAGAAAAACACCCACAAATTAAGAAAACATCTTCATTAGTTTCACAACAAATGTGTGCTCCAAATACTCACAACACAACCAAATGCGCTGCAAATAGCACAGACCACAAAGGAAACGTTTTCAGGTGATCCCAATAAGTGACGAACCCGGCTGGGACATGTCCTAATATGTCCTACTCCCTTCAAAGGGCAGACGGTAGAGCCATTGAAGTGGGGACTTTGAAGGGAGCACCATTGTGTAGCTGTTTGGAACGCACATGATGAAGGGAGCAAAGAAAGACAACGTAATTTCCTCATTATTTTCACCTAGGATGTTTCCTTGCCATGACAACGCAGCACGGTGTCCATCAGCTGAATAGCTGTTATTAGCAGAAATAACTTATTATTGCTGTTAACAAATAAATATACATTTTATACAAAAAATGTTTTTAAAATATGCATTATATATCTGTGTGTGAGTGTCTCAACTTCAAAACTCATCTCATCTTTGGACCATGCATTACCTAACATTTCTTGTGAAACTTATTTAAACATAACATGACAACATTTGTACAATGTAATTGATGTATAGACATTTTAACATCTTTCCCTCATGTTCTTTTTCTCTATCTTTTTTATTTATTTATTTATTGGCCTCACGCGATTCAACCATGTCATGAATGAAGATGTCCGAAGGTGCATGGGCGTGGCGCCCATAGTTGATAAGATGCTTGAACAACACTTAATTAAATTTGACAGTGCCTCGCCACATTGAGAGGATGGCCAGCAGATCAAAGAAAGAGGACCAGAAAGTAGAGAACGACCCACCAAGTGCCATGCTACCCGTGTTAGCAGATATGCTAACTAAACATGAGGCTTCTTTTATGACTAAGTTCCAGGCGGAATTTAACACAGCGTTCTCCAAACTTGAGGCGCGGGTTGATCAATTCCAGAACACCTTACTCGATCATCAACAGCGTCTCTCGTCGCTGGAGACAATTGCAGACTCCACGAGTCAAGACATGAAGACCATGGAAGCCGAGCTGGCCGCGGTATCCGAAGCCAATGCTAAGCTACAGGCTAAGCTCGTTGACCTGGAAGGCTGCTCGAGAAGAAACAACATAAGTATAGTGGGCCTCCTAGAGAACATTGAAGGTGCTTAACCTACGGCTTTTTTCTCTCGAGTTCTAGTGGAGGTTCTCGGCCACCAAATACTGAACTCTGCCCCTGAACTCGACCGCGCCCACCGCTCCCTAGCCCCAAAACCATCAAGCACTGTCATTCGCTTCCTTAAGTTTCAAGAGTGGGAGTTGGTTGTGCGTGAAGCTCGACGGCTACGGGACAAACTGAACTACAAGGGCTCTCAGATCCATATATTCGAGGAATACTCTCCTGAAGTGACCGAACAACACTCTGAATATTGCCGGGCTGTAATGAAGCAATTATATGACCTGGGCCTTAGACCGACTCTCCTTTTCCCTGCCAAGCTGTTCATCAGGCCCGAAGTCGGACCGCGACGCCGCCTTCCTTCCCCAAAAGCCGCTCAGGACTTCATTGCTTCCCAGTGTCGAAGCAGTTCGGGGCCCACGGAGGATGGATAACTTGCCTAGCGCCGTGGCGGCTGAGATAAATCTGCACGAATGGCTGGTTACTGCTTGCCTCACTCCCTTTCTAAGGGCTACTGTAACTTGAGCGCCCTCGGCTGCGGACCACTGTCAGCTCCTGGCCTTGCTTCACTGTTTGCTGAGCCAGTGAGATCGTTCCAGGACTCATAGCTATAAAGGGCTAAAGCTACCACATACTTTCTGTGTTAATGTTACCCCTAGCTTCTCTTATGGATATCTGTACAATATGTTCCACACTTTAATGACTCCATAGCCCCGGTTGGTATGACTAGCTTTCAGCTGGTACACTTGATTTGACTCTTCGTTTGCCCCGGGCGGGACCGCTGTGGACCAATGCATAGTGTAGTAATGCACTTCAGCTATGCTTATGTGATTATAAGTGTGTGCGCGCGTGCGTGTGTGGGTATATGTGTGTGCGTGTGTGTGTGTGCACGAGCTACATCCTTTTGCAGCCTATCACTGTTTGATTTTATGGTTGATGTTAGCATTTTTGTTAAGCTTTGTTGACGGATACTGGAGAAAGATGCTGTCTGATTAGCATTTAGCTGTGCCCCCCTTTTCAAAGCCATTGTGACAACGCAGGCACCTTTTTTGTTATCATACAGCCTCATCTCAGTGACGAGGCTGAGACCTCTAGCACTGCATCTTGTATCCGCTATGCTGCCGAGAAGTTGGCCTGTTACTTCTGGTACTGTTCTGACATTGGACTATTTTGCTGTTTATGGGAGTTGGGGACACTAGGAAGCCATGCGGAAATGCAAGAGGCACACCGTTGTGCAATGGACACTTGGAATATGTTTTTTTATCTGGGGTTTTTCATGCCAGAGGTTTCTGTGTGTGTGTGTGTGTGTGTGTTTTTTTCTTTCTTCCCGGTTCCTCTTCCCGCGACCCCAACGGTCGTTTTGTTGTCGTCGCTGGCAAATTGCAAAACACACACGTCATTTTGGCCAGCGTTTACGGCCCTAACTGGGATGACTGCTCATTCATATCCAAATTTTTCACATTGCTACCAAACATCGAAAATCATCATATAATCGTGGGCGGGGATTTTAATCTGGTCCAAGACCCCATACTGGACAGATCGTCGAACAGAGCGTACTCTTTAAACAAATCTCGCATGACTTCGCCAAACGACTTGGCCTCACCGACCCATGGAGGCACACATCCCCCATGACCAAGACATTCTCTTTTTTTTCTCACGTGCACCATACCTACACATGCATAGATTTCTTCCTCTTGGACGATAGACTGCTCTCCATGATTAAATCCAGCGACTACCACAGTATCGCAATATCGGATCACGCACCAACTTCCCTTGACCTATACTTACGTGCTCACTCTAACCCCTTCAGGCAAATACGCGGCCGACCCGGAACCTACCTTTTACAGAGAACGTCTTGGACTCCAGACAGACTTTGATCTCTTATCTACGAATAAAGCCAAGCTTCGTCTGCTCAAATCTAGACAGAGTTTTTTTTTTTCGAATCGGGGGACAAAGCTTATCAGGCCAGAGCCGAGGCAACCTTACGGCTTATTCCTGCCATTAGAGCCAACTCAGGCGAGATCCACACTGATCCTGCCACCATTAATAAAATGTTTGCCGAATTTTATGCTGACCTGTATTCCTCCGGCTGCCCCCCCATTGCAGACGGTATGCTTATTGATGTGACTTTCCCCCAAATAGACGCTGAATCAGTGAACGACTTGGGTGGCCTTATAACCACTGCTGAGGTTCAGGGAGCCATTAACTCCCTACAGAGTGGTAAATCCCCGGGGCAGGATGGCTTCACTGTAGAGAATTATAAAACCTTTTTCACTCTCCTTGTACCAGTTCTAAGAGATATGTACAACGAGGCTTTTCGCAGCATCGCCTTCCAGATACCCTATCGAAAGCCACCATCTCCCTAATTCCCAAGAAGGGGAAAGAACCCCTGCTCTGCGGCAGCTACAGACCAATCTCACTCCTCAATGTGAATCTTGAGAACCTCAAGATTCTCTCAAAGGTTCTCGCACTCCGTCTTCAACGGTTAATGCCCTCCATTATCTCGCTAGATCAGACAGGGTTCATGCCTGGCCGACAGTCTTTCCATAACACTAGACGCCTTCTCGACATCATTCACTCGTCAAGTAATGATACCCCGGAAATCGTGGTGTCGACGCAGAAAAGGCCTTCGACAGGGTCGAGTGGGGGTATATGTACGAGGCAATGCACAGGTTTGGCCTGGGCGACAATTTTATTATATGGGTCAGACTGTTATACTCATCCCCGATGGCCTCGGTTCCAACTAATGACACGTTGTCACCCCTTTTCTCACTTCGGAGAGGCATCAGACAGGGCTGCCCTCTGTCCCCATTCCTGTTCGCCATAGCGATAGAACCTCTGGCCGTTTGGCTTCTCGTGGAGGAAGGCTTCGAGGGCATCACACGATTTGGCATAACTCATAAAATTTCACTGTATGCGGATGACCTGCTCCTGTACATCTCTAATCTTGTTGCCTCACTTCCTGTGATTTTAAACATTCTTGAACGGTACGGTGCGTACTCCGGTTATAAGCTAAACTACCAGAAAAGTGAGCTCCTAGTGATAAACTCTCTGGCTAAGCAGCTACCATGCTCGTTATCGACATTCAAATGGGCTGACGACCGGTTTAGCTACTTCAGAGTTCATATTACAATGGGCGTGACAGACTTGCTCCGCAAAGATTTCTTACCCCTGTTCGCAAAAACTGTAAGCAACTTTGACCGCTGGTCGGTCCTCTTCCTCGTAGGCCGGGCAAATTTGGTTAAGATGTTTTTCCTCCCCAAATTCCTTTATCTGTTCCAACACATCCCGGTACTCATCTCTAAATCTTTTTTCGACAAGCTGGATGGAGCGATATCTAAATTTCTGTAGGGCGGCAAACCCGCTAGGATCCGCAAAGCAATACTACAGTCCCCTATGTCTGAGGGGGGTCTGGCACTCCCTAACTTTAGACGATACTATCGGGCATCAAACTTGCAAAAAGTTTTGTACTGGATGAGCGACGACTGTGCCTCACTTCCTGTCTGGGTACGTTTGGAGCAGGCTAGATCACGCCTCCCACTGCGGTCGGCCCTCTGCTCCCAACTTCCTTTCCCTTCAACTTCTGCGGGCACATGCTCGATTGTATCCCTCTCGCTTAAGATCTGGAATCAGATTAGGAAGGGCTTAGGTTTACAGGGTCCCTCCTTATTGAGGCCATTACTCCAAAACCATGTCTTTACTCCCACAAGGTCAGATTTGGCATTCAGGGTCTGTCATAGTAACGGCATCATCAGCGTTAAAGACCTATACAAGGACGGTATATTTGCATCTTTCACAGAGCTCTGTTCTCTTTACAATTTGCTAAAATCACACCTCTTCCGCTTTTTTCCAGATTAGAAACTTCGTTAAGAAGATGTTCCCCCACTTTCCAAACCGTCCCCCAAAACCCTGACTGATTCCCTCCTGGCGACAGACCCCAACTGTAGAAAATGCGTTTCTGTCCTGTACGAGTCACTAGGATCGACTTCTGCGTACCCGGGTGCTCTTTCAAAAGCTGCGTGGGAGGGCGACCTGAACATGGCTATTACGGACGAACAGTGGGACCATGCTCAAGCTATGATCCACTCTTCCTCCATATGTGCTCATCATGGACTAATCCAATGCAAGATCCTTCATAAAGTTCACTACACAAATGCAAAGTTGTCTAAAATATACCCCCGGGGTCCAGGACGCCTGTAAGAGGTGTAACCAATCCCCTGCCAACCACACCCATATGTTCTGGTCCTGCCCTAAATTGACAACTTTTTGGATGAACTTTTAGCCTATGGGCACACTATCCCTCCCAGCCCTTTATCAGCCATTTTTGGCATTTCCCCAGACACTGACCTCCCTGTTGCACTGAGGCGGGCCCTGGCATTTACATCCTTGCTGGCTCGAAGACTGATTCTGCTCAACTGGAATCTCTCCCGCCCCCCTACACACGACTGTTGGATTAAGGAGGTGCTTGACAACTTTAGGCTGGAGAAGCTCAGATTCTCTTTGAAAGGTTCTCTCTTAACATTTCTGGGGACGTGGAACCCTTTCCTGGTTCCCTCAGCCTGTCCCCTGATTTAGAGGATTGAACCCCTCCACATCAGCCCTATTTTTTACCCCTATCCCGTTAATTTAGTCTCTTCAACTTTTTGTTTTCTTCCCTGCCCTTCACTACTTACTCTGTCTACCCTTTCTACTGTTTTATCTTGTAATTGGTGAATGTCTGTGTGTCTGTCCTCGTTTTTGGGCCTGTGTTAGGTTGGTTCGTGGGTGGGTAGGGGACCATGTGGCAGGTGGCATTCCGGTCCCACTGTTCTGTGTTTATTCTGTTCACTGTATGATGTCACCTGTTGTTAAAATTTAAAAAATTGTACTTAATAAAAAAAGATGGGAAAAAAAAAAATAGGGGATACACAATAGGACAAAGAAATATGACATTTAACATATTGTTGATACATTTTGTATACTGTTTTTCGAATAATAATAATAATAAAATAAAATAAAGTAGACTTTGAGCTATAAGCACTTTCCAGCCAGATTCGTCACTTATTGGGGTCACATGGAAACATTTCCATTGTGGTCTGTGCTATTTGCAGCGCGTTTTGGTTGTGTTGTAAACTTTTGCAGTGCATTTCTGTACTTGGCTGTGTTGTGAACTTTTGCAGCGCGTTTCTGTATTTGGTTGTGTTGTGAGTATTTGGAGCACACATGTGTAATTTGCGGGTGTTTTTCTATTTGCATGTGTTTCCTGCAGTTGTAGCGCGTTGAGCTCTCTCGGCCCCCATATAAGATACTCTCTCCAACTGAATATGCAGAAACAAATATAAGACATTCACAGTGCATTCAGGTGCATAAGCATAACGGCCTCAAAACATGGCTCTTGCGAGTAGCCTTCTGAAACATTAAAAAGTCCAATTGGACACCCTACGCTCTCATGGACTTCAAGGAGGCATGTGAGTGAAAGCCACAAGACCACAAGTCCACATAAAGCGTGCTATTTGGGAGAGTAATACTTTTGCAATTATGTGCAACTAGCAAGGCATAAATTAACCAGCTGATAAAGTGGTCACAGGCCCTTTTCTCTCTTTTTGTTGACTTTTACAGCAATGTTGCCCCCTAAAGGTCCATTGTAATGATAATAAATTATTTATTTTTTAAAAAAAAGTATCTGATTGTAACGCTTGGTGAAAATGAGCATGTATGAGAGAGGATCTAAATGCTAGGACATTTGATAAAAACACAAGGAAACAGGGAAACACAAGGAAACTAGGCAAACTCATCCAATGACGGACAAACCACTAGTGAAACATAAGCACTATATATACACAGACAAACGAGCTAAACAAGATAACAAGGGACCGTAATTAATTGGGAAAAACCTGGAGAACTAAATCAACATGAAAAAATACAAAGCAAAACACATGACAGGAAATAACATAAAAGCAAACAGGGAATATATGACACTTATTTTGTAAAGAAAAAAAAATATAAAAAAATAGCATGAATTTTATAATAATCGCTTTTATACCTTTTATAAAGCTTATAACAGATGCTCTCATTAGATCCGAACTTAAAGAAAATTTAAAATACATTTAATAAAAATATTAATAATACTTTCTATTATTAATAATATTAATAATAATAAACAATTTCCATTATTATTATTATTATTATTATTATAATCATCAAAACTACAGATTTTTATTTTTAAATAGGCTGAATTGTATAATAGTCTGTCAAATACTTTCTATAGAGCCAAACAAAATTAATTTATTATTAAAGCTATTAAAATAATAGTATTGTTATTATTATATTTTTTAAGTACAATTTTGTTTAAAATAATAGAAAATGTAAACACTAAAAATAGATTATCTATTAGATTATATGTAATGTGTCTCCTCACACTGCAAAGTGTCGATAATTAGTTTGCGCTGTAAATCAGTGAGCATGGCAGAGTTTTGCGTGTTTGTTTTGGTCTGTTTGTTTATCAAGTCAGCCGGCCTCTGGGGAAGAGGCAGGATTTGATGGAAATGCAGACGGGAGAACGGTACTTAAAAGTGTGTAAAATGGAGAAAGGCGTGTTTTGGGAAGAGGAGCAGTCATTTGTCTGCTGAGGCTGAAAAGAGAGCAAATCTCTGAAAGCATTAAAGGAGCTCAGAGCTCCAATTCTGTCTGATCTGTAAGCGTCCGTGGGCAAACGCTTGCAGAGAGAGTGTAGCACAAGGTCAGAGGAAATCATGACAGAATGAGGGTGTTTGAGTGTGCGTGTTGGGGTTGAAATGCATTGCCCACTATGCCGCTGATCCACAATCCCATGAGGCAGTGCACCTGGGTCCTAATGCACAAAAACAGCATTATTGTGGCCTAAGAGCTGAGGCCAGCCTCAAAGCTCCCCGCAGAGAGTTCATTACACACATACACACATTACAATACAACTACATGCAGATGCTACATCAGTGGATAAGCGATTTAATCTGTTTACTATACACACATCATGGTGGAAGCTATGAAGCTAATCAGGACAGAACATAATCTGTCACTCTCCTATATTTATGATGGCTAGTCTTTAGCCTAGTTTGACTAAACAGAATTAAATCAGGTCCACATTGATGCTTATTCTGACAAAAAACTGACCACACAAACAGGAAAATTCTCCCTGACTGACAAACAATTTATCTGATTTATTTTTGTAATTAATCTATTGTAATCCATTGTAGAATAAAATACTGGCACGTGTTATGAAATGGTTGAAGTAAGGAGGAAGCAGGATCCAAATGCAGCACACACACTTTATTCATGAAACTGAAAACTAGGCAAAGACTCAGGCAAGGAACAAGACTCAGGAAAAACAACTAACCTCAACAAACTGCATCACAGAATAACACACACACTCACAAAGACTGGACTGAAAGACAGGGCTTAAATACAAGGGCAAACAAGCTGAACAAGATAACAAGGGGGCGTGGTTAATCTGAACACCTGGGAAGACTAATAGACATAACGGGGAACTACTAACATGAAACGACAGGGGAACACAGACTGACATTGCAACATTGCCCCCCCTCTATGGGCGGCTCCCGACGCCCATCAAAAACAGGAAACACAGACAGTTCAGGAGGGTGGTGGAGCGGAGGCGGTCCTGGGGGAGGGATGGAGGGCCAGGGCCGCGCGGGGGACAAGATCAGGGCCTTGTAATGGTGGGCCCGGAACATGGGCGGAGCTGAGCCGAGCCATTGAACGTGGGCGGACCTGGGCCATGGAACGTGGGCGGAGCTGGGCCATGGAACGTGGGCAGAGCAGACTGCGCAGGCGACCAGGGCGAGGCAAGACCCTTCAGGCGACCACGGTGGAGAAGACCCCTCGGGCGGCCACGGTGGAGAAGACCCCTCGGGCAGCCACGGCGGAGAAGACCCTTCGGGCGGCCACGGCGGAGAAGACCCTTCGGGCGGCCACGGCGGGGAAGGCTCTGGACTGGACGGGATCAGCGGCGAAGGCTCGGGACTGGACGGGACCAGCGGCGAGGGCTCGGGACTGGACGGGACCAGCAGCGAGGGCTCGGGACTGGACGGGACCAGCGGCAAGGGTTCTGAGCTGGACGGAATAAGCGGCTCTGGCTGGACAGGCTCTGGCTGGACAGGGCTGATGTGGAGCTCAGGCACGACAGAGCTAACGTGAAATGAGGGTTCGGCTGGAATAAGCTCTGGCAGATCGGTCTCAGCGGGACTGACGTGAAGGAACTTAGGCTCAGGGGGTACTGCGGGTTCGTGGGGTTCTTCATCCGCCAAGCCCACAGTAAATGTCAAACCGCTCAGCAAAAGGGCCAGGTCGATGTACTGCTCAATAGTCCCGTTTGGGTCATGCAGTGGCATCAGGTAGCTGAGCGGCTCAGAAAGACCTCCACGAAAGAATATCATGAGGCACAAATCATCCATACCAGACAGATGAGCTAACTCCAAAAAGTCCCTCACGTAGTCCTCAATCGGTCGGTCTCCTTGACGGAGACATATCAGTTGTGCTGCTGGTTGGTGAGTTCTTCTGTTATGAAATGGTTGAAGTAAGGAGGAAGTAGGATCCAAATGCAGCACACACACTTTATTCGTTAAACTGAAAACTAGGCAAAGACTCAGGCAAGGAACACGACTCAGGAAAACCAACTAACCTCAACAAACTGCATCACAGAAGAACCACACACACACACACAAAGACAGACACACACAAAGACAGACACACACACACAAAGACAGACACACACACAGACAGACAGACAGACAGACAGACAGACAGACAGACAGACAGACAGACAGACAGACAGACAGACAGACAGACAGACAGACAGACAGACAGACAGACAGACAGACAGACAGACAGACAGACAGACAGACAGACAGACAGACAGACAGACAGACACACACACACACACACACACACACACACACACACACACACACACACACACACACACACACACACACACACACACACACACACACACACACACACACACACACACACACACACACACACACACACACACACACACACACACACACACACACGACTGAAAGACAGGGCTTAAATACAAGGGCAAACGAGCTGAACAGGATAACAAGGGGGCGTGGTTAATCTGAAACACCTGGGAAGACTGATAGACATAACGGGGAACCACTAACATGAAACGACAGGGGAACACAGACTGACATTGCAACAGCATGAAAGTATATTTAAATAATGGTAAGTCATTCTCGAGAATGTTTGAATAAAAACTGCAGAAAATAACAGAAAATGAATCTCTGTCCAGCTAAACGTAATAAACAGGGCTGTATCTAATGCATATCTCGGGTCTTTATCGACCAGGGACATCATTCGCTATACCATCCCCCTCATTATTTGTTTTAAAGTTTGACATTAGCCACTTAGTATTGATGTCTATTTATTATAGACAACATAACAAGAAAAATATATATTAAAAACTGTATAGGGTCGCTAGCGACCCGAGGTATGCAATAGCGTACGTTTTTTTTTCCTACGCAACAATAACTGAATGTCTGATGGCTCAATTGTACTTTTCACCTTTATTTCTCAGGTGGCAATGTCTAATACACAATGATGACATAATGTTTCACTCATAAGTACTGCAGGATACACAAGTATATACAACAAAAGCATATGCAATCAGAAAACTTGAAATAACTCGATTACTGCAGAGCAAGTACTCTACACAATCAATTATTAGTGTCACTGTCACTTGATGGTGGATATGGTAAAGAGAAGCTGTCAGACAATGATAGTGATGATGTAAAAAGTATCTGCTCTAATTGAACCCTTTATAGTTTCAAAAGGTAACAAAATAAGGTTTATTTCATTCTTTTGTTATTAAAATAATAGGTGCATTTTATACTATTGTGGCAATTACAGTTAGATATGGTAATATGTAAAATGTGTTAGATATAGATATGGGTCACTAAAGACCTTAGATAATGATTGACAAAACATTCACGCATTTAAGGCTTAATAATAATAATAATAAATAATGATATAAATACATTGACAAAACATGTTTGCCCATAGTGTGCAAGAAGGATGCTACTAAAATATTAAAATATTAAATTAAACTGAATTAATGATAATAGATTAAATTAAAAGATAAAAAGTTTCTCCTCTGATCATAGTAAGACATTGTTACATAATGCAGACTCAGAGGAGGATGATGGGTGATTAACAGGGTGTTTACTGAAATAACAAGTGGAGAGAATGACAGTAGGTGACGAAGGAATAGAGACACTGTGAAAGGACAAGACACTGGAGACAGGGAGATCGCCTGCTGTGTGAAAAAGAGACCGGATGATGAGCTGGGGTAAGGTGTCTGTATTTATAGAGGCAGTGATGAGGGTGATGATGAGGTGCAGGTGTGAGTGATTGGGAATGACATGCAGGTGGGAACCAATGAGAGAGATGGGAGATGTAGTGCAGATCTGTGTGAGAAGCCCCCCCTCCCGGAAGGCACATCCTCGCGCCGTGTTAACCAGGGCGGAGCCGACAGTACGGGTATATGCCCAACATTTTTTTTTTTTAAATGCATGTGCATGCTCGTTTAGTGAAGTCTGGAGACTTGCTCACTATTAAGACGAAAATGGAAATATTCGCTTAAATGTATAATAATTACAGGTTAACCCATGTGATACTATATGATTATAAGCATCTTTGAAGCTTAATAAAGTACTGTTTTACACGGCTCGGTCATGCACTTCTCCTGCCTTAGCTCACTGTATGAGAAACTGACGTCTCATCACTGACAGAGTGCACAGACACAATTAATTGATAAATGTCACGGAACAGAAGATTGCAAACACAGGTAAGATCTGAATGGAGTTTCTTGAATGACACACAGGAAATTACCAGGCGAGTCTCTTGATTGCAGATCGTGATTGTGATTCTTGTAAGAGAGTGATGGGTCTTATCTGGTTGAGAAGACATGTGACCGGAGGACTGAATGTTGGCAGAAGATGAAACCAAGAAGATTGAGGAAGTCGAAAGACGAGACAGTACGATGCACAGGAAGTTTTCCTAAGGTAAGTGGTTAGGTAGTGGTTTAGTATAGAACGACGAGACCAGGCTAGTGATTGAGAAGTGAGTGCAGGTGATGACCAAGGAGGATTGTGGGAGATATAGTGCGCAGAGGCGATAGACTGGTGACTGAGGACGTGACAGTAACAAGCTTGGTTATTTTCATTCTAGAATATTATTGATTATAATTTATAGTTGCTGCAGCAATAATACATTTCTAGTATATATTTTAAGGAATTTCCCCCAAGATATTGACTGTTAAAATGGTTTTCCACTTGAAAAAGTTTGACAACATATTGGACGGTCAGTGAACGGACTCTGCTGCATGCTACAAGTGACCCAAACCCACCAAGTACCAGAATTTAATTGCACAGTTCTTCACATTGGCTACGTTGACATGCAACCAAATAATCCGTTAGTAATCGGAATGACGGCTCAATCATGTAAACACCTTAATCGATCCGATTGAGCTCGATCCGAATGAAATTTTGATCGGATTGAAAGGGTTGGTTATTCCTTTTCTAATCCAATCGAGAGAACATGTAAACCCTTGATCGGATTGAAAACCGAAACTGAAAGGACTGCACGTGCAATGATGTTTGACGCGCGGAACGAGCTGTTGTTTCTGTTGAATAAAGTGTCATATTAATGAGTGTCCCGTCATCCTAAAATTCTCCTTTCACTCAGCGTCTGTGAAGTAGAGCAGGACAACGTCCCACCAGTCCTTGTTTCGGATTCTCATCCACAGACGACAGGTTTTGGGCTCGGGGAGGGGCAGTTTTATTGCGTGATAAGCAGCATGGCACAATGGTTCATATGCTCATTTACTCCAAATTATGACCAGAAATGGATAAATATTAAGTCTGCTGTTTAAAACAAATAAAGAACCAATGTAAGAGAATAGTTAGTATGTGCAAACAGCGGGAAACTCTGTATATTCGTGCAGTGTGCGCATGTCCAAAAATATATTCCGATTTGAATCTTGTGACATATAAACATCAACCCGATCACATGTTAGAGTTCATATAAACACTACATTCAGATTCATCAATTGGAATGAATTCAGTCCAATTGAAACAAAAGTTGTGCATGTAAACGTAGCCACTGAGAAAAGCTCAGAACATTAGCTTATTTGGTAGTTTTTCTGAAGTAATTTGTGCGAGATTTCAATGTGTTCCAGAACAGCAGGCAGCAGAAGAAAAGGCCGGATGGAACACTGTACAGCACAGACCTGAGTTCTGCTGAATGCATGCTTGGTTAGGTTGGCTGGTTGATTGACTGGAGAAGGTCCATGATGCAAGAAGGATGTAACGTAGCTGATGTGTCTCTGCAGAATCGGCTTGTCAGTAAGGCTTCCACTTACAGACTTGAAAAGCAAGATAAAATACACAAAACTGATCTAATGAGGAATATTCTCCTGTGTCACAACCGCAGGCAGGGTCTAAAATTCACTTTTGCCACTCTATTTTTATATGCCACACTTGCCAAATGTAAGTAAATTGAGAAAATGATAGACTATAGTTCTTTTTTTTTACCAGTCATATATATATATTGTTACATTGTTTATCAATGGGATTAAATAGAAACCAAACTGAGACTTTTGTTTGTTTCTCCTGTGAAGTATTCTTAAATATCATAATCTTACATGTCTCCTGTAGAGTTCGAGAAAAAATCTGTCTAAAAACTGAACTCAAAACAGATTTGTCAATATTTGAACTGAACTCAAAATGAACTGAAAATAACTTCAAATATTTCCCAGTCTTTCAAGATGTCGGAGTCATGCAATCCACATTATATATATATATATATATATATATATATATATATATATATATATATATATATATATATATATATATATATATATATATATATATATATAGGGGTTATCCTTGAGGTGCACTTATAATGTATTACAGTATATTACAATATTTATTAAAAATGATTTACCCGTGCACATAAAAAAAAAAAAACATTTTATTCATGTGCCCTAATATCTTTATCAAAATAATTTATTTTCTTCTCTAATGATGTGTTTACTGGCGCAGGGCAACTTCTCGCTCACATGAGATCTACCAATAGCAAACCACAACCATCTAGTCATCCAATCATCCAATCAATTCCTATTGGACAAAATCAAGTCCCACCCTAATTTTTTTCTTGTTTGAGAAGCTGTTTCACTCGGATATACATCACAAAAATGAAGAAAAAATTGACCACTTTAAAATTGACTTAAAGTAACTGTGAAATCAAAATTGACTATATATTTTTTAATTAAATATTGCAGTGTTTATTATTGAAAAGGTCACCAGCTGGAGTGGCCTCGAGAGCCACCAGAGGGCACTCCACATCAGACTATTGTCATTCCCTCACAAACTACATCTCCCATAACTCACTGCCCGGACTCTTCATCCATTATCACATTCACCTGTGTCTCATTATCTTGTTTAGCTCACCCCATATACGCCTGGTTTTCTCATCCATTATCTATGAAGTCTTGTTTAGTGTTACACTGTGATTCCGAGCATTCGCCCTGGTTTCAGTATGTAAAAGGAGATGATCTCGGAGTGGTTGTCAGACGTGATGAGGGTGATATTTCCAGTGGTAAAATAAATAGTGGGGAGCTCTTGACCTTTTAGTGCATGTACGGCAATCTTGTGTGTGAGGGGTGTGAGGGAAATCTGAAGTTTGTGCGTAAATGTGTAGTCCATGAAATTACCTTCAGCCCCGGATCCCAGAAGTGCTTAACAGTCGTGGGAATTCGTTGACCATCTCAGTCTTACCGGAAGGAGCGTAGATGTGGATGAGGTCTTCTCAGCGGAGATCCCACCCGATAGTAGCCTCATACTTACTATCGGGCTTGACCTTTTACCGGACAGCTGTAAGCGAAATGGCCAGCCCCTCCGCAATAGAGGCAGAGGCCCTAGGATCTCCGCCTTTCCCTCTCCTCCCGGAAAACCGAGCTCACCCTACCTGCATGGGTTCGTGATCGTAGACGGGGCTGACCACGTCCCTGCCGCTGAACCGTTGACCCTCAGCTCCTCCATGCACGCGGCTTGGCAGAACTCGTCGCTCGACTCGGGATAGTCGAGCATCTACCCTAAGAGCCAACTCGATAAGCCCGTTGAGTGATGTCGGGAGGTCCAGAGCATATATCTCCCTCTGGACGCGGTCAGCCAACCCATGCAGGAACATGTCCCACTGCGCCTCCTCGTTCCATTGACACTCTGCCGCAAGCGTTTTGAATTCGATGGAAAAATCAGAAACGGATCTCTCACCCTGTTGGAGATCCGACAGTCTTCTGGCCGCCTCCCTCCCGGCAACGGCCCGATCAAAAACTTGTCTCAAGGCGCAGATCTTGATTCAAGATCTTGGATCTTGATTCTCCCACACTGCCGTTCCCAATAGCGCCGCTCTCCCAGCCAGCAACGTGAGAGTGAATGCAACCTTGGCTCGTTCTGTGCTGAAGGTTCTGGGTTGGCGGGAAAAATGCATGGAGCATCTTGTTAAGAAGGCTCTACAGAAACTGGGCTCACCGGAATATGACTCAGGAACTGGTAGGCGGGGCTCCGACTGGGAGGGTTTCTCTGGTGGTGTGGGGGGAACGGCTGGCGTGGGCGGCACAGTGGGAGCTCTCAGGAGTTGAATTTGCTGGGTGAGCTCGGACACCTGCGCCACCAGGGCCAGAACTGCGCGACCCGTATCACTGAGTTTCCTTTCCTGGGAGTCCATACGACGGATGCTGTTGTGGACGAACTCTTCCAGCGACGTGGATGGACTGTTTACTGCTTCCATTGATGGGTCAGATCGTTCTGTCATGATTCATGACAGGAAGCAATAGCAAGTTAACTCTTTTATTTGTATGGCAATAATGGAAGTCCAGATAAAGAGTGAAGATGGGTGGCGCAGGGACTTTGATGGTCAACACAGAACTGGTGAGGATGAAACCCAGTGTGCTGGTGAGAAGTGAAGATAATCCAACACACTGAACGAACTCCACGAGAAAACAACGAACAGGAACACTGAAGCACAAGACAGGAACTCGGAGAGACACACCGCACGGGAGACATCAAACAACGATCTGACAATGGAGAAGAGAAACCAGTGAGTATTTAAAGGTAAGTTGATGAGTAGTGGATGAGCTGCAGCTGGCGCCACTAACGAGGATCAGTGAGCTGCTGATCAGCGGGAAGGCTCGGGTCACGCCCACACACATACACACATAACAACGACACGAGACGAGAAGGAAACAATGAATTAGCAAACCGTGACAATATGTTAATAAATATCAATAATTCGTAATAAATATCAATAATTATTTTTTCACCTCTTTTTCAGTAAATCACAACTTCGTATGGACAGATATGTGCGGCCAGTTTCATCATTATCCACTGAGCAAGCAGCTGAGTTTTCAGACAGCATTTTAAACATGATTGTCACAGACATGCACTCACTGTCCATGGTGGAGGATGATGGCTTTAAAGCGATGATTTCCACTTTCAACCCCAAGTACGAGCTTCCTTCAAGACCCTTCTTCACGAAAAAGATGGAGAAAAAAATATGAAAGCATCAAAGGCAAGTTGAAGAAAGCCCTGCAGGAGACTGAGAGCATTGCACTCAGAACTGATATTTGGACGAGCGTCGCAACAGAGGCTTATCTAGGGGTGACGTGTCACTCATTTGGGGAGGATTGGAAAATGATGTCCCACTGCCTGACAACGATGCCCCTTGAGGAGAGACACACCGCTGCAAATATTGCAGAGTGGATTGAGGATGTAACTGCCCAATTCGACATTCCACCAGAGAAAATCAATGCTGTTGTTAATGACAATAGTGTTAATGTTGTAGCAGCAGCAAAGATTTTGCAAGAAAGGCATGGATGGGCATCAGTGTGATGTGCAGGGCACACCCTCAACTTGGTTGTACAAAGCTCTCTAAAGATCCACCAAGCTATCTCCAAGTGTGTGGCTGCTGTGAGATGCCTTATTGAACATTTTAAGAAGAGTGAACTGGCATGCACCAAGTTGAAGGAGAAGCAGAATCAAATGGGCACTGAGACAAACATGCTGGTGCAAGATGTATGTACATGCTGGAACAGCACCTATCAGATGATGTCCAGGCTGCTAGAACAAAGATGGCCGGTGACTGCTACACTCTCTGACCCAGCAGTGACTCAGAGAGGGAAACACTACCTTGATCTCAAGCCTGAACAGTGGATCCTGATTGAGCCAGGTCTTTGAGCCCTTTAAAACAGCTACAGTGTTTCTGAGTGGACAGCAATATGTTACACTCTCTGCACTTCCACAGCTAGTGCACAAACATAAGAACAACATACAGTGTCCAGATCTTGAGACTGCACCAGTGAGGCCATTCAGGGCTCATGCGACATAATAGATCACAGCAAGATGGCAAGGACTGACGGAGTTTACACCTGAATCTCCAAATATCACCCTGCTTGCTGCTGCTCTGGATCCCAGGTTTCGAAAACTGAAGTTCTTGCCTGCTGACCAAGTATTCAAGGTCCAAAGCACAGTACAAACCATGGCACTTGCTGTTGTTAACAAAAAGCGAGCAAAGCAGCCCACTGCAAGTGAAAATGGAGCATCCAGCACGGCACACAACTCCACAGAATTGCATGCCAAGAGGGTCACATCGTTCCTCGACATACTGGGATCAGACTCCAGCGCCAGTGATGAAGAAGAAGAAGAGGAGGAGCAGCATCTAAACTAAGCTGTGCAGAGGGAGGTAGTTTTTTTTTTGGTCCTCTTTAACAATTTCCACAATAAGGCATTATACATAATAGAAAAATTGTAATACAGAAACAGAAAATAACAGTTTTGCAAAAGATAAAAAAAAAAACTAAAACATTTTTAATTCTTTCGTTGTCACAACTATTCCACAGATATTGATGTATTTCGGAGAACATCCCCTGTCCAAGGAGGAGAATCCACTATCATGGTGGACAAAAAAAAAATGCAGCACGCTATCCAAAACTTGCAAATCTGGCAAAGACCTTGCTGTATATTCCGGCCACATCCATGCCATCAGAGCGTCTGTTTTCAGCAGCAGGAAACATTGCTTCAAAGCACAGGGCAAGCCTCAGTTCTGAGCATGTTGACATGCTTACATTTCTTCATTGCAGTCACATGCTCATTTAAAGCCTTGCACAAACACACGTCAAGAAAGATACATTTTAAAGAGGTTTAGCCTATTCTCATGAATGTATTGGCTTAAAGCACTCAGAACAAAAATGTGTGAAACTATGCATGCATGCACTCTTGTTCCAAGTTCCTGTCCACACATTTTTGCCTTCTAATTGCCACAAAGCGTCCCAAGAAGAAGACCGTAAAGGTTTATGTTATGCCTGAGCTGTAAATTTTGAAACTTTTAGTTCTGAAAGTTAAGTTGCATGACTTAAAGGCAGTTTTTGTATTATTATCATTATTTTAACACATGCCTTAGTTTTGATACTTAAAAAAATAAAGTAATATGAAAGTAATTTATTTTTATTTGTTTTTGCATCTCAGAAAATGCTTTCTTTAAAACCCAGAATATATGGCACTTAAATGCACTTAATTCATCTCAGTGAACTTTGTCATTGTTCACAGCACAAGTACAGACAGAAACAATGGGTAATAACTAAATGTTTATTTTTGATAGAAAATACTGTTGTATGCATTGCATTCTATGCATTTAAAAAATAAAAATGTTGATTTTTCTATAAAAGGAAACCTATTAGTTGTTCATTTTAAGAGACATGTCTTATTTTATTTTTTTTTTATATTTACCATTGATCTTTAATTAAGGAAAATTACGTTTTATCCGATTAATCGATGGAATTTTCGGTAGAATACTCTATTACTAAAATATTTGATAGCTAACAGCTCTACTCCCATAACTCACTGCCCGGACTCTTCATCCATTATCACATTCACCTGTGTCTCATTATCTTGTTTAGCTCACCCCATATAAGCCTGGTTTTCTCATTCATTATCTGCAAAGTCTTGTTTAGTGTTACACTAAAATTCCGAGCATTCCACCTGGTTTCATGTCTCTTTGTTTTGGATTACTCGCCTGTTCCATGGATTACTCTTTTGCCTGTGTTCCCTGCCTTGTTGTGTTTGTTTATATGGACTGCCTGCCTGTGTTTGACCTTGCCTGTACTTTGGATTACCCTGTTCATTAAATACTGCATTTGGATCCTCAACCTTCTTGTCTCGGAGCAGTTCGTGACAATTATAAATCAATTAGCCATGTACATGATTTTTTTTAAATTCACATGCCCTTGTAATCTTTAGTCAAAAACATGAACTTCTACTCCGTCTCGCAAAAAAATATCTCTTCTCTGATGATGTGTGTGATGGCTGGAGAATAAAGCCTCCCCTCCAACAACCTGTCACTCACACGAGATCACAGCAATAGCAAACAACAATACAATCAATTTCCAGTGGACAAAATCAAGTCCCGCTCTACAATTTTTCTCATTTAAGAAGCAGCTTCACTCAGATATCTGTCACACTAGGGAAGAAAAGATGATCGCTATTTCAATTTTGTGTAAATTTTAAATAAGGCATAATTAAGAACTCCTTTAAATTCTTCTGAGATATAAAAGAGTATTCACAGAGCAATAAGAAAGAAACTGCTTAATGGATGAAGTGTCAAAGTCAAATGCTATTCTCCAAAATCTGTGTTTGGGTGTATTTTTATGTCCTGATTCACTAGTTGACAGTTTTTTTGGTCTAAGGGGAATATCAATCAGAAAGCAGATTATATTGACCAGATGGCATCATCGTCAAGTGTTCTCTTGCTGTCTTGGGACGAAGTTGATTAATTTAATTTGAAGAAGGGACATCTCGCTTTGCCGGAAGGCTTAATATTTTATGACGAGTCTCATTGGAGCTGTTGCCGCACCTGTGAGCGGGAAAATAAGCAGGCTTAAAGGCAGAAAAAAACCCTGCATCAAATTTAGCATGATGGGATAAGTAAGGCACTAAGAGCAGTATCCCATGATTACTTTACAAGCTCACATTAAGTGCAAATCCCAGTTTCCACCACCTGTCAAAACAGAACTGCAGTCACATACACAAAATGCAAAGCACAAGGCGACAACTATTCACATCTCAGCTTTAGGGAAATCCTCACAGTTTTATGAGATTCTTAGGATCATTACTTTGATGTGTTGGATATAATTTAACATATTAGCTGATATGGGACAGGCATGCTTTTTAAAGCATCAGAGTATTATTCAGGTGCGAAGAGTTTCATTAAGCTCAAATCCGATGGATACTGGGAGGCCCGCTGTGCTCTCAGCTGGTATTGTGTGTATGGAGACAGGCCCAGTAGAGCAGTGGGATTCAGACTCCAGCTGGCATCAGTCAATAATTCATATCTGCCAAATCTCTTCATGACCTTTTTGAGCGTTGTGCATGACAATAGATGTGACGGAGCTCAGTGGCATTCGTTAGATTGAAATAAGGAGTCTGCATTGTGTCGCTGTAGAAAATCTGTGTTCTGATTCACAGGGTCCCTACATCGTGCTCACAGCTCCCTACGCACTCAGCAGGGCATATCTGTAGGAGTAAACTTAACTTGACAAAATGTGTTCATTTGGAACATCTCATAACATTTAGGTCACATAGATTAGGGGTTTTGATTATGATGATATATATTGCTAATGTAATTACAAGCATACAAACAAACATATATATATATATATATATATATATATATATATATATACATATATACATACATACATACATTTCCTTACGTATAAACAGTACCATTCAAAAGTAACACTGTGTCTACACCAGAGTATGTGAGCGGAGTGGAGCGGCAACAATTTCCCCTCCGCGCTCCAAGCATTTAATAATCACTCCGCTCCAGCTCCGCGCCGGGTTCACCATTTACCGCTCCCGCTCCACTCCTCGCTCACTGATATCAGAAACACCGCTCCGTCTTCGCTCCCCGAGGAAATTGCGAATGAAGTATTTAAGTATGCTTTGAAATCTCACAAAATTTCTCCTCATCATATTATATAGGCATATTAAATAAAAATAAATAAAAAACAACATTAGGAGAATAGTTTCAATGTGGTTTATTGGATAGTGTGCAAACTTTTCCTATGCCATGCTATGCTTATTAGCCTACATGGTTATCAGCATTAAAAGTTAAATATCATTGCTGCTTTTTGCAGAGCACATTTTGTTTGGAAAGAGGAAAATAACTACGTTTTCATCAGTTATTTTATCTACGGGTCGCTACATTTCTTACAGATTTCTGCTCATTCGAAATCAAATAGGCTACCGACAGCACTGTAAGATTACATTTGTTTGAATGCAATGCATTAGTGAGAAAGCGATTGCGTGTGTGAATAAGTGTTACCTGTTTAAAATGTGCTTTCACCCGATCCAGCCTGATCTCATGAAAGTGCGTATCTATAGCACAAATTTTATTTCTTGTACCATTTACAAAAATAGTTTTTGCTTGCATAGCCTATGATAAGCAGTTTTCGCGTGCATATGATACACACTTTATGGCGTGCACGCACTTCACATCCCTAATCCTAACCAAGGGGTTTAGTGTGTTTCATTTGCATGCAAAAACTATTTTTTGGCGTATAAATGGCACGAGAAATAAAACTCGTGCTATAGATACGCAGTTTCATGAGATCGTGTTGCCCGATCATATTCAGTAGGCTTGAGAACCTCCCGCAGCCACTCATGTCCGTCGGCGTCATCATAACCTTCACATTTTTTTCTGATTTGAGTTATCCATCTGTATCATGCTAGCGTAATGTGTTTAACGTGTGAATCCTTACTAAAAATGCAGTTCTATAATGAGCCGTTGGCATGAATTGTACTCGTGATGGAGCGGTAGTGGAGCGCTCTCGGAGCGAGTGAAAACCACGACGCTCCGACTTTTAAAAAATCCGCTCCGCGCTCCATTCAAAATCACATCGCTCCACTCCTCGCTCCGCTCCCACTCCACTCCGCTCACATACTCTGGTCTACACCAGACACAAAAGTTGTTGTGTCATGCCGCAACAGGTAAAAGCTATCCATACTGACAATTATCGGACAGTACGGACAATCCATTTGTCCTTCATATTGGAATTAGCGCAAACACATGGAGTACATAAGAAATAGAACAGGGCATCAGTTTACTGCCAGGAATTTGTCGCATACAGGCTACGTTTGAAAGCTTACCCCCAATTTCCACCAACTGCGGAATGGATGCGGATCCGCTCCGGAACGGCGGCGGAGTCAAAAGGTTTCCATTAAAGTCAATGTGTGTATTTTCACTGACTGCGGAACGGCTGCGTTCCGACTCCGTCCCAGATCCAGCGACCGCAGCCCTCCGGAGCAGATACGCAAAGTTTCTATTTTTGCCAGATGCCGGAGAGCACCGCAGGAAGTCGAGCACAGAAACAAAATAAAACATCTGGTAATTTTCAAAGTAAAATACCCCGTGCCCAAGGCGGATCATATTTCCCTGCACTACACCTTGAAAACGTCATAATGGGCGGAGATTTTGTTTTTTATACTTTTTTCTTTTCCAACAAGAACAATAGTTAACTTTATTTACACAGCCTACTACTTTCCCAATACATTCAAAAAGGAACCCAAAATAAACATTTAGCATTTTATAAGTTGATTATATAATTATAAATATTGTACTTACCCATGGTAGAATCACAATAATCTCCACAAAAAAGGGAGATCAGCAGGTCAGCACCCTCTACTCCGCTGGATGGAAACAAACTGTTGCTGGTTTTGTGGTTATGTTTATAGAAACTACATCCTGTTATATCACGTGATCATACGTAAATTTGCGAG
Organism: Gila orcuttii; assembly: GCA_026230005.1. NCBI lineage: Eukaryota > Metazoa > Chordata > Actinopteri > Cypriniformes > Leuciscidae > Gila > Gila orcuttii. The sequence goes on along the minus strand of JAPDVR010000019.1, from coordinate 26,804,361 downwards.
ATATCATGTGTCCTCGTGACTTCGGCTGTCAGTCATGGCCGCAGCCGTTCCGCAACAAATCCGGATCTGGTAGGTATTAAAGGACGGCGGAGCACGGAGCCAACACGCAGCGGACCCGCAGTTGGTGGAAATCCGGGGTTAGGCTGCTGACTTGTCACTACCTTATCATTCAATGACTTTACAGGCAACGTTTGCACATGAAGGTACCTCCCAAAACTGGTTTCAGACAGGCTTCTGAGGCAGCATAACTGCCTATAATGATCTACAACAAAATAGAGCAGGGTTTGGTGATAACTAAGCGAATATTTAATTACTACAATATTATTTTCTTGCTAGAAATGTAATTTAAAACTGGAAAAAGTTGGTCAAAAACATACGTTTACACAAACTGACCACCAGAAGGAGCTCAACTGTATGGACAACTTAGCGTCTCCAATTCACCTATACTGCATGTTTTTGGATTGTGGGTGAAACCAGAGCACCAGGAGGAAACCCACGCAGACATAAGGCGTCTTCACGCCTTAGAACATACAAACTCCACACAGAAAGGACTCCTTGCTCTCATGGCTCAGTCGGGACACGAACCAGAGACCTTCTTGCTGTGATGTGATGGTGCTACCCACTGAGCCACTGTGCCAGAAGACTTCTTCCCAATCCCTAAAGTTTTAGAATTAGCTAAATATCAATTTCAAATCAAATATCAGTCAATATGTACAGTACTGTATCCATTGTCTGAAAACCAATTCTATTAATTGCACTCCAAATATATCATGTAAAATTGTTTTTCAGTGCATGCACACTCCTTACAATGTGAAATCTCACTTAAGCTGGCTGAACACCCTGTGAAGTCCACTTCACATGGCCCTATCAGGCGATTGGAATGTTCCCAGAGTTTCTCACAGAAGGTATGTGAGTCAGATGGAGGGTGAGGGCAGTCTCGGAAGAGGTAGCAGTTGGTGAAGGCTGTTATGGTATCTCTCTTTGGCAGAGCACTGCCATGAGAGAAAACCACTCTGACACTTTTAAGGCCATTATGTAACCGCCGTCTGTGTGATTGACACAGTTCCAGCCATTAAAACACCCGGAGACGAGTAGAACAAACTGGATAGGGTGATTCTGAAATTCTGTGACACCTTCTTGGTCAAACACTGTGCGTAGAAGGCCGGTATAACTCTCCTCTCCATGAAGAAACATAACTGCACTACAGAATTAACGCACAAAGACGGAGAAAAGAGAAATAAAATATGAATGAACAAATGAATAAACCCACCAAAGCTGAAATCCCAGCTTCTTCTCCAGAGAGTGTGACAAAAGCCATCACATCATTCCTGTCCTGTTGCAGCCTGTCTGGGCATCATAGCGCTTCCATATTTAATGTTGCTTCCTCTCATCTGTGAATATTGCGTGCTGCAGATCAGAGCGCGTTCCTGCTCTCTTGTCCTCCCTCACGCTCTAGCAGTCAGCCCAGCTCATAGTCTGTTAGGTTTGTTTCCTCATTTTACACACTTTCAACCCTAAGGGGGAGATTAGTCAAGGGAACCCAGTGGCTAGATATTTGCACAACAGCATGTTTAAGTTGCATTCATGAATGCTTTTAATCAATAAGTCATCTACATCTGCTGATTGTCTGGTTCCTCCTGTGATGGTCGCTAAGTGGGACATTAATTCTGTTTAGTCTCATTGCAATAAGACTTTTTGTATAAGAACCAGACAATGTACACTAATAAGAAAATGCAGGCTGTTTACATACACCAATGCAGCAGTTATGCATGTAAATGACCTTCATCCAACAAGAAATGTCTGTCAGGCAGGTTGATATGCGTGTAGCTACTGTCAGATCATCTGGCTGGAATGAGAGGTAGAGTTGTGAGTCATAAGTATAGCAGTGATACGAGAAACCTTGTTTCTGAATGACAGATCAAGTGGTGACATGCAGATGAAGAGAAGTGGTCTAAGCACTAAGCCCTGAGGCACCCCAGTAGCTAGATGTTGCGACTTAGACAACTCACCCCTCCACAACACTCTAAAGGACCTACCTGAGCAGTAAGATTTGAAATAGACACTATAGACATAACACACTGTTATACTTTTATACTTAAAATATTAAATTTTTCTGTTTTTGTCATTAGACAAAAAACAATATGAATAAGAACACTGTGATAAAAAGTATCTGAATGACAGATACATATAAATAGATAATAAGCATAAAATAACCATAGCAACAAGTCTATATGACAGAGATAAAACCTTGTAAACTTACAGAAGTGAGTGGTTGGAAAGAAACTGTTATAAAAACATGCTTTATGTGTAGTGATACTCTCTGGTGTGTCTCACGTTATATATTGGGTGTTTTATGCCTTAGCAAAGAGTGAGCTGGATGCTATGCATCCCTGAGGATTTTCTGTGCTTTTTTTCCTGCAGTGATGTGTGTTTTAAGTATCCATGGATGTGAGGTCAGATCCAATGATCCAATCTTTATAACCTTTTGAAGAGCCTTCCACTCAGCCTGGGTGGTGCTCCTAAACCAGACAGTGATGACGTTTGTGAGGATGCTCTCTACGAGTCCTCTGTAAGTCTAGCCTTCCTTAGCAGCATGATGAAATAAAGCCACTGTTGGGCCTTCTTCATTTTGGCAACAGTGTTTTGGTCCAGGTCAGGTTTGATGACACATGCAGGCCTAGAAACTTGTGACTAGCACCCCTCTCCACCTCAGCCCCCTTGATAATGAGAGACAGCAGAGGGTGGGATTTCCTCCTGAAGTCCATGATTATTTCCTTGGTCTTGTCGATGTTGATGAGGTCATTGTCCTCTCCATAGGCAAGGATTTTGTTTACCAGCTCCCTATAACCAGACTCATCACCACTTTTAATAAGGTCCAGGATAGGATGGAGGTGTATGAAGGTAGTTTTGTTTCTTTATTATTCAATCAAAATAAATATTTTCAAAAAAAAAAAAAAAACCTTCACTTCAATGAAAAAAAAACTTTTCAATCAAAGAAAAAAGGTATTTGAGTCCAAAAATATATTTGAGACTCAAAAAAAATACATTTGAACACTGCTTTTCTTTGATTGAAAATGTTTTATTTGATAGAAGTCCATTTTTTTTTTTGTTTAAAGCAACCTTTTTAATTGAAGTAACATTGTTTTTTGATTGGACCATATAATGGGTAGGACATTTGTGTCTTTATCATTCAATCAAAAAAGAAGTTGCTTCAAACAAACAAACAACAGAATCAATAAAAAAGTCACTTCAATTAAAAGATAAACATTTTCAAATATAGAAAATCGTTTTTGAATGCAAATAAAATATTTGAGACTCCAAAAATTGCATTTGAACACTTTTTTTTTTTTTATTGAAAACGTTCTCTTTGATTGAAGTAATCTTTTGTGTGTTTGGGCCATACATGGGTAGGACATTTGTGTCTTAATCATTCAATTCCAAAAAAGTTGTTTCAATCAAAAAAATATTTTCAATCAAAGAAAAAACTGTTCAAATACAAAAAAAAAATTACCCCGTGAATAAAAAAAGTATTGAAGAGAATGTGTTTTTTCGTTGTTTTTTTTTTTTTTTTTTTGAAGTGAAAACAATTTAGAAGTTCAAATTGTTTTGATTGAATCATTTTTTTTTTTAGGTGAAAAAAGTTTTGAAGTTCAGATTTTTTCGTTTAATCACTTTTTTTTTTTTTTGAAGTGCAAAAAGTTTTGAAGTTCAATTTTTTTTGATTGAATCATTTTGACACAAACGTTCCGTAGTGGGCGGGTGCTTCTCTATTGGTCAGACATGTTTGATTGACAAGTGTCTACACCAACGACATCTTTCTGACAAAGAAGTCATGTTCGCTCTTTTTATCCGTATATAGGAGTGCGCTCGTGGCTCTATTAAGCCTCGCGCCAGCCACCAGCCACACGATCTCTCACTGTTTACACCTATCAGACACTCCTAATGATACAGGAGAGCACACAGACAGTGCAATACAGATCTTATTTACCTATTTCTCATCTTATCTTATATTTTATTCGCTCTTTTTATCCGTATATGGGAGTGCGCTCGTGGCTGCGGCGCCAGCCACCAGCCACACGATCTCTCACTGTTTTCATCTACCACCAGACACTCGGGATTGATACACGAAAACACACAGACAGTGCAATCCTGCTCTTATTTACCTATTTTCTCACCTTATCTTATATTTTATTTGCTCTTTTTGCCCGTGATGAAGTGCGTCTCGATCCTGGCTCTTACATCACCAGCCACAAGATCTCTCACTGTTTTCATCTACCAGACACTCAGATTGATACACGAAAACACACAGACAGTGCAATCCTGCTCTTATTTACCTTTTTGTCATCATATCTAATAATTTTATAAGCTCTTTTTGCCCGTGATGGAGTGCGTCTCGTGGCTCGTCGCGTCAGCCTCTCGCGTACTGCCACAAGATCTCTCACTTTTTTACAGCTGCCTGTCATCCAGGAATGGTGCAGGAGAACAAACTGTCAGTCACAGAACATGTCAAAGTCAAGTGAGTAAATTGAATATTTAAACATCACATTGTGGTTTATGAAATATTGTTTAAGTACCTTTTTAAGTAGTTTGGCTACCTGTATACACTTTTGGGTGGGGGTGGCTGATTTAAATTAATATACATTTTCTGCAACCAATACTCGTAACTCGACTACATTTTTGTTGAGTGCCTCGAAATAAATGTATTAACACCGTTACTGAACTTAATGTGTCGTCCTCTTTATTCTTCCACATAACATGTCCTTCACTTCTCTCTTTTCATTACTGTCTTACACACCAGAGCTCCCTCTAGAGGTTTACTATAGAACACCACATATTCCTCTCTCTTAAGAACAAACATATCATAACAATGACTTATTACTAGTAACAGTAAGAATACAGGATAACAAGTATTCTTTTTCCCCTTAACTTCCTTTTGATAATATTACTCCCAACAGTATGATTTGAACCCAGAACAGGTAGTCAACTATTAATGCAATTACAAAACACTCAAATGTAACTCTCACAAAAAGTACTCGCAGAATACTCACAGAACAGCTATGCATTATTTTTCTTATAATGCAAAGACACATATGATGTGCTAGCAATGCGTTAAATCACATGTTACATCACATAATCCTGAGTCCATGCAGGCGCATGCCTACTCCGAACAGGCCGTGCAACTATAGGCTGTTCACTCCCTAACGATTCAGTGTTCCCAGAGTCTAACAATGACAGTTCACTTGACTCTGTTCTACTTGGAACAAGTGCAGGTGCCAGGTGAGATGCATTCCAACATCGTCCATCAGACAGTCTGTATGTGTATAGTCCTTTCTTACCCACAACCTTTAGGGGTTTCCCAAATTTAGACTGGGTCTTTGGCACAATTCCTGGTCTCTTTACACGAACATAAGACCCACACTGAAATGAGACATGCTTAGCGCTGCGTTTTCGGTCACTGTACTGTTTACTTTTTGCCTGTTTCTCGCTCAAGCCAGCTGTTGAGGTGAGAGCAGTTTACCAGCAGGTGGCAAGTGAAGAAACGTTAAGTTTGGTTAACATGGGTCTCCTATGCAAGAGTGCAGTTGGGGTGCACTGTGTTGTGGCATGCGGCGTTGCACGATATGCCTGCAGAAAGTCTTTGGTGAACTCCTTCCACCCTCTTCCCTCCAGTGATGCAGTTTGTAAGCTATCCTTCAAGCTGCGATTGAAACGTTCAACTTCCCCGTTTGCTCTAGGGTAATACAAAGATGATGTCTTGTGTACGATTCCTCTGGCTTGCAGGAATAGCTTGAAATCATGTGAAGTGAAGTGAACTCCATTGTCAGAAATCAGCTCTTTCGGGTTCCCCTCCCTACTAAACACAGTAGACAAGAACTGTATCACAGAATGGGTGGTAGGATGTGAGACAAACGCTATCTCAGGCCACTTACTGTAATAGTCCACCAGAGTGACTACAAAGCGACAGTCCAAGGGTGCTGCATCAAAAGGACCTATGCGCATGATGTCTATGGCCACTTTTTCCCAGGCGTCAGAAGGATAGGGTACAGGTTGGAGTGGTGTTATGTGTGTGACAGCAGATTTGTCATGTAACTGGCATGTAACACAAGATTTCACAGCCATTTCCACTTGTGCGTCCATGCCAGGCCACCAGTAGAGTTCTCTCAGCCTCCTTTTTGTCCTCACAATGCCTTGATGTGTGTCATGCGCAAGCGCGATGAACTTGGGCTGGAGACATTCTGGAACTAGGAGGCGGCTGGTCCCCCGCACCACACATCCATCCTGGAGTGAAAGTTCATGCCGTATTTGAAAATATGGCCGTAAAACACAATCCAGTGCCTTTGCACACTTTGGCCATTTTGAAGTGAGAAATCTGCGTAGCTCGGCTTGAATAGGACAAGAATTGCATGCTGCTCTGAACTCAGAGCTGGTTATTGCAGTGATTGTGGAAGTGAGTGATACAACTTCAACATCACGTTCCAAACTAGGTTCAGTACTAGGCAGCGGTAAGCGAGATAAACAGTCTGCAGTCACATTCTCACGTCCTGATTTATACTGAATGTCATAGGTAAATGCCATCAGCCTAGCTGACCATCTGGCTATGCGCATACCTGCTCTGCCTTGACCCTTAGATGTTAGAAGAGTGGTCAGTGGGCTGTGATCTGTCCGCAGTATGAAGTATCGTCCCCACAGGTAGGTCCTCCATCTCTCTGTGGCCCAAACACATGCTAGTGCTTCTTTTTCTACCGTGGAGTACTTCCTCTCTGCTGCCGTAAGGGTGCGTGAGGCAAATGCCACTGTTCTCTATGTGTTGTCTGCATGCAGCTGGGTAAGAACACCTCCTACTCCATAGTCTGAGGCATCTGTGGTCACAATAGTGGTTAGTTCTGGATTGAAAAGTGTGAGGGCAGCACTATTCACGATCAGACGTTTTACAGACTCAAAGCTCTCCTGAGCCTCAGGTGAACAAATGAACGGAACAGAGCCGCGTAAAAGCATGCGCAGTGGCTCCACCACGGTAGCGAAGTTTGGTATAAATTTAGAATACCATGACGTAAGACCCAGAAATGAACGAAGACTAACCTCGTCATCAGGAGGTGGGGCATCTGCCACTACAGAGACATGTGAAGCATCAGGCCTCAAACCCTTCTCAGACAGCGTGTGACCCAGAAATGATAGTTCTGATTGTCTGAAGTGACACTTTGCGGTGTTCAGTTTGAGTCCTGCCTTGTTAATTCGCTGCAGCACAGATTGTAGGTTATCATCATGTTCCTCAAGTGTTGCTCCTGAGACCATGATGTCGTCTAAGTAGCAATGAGCCCCAGACTGACCTTTAAGGATTTCAGACATCATCCTCTGGAAGCAGCTTGGAGCTGAGGCCAGTCCATATGGAATCCTTTTGAAACGAAATAACCCATCATGCATAATAAACGCAGTAAGGTTCCGACTTTCCTCGTGCAACTCAACCTGATGGTAAGCACTTTGGAGGTCTAGTGTGGAAAACACCGTAGCTCCGCATAGATTTGCGAACATCTCCTCCATATGCGGAAGAGGAAAACTGTCCACAACAATGGCTTTATTAGGCTCCCGTAAGTCGACACAAAGCCGAATACCCCCGTCTTTTTTTCTGGTGACCACTATCGGTGAGACCCACTCAGATGCATCCACAGGCTCGATTACGTCCTGTTGTACAAGCTTCTGTAATTCCTTGGACACCTCGTCACGGATTGAGAAAGGCAAGCGCCTCAGTTTCTGCTGAATGGACTGAACCTCAGGCCGAATCTTGACACGATGCACAAATCCTCTTGCACATCCCAATCTGTTTTCGGAACTTGCAGCTACAGACGAGACAGACTGCGCACACTGAGCTGTACTGACCTGGCCATCACATAATTGTAAACACAGTCCCGTAAGAAGATCTCTGCCCAGCACAGCTGAGCCCTTTTGTACAATGTATAGGTCTGCAGTAGTGCAACGGTCACCGTATGAGATACTGGCTGGCAAACATCCTTTCACATCAATTACATCACCCCCAAAACTAACTAGACCGAGTTTCGGTGGTGAGAGGGGTGCTTGACTGAACGATCCAGTGTAAATTGACATTGGTAGTATAGACACAGCTGATCCAGTATCTACCATTAGCTGAATGTCCAGTTTTTGTCCTGTGCTTATGCGTATTTGTACTGTACACATTATTTTGCCACAGTCACGAGCAGAATGTTCAATATTTAACACAGTCACTTCAGGCACTGTAATTTCACTCACCCGTTTGTTTCCACGGCATGCCTTAGCGTAATGTCCTTTTTTGTTACAGTTCCTGCACACTGCGTCCTTAGCAGGACATCCGGGAAAATTAGCTGCGTGTTGCTCAGAGCCACAGCGGTAGCAAGTAAGTGCACGGACGGGTTTGGATGGTCCGCGCATCGCGTCGGCTTTATGTTTGCTCCATCGGGGCCTGTTATGTTGTTGAACTGCTTGTACTGAGTTGTCGGATGATGCTATTATCGCTTTGGCTTCCGCTGTAGCAATTTCAATGTGCCGGGCGACAGTCACAGCTTTTTTAAGGTCGAGTGGTACTTCCAACAGCAGCCGTTCTCTGACGCGCGTTGAATTAGTCTTTTCAACCAGCTGATCGCGTATCATCTCATCCTCCATAGCGCCGAATTCGCAGGTGGCAGCCAGTTCACGGAGAGCAGCGATATACTGGTCTGTGGATTCGCCCGCGCATCGACTGCGTTGCCGGAAGCGATAACGTTCAGCGACCACGTTAACTTTAGGAATGAAAAAGTCCTGGATTGCACTCAAAGCAGAAGCGTACGTATCATCTCCCTGTTGACTCACATTCAGAGTGTAGAACAATCTTTGCCCTTCGGCTCCGAGGCAGTGTATCAGCAGAGCACGCTTCCTAGCATTAGATAGCTCCTCTCCCAGGGCCATCAAGAAATTGTCGAAAGTTTTAATCCATGCCGTGAACGGGATCGGCGGTTCTCCCGGTGTTTGCAGGAACGGGGTGGGTTGGCTCAAACTCAAAGCCATCCTCGTCGCCAATATGTTGAGTGCCTCGAAATAAATGTATTAACACCCTTACTGAACTTAACGTGTCGTCCTCTTTATTCTTCCACATAACATGTCCTTCACTTCTCTCTTTTCATTACTGTCTTACACACCAGAGCTCCCTCCAGAGGTTTACTATAGAACACCACAATTTTCTTAGCTTCAGATAGAGCAATTAATAAGATAGGTTATTTAGTGTGAGCGTGTGGGTGGCACGGGGTGACACAACCACCACCTCCACCCATCCATAAAGTGTTTTCTGTGACAGTGTTGGCTACAAAGATGAAGTTGGACTCGCCATCTTCGCAGTAGTGAACGCGCGGAGAGAAATGCTCATTTCATACGGACTACATAATCGAGCAGTAGCATAATGAGAGTAGCCTATTTATTTTTGTTTTGAATTGTTTCGTTTAAAACTAGGCTAGACATTTCTACCTTTCTATATATGATGTTTTATAAACAAAGTTCGGGAGGAGCACGTTCAAATAATCATTCCAATCAATTGGTCATCAAACAATTACCATGTCTACCCTATCAGCACGAGAAGGAGCATATAAATATTCACTCTGTCAACTCACCTAACATTCCTTGACAGTTTCAGCATCTGGTCCCGCCCATTTGTTACAATGTCTGAGATCGAACTCTTCCCGTCCGACGACGACTCCTTCGTCGCCCAGGCTCCATCACAGCTTCCCACCGCTGCAACGAGCTCCCACGCTCAACAGGACACCGCATCTGAACTTCCAGCATCACCGCGCGGCCGCCGGTCTAGCCGAGCCGCTTCCCGTACTCCGAGGCGCCGGGGCTTGCCCTCACCTCCACCATCAAGACCTCCTCCACCATCTCCAGCTTCCTCCTACACCTCAGCACAACACAATATTCCTGCAATTGAGAAATGGACAGTGCTGGGGTTGAGACAAGCGCTAATCAGCGCTGATGTTCATTTTTCTAGGAGAATGAACAAAGCACAACTATACAACCTGTACGTTTCACTCCAGGCAGCTTTCCCTTCTCCAAAATCCACTCCACCTTCAAAATCCGCAAAAAAGGCAAGTAATTACAAGGCTCCAAACTCACGTTCCCAGAAATCACCTTCTCCCGCTCTTGCAGGGCCCAGTTTTCCGCGAGCGCCAGGCCGCAGCAGGCCTCCAGCTAGCCTGGGCCGCGCCCCAGATTCCGCCGCCGTCAGGCCCCTCTCTTCTCTCCGCTCCGCTGAGCTACAGACCGCAGTCTTTTCCAGCACCGCACCTCACGTAACAATGCCAGTTTCAAGCGAAACGGGCCGCTCTTTCAGCGTGAGTATGCCAACGGCACAAGCCCAACTACCACATACTTTTCCTGTCACCTTTTCCAACCCTTTCCCCTGTCCATGGCCTGCAGCCCCACCACCAGACTCTAGCGTGAGGCTGCTTCAGCTAGAGGCGCAGGCCCAGGCACCTTTTCTACCTCCCCAGCTCCCCTCCTTTCCCACTTTTCCAGTTCTTCCTCAAGCTTTAGGGGCCGACCCAAGTGTGAGGTTGCCTCCACAAACGGCCTCGGCCCCAGGGGGTTTTCTTCCTGACACCTTTCCCCAAAATCGGTCTCCTTTCACGCTGTTCTCCGCAACGCCGATGCCCATCCCGCCGAACGCTACAGCTATGGAACCGCCCCCTGTTGCCAGCAACATCAGAGCACAGATCCTCACAGGTGCGGACATCGATTTATCTTCCCTTCTTTCTTTACTCCCCCCCTCTGTCTCAAATCGCCAAATCGACTGCGGCGATTTTGCAGTCACCCTCAAAAACCCAGTTAATAATTCATCCCGCATTCTGTCGTTTTCTGAATTTGCAATTGCTTTCAGCCGGTATAGCGAAATAATTTGTGCCGCACTTCCCCACAGGAGACGAGAGCTAAACGACTATCTCGCAATAATCGCAGAGCTCGCGTTATCATACGGAGGAACCCATTTTTATACTTACCACAAATTGTTCTCCGCAAAGTGCGCCGTCCGCGTAGCTCAGTGGAACCAGTGCCCTTACTGGGGCGCCCTAGACACAGAGCTACACAATAGAGTGTTCCTAGGCTGCCGTAACATTTCCTGCGCTGTTTGCAGATCCGTTTCGCACTCCACCACGGCGTGTCCCTTGATTAACCCTGCAAATCCTCCCCGCCCAGATTCACCAGCTGGGAAATCAACCAGTTATGTCCCGCGGCCAGCAAACATTAATTTCAACGACTCAGCCACAGATTCTAAAAGAAGAAAAACCTCCTTCCCATCCAACAACCAAGTCTGCAATAACTTCAATTCAGGACGTTGCTCACGGCAACGCTGCAGTTATTTACACATCTGCAGCTATTGCGGTCGCGCGCACGCTCGCACTATGTGCCCTGTAAAAAGGTCCGTAAATAAAGATTCCAAAAATTACTTGTCGACTCCTGTGAATTTTTCTCGTCTGTCTTCTGAATTAGCTCACCACCCTAACACTAACTTTACTGACTATTTACTGTCGGGTCTTGAACACGGCTTCAAACCCGGCGTTGAAAGCCTTCCCACTCAAAGTATCATATGTGACAATCTCCAGTCTGCTCTCGCTGAACCTGAAACAGTCGACATCCTGATTAAAAAAGAAATCAAATCAGGCTTCATGATTGGTCCGTTTAACATTCCTCCTTTTGAATGTTTCCACGTCAGCCCCATTGGAGTGGCCACAAGAAAATTTTCAGGCAAAAAACGTTTAATAATCGATCTCTCAGCCCCGCATAATTCTCCGTTTCCAAGCATAAACAGCCTTATCTCGCTTGAACAATTTTCTCTTCATTACCACACCATTGACCAAGCCATAACCTTGATTAAAGACGCAGGCTACGGCGCTTGGCTCGCTAAAGTCGACATCACTTCTGCTTTTAAAGTGATGCCCATTCATCCAGATTCATGGCATTTGTTCGGCGTACGCTGGCAAGAAAAATTTTACTTTGCCGTCCGTTTAACTTTCGGCTGCAAAAGCAGCCCCAAGATTTTCGACATGCTATCAGAAGCCATTTGCTGGATTCTTTCCAATAACTACTCGATACCCTACTTAATCCACCTGCTAGATGATTTCCTAATTATCTCACCACCCGACGCCATCCCAGCCGCGCATCTTCTCACAGTCCAAAAAGTCTTCGCTGAGCTCGGGATTCCAATCGCCCAAGAAAAAACCATGGGCCCAGCCACATCCATCGAATTTCTGGGCATTAATTTGGACACAGTCAATTTCCAGGCCTCACTGCCCAAGGAAAAAATCGACAGGATTATTCTGGTCGCATCCACCCTCCTAGAAAATCCAAATTGCTCTAAACGAGAGCTACTATCTCTGCTCGGCCACTTAAACGATGCGCATCATCCCGCAAGGCCGCCCTTTCATCTCACATCTTCTCTTCCTCGCATCATCAATCCACGCGCTAGAGGACCAAATTTCCCTAACTACGTCATGTTGCAACGAGCTCAGTTTATGGATAACCTTCCTTAAACAATGGAACGGCCTGTCTTTTTTCTATAACAATCTGATTTCTCTCCCCGTGGATATCCAACTGTTCACTGATGCTGCTCCCTGTCGGTTTCGGGGGATTCTACCAAGGCCGTTGGTTTGCTTCTACATGGCCCGCCCAGCTGTTAGACTCACCGCAATCGCAATCATCCTCAGCGCTGTTCGAATTGTATCCTTTAGTAGTAGCAGCCTTCCTGTGGGGTAAAGAATGGTCAACTAACAGCATCATGGTACACTGCGATAATGAAGCAACCGTGCACTGCATCAACAAAGGCCGCTCAAATTCCCCCGCACTAATGCCTCTCCTAAGACGCCTCATTTGGATCGCAGCTTGCGATCAATTCATCTTAACTGCAAAACACGGGGCCAGAAATCGAATAGCTGACTCTCTCTCTCGTTTTGCTTTCCAGAAATTCAGGCTGCTGGCACCAGATGCGGACCCTTTTCCAACCCCAGTACCTCACTATTCAGAGCTGATATTCCCATAAACCACCCACTGAAACCACTTCTCGATGCCTCTCTTAATTCCATCCTTCAAGCCGTTTCACCCAGCACCCTCCAATCCTACTTAACCGCTTGGAAGTGTTTTAAGTCTTTTCACTCAACATACAACCTGCCTTTTCCCAACTTTTCTCTGCTTACCATCACTTCATTCATATCCTATCTCAACAGCATCAAGAACCTCAAAGCCTGCTCTATCAAGGGTTATCTAAGCGGTATCCAATTCTTCCACAAACTCCTTTTTGGTTCACCTTCCCCAGACATAACAAATTCTCAGACATCAATGCTGATCAAAGGCATCCAAAAAACCCAACCCACCCGCCCTGATGCCAGACAACCAATAACCTTAGACATACTCGCTAAATGCATCTTCACCCTCCGCCGAGGCTATCACTCCACCAACACAGCCCGTACACTGGACGCAATGTTCATATTGGCTTTTTTCGGTTTTCTCAGATGCTCAGAACTCACCATCACTTCCAGTTTCAACCCAAAAGTCCACCCCACAATCTCAGATCTATCAGTTCTAGACAACAAAACCATCTCTTACTTCATAAAGCAAAGCAAGACAGATCAAATGAAAAAAGGCCATTTCATATACATCTTCAATCTCCCATCACCAATCCAACCGTATCAATCTCTCTTAGCATACTTGCATTTCAGGAACTCGCAGGCCAAGTCCCCTTCCGACCCACTCTTCACTGATGATTCCAATCGCCCTGTCACACGTTTCTGGTTCCAAAAACACCTCAAGTCCATTTTGCTCCAATCAGGCATCCCAGCAGACCACTTTTCCAGCCATTCATTTCGTATAGGCGCAGCAACCACAGCCGCCCAAAAAGGCCTCTCCCAGCAGCAGATTCAAGAGCTTGGCCGCTGGTCATCGGAGGCCTTTAAGAGTTACATCCGTTCAAACCGCTTCCATATCAAAGAAGCTCAACGAACCCTCATCAGTTAAAATTTCTCCAGTATCAACTTTCTCATACAACCAACCTTACAGGCCCACCACTCCCGCAGGAGCCCCTTCCCCCATCCCAACTCACTCCACAGCCACAGCAGTGCCTTCTCCGCTCCCGCAGGAGCCACCATATCCTGCTCCCGCAGGAGCTCAGCCCTCCTTCCAACTTTCCTTTCGGATAGCCAGAAAGCAATTTCAAAGCAAGTTCGGTTCCAATACAGCAGCAGCATCATCTCTTCCTTTCCAGCAGAAGCTCGTTCTCAATCCAACTGGCCCACCGGTTAGAAAGAACTACAACACAATCTTCTCCGCTCCCGCAGGAGCCCAGTCTTTAATCCAACTTTCCTACTGGACAGTCGCATCCAGAAAGCAAGTTCGGCCCACCTCAGCAGCAGTATCATCTCTTCCACTCCCCCAGGAGTTCCATTTTCTTCTTCCAACTCGCTCCATTCCCACGGAATCATTATCTCTTCCGCTCCAGCAAGTGCCCAACTCTCCCCTCAACTCAACATGGGATACCTGGAAAGCAAGTCGAAAGCAAGTTTGTCCACTGTCGCAGCAGTGTCTTCTACTTCGCTCCCGCAGGAGCTCCATTACTCCGTCCAAACTTGCTCTATTGCCGCAGCAGCATCATCCACTTCGCTCCCGCAGGAGCTCAAGTCTATGTCCAAAATAGTTTTGGATTCCCAAGCAAGATTGAAAGCAAGTCTGGTCCACTGCCGCAGCAGTGTCATCTACTCCGCTCCCGCAGGAGCTCCATTACTCCGTTCAAACTTGCTCTATTGCCGCAGCAGCGTCATACACTCCGCTCCCGCAGGAGCTCAAGTCTATGTCCAAAATAGTTTTGGATTCTCAAGCAAGATTGAAAGCAAGCCTGGTCCACTGCCGCAGCAGTGTCATCTACCCCGCTCCCGCAGGAGCTCTGTTACTCCATCCAACTGGCTCCACTGCCTTAGCAGTGTCATCTACTCCACTCCTGCAGGAGCCCCATTATTTCAAGCAAGTCTGGTCCACTGCCGCAGCAGTGTCGTGCACTCCGCTCCCGCAGGAGCTCTGTTACTCCATCCAGCTTGCTCCACTGCCGCAGCAGTACCATCTACTTCGCTCCCGCAGGAGCTCCACCAATCTAAAGCAAGTCTAGTCCACTGCCGCAGCAGTGTCGTACACTCCGCTCCCGCAGGAGCTCCGTTACTCCATCCAACTTGCTTCACTGCCGCAGCAGTGTCATCTACTCCGCTCCCGCAGGAGCTTCATTACTCCCTCCAAACTTGCTCCACTGCCGCAGCAGTGTCATCTACTCAGCTCCCGCAGGAGCCCCATTACTCCGTCCGAACTTGCTCCATCGCCGCAGCAGTGTCATCTCCTCCGCTTCCACAGTAGACCTTCCCCAGCCTACTACCTGAGAAGCACACCTATCCAACCTCAAAGACAACCAACTCCTGTCCTATGGTAGAAGAAGCCTTCCAGCGACTAACCCCTTCCCACGGCTGATGTTTTAAGCTTTGCACTCCGCAAGTTTTGGGGGGTCATCAACATCATTTTGGCAGCTGTCCGGCATGTTATTTTGCAGCTTTTGGGGGAGTGCTCTGGGTTTGGGCCGAATACCTAACTCGGAGCCCTCTCCTCGGACAGCACGCCAAATACGCTTTTATTCTATCTGACTTATTTGTAAGTGTGAACTCGTGAAATGATGTTTTATAAACAAAGTTCGGGAGGAGCACGTTCAAATAATCATTCCAATCAACTGGTCATCAAACAATTACCATGTCTACCCTATCAGCACGAGAAGGAGCATATAAATATTCACTCTGTCAACTCACCTAACATTCCTTGACAGTTTCAGCAACCCTCCACCACCCCGACTCCTCACTCTTGGCTTATCTTATTTATTTATTTCACAGCCAGGAATACGGGGGGAGTGCTCTGGGTTCGGGCCGAATACCTAACTCGGAGCCCTCTCCTCGGACAGCACGCCAAATACGCTTTTATTCTATCTGACTTATTTGTAAGTGTGAACTCGTGAAACTAGATATATTTCTCATTCATGTGAGGAACGTGCAATGCAAAACTGTCATGATTTTATTGTTATAGGCCTATGTCTGCTATATTTGCTTCTTATTTATAAAATCCAGGGAATTGGTTGATAAAACATTGAGTAAAATTAAGATACAATTTATACAAAACGAAATTCAGTTTAAGGAAATGCTTTATACAAAACAAAACTTAATGGAGTGGTCAAAAACATTCTCCTTCAGAATATGTCAATCGGAGTATCAGGCGCTGTAACGTGAGAGATCTTGTGGCTGGTGCGCCACGAGATGCGCTCCATATTACGGGACAAAGGAGGTAATAAAAAATAATATAATATGTCAAATAGGTAAATAAGAGCAGGATTGCACTGTTTGTATGTCGAGTGTATCAATCCGAGTGTCTGAAAAGAGTGAGCGATCTTGTGGCTGGTGACGTAAGAGCCACGATCGAGACGCGCTTTATCACGGGCAAAAAGAGCAAATAAAATATTAGATAACATCTTATCTAATATTTTATTTGCTCTTTTTGCCCGTGATAAAGCGCGTCTCGATCTTATTTACATTAAGGTAAATAAGAGCAGGATTGCACTGTTTGTGTGTTTTCGTGTATCAATCCGAGTGTCTGGTAGATGAAAACAGTGAGAGATCTGGTGGCTTGTGACGCTAGTAAGAGCCACGATCGAGACGCGCTCCATAACGGCCAAAAAAATAGCAAATAAAATATTAGATAAGATGACATTAGGGTAAATAAGAGCAGGATTGCACAGTCTGTGTGTTTTCGTGTATCAATCCGAGTGTCTGGTAGATGAAAACAGTGAGAGATCTGGTGGCTGGTGACGCTATAAGAGCCACGATCGAGACGCGCTCCATCACGGGCAAAAAGAGCGAATAAAATATAAGATGAGAAGGTGAGAAAAGGGGTAAATAAGAGCAGGATTTCACTGTTTGTGTGTTTTCGTGTATCAATCTGAGTGTCTGGTAGATGAAAACAGTGAGAGATCTTGTGGCTGGTGATGTAAGAGCAGGGATCGAGACGCGCTTCATCACGGGCAAAAAGAGCAAATAAAATATAAGATAAGGTGAGAAAATGGGTAAATAAGAGCAGGATTGCACTGTCTGTGTGTTTTCGTGTATCAATCCCGAGTGTCTGGTAGATGAAAACAGTGAGAGATCGTGTGGCTGGTGGCTGGCGCCGCTTAATAGAGCCACGAGCGCACTCCCATATACGGATAAAAAGAGCGAATAAAATATAAGATAAGATGAGAAATATGTAAATACGATCTGTATTGCACTGTCTGTGTGCTCTCCTGTATCATTAGGAGTGTCTGATAGATGTAAACAGTGAGAGATCGTGTGGCTGGTGGCTGGCGCGAGACTTAATAGAGCCACTAGCGCACTCCTATATACGGATAAAAAGAGCGAACATGACTTCTTTGTCAGAAAGATGTCGTTGGTGTAGACACTTGTCAATCAAACATGTCTGACCAATAGAGAAGCACCCGCCCACTGTGGAACGTTTGTGTCAAAATGATTCAATAAAAAAAATTTGAACTTCAAAACTTTTTGCACTTCAAAAAAAAAAAAGTGATTCAAACGAAAAAATCTGAACTTCAAAACTTTTTTCACTTAAAAAAAAAAAGATTCAATCAAAACAATTTGAACTTCTAATTTTTTTTTCACTTCAAAAAAAAAAAAAAAAAACAACGAAAAAAAACATTCTCTTCAATACTTTTTTTATTCACGGGGTATTTTTTTTTTTTTTTTTTTTTTTTTGCATTTGAACAGTTTTTTCTTTGATTGAAAATATATTTTTTGATTGAAACAACTTTTTTGGAATTGAATGATTAAGACACAAATGTCCTACCCATGTATGGCCCAAACACAAAAAAAGATTACTTCAATCAAAGAGAACATTTTCAATAATAAAAAAAAAGTGTTCAAATGAAATTTTTGGAGTCTCAAATATTTTATTTGCATTCAAAAACGATTTTCTATATTTGAAAATGTTTATCTTTTCATTGAAGTGACTTTTTTATTGATTCTGTTGTTTGTTTGTTTGAAGCAACTTCTTTTTTGATTGAATGATAAAGACACAAATGTCCTACCCATTATATGGTCCAATCAAAAAACAATGTTACTTCAATTAAAAAGGTTGCTTTAAAAAAAAAAAAACGGACTTCTATCAAATAAAACATTTTCAATCAAAGAAAAGCAGTGTTCAAATGTATTTTTTTGAGTCTCAAATATATTTTTGGACTCAAATACCTTTTTTCTTTGATTGAAAAGTTTTTTTTTTCATTGAAGTAAAGGGTTTTTTTATTGAAAATATTTTTTCTGATTGAATAATAAAGAAACAAAACTACCTTCATAGAGGTGCTGTCCTGGGTGGAAATGCAGTCAAAGGTACAGTATACAGGGCTGAGACAACAGCCCTTTGGTGTTCCTGTGTTAATTGTGTGCTTAACAGAGACCTGGCCTGTCAGGTCAGACACCTGAAGTCTGTCAGCTTCACAATTAGTTTTCCTGGTCAGATGGTATTCAAGGCAGAACTATAATCCAGAAGAGTATCCTTACATATGTTCCACTGCAGTACAGATGTTGAAGTGTATAATGCAAAGCTATGGCCACAGAGTTGTCTGGGACCACAGAGTTGATGTATGAAAGTACCAGTTTCTCTAGGTCCTTCATGGCAACTGATGTAAATGTTACTGGCCTCAAGTCATTCAGGGTAGATGTGTCTAGATTCTTAGGGGCCGGCATGATAATAGAGGGCGTAAATAAGCGTGGAACTACTTCTTGTGCAAGAGACAAATAAAGATGTCTGTGTACACACCTGCCAGTTGTTCAGCGCAGACCTTCAGGAATTTTGGTGATACACCATCAGGTCCCACTGCCTTACCGGTTTCAGAACCTTATTATTATTATTATTAAAATTAACAAACATATTGCAATTCCATTTGTTGCCACAAGTGGTGCTGAAATCACACACTTCACAATTAAACTCATTGTCACTGCAGTAAAAAAAATAAAAAAATTCAAACGCAGTAAAAGTATTCCAAAACAAGTACAACTGCTTCTAAGATAAAGATGAGTCATTCATATTTTCATAGCAGCCTTAAAAATACTTTAGGTTTGTAAATATTTCAGTGTTTTGGAACAAAATTTTGGAAAGAGGATTCCTATGTGGATGTTTGTCTGCTACATTTTTAACTGCCGTGTCTTGGCTCTAAAGGTTTTGCACATTAGCAGACACATTTTAAAAGGGGTTTGGCTGACCTGCATAATCTAAAACGAGACAGAACTGCTAATATGCATTGTTTGCTGACATGACTGTGTCTAATACTCATGACGCAGAGCTATTCCATTATGTCAAGCAATTTACTAGGCCATTTTTATTTAATGTCAAAGTAATCTCTGGCTGCTTCTTGAAAAGAACTCAAACTAAATTAATGACAGCAACAATACAACACAATTAAAGTAAAAGGTTGCGTTCTTCCAGGTCTACATGCAATCACCAGTTCAGCAACTGCACATGAGATGCTAATATATATATATATATATATATATATATATATATATATATATATATATATATATATATATATATATATATATAAACATTTAATTAAACCAATTACATGTTACAAATTTTAAATAGGCTATAAACTAATATAGCTTCAAAATATAAGAGCTAGTAAATAAAGAGGAACAAAAAAAAACATTACAAGCAATAAACAAAGAGTGCTTTCAGTATTTAAAAGTAGGCTGTCTGAACGTTTTCCATTCAAGAGCTGGAGTGATTTCCCCCCCTCAGTTTACATTTACATTTATTCATTTAGCTGACGCTTTTATCCAAATCGACTTACAATTGCTATATATGTCAGAGGTCGCACGCCTCTGGAGCAACTAGGGGTTAAGTGTCTTGCTCAGGGATCCATTGGTGTCTCACAGTGGATTCAAACCCGGGTCTCTCACACGAAAGGCATGTGTCTTATCCACTCCGCCATCACCACCCCTTTAGTTTAGATACGATAAGCTGCATTCATACTAATGCACATATCTCTTTTGAAATTGTAAATGTGGTTTGTCTTGTTGGGTTAAGATATAACTGACCGTATTTACATTAATTTCGCGTCATAAAAGCATTTTGAGATGCAAGTACATTTAACCAATGAGTCGCTCACAGCCGCATGCACGAGCGCTCTTCACAAAGCGTGCGTAAGTATTTTAAAATGAAAGCAGCTTTCTCAGTGATTTTTATACTTTTAATATATAAGCCAACTGCATTCCAAAATACATAAATAATGCCTTTGTGGAGCATTTGTAAGGAAAATTCCGGCGGCCAAGACCGCGCACTGCAAGAGTAACATCAAAGCGGCAAAACCTGTGCAATGAAGCCCGCGACTGTCCTTGTAAGATCGCTTAAACCCCGAACTTTATGAAAGATTATTTTTCGGAAGGTTCGAGCAGTGTCGTGTGTGTGTGTGTGTGTGTGTGTGTGTGTGTGTGTGTGTGTGTGTGTGTGTGTGTGTGTGTGTGTGTGTGTGTGTGTGAAAGAGAGAGAGAGAGAGAGAGAGAGAGAGAGAGAGAGAGAGAGAGAGAGAGAGAGAGAGAGAGAGAGAGAGAGAGAGAGAGAGAGAGAGAGAGAGATTAGAAGCAAGCAGTATATGGTTGTTTCTAAAGCACGCGCAGCGTCATCACGCATCTGTGTTTAAAAACTAAGCTCAGACTCGATACTGAAATTCTCTGAATCGATCCAGAATTGTTGGAGAGAGAATAAATAACACAATATCACATACCTTAAAAATAAGTATGTATTCCTGGCTGTGAAATAATATATGTATAGGTACGTAGCGTGCCAAGTTGATGCTTGATCTGCAGACTGCTTTTTTCTCGCGTGTCACGTGACCAGTGTAATCGCAGCTTTTGCGGTTACAAAATCGTGTTTCATCATATCGCGATATTATCGCAAACGCAATTAATCGTTCAGCCCTATTGTTAATTTTAAGTAAAATTAAAATTATTCCAAGTTGGGTTTACTTAAAAAGTTTGATGCAAAAATGGTGCATATATTTTAAGTAAATCCAACACAATTTTTACCATAGTACTTCTGATTTTTTTTTTTTTTTGTGTGTGTGTGTGTTCCCAGTCGGTGTTTAAGACATGCTACAGTCAATGGAAACAGTCTTTGAATGTTTCAGCAAGTCGTTAAGTGTGTCCCCAGCATTAGTCTGCTATCAGTGGCTCAAGATCCATTACTAACTCTAAAATTACGTTTTGGAACTAGCAACGGAGGCATGGGATTAGATGCGTACGAAATTAGTCCTACATACAAGAGCGTTTTAATGACAAAAACTTGACAAACGTCTTGAAATGCATCATCTTGAACAATGTTTCAAGGTGTGGTAACTTATAAGCGGAATTATTGACTTCAGGCCGTTCAATTATTAGAAAAATATCGTCAATTATTCCTTACTTAAATTTTCCTTGCGTCTGCTGTATGCTTATGGTGCATAAATAACCACTTACCCTAATGATGACCTTGCTTAATAAATTACTGACAAGTTTTATCGATTCAATTATTAATAACCAATGATCGATTGTTGATTTTTTTTTATTTTTTTATTTTAGAAAAGGGACAGTGTACATTAATTAACATTCTTAAATGTAAATGTACCCAAATTAGCCCGAAGGCTAGTTTTCATTGGTAGTCCCTTTGCCAGATGTTATTAGGCTCTAAACTAGAAAAAAGAGTTAAACATTACAACAATACACTACAACAGTCATAAAACTAGAACTTATATATATATATATATATATATATATATATATATATATATATATATATATATATATATATATATATATATATATATATATATATATATATATATATGAATAAACAAAAAATATTGTTATGAGTTGAATGAATGATTAGGTCTATAATTCAATTTAATAATAAGGTTAATAATAAGAATGATAATAAGAATAATTATAGAGGAGCAGCATTAATGTTTACATTATTGGTTATTAAGAAGCCATTTCTTAAGATTAAGCTTAAAAGAGTTAAATGATGAGCACTCTCTAATTGGTTGAGGTACAGTATCCCACTGATGTGAAGCTCTGTATGAGAAAACAGCTTGACCAAATGATGTTTTCCTACGTGGAATTATACAATCCGCTCTAATTGCACCTCTTGTAATTCTGTTTTCAATAGATTTAAATTTAATAAAATCAGCCAAAGGAGGAGGAGCCAAACCACGCGTAATCTTATTAACTAAAACATTTTTAAAGTTGATTAGATTTTCCCAGTTAAACAAGTTATACTTATTTAAAATGTGACAGTGATGAAAACTGAATTGTTTTTTATCTAAAATTTTAAGTGCTTGTTTGTATAGTGATTCTAATGGTTTTAGGACTATCAAATGTGTATTTGACCAGCTTGTCAAACAATATGTGACATGAGAAAGAATCATAGAATGGAAATATATCTTTGCTGCCTCATTTGATAAACAATTTCTAATAAACCTAAAATTAACCAAGTTAAATTTAATCTTTTTGCTAACTTTTTTTATGTGGGTTTTAAAACCAAGACAGGAGTCCAGATGTACCCCTAGGTATTTACATTCTGAAACAACCTGTAATCTTTCTCCTGAAATAAAAATGTCCTGCTTTGTATCAGACCTGTCCTTTAGAAAAGAACATGCAAACTGTTTTTGACACATTTAACCTCAGAAAACTCTGATTAAGCCAGGATGTAACTTTTACCATAATGTCTATCAACTTTTTTGCAATCTCTTCTGCATTTTTGCCATGTGTAAAAATGACTGTATCGTCAGCATACATTAGGATATTATATTGATTAATCGATAGCATCGCTACTTTGGAGCTTAACTCTCAAGGTGGTGTAAAACAAATAAATACCACACTGTAAAAAAAAAAATCGTAAAAAAACGGTCAATGACTGGCATCTACGGCTGCCAAACAAAAAACGTAAAAATAAAGTAAAATATCGTAATTTAAATGAAATGCAAAAAACTTTTACAGAAATTTTCCTTACATTTTTTACAGAAAAACACTGTTATTTTACAACTATTTCCTGAATTATTACGATCAAACACCTTCATTGTAAAAAAAATCCCATAAAAAAACAGTCAAATGACTGTCAGCAACGGCTGTCATACAAAAACCATAAAATTAATGCAAAATATCTTAATTTAAATAAGTGTAAAATACTTTTACAGAAATCTTCATTAATCTTTTTTAACAGAAACACACAGTTAAAACACAGTTACTTCACATTTATTTTCTGATTTATTTACTGAAAAACACGCAGTTAATTACATGCTGGATTTGCTTTGACTATATACGTCACTACATCAGCAACTACACAGTTACTGTCAGTTAAATAAAGAAAAATGCAGCATTTCATCAGTGTTTATGTGCTCATCCTGGACTGAAGCTCAGACTCTACTCTTCAACACAATGGTGACGCACGAAACACACCATACAGAAACACTTTGAACCCCAACAGAACTTTAAACACTAACAGATCTCTCAGGATCTCAGCATCTTCACTTATTACAATCCAGACTTTATTTCTTTCATACTAACATTATTATTGAGAATTAACAGAGGTTTAGAAGTTGAAGCTTTATTGAAAAGAATAGTTTGATGTCACCATGATGGAGATCAGTGTTTGCTTTAGTTGGGCTCTTGAACTTTTAGCATTAAACTATAATGTTTCTCTGGCTGCATTAACTGTGTGTCTCTGATGCATATTTCTTATATCAAGACTCTAAGAGAAACTCAGATCAGATAATGTTGGTCACTTTGTAGTGATAATAGTCATCATGTAGAGTCCTGCTCCATTGACACCATCTGAAGTATAGTATCTGATTATGTCATTAAATATTAGTTATTCATTTTGCATGACAAAGCTTCTATAAAACATTCTCCAGTGCTGTGATACTCAGATTTTATGAAGTCATTATACAGAAAATATTTGACAGGCTCATATAGACTCACTCAGACATCAAGAATCAGCGTATGAATCACAACAATGGTGACAATGAAAAAAAAACTTTTTTGGTTGTCACCATTGTTGAGATTCATATGTTGATTCTTGATGTCTCTATACAACTAAAAAAATGACAAAACTTTTTTTGTGTAGTGCATACATATATATATATATATTTTTTTTTTTTTTTTTTATATTATTTTTTTAAATTAATATATTAAATGCAGATTGTTATAATACTGATACCACAATATTCCAAGGGTCATGTGAAAAATTATGACATTAATTAAAGACTTTGTATAAAGCTAAATTTCACCTACTTTGTAATCTAAGCTATCATATTCAGAGATTTGACTGTCATATCAGAGAATCAGATCATCACATGATGACTATAACAATATCAATTAATGATCGAGATCATCTGATATTTTCTCCAGCATTTATTGCTATGACAATCATGTATCAAATACACAGTTAAAGCAGCCAAAGAAAAGCAAAACTTAAACCTCAAGGGTCATGACCCCAACTAAAGCAGACACTGATCCCAATCATGGTGACATCAAATTTATTTGAAAGTTTTTTACACTTTATTTAAATTAGCATATTTTACTTTAATTTTATGGTTTTTAATTTTACGATTTTTTTTTACAATGAAGGTATATGATCGTGATTATTCAGGAAATACCTGTAAAATAACAGTGTTTTTCAGTTTATTTAATTTAGGATGTTTTACAGTTTTGACCATTTTATCATTTAACTGTTTTGTTACTGTTAAATTACAGATTATATTAGTAATTTTACATACATTTTTATGTAATTTAAAAACACAGAAAAAATACTGTATGAAAAATACAATCAATTTCCTGTATAAAAAATGTGAATTACTGTAATTTGTCATTAATGTCACAATACCTAAAATAACAGCTGAATTTTTATTTTACAGATATTATTTGTAATTTTACAGTGTTTTGAGTACAATTTAAAATTAAAGAAAATGATCGTCAAAAAATCACAGTTATTTTCTGTAAAATTAGGATTTTTTTTTACAGTGCATAGAACAAATACCGCTCTGAACATTTTGTATAGCTCTGGATGGTAATTGTTTCTCATGTGGACGTCTGTAAAAAAAATAATTTGCATGGCACTTCAGTGACACAACTCATGCATTCAGGTGGCGATTTTTTTCACGGTGAAGGAGCAAATTTTGTGGGAGCATGAATGTCTGCTGTAAATGAAATGACATATGCTTGGATAATGAGAATAATGTAGTGTAATAATATCCTATTTATTACTTAAATATCCTGCTTAAAAATAATAAGATAGATGCGCTAAATGGTTTTCTTTATTGCATTTTATCTTAAAATGATGCATCACTGTAAAATCACAGACTTGCACCTGTAAAAGTTGAAAATACTTTACGTCCCCATGAGAAACAGTTACTGTCAATAGGGCTTATTTATCTCTTATCTGACATGCTCAGCTGAGTTCTTTAAGCTCTATCCTAACAAGCTGATGATCTGAATCAGGTGTGTTAAATAAGGGAGACATGCAAAAATGTGCAGAGCAGGGAGTCCCAAGGACCAGGAATAAAAACCACTGGCATATATAAATATATATATAGCGTTCGATAAATTCCAGACACTCACCTGTTAATGCCTGATGAGATTATCAGTGTTGTCAGAGAGGTACACAATTAAACGTTGAATCAACTTCTCTGTTTATTTCCACAGCATTGGTCTGAAAAGTACATGAAACAAAAAGTAGATTTTCATGCTGGATAGACACAAGCCTTCATATCTAAACTGACTGAGAAAAATATGATACCTTTAAAGCAGACAAATCACCCACATTGCAGAAAATATGCCAGGTTCACCTTTTTTTGTCAAAGTCAATTTGTAAATAATATTTAATAATCAAGTGTGAAACTAACAAAAAAGGCTACCTCCAAAACAGGATGCACCCTATCCTGCTGTTGTTGCACCACAACTGTTCGCACTGGAAAATAGATGGAGAGAAAAACAACAGTATTAAGCAACATAATTATTTTTTTTATTTTTTTTTTTTTGGAGCAGTGTAAACTCAATGCATGTACTTAATGCATATGCATTAATGAATACCTGCAAACACTATACATTTAAGCACTCAACAATATATCCGATGGAAGCACGCACATTTATAAAACTCGCGTGCAAACCGGTTTCTTGATTCATATGCAATAAACTTAACGTACAAACTCGATGTATAGAGCTCCGGACGTCACGTGACCTATTCTGTTTATACCGCCATATTGGCAGGCAGGGGACAACCGGGAGCGAATATGTAATGAATGACGGCAGCTTGAGTTTCAAGGCAACAAAGTTCACTGCGCACTTTAATTCAAAAGACATAGACCTGTACATAGCAAAACTTTATAAATTAAACATAACAGATCCCTATAATGCCACAAACTGTTGAATAGGTTACTGCTGAAGCTAATGACTTTGCTGCTTGCTCTTCTGTTGAATACATCTGTTGAATACATCTAACTTCCGCCACCTTTCTCTCTTCTCCGGGGATGGAACATGTTGAACATAGATGGGACGTAGTCGGGTGAAAGAGGGTTGTCACTCTTTTCCCCTAAAACATTAGTAAACAGAAAATGGCAACAATTTAAGCTTCTTTTAGGCTAGCTACAGTACATTAACATCTATTCATTTATCTGACACTTTAATCCATAGCGACTTACAAGTAGATTACTAATATTGAACTTACACAGCAATGAACTTTAGTTAACAGAAAAGAATACCAACTAGTGATCACTATCAGTTAAATAAATCAGCTTGACGGAGAGATAAACTCTCAAGCGCTCAGGCAGAGTGTTCACCGAGTGAAAATATATCTATGCTAAACTTATACGTTACTTAGCCTCTAACACACACACTGACGTGTAAAATCTAAGAATTTTTTAGCCAGTGGCTAATGATTGACATTATTTAGTCGCCTAGAGTGAAGATTTAGTCGCATATGCGAGTGATTCACTGGGTTGGAAACTTAAACGTAATGGCATTACAATCGTCAGAAACCATTTTAAACATGTTAGCTAGCCAAGTTATATTAGAAAGAACATACTTGATATTAAGTGATCACTGCACTAGCGAAATCCATTGCTTGATGGCTCCCAACCTCCCGTCTCTCTGTTTTGTTGTGTTGGTTAGCATATTGTATTGCAGTGAACCATTTCAGTCGTCTATCAGGATCCTTAGGAATACAACAAAATTATTTCCCCTTTGCTTTCCTCCGCCTGTCCACCATGTTGAAATAGTAAGGTTTAAACAGTCTGGTTTTAAATAATCATTCGACCACTATCGATCATACTATTGTTACCAATGCTACAGCCACTCTGGCACTCTCCTGATTGCCTGCCAAAATTCCGAAGTGTAGATTGCGTGAAGTCAGCCTCCGGAGCTCTATAGTAGAACTAGTTGCAAAGTATTCATAAGTAACTACGGAGCCCCCCTAGTCCCACTTTGTCAAAAAAAATTATTAGAACTATCTCGTGGCCTCAAGATAGTATCTCGTGGCCTCAAGATAGTATCTCGTGGCCTCAAGATAGTAACTCGTGGCCTCAAGATACTATCTCGTGGCCTCAAGATTGTATCTTTGATTAATGTTTCCATGTTTGTTTTGTGCTTGAGCACATGGCTTTGTCTTTGTTTATTTATGTATTTATTTATTTATTTATTTTATTTTATTTTTTTTTTAACCTTTATTTTACCAGGTGATGTCCCATTGAGATATTCAAATCTCTTTTACAAGGGAGCCCTGGGGGCAACAATTAGACAAGATACACAGAAACACAGAAACAAACAGAACAAAGCAGATTTACAATACATGTAAAACAATTTAAGAATGACATAAAGGGGTCATTGAAAACATGTGCATTGTTGAAATTTGGAACATTTAAGTAATTGTTTAAAATGTTCTATTTTATTAAATGTTTATGTTATGTCCTTGTCTTGCCTCCTAGTTTCCCCTTACCACGCCTCCTCGTTTAGTACTTGTCTAGTCCTTGTTCACTAATTGTGTTCACCTGGTCCTTGTTTGCTCCACTTCCTTTAAGGCGGGCGTACACGGGCGTAAAATTTGTGCAGGACAGTCGTGCCGTGTACCAGCTGCTTTGACGCGATTATCACGTTAACTGACTCGTAACGTGTGCAATATCTCACGACCTCCCGAGTGCCCGAACTCGCACCGTGTACGTCCGCCTTTATATTGTGCTTCCTTGCTAATTGTCTTTGCTGGATCGTTGTTTTGTGTTCATGCCTGAGACCTTTCTCAAGTGTGGTGTCATTCAATCTTGTCCTGCCCAGCCTGAGACTGCACTGACTGCTGGTTCCTGCCCGAGAACGGTCACTTCGTATTGCGTAGCTAATACGCAGTGGGGGAAACTCCTTTCCTAGAGAAATATTGAAGCCTATATTTTAAAACGTACTCGGTTACTAACGTAACCTCGGTTCTCTCTAGAGAGGGAACGAGTACTGCGTAATATCTTACGCTACGGGGAAAACCTCTTTTCCACGAGATATTGAAGCAAAAAATTATCCTTAATTTTGAATTAATGTAAAACGCTGTGCAGCAGCATGCAGACATAGGCAGGACGGCTCGCGCGCTTATTGGCTGCACTGCGGCAACAGCAGCAGCCTATCGAGAGAGGCGCTGCGTGACATAATCCAATGGGGGCATTTCGCGCCCATTTCGTCACGTCCCGCCAGAAAAAGGGCGCAATCTCGCCCTATAAATATAGCTCGATAAGGTTGGTACACTGGTTTTCATCGCCGAAGCGAACCAGAGCTGTGTATGCACGGCAAGATACGCAGTACTCGTTCCCTCTCTAGAGAGAACCGAGGTTACGTTAGTAACCGAGTACGTTCTCTTACGAGAGTATCTCTCGTACTGCATAATATCTTACGCTATGGGGAACACAATGCAAAACGCCGTGCGTACTGGGATCCGACACCAAAGTCCCAAGGGCAGTAGCCCGGGGCTCATGTAGTGCATAATCACCATAGACTCACAGAGAGTCGGAGAAGAGAGGCTGCAAGCATCATTCCCCATGAAATAGCATCCTATAGGGGCTAGTTATGTTAATAGTGTTTCACACAGACAGGGTGAGCGTGTTCAGCCTGAACTGGTTAAAAATACGGGTTATTCAACACCCATGGAGCCGTTTTATCGCTCACTGAGCGATGCACAAGCAAATCTCAGCATCTGGGCCGGCACAGCGGGGCAGATAACACTGAATTCTATACCGACAGAAGCTTGGCTTGTAAGGCGGGAACCTCTAGGTTATAAAACCTTATAAATGTAGACGGCGAGGCCCAGCCCGCTGCCGTACAGATATCTTGCAAGGTAACGCCACTATACCATGCCCACGACGAGGCCACGCCTCTCGTGGAGTGCGCTCTGACACCCAAAGGACACTGCAGGCCCTTAGAAGTGTAAGCCAGTGCTATGGCGTCGACTATCCATCTGGATAAACTCTGTTTTGATGCGGCCAGTCCCTTGGAACGTCCGCCAAACAAAACGAAGAGCTGCTCGGTCTGCCTGAAGGTAGACGAGCGGGACACATAAGCTCTCAGTGCCCTGACAGGGCAGAGGAGACTCGCATTCTCCTCCTCATCGTGAACCGAGAGAGCGCACAGGGAAATCACCTGGGCCCTGAACGGTGTGTTGAGGGATTTGGGCACGTACCCGTGCCTCGGTTTGAGTATGACTTTTGAGTCATTGGGCCCAAACTCCATACATGACGTGCTTACTGAAAGCGCTTGTAAGTCCCCTATGCGCTTCACTGAAGCGAGAGCCAAAAGAAACACCGTTTTGAAAGACAGATGCTTCATGTCTGACAAATGGATTGGCTCGAACGGGGCACCTTTCATGGCTTCCAAAACCGTAGAAAGGTCCCACACCGGGACTGAAGGAGGTCTAGGAGGGTTCAACCTCCGAGCTCCCTTGAGGAATCGCACGACTAGGTCGTTCTTCCCCAGTGACTGGCCAGACACAGGTTTTGTAACATTGCTATGGCCGCCACGTACACTTTGAGCATGGATGGGGTCCTGCCCTTATCCAGCACCTCTTGAAGGAAGGAAAGTACTTCCATGACCCCGCAGTCTACGGGTGAAAAGCCCTGAGCTTGACACCAGGCAGAGAACACAGACCATTTCGAGGAGTAGAGCCGTCTTGTAGACGGGGCCCTTGCCTGCGTGATCGTTTTTAGCACTCCCTCCGGGAGGTTAGCGAGTACCCGTTGATGGCCCATGCGTGTAGGGACCATAGTTGCGGTCGAGGATGCCAAATCGAGCCCTTGGCCTGAGAGAGGAGGTCTCTCCTCAATGGTATTGGCCACGGGGCAGTGCTGGTCAGCTGCATCAGGACTGGAAACCACGCCTGGTTTGTCCAGAGCAGAGCCACAAGCAGCACTGGGCATCCATTTTCCCTGATTCGTTCCAGCACTTGAGGCAGGAGCGAGACGGGGGGAAAAGAATAGAGGGGACAGCGGGGCCAAACGTGGGCCAGCGCGTCCTTGCTCTTGGAGAAATATTTCGGACAGTGAGACTCACTGTTTTTCGGACTCACTCCGGATTAGAGCCCGACCGATATATCGGCGGGCCGATATTATCGGCCGATTTTAGGCATTTTCCTAACTATCGGTATCGGCATTTATAATGGCCGATAAATTAATATTTAAAAAAATGCGGGTGCGGTGATTCATGTAAGGGTGGCGCTGCCAATAAAGCACCCAAAAGCTGTCACAAGAACTGGCAAAAGTAATGATTATGAATACAACAAATATAGCAAGGAGACATTTTAATTGTTTATTAACAAACAAGTGTTTTCAGTCAGTGTCAGCCAAAGATGAAGTTGACGATGCTGACTCGCGATCTTCAGTGAACGCGTGCCAGAGAGAAATGCACATTTCATACGATTACATGAGTCTGTCTGTCTTTCGTTTTGAATTGTTCTGTTTAAAAGTAGACATTTCAATATAGATATATTTCAATTCTCAGGTCTATACGCTGAGTTTCGGTTCATGAGACGAGCTCCAGTTCACCCGCAGGCGCCTCCGTGTCGAGATTATCTATCTACTTCTTATATATTAAATCCAGGCAATTGGTTGATGAAACATTGATTAAAATTAAGATACAATTAATACAAAACGAAATTCACTTTGAAACGAAAGGTTTTGTGCTTTCTGTTTGATGTGAAAGTTTCAAAGCATATTTTAGTGCTGTCGAGTCTGTAACATTGTTTTTTCCTCATAAATGCGAACATGAAAAATAAAATAAAATGAATATTTTATGTAGCCTGTGGAGACTGAGAGCCAACCCTTCTTCATCCAGTGGGTAGTGGCCTACTTGTGATTTGCGCAGTGTAATTCACAGAATTGATTTCTCTGCTACAAGCCTCTGTCACATATTGTGTGAGCTTGTGACTATTGCAAGCGCACAGCTGAGAAGTCCTTATTATATTGTCTGCTATATTTACTTCTTATTTATTAAGGCAATTGGTTGATGAAACATTGATTAAAATGCGTGGCGCGTGCGATCTCCGACAGTAAACTGATTCTGCTTTGTCTAGGGTAAACAGCTGTTGCGACGCGAGCAGTAACGGCTGCGTCCGGTGTAGACACAGTGTTAAAACTCATTCTGCCTGATAACGCTACGTTACAACATCAAGCAATATTCCAAAAATGTATATAATTATAACACTTTATATAGGGCCATTTTGCATTAAGAGTAGCCTAGTTTCACGTTTAGTACATTTTGCTTACTAATTATTTAAAATAGTATAAAAGTACTGTACATATGTAATTAAAAACGTTTTCATTATGATATTATTAATTTTACTTTAGTAAAAAGATCTGAGTTCTTCCTCCACTGGTAGAGATTAGAGGAATTAAGAGTAAAAATAGAAGATAAGGTTTTGTCAGTGACACTTTTTATATATTTATTGATACAAGTTATGACTAAATTAAAAGACAAAGTCGTTAGTGAAGATTATGCAACAGTATTTAGAATATAATATAATATAACATGCAATGCAGACTAGTTTGGTTACAGCTCAACTGTATAATTCTCATTCTATCATTCCCCCTGCATCCATTACATATCTGTGTCACACAAGTGTTTGATCACCACATTTGAGTGATCATTGCAAAACGTGTTTATAAAATATATTTATTCTGTTTATAGCTACTGTGTAAAGTACCCATCAAAAGTTTGTACACACCAATAGGAAAGTGTCCAAACTTTTGACTGGTATACTGTACTATAATACACATAAATAATATTGCTACTGTATTATAATATACACATAAATAATATCGGCCGATATATCGGTATCGGGCTTTTTTTACTCCCTAATATCGGTATCGGCATCGGCATCGGCCCCCAAAAATCCATATCGGTCGGGCTCTACTCCGGATCCAGCGATGCGTGATGCTTCGCTGAAGAGATGAAAATCAGTGTACCAGCCTTATCGAGCTATATTTATAGGGCGAGATTGCGCCCTTTTTCTGGCGGGACGTGACGAAATGGGCGCGAAATGCCCCCATTGGATTATGTCACACAGCGCCTCTCTCGATAGGCTGCTGCTGTTGCCGCAGGGCAGCCAATAGGCGCGCGAGCCGTCCTGCCTATGTCTGCATGCTGCTGCACAGCGTTTTACATTAATTCAAAATTAAGGATAATTTTTTGCTTCAATATCTCGTGGAAAAGAGGTTTTCCCCGTAGCGTAAGATATTACGCAGTACGAGAGATACTCTCGTAAGAGAACACAGTGCAGCTGCACAGCGAACACAGCAAAGCATCCAGCTCGTCCATTGGCTGTGCAACAGCAACTGCACATCCTATAGCGAAGCGCCTCTGACTCGCTCTTCATGCACATCGTGCGGATTCCTTCTGCACGAGGCGGACGGGCACACGGAGTGCGCCACGTGCCTGGGAGCCGCCCACGCTGAAGCTGCACTCTCTGCCGTGGGCTGCTCTCACTGTGAGAGCCTGCCTATCTCGACGCTGCGGATGCGGCTAGCTCTCTTTAACCCTCTGGGGTCTAAGGTGTTTTTGGGGTCCTTGAGATGTTTTGACATGCCCTGACATTTGTGCTTATTTCAGTTGCTTATAAACATATTAATGACAAAGTTGTCATTACACTCTATTTAGCACAAACAGGGCTACCATAATATGTGAGCAACATGTATGTACATGTTTGTATTTTTGAGAGAATATTGTTTATGCATGGTTATTGAAAAAACTAAAACTTAAAGTTTCTGAAATACGGCCACAAAACACATACTAAATGTGTGTCCACAAGACTTTTGACTAATGGATCTTGTCGCTTAGAGTTTTTGCTCCAACATGATCTCAAAATCATCCTGCCTAATCATTCACATAAAACAATACATTGATTTAAATTTTGTAAGACACTTTTTGTTTGGAAATGCAATATGCATGGGGGCGTGATTCACACCTAAGAAGACAATGAGCTGCATAATGAGCTGCATAATGAGCCTTTCACACAGGTGTCACTGGGTACCAAAGAATGCGAGGACAAAATAAATTATATATATATATATATATATATATATATATATATATATATATATATATATATATATATTACAATTAGAAATTGTAACCAATTACAAATAGGTTACAATTACAACAACAATAACAATTTTAACAATATTTCAAGTGTAATCTTTCTTTGTAAAAAGAATACATTTTAGCATACGTATTTCAAAGGTAAGGATTCATTATAATAACACTATAGTAACATCTTAGTTGATAATTCAATATACCTACTTTATATTTGACAAAACATCCCATACTATGTATTTAAAGGGGTGGTAAAATGCATTTTTTCGAAGGCTTGATTGGTTTTGTGGGGTGCACTGTAACATGTGTTCATGCTTCGTTTTTTAAAAATTGCATTATTTTTCATATATTTTACCTTTATTCTACACTGCTCTTCCCCTCCTTGTAAAAACGGTCTGATGGTTTCCTGGTTCTGTGAAGCCAGTCCCTCAAAACTACGCAATGGGCTCAGATTGGTTAGCTGGCCCAGTGTGTTGTGATTCGCTAACCGTCTAGTGCACGTCTCCCGGAAACGTCACACCCCGTACCTTTACCGGTAGTTTGCGCTTTGGTGTATTATAAACAATGGCGTCAATAAAACCAATCGGACCCGGGGAAACATTAGTGAAGATGATCGAGCAGAACCTGTTCAAGAACGGCTGTTAAACGACGTTTCAGAAAGGTTTGTTTTTTGTTGTTCTCTCATTACTTTTTAGATATGCTGTTATTTAATTGTACTAATTATTATAGAATTACAAAAAATAAGGTTCATAAACAAGAATTTCATATAATCGTTCTAACAAATTATACTACAGTCCTCAAAGGGATTTTTTTGAGTAAAGACTGCGGATCTATAGTGATCGTTTCTGACTGTATGCCACCATTACATTTGTATTTTTAGAACGATTGTAGACAAATATCTGTCGACAGAACTATTAACCCAAAACGAACACTAAACATCGGCTGCCAAATCAAACACAGAACCATGTTTAGCATGCCTGTAGATAAACAAGCATGTAGATAAACATAAAACCTCTAATCAAAGAATAATTTACACTAATTCCAAGTTCGCTGTTGAGATAAAAAAAAAGTTTGTAACGTCAGGTGTTTGTCAGATAACGTTAAGTATGAATGAGCATACCAAACCAGCAGAGCCAAACAGCGTTGTCATTTGTTTACTTCCTTGCTACAATGTACAATTAACAATACGAACTATTACAGGAAAACACATTGACAAAAAATAAATCATACTTACAGGTTGTGGCTGTATGTGTAACATATGGTGTTTATGATATATTAGCATATAAATGTTAATTTGCAGTTTGTCGCTTATACAAAGACATTTTATTTCAACATATTTTAGTCTATTTTTACTCATCTCAGTAGGCTATTAGCAATATAGTTTGGATGTGTTCATGTAAAAATAACGTTTACTAATGTAGGTGCGAGAGTGAATGAACGGCACAGATGCGCGCTGGTGCGAGAGTGAATGAACAGCACAGATGCGCGGCGCGCTGTATAGCTGTAGTAAACAACAGCGTGCGTTCATTCATTCATTCACACACAGACAGACAATTCATATTTAAACAGTCTTTTTGCGGTTTACAGACACTATTCAATATTACGATTAGAACAAAGCACTTAAGAATAAATAACTTACTACATCAGCTGGATCCGTTGCTCCTCGAAATGAAACTACCAGCACTTCTGAGGTAACTTTTCCAGGATAGTATTATTCCTCACAGCATAGCAAGACGAGGTAAAGTACAAGATTCTTATTAAACTACTTGATGTGTTTTATCCAGCTGATGTGGGCGTTGGCATGTTTGCATGGCTTGCCTCATTTGCGTTTGAATAGCGCGGTGCTCTCCGTGGGCGTGGTCACATTAACACTTAATAAGCTACTATGAGCTGGAAAGAAAAAGACTGACACCTCTCTCTTTTTATACAGATTACATAAACTGAGAATATTTGTTTTTATATAAATTACTTAATTTAAAAGAAGAGAATTCAAGCTTCATGAAGAAAAATCTCTTGTGCCTGTGTGACAAGTATTCGCTGAGTTACAGTTCATTTTCGGACGCGTTTCAGAACGGACTTAACTGACAGAGAGAAGGCAAAACTCGCATCATGTTTATTTTTCTTTATTTGACAAAAAGCACAACACTTTGTTTTTATTGTGAGTATACACAAAAAAATAGACACTTAACAGGATCGAATGATGTATAACACTTGCCTGTATGACAAAAAAAAAAGAGTTATTTGAGTCTCAAAAAAGAGTTATTTGAGTCTCTTTTGCACTGATAAGAAAAAAGCAAAACAATCACGCCGGCGAGATAGCCGACCCCAGGGGGTTAAAGATGGCGACACCACTCCTTCTGCTCTTCATCTTTAGATCGGGCTTGGCTGGCCCACCCTCTCACAGTCAAGTGCTAGTGCTGCTGCTACCAGGACTAATTCAGATGCTGAGATGCTGCGCATCCTCACTGCGGCCGTTTCAGACCTCAGGCTCGAGTGGGCCTCGTCCGAAGAGCCTTCTAGGAGTCAGCTGGATGGATGGTTTTTGCCAGGGTGCCAGCAAGCCCCCCGTCAAAAGCCAGCACCCTTCTTCCCTTAGGTTCTCGATGAACTCACAAAGTCATGGTGCGACCCCTACTCGGCACGCACGAGCGCCTCTACTTCCGCTCTCCTCTGTTGACGGCGCAGCAGAAAAAGGTTATGAGAAGTTGCTCTCGAGGAAGCAGTTGCCGCTCATCTCTGCCCGCCCACTGCTGCTGGTTGGAGATCTAGAGCGGTACACCCCTCGAAGTCCTGCCTAAACACTTCAGCCCTCGCTGGATGTGCTTTCTCAGCTTCCGGTCAGGCTGCATCGGCTCTACAACCATGGTGGTGTTTCAGGTTTTTCAGGCCAAACTTTTCCAAACCTTGTATGAGTCTGGCCCGAACCCTGATGCATTTCGCAACCTGTGTAGCGCCACAGACCTAGCACTGCGCGCTATGAAAGCTACCGCTCAAGCGGTCGGCAGAGGCATGGCTAAACTTGTTGTGCTCGAACGCCATCTCTGGCTTAACCTCACAGACATTAAAGAGGCGGACAGGACAGCTTTCCTTGATTCACCAATCTCCAGCACCGGTCTCTTCCCCAAGCGTTCAAGCTTTGCCTCAAGCCGCCCTAAGAGCATGCCGCCTCCTCAGCCAGCGAAGCCAGCGCCTCGGGTCTCTCCCGCCCTGCGGCTGATACCCATCATCGCTCATGATCAGCTTAACGGTACCCACTGCGGAGCTGAACAGGGAGCTGGGAGATTTAGATGAGCTCTTTTCGAGGGCGGTCTGGCTAGAGCGAAAGTAAGACCCTCTCTCTTTCCTCCTGTTGCTAGAAGGTCTTCGGATGCTCAGGGTCCAACACAATGCTGGGTCGGGGGCCCCTCGTGCCTGTTTAGCTCAGGGGGCTGGAGATTTTCCTATTGTAGTCAATGGGCCCATTGCACAGCACGCACCCCTACAAACAAACACTGTATTTACAGCGACTCAAGTAAAACACACAAAGAGTATGTTTCAAACACACAACACCCCGGTAACCGGCCCCCCTTCTTTAGGCGGCCATCCCCCAGTTGTCTATCTCTGTCCAACCGGGCCTGTCAAGCCAGCCCCAAAGTGAATATGTGTACAAAACACAACACAAGGGTATTAGGTCCCCCTATGCTAGGCGGCCCAGCCCCATGTTTCATTCAAATGCTAGCCACAAGGGCCGAGGCCCGGCAAGCCATCTCCGAAGTGTCGAACTGGGTTTTGAAGATTATAAAGCGAGGCTACTCGCTCCAATTCGCTCGCAGACCCCCGCGATTTCAGGCAGTCATCGAAACTTTGGTGAAAAGCGACGTGGCTCACGTGCTTCGCACCAAAGTGCAAAATCTGCTAGCAAAAGGGGCGATAGATTTAGTTCCCCCCTGCGCTGAGCCAATCCGGGTTTAACAGTTGCTACTTCCTTGTACCAAAAAAGGACGGCGGCACCCGCTCCATTTTAGACCTGAGACATCTAAACAAAGCCCTCATGAGACGGCCATTCAGAATGATAACTACCAAACAAATCCTTGCGCAGGTTCGCCCGGGCAATTGTTTTTTTACGGTGGATCTGAATCGCTTACTTTCATATTCAGATAACGCCCAATCACAGGCCATTCTTGAGATTCGCCTTCGAGGGGCAGGTTTATCAATACACGGTCCTACCACTCGGTCTGTCCCTGGCACCCCGTACATTTACGAAGTGCATGGACGCAGCGAAGACCGAATTATTGACACACAGATCTATGCTCCTCAGGCATTTGGAATGCCTGGGGATCAGGATAAATTTTCCCAAGAGCAAACTGTTACCCAGCCAGAACGTAACCTTTCTGGGCACAGTTATCGACCCAACACTGATGAGAGCTCGGCTCATACCAGAGCACGTTCTCTCAATCCAACAGCTGATAGCCTCCTTCAGGGTAGGTGCACGCACGCCCCTCAGGAAGTTTCAGAGGCTTCTCGGGCTCATGGCCATGACATCGTCAGTACTCCAGCTAGGATTACTGCATATGTGCCTCCTTTAGCACTGGCTAAAGCGCAGTGTGCCAGCCCATGCAGGGCGGTCAGGACGCCTGCACATTACGGTGAACCAGCGCTGCATAAGAGCTCTGGTCCCCTGGAAAGCCCAAAACTGGTACCAGTCGGGCGTGATCATGGGGGTGGCCTCCAGTAGGAAGGTAATTTTACCTTGTAAATAAAAGGAGGGAAAGCCTGTCTCTGGCCTCTGGATGAGCCCGGAGAAGAGCTTACATATCAACTGCCTGGAAATGAGAGCAGTTTGGTTAGCCCTGAATGTGTTTCTGCCGAACCTCAGAGGACTCCACGGCTTGGTCCGCATGGACAATATGTCAGTGGCGTCCTACATAAATCGCCAGGGCGGCCTCAGATCGGGCAACCTGTATGTCATGGACAGAAATCTCCTCCTTTGGGCACAAGCCAACCTGTGCTCTCTGAGAGCTGCTCATGTCCTGTGCGTCCAAAATTTGGGTGCGGACATGCTATCTCGAGACAACACTCCCCCAGGCGAGTGGTCTCTCAACCCACAGACGATTCGTCTGATATGGAGTGTATTCGGCAAGGCAGAGATCGACCTGTCCACCTCGAATAGCAACACTCATTGCGCAATGTTCTTTTCAAAGAACAGGGATGCGCTGGCCCATTCCTGGCCCAGACACCCTCTATATGCGTTCCGGCCAGTCTCTATAATCCCTCAGGTCATCAGACGGATCAAGGAAAGCGGATGCACAGTCCTCTTAGTAGCCCCCCTCTGGAAAACCCAGGCGTGGTTTCCTGAGCTGGCACAGATGATGGACATTGATCCCTGGCTGGTGCCAGTGAGGAGGGATCTCCTAACACAAGCAAAAGAGACGATTTGGCACCCTCGCCTCCAACTTATGGGCCCTCCATGTGTGGCCACTCAACGGGTATCCTGGGATCTCCCAAAAAAGGTCTTGAATACCATCACTGAGGCTAGAGCACCGTCTACCAGGTGCCTCTATGCTCTGAAGTGGTCAGTATTCACCAGCTGGTGCACAGCTATGGACCTCGAGCCCCAGTCATGCGAGGTATCAGTGGTACTCTCCTTCCTACAAGAGCTTCTAGATCGGGGTCGCTTCCCATCCACGCTTAAAGTGTATGTGGAAGCCATAGCAGCTTACCATGCTCCTGTGGCTGGCCAGTCACTGGGGAGAAACGACCTCGTTGTTCGTTTCCTCAAAGGAGCCTGGAGGATGAATCCCCCCAGGCCCCCTTCTATACCGACTTGGGACCTCTCCATGGTCCTTGGGGCCCTGAAGGGTCCCCCGTTTGAGCCGCTGCAGTCGACTGATCTTAAACCACTTTCGCTGAAAACTGTTCTGCTGCTGGCCCTGGCATCAGTCAAGCGAGTGGGAGATTTACAGGCGCTCTCTGTGAGCCCTTCCTGCTTGGAATTTGGGGTTGGTGACTCCAGGGTCACACTCAAGCCAAGGCATGGTTAGGTACCCAAGGTGCTCTCAACTCCATTCAGAGCGCAGGTTATTACATTGTCAGCACTTCCACCCTCGGAGAACGATGGGGAGGCTAATTTGCTCTGTCCTATCAAAGCTCTAAAAATCTACCACCGTTTAGCCACCGTTTAGCCACCGTTTAGGCAGTCAGAACAGCTCTTTGTATGCTTTGGCGGTCGCACCAAAGGTTACCAATCACGAAGCAGAGACTGTCCAGATGGATAGTGGACGCCATCTCTCTGTTCTACGCCTCGGTGGGCCAGGTCTGTCCCATAGGCGCTAGAGCCCACTCTACAAGACGCATGGCCTCTTCATGGGCCTGGTCTAGTGGTGTGCCAATTCAAGACATATGTGCGGCGGCCGGCTGGTCCTCGCCGTCCACATTTGTTAGGTTCTATAACATGGAGGTACCTTGCCTGCAGGCTCGAGTCCTCTCAATATGATAATTAGACACGACGGTGTCCGGTCTTATCAATCTAACATGATTACTGTCCATAAGCACAAGTTGTCCTAGGACTGTGCTATAAGAATGAGCCTGGTTCAGGTGCTCCAGCCCCTCTTATCATGAGACCCGACTTGGGTCCGGTCCCTGTTCTTGTGAGGGTTTATTATGGCTTCAGTTGGATTAGAGCCAGTTGCTAATAGTGCGGCATGTTAAATTGCGTCCCCACTGTATTCGGTTGAGAAACCAAAAGAATCTAATTATTTGGCTTAGCCAATAGATATTACCTTCAGTTATTTGTATGCCTAATTAAGTATGTTGAAATGTATTGTAAGAGCTACTGTTACTTTCATTGTTCATATTATTGCTCTATCATATTTTATCTTTAATTTAATATCACAGTGAATATTTAGAGCTGTTCCAGCAGGGCTCAAACAGTCAAGAGCAGTGAGTGATTTTCTCTGTCTTTTTTTGTTAGGGTGCTTTCACACTGGCAGTTTAGTTCGGAACGGGGCATGGTTCACATGAAAAATCGCTAATGTGAACGCTGTCATGCAGACCCTGGTGCGCACTGGGGTACCGAACCCGAGACTGCCTGGAGGAGGTGGTCTGAGTTTGGTTGCACTCGAAACGTGCCGCGGTTCGCATGAATGTGAAAGCAACACAGACTCTGGTGCGCACTTGTTCATGATGTAAAGTAACCTGCGCATGCGTTTTAGCTGATTATGATGTATTTAGTTAAGTAAAACACATGTAAGGGATGATAGTGTTGATTTTCCTTGGATACGAGCGACTGTGAGCCTGCAGTGTATTCGCGCATAGCACGTGGAATCAGGGCAACAAATTAATGGAAATCCAGTGTCTTCTCAAAAGAGTCAGTTTGCAAGCAGCAGAAAGCCACCTTATGCGACACACACACACACACAGTAAACCTGTTGTTCACTCAGCTGCGCATAATAGCACCAAATTAATAAAACACACAATATATTGACCTGCGTTCTGTTTTCTATCAGGCGCCATGCACCTTTGCGATGAAGTAAGATGCATGCAAACACACCAGGGTTCAATAGAATCAAGTTGAGTGTGAAACCAGACCAACGCTGCAGGGCGCCGCCAGGATCAATCGCACTCGGGCTCGGACCACAGCAAACGAGCCCAGTGTGAAAGCACCCCTAGATTAACATTGAGGACAAAGACAGCAGTAGGTTTATTAGGCTGCTGTCACTTTAAGACCTGCACATATCAAACATACTGTTGTGTTTTCTTTTTTTAACTGTTTAAGTTCACTTAAGACATAACAACTATGTTCGACGCCTATAAGGGCATTTTGACATAATTTTGTGTGAATTTGCCCGTTAAAGTACAAGAAGACATGAGAGAGAAGATTGTCGCTGTCTGAGAGGCAGCTTTCTGGATGCACGCATCGGATATTTGAGCACAGAAAACTTATTGAAATCATCATGTGATTACTGTACTGCCTTCCTATAATAATAGGGAACCACTCGATATACATAAATCACGTAACAGTTCATGTTTCTACTTCTGATTTAGTTTTAATTCAAATGAAGCATGTGTGCTGAGTGAGTGATCAACACTCAAGAGCAAGAAAAATATGTTCTCTCTCTCTCTCTCTCTCTCTCCCTCTCTCTATGATCAGTTAATGTTAGTAATATGCTCCTAATTTAACTTTCTTTGCTATTGCCATATCCGACTGAACTACAGACTTTCCTAAAAAACTACAATATCGGTATTGGTGCATCCCTAAATATTAGTTCATTGTAAATCCCCCCTAAAGTCTTTCTGTAAGTTAAAGGCCAGATCTGTGGGGTAAAGCACGGGTCAAAACCATGTCATCTCTTCAGTGTCACTGCTGAGTACACTGTTACTAGGCGGATTTTAAAATGGGTCATGACCACAGATAAGGGAGGAGTACAAAGCAGGCTGTTGCTTTTTTTGGAGTAAAGCAAAGCTTATGATGGAGTTATACTAGTCATCTTGTTGACAAGGGTACCAATATTAGGCACATGATGATAGAAACCTTCAGTAGAGGCTTATTGCTTTTTAGAAAAGTATGTAAGTCTTATATCAGTGTACAGAAGAACTGCTATAACACAAACCTCCAACCTGCAAACCTCCTCACAGGACTTTGAATAATTGTAAGTGGAACATTATTGGTCCTGACAGCCAGATGCCTCTGAATGCAACCCTTCAGTGGTCTGGATAATTATGATTTCACAATGTTTTCAAAAATCTGAATAGAGCAGATGTGCTGCTTTACGAAAGAGATCAAGCATCTATCGCCCTGTGTTACAAAAACTTTCTCTTTGAGTCTTCCGTATTTCTCTCTTCCTTTTCTTCAAAAGGTCCCAGAGACTGATATATAAAACATCCAAAGTCTCTCCTGTTGCTCAGCAGATGGTATATTTAATAAATAAAAACCTCTGAAGCTACAACTCTGAATAAAAACAATTTTATCAGAACAGCAATGAAACTCTTTTTTACCTTGAAACTTTCTTTTCCTATTGAAATTTTACTGTAATTCTCACAGGTTAGACCTAGTTACTGATTATAATCTGAGGATTTTTTGATGGTAATGGTTAAAGTGTATGTATATGCAATGCACCGGAGGCTTCCTCACGCTTATACAGCAACGATGTTGTCAGTTTTACCATACCTATTCGGACCCGGGTCCTCATCCTTCGGAAGTGGATTTGCTTTCGCAGCACAGAAAACTGCGTCTTCTCGAACTGTCAACAACACAAACCAAACTCCTACGGGCCTAAGCTACAACTTCAGTGGATCTTTTGGGAGACTATAACTCAGTTTATTGTGTACTTTGATCTTTGAAACTTTGCACAGCTTTTACATACATAACATAAACATATTACACACTACATGAAAGGTAATATACGAAAAAGCATAAAAGTAAAAAGCACAAAAATAAATAAAAAAATTGTCTGAAATTGAACAATTGTCAGTAATGATATACTTCAATAATGAATCATGACATTATTTGTCAGCAACTTAATAAAATATATGATAAAGTATATTTAATTAAGCTGAATAATTTGCATGCCTGATACCAGCAAGATACACAATCAAATAACCATAATTGCATTCATTTGAAAGATTTTTCAGTGAATATAAATGCAACCAAAAAAAAACTCTCTTTTTTGAAGATATGGTGGCCTCTGCTAACTTTTCTGACATATTTTGACCCATCGTCCCATAGTCTGTGTGGAACTTTCCTGTTGGAGGGTGTTCGCTGTGAGGGAATTGTCAAATCTAATGAATTAGTTTCCTGACAGGAAGAGACAGAAACGTTTGGCCTGCGAAAGGGTCGTGCTGATTGCTTTGAAGCCGGAGAGCCAAGTCAAATACGCGCTGCAGAATCACTTTGTCAAATCGGATGTGAAAGGTTAAGTTAAGCGGTCTGTAGGACTAAATGCATCTCTCTGTCTGCATTATTTTCAGTGCTTCAATGAGTGGTGAGTCTGAAAGTAACGCAGTGGACTGTTTTGAAATCACAGCTATAATTAAATCAGCACCACTGGCTTCACAGTTACACAGGGCTACTGAATCACGGCCCGACTAGATTAGCACACAACTGAGTTGGGAAGCAGCAGACATAAATAAGCCATTTGTCATGAATGGTACATAATATCACAGTAGGCTGTTAAAACCAGGTAACAAGGCAATATTTCAGCAGTTTACACAGTGTGAACCTCACTGAGAATGTAATGCGGCTCGTTTATCACAGAAAGCGGTAATATCATATTTTAAGTATGGATGCACACACCTTTGTCCAAATCAGAATGTGCCACGGCAGCTAAATATTCAGTTTAGTTCAACAGCTAACAATTTATCCAAACATGTGAACAACATGAATACTTTATGCAATAAAAGCTCCAGCAGATTCCATACTCCACAGGTTCAATCACTTATGACAAGGCCCAGACACAATATGCACAGAATGCTGTAATGTTGACCACAACATTTGAATTGGCCCTTCATTCATAAAGTTCAACAGATCCACTAACCCATGACTGTTTATTAAATATTTTGGCTATTTTGATATTTTTGATTATTTCAGATACCATAACCATGTAGTTAGGGAGACCAGGGGTCAAAACTTAAATAAGTTGACATTTACTTTACATGTTCTCAATGCATTTATTTTTCTGCCTGATGAAAAAAGTGTTTGCATTACTTTGTAAGAAATTTTGAACAATTTGAAAATATTTTTAAGGTTGATAATAATATAATGTAATGTAATGTAATGTTATATAATTAATATAATATATTATAATATAATAATTGTAACACAAATTATCTGTTTTGGTTAAGTTTCATTGTGTTTTGGATCTGTTTTCTCTGTTCCTGTTTGCCTGTGTGCTCTGTCATTTGACCTAGTTTCCTAGTGTGTGCCTGTTAGTTTCCTAGTGTGTGCCTGTTTGTTCCCTTGGTTAATTATTCTGTTGACCTGTTATTTAATCAAATATCTCATTATTCCCTCTAGGGCTTTTCACATTGCTCTTAACCCCAGGTTATCGTCGTTCTAAACACTGCTTTTAACCCCGGATAAAGGAGAGTTTCACACTTTCAATTTAGAAGTGGGGTCAGCACCGCTTTTTACCCGGGGTTATGAAACCCTGTTCTGGTGATCAGGGTTAGCACCTGTAAACTCCATATTGCAGTGCCAAACTTATACAGTGTGA
Source organism: Gila orcuttii (assembly GCA_026230005.1). Classification (NCBI taxonomy): domain Eukaryota; kingdom Metazoa; phylum Chordata; class Actinopteri; order Cypriniformes; family Leuciscidae; genus Gila; species Gila orcuttii. Next base: position 26,759,474 of record JAPDVR010000019.1, on the reverse strand, counting down.
AACGATGTGGTGTTAGAACAGACAACCAATCGCGTATCTTATTCATGCGTTTTGGGCAGTCACAGAATTACCGCTTGATGTATATAAAGTCGATTCTATGTTTGATTGGAAAAATGTCAAATGGCGATGGAAAACGTGACAATTGGAGTGAAGAAGAGACAGTTTCATTCTTACCTTTATTGTTCGAAAAGTTTACTCAGGAAAAAACTTGATTTTACATGATGACAAATCATTAAAGATCTAATGATCATTGGAGACTACCTTAGGAAAGTCTGAATGTTTCATAACATAAGCTTATGTTTTATACCAAGAGATTGCAGGTATCATTATGTGAGTTATTAAAAAAATAATAATAAAACAAACAAACAATCCCTAGTTTCCTCTCCCAGCTTTATTTAAATCCATTGAGTAAATCCAACAAAATTACAGATTATGTCTCTGATTTATAGTATAACTTCTTTTTACTCACATTTTAGACGTTTAAAATGTCTAAAATGTGTTGTTGTTGTTGTTGTTTTTTTTTATCTCTGTCATCTTGTCTTTTATTTTGCTCAAACTATTCTTAAACATTCTTCTCAGGTATAGTGGGTCACACATACCTATCCAGCTCTTGACACCTTGCAACACTACAGGGCACAACTAAGTTCACTGCTGGATGTATAAAATCCATGTGCTCTATCTCTCTTTTATCTGTCACTAAATGATAGAAGTCAAGTCCCACATGAAAAAAAAGACAGATAGAATGAGGCCATGAGGGGAAAAAAACAGATTCCTCTTAAGAGCTCAGGAGGTTACAACAGCCAAAACATGAAAACAAAATCACAAATGGGATAGAAAAACTAAAATGTCATTATATTTTGATAAAACAAATCAATTGTATTGATGCTATAAATTAACATTCTGAAGGGGAAGGTGTTTGGATATAAAATGCAGAATTGCATAATGTATCAAAACATCTAACTAAAATGACCAATTTTCAGTGTAGGAAAGAACTCGGTTCTCCTGACACGGTTATCCACACATCATTATAAATGAATCATTTCCAGCCATTTTCAAATAGCTGTCTACATACAATACATACATACTGTCTACATACGCCATTTTACATACAACTGAATTCAGATATACTTGACTAGCAAATATTAGTATAAGTAGACAATTAAGTGTCAGGAACAAATTATATCTGAAAATCGGATGGATGCATGGATGGATGGATGGATGGATGGATAGATGGATGGATGGGTAGGTAGATAGTCATCTATTCTCAATTTCAGTCACTATGAAAGGCCTGTTTAAAAATAAATTGTAAAGAATTGTGATGAAATGAGATGCAACATTCTCTTCCTGTGAGGACAAGTATCTGTCTGTGAGCATCATGGAAACGCATAGAGACTCGTCTGTCTGATGAGATCTAAGCTGGCAACACCATCATATATGGCAACAGCATGAATTTTAATGAAATACTCTCCTGTGAAATCCCCCCTTAGGTGTCAAAGTCTGAAAGAAAGATCTCAGAGAGAAAATCTAATGGGTAATTCAATTTTGAGGTGTCACTGCCTTTTTTGACCTCTATGCAAATCCTCTGGATATTTTTAACCTGATTAATTTTTTTTTCTTTAACACATTTTCATTTTTCTAACAGTCTGCTATGTTTACAAGGGGGAAAAAACTTTAGACGATAAGGTGAAAATAATTAAATAAATAAAAAATAAAAAATATAGGCCTAGTTTTGTCATTAGCAATAAACATATTTCTCATCAATTAAATAAAACATTTGTCTGATAATTCTTTTACAAAAACTTGGGTAACAGGGTTGACGTTATAATTTGTATAATTATTAAGAAAATATAATGAAATTGACTTGTCCTCCCACCGTCTTATACAAAGGGTCGAAATACAAATGTTATTTCTTTGGTGTTTAAGAAACAAAGAAGTCATGCGGTAACTCTAAAGCTGGTAATAAATTAAGACGCTTGCAGCGAAACATTCTTTAATATATTGTTGTCATTTTTGGTTTTCAGATATATAAGTACCTTTAGAATATCTTCTAAAGATTTTGGCCCCTCAGGTCAGGCAATTGAGGTCAGTAGCTGCTGAGCTACTAATTTGAACATTTTGAAATGTGCCTCAGATTGCAGCATGACACAGTTCCTCAAAAGTAATGAATAAATGATGAACAGCAATGACATGGTGGGAGGACTTCCCTGCTTCCCAGAATCCCTAGAGATTCAATTAATCCTGATTACCAGCCCAAACATTTCCAACACCGGTCTCCAAAAATGAGTACATGAGCCAATGCATCAGCCAGTCCAGTATGCAGTATTTATAAACTAGATTTTCAAATTAAAATGAGTGGTGCTTGCCTGTGTGTGGTTGCCAAGGCATTACTACTTGGTTGTTAAGGTATTCTTAGAGTGTTTCTAGCACACTGGTAAGCGCTTTCACTCCCAGCAAAAAAATTGAGTGTACATTTTTTTTTTATTATTATTCTGGCACGCAGCATTTTATAAAACATGGTTCAAGAAAAAAAAAAGATTCTCATGTGCCAAATGAAAAACTGTTTGTTCATGATTCCCAATCAGCTTTTGTTTGGCCACCATAGATGTTGTGGTGTGGAATGGAGCTGCATTATTGAAGGGAAAGAAAAGATCCTTCTCAGAAGAAAGTGAAACTGCTATGGCAGTCAGCAAAGTTCAACTCTAGAGCTTAAAGGGCCCATGAAATCAAAATTGAAGTGTATTAGGTTTTAGTATGAATATGTTAGCCTTAAGGTTATGAATAAGCTGGTGTGATCCAAAACAATGACCAAATTCGCATTTAGGAGATATAAGCATTCAAAACTTAGTCTCTCACTTCCGCTAAAATGGATCACAGATTTTTCTGCTCCCTCAGATTCCAGATTTCAAATAGTTGTATCTCGGCCTCATATTGTCCTATCCTAACATACATCAATTGAAAGCTTATTTATTCAGCTTTCATATGATATATCAATCTCAATTTCAGAAAATTGACCCATGTGACTGGTTTTGTGGTCCAGGGTCAGTAGCACCTCATTGCAGTACACGAGATCCAGGGGGCGGAGTTGGGTAGGATTAGGGGTGGGTTTAGGGATCAGGGGGTGGAGATGGGTAGGATTAGGGGTGGGTTTAGGGATCAGGGGGTGGAGATGGGTAGGTTTAGGTATATGTAAGGTGGGAGGAGTTGGATCTGGATCCAACTCCTCCCCCTGGATTTCGTGCTCTGCAGTGAGGACCATGTCTCCAGGGTCACAAATTACGTCAACGCATCATACAAAGCTACGCGTTAAATCACTTTAGTTGGCCTTTAACTCATGAAACCTTTATACATACTCCAAATGATTATGCATCTGTCATTTTACACAAATATGATGCAAAATAAGGCCTCATACGCAGGGGTCATGATATGAGAAATCAAATTTGCCTTGATCTTTTGAAATATAAGAGGTCTTTTGACATAAGATGGTCAAGCCAAAAACCTGCAAGTGACCTTGAAATTTACCTTATTTTGTATTTAACATAAGAACATGAGGTTCTGTACCAAAACCGTTCCCTGGCAGAATTATTTATTTGAAAGAAATTAATAAAAATAATAATGAGAGAAAAATTCCACTGTTCTTCTAAAAGACAGTCATGAGTCCTCAGCAATATTCGGGATTTACTGGTTGAAAACAGGTTCTTTTTTTGTACTGTTATGTCCAATTAAACCTTCACTATGATTAATTGCATCTGCATAGTAACATTTCTTACCAGCACAAGTCAAATTCTGAGCTCAGAGGCTGGGCATGCTGACTCCAGTCTGACCTGAGACAAGATTTAGAGGCCAACAACAACTGCTCCCTCTCTGCACCCTTAAACATTATAAATTGTTTCCACTTTCGGCCTGAACCTTTTCCAAAGGGCACACCAGCATATATATATATATATATCACTGATAATAGATTTTCTCTTTGGTTTCATTGGATTGTAATGCAATAAGAATGGAAAGAGAAAAAACATCCACATTAATAGGATTGTTGTATTTGAGTACATAAAGATGGTCTAAAGCATAATCCAAAAATCCTGTTTGAATTAAATAAAAAAGATACATAAAAAAGATTTTATATGTAAGCTACATTTAAATAGCAGTCAGAACCATTAATCTTGAACTGTGTCGAATACACTAGAATAATGACTCTCTTTATTAATTGTCAAAGATAACATACAGTTTTATCTGTGAGCACAGGGAAGATGCTACAGTATGCAAATGGGCTATTTTGTAAAAGGCGATTAAATTTCCCAAAATTCCATTAAACTGTAAGATTATGTTCTTTAATTACGAAGACAAAGCTAGATTTGTTTTTCTTTTCTTTCTTTTTTTTTGGAAAAATGAAATTCAAATCGTCAGAGCGGATGGGGCTGTAAAAAATAAATCCTGTCTCCTGGCAAGTACAGGGGCTCAGCGCTCAGACGAATATATCAGAAGTAGATGAATGCACTGTTGGCAGCAGGCTCTTCGGAGGGCATCACAGGCCTTCACAGATGGCACTGACGGTTTGATTTGTGAGGTTTGTGTTTCTCACGGGTCAGGGTTTGTTGTTTTTGAGCACTGTGAGTGTGTGTGGTTATATTAAATATGAAAAACAGTCCATTGGAAATACCATTCCAGTCATTATTCAATCCCATAAACATTGCAAACTGAATATTTATTGATCAGTCTCATCAAAATGTTCTCTTAAAGCTCCAGTAGGTAGCTTTTGTAAACAAATATTTGTTAAAACTGTCATTATGTCCTCACAGTAGAATATGAGACAGATAATCTGTGGAAAAAATCGAGCTCATCTGGCTCCTACCTGTGGTCCTATTGCCATTTGCAGAAATACACCGCTCCCGGTCAGAAACAACCAATCAGAGCCAGGAGGAATGTCTTAGCAGTGTCAATCACGCTCGTGTACGCGCTGATCACCCCTCTCTTGCACAGCGCGAGCGCGTACCATCGTTCGTGACTCCCCTGTTCGAACGCGTTCATCCAAATGAACGAATCTTTTTTCCGAGTCATTTCGTTCATTCAACGAACGAAATGACTCGCAAAAAGATTCGTTCATTTCGAACGAGTCTTTTTCGGATTCATTTCATTCATTCAACGAACGAAATGATTCGAAAAAGATTTGTTCATTTTGATGAACGAGTTCAAACAGGAGAGTCACGAACGTGCATCACAGAACAGAGCAAGGCGAGCATTTGTGCTTATAAAACTTAAAGTTTTTTATTTATTTTTGAAATGACCGATCGTTTCGCTAGATAAGACCCTTATTCATCGTCTGGTATCGTTTAAAGCCCTTTGAAGCTGCACTGAAACTGTCATTTGGTCCTTGAAACGTTTGTGTCCTATTGAAGCCCATTATATGGAGAAAAAGCCTGGAATGTTTTCATCAAAAACCTTAATTTCTTTTCGACTGAAGAAAGAAAGACATGGACATCTTGGATGACATGGAAGTGAGTAAATTATCAGCAAATGTTTTTTTTAAAAGTGAACTAATCCTTTAACGTTATCTTACTAGCTATTTATAACTTATAGAAAGAGTGCAACGTTATAAAGTTACATGTATTGCAAAATACATAATGATTTGAGGACCAAGTTTGTAGTCAAAATATGGGCAGGCCATAGTCAATGTAAAGCATATCGTTGATGTTTCGTCCCTATTAGTGAATGTTCCATAACTGTTTATAATCTGCCGTCATCGGTGGTCCTGTTTACTAGCCTGCGCGTTCACGGCTGTGGAGGGAGGAGCTGTGGAGGGAGGGCTGTAGCGCAGCAGAGAGCAAGGGGGTTGGACCTGGAAGTTGTGCTTGTTCAAATTTTCAGGCTAAGTCAACATTTTCTCAAAACTCCCTACTGCAACTTTAAATCTGCATTTTATCACCTGAATTGCCATTTGTGTTATTTTATTAGTTTATTTAATTGTTTTTATATTTTTCTTTCTGAAAACTTTCTTTCTGAACAACTGCATAGCAACATCCTGTCATCATGATTTGCTTACTATGTTAACCTATTTTTAGACCAGTAGGACTTGAACCAGTAAGCAACCCTAGCAACAATACTGAACACTTTAGCAATTGCATAGCAACACCCTAGAAACCACTCTGAACTCTTTAGCAACTTCTTACCAACCCCCTAGCAACTTTCATTTTTCTCTCCTGTCCCCATGATTTGCTTACTACATTTTTGGACAGTTGGACTTGGACCAGTAAGCAACTGCCCAGCAAACCCTAGCAACCACTCTCAACACTTTAGCAACTACATAGCAACACCCGTGCAACCACTCTCAACACTTTAGCCACTGCATAGCAACACCTGAGCAACCACTCTCAACATTTTAGCCACTGCATAGCAACACCTGAGCAACCACTCTCAACAATTTAGCAACTCCATAGCTATACCTTAGCAACCACTCTGGGGTGTGTTTCTCAAAGCCAAATATGGTCAAAAGTTCTGTTGTTACCAACTGAGTTCAACGGAACTTGCAACCATACTTGGCCAATGATAATTTTGGGGAAACGCACCCCTGAACTCTTCAGCAACTGCTCAACAGCCTAGCAATTTTAATTTTCTTTCCTCTCATCATGATTTGGTTACAACAAGAACAAAGTTTTGGACCTGTTGGATCTGGACCAGTAAGAAACTTCCCAGCAAAACTCTAGCAACCATTCTCAACACTTTATCAACTGCAACACCTGAACAACCACTCTCAACACTTTAGCAACTGCATAGCAACACCCTAGCAAACACTCTCTCAACACTTTAGCAACTGCATAGCAACACCTGAGCAAGTTTCAACACTTTAGCAACTGCATAGCAACACCCTAGAGACCAGTCTGGAGGTTGCTAGGGTGTTGCTAAGCAGTTTCTAAAAAAAGAAATGAAAGCATAGCATAAGTTCTGCCAGGAAGACTCAATTGTTACGTCATTTATTACCTTCTCATCTATCCAATCGCGTTCTAATACGTGAAGTATAAAAGATCCTTATTTACACTCGTCTGAGTTCGCAGATGCTGACGCTTTCACTTACCACCATCCTCCCCACCTCCACCAAGACGGTCTTCGCTCCATCCTTCCCACCACCACCAGGTCGGTCCCTTCCAATACCCCAAGGGGGGGTCGGCTGCTCCCCTGCCTTCATCTTCAGACAGGATATGCAGAATCCGTACCCTCGGATCACGAGTTACGGACGGGGCCTACGCCAAAGAACTTTATTGCATATATGGCTTGCTGGGCTGTTAATAAAATGCATAATTGTACTATGATTTGTTTACTTCTTATACACATCAAACCTTTGAACACAAAATGGCTTCAGTTCCCTTTCAAGGGAACTCGAACTGCGTCGAATGACACTTTGGGGGTACGCCCCTCAGCGTAGCGCCTCTGAGGCATGAATGAAACTAAGCCAATCTTGACGTAACGTGTGACGGCATACACGGAAGCTACAAAGGGACGCCGGTACACAACAGCATCAGCTTTCTGTTCTTCAGCAAGCGCTCTCTGTCGTGTGTGTCTTATTTGGTGTTGTCTGTCAGTACACAATCACTCAATATATATATAAGAATGGCGAGTGCAAGTTACAGGCGGTGTGTGCATCCCTGCTCTCGTTACATCACGGGTGGGGACACACACCAAATGGACGTGCATTGTTTGGGAGTGCAGCATGCGCAGGCAACTCTCAAGGGGACTGCTTGCGTGGATTGTGAGTCTTTATCAATCCAAGTGCTGCGTTCCCTCCTGGCTATATTCAATGATGATGGCCAGGTTCGCAAGCCCCGTGGTGCGACGCTCTTCATGGGGCTCACAAATGGATCTGTCAGGGGATTCTGAGACTGCAGAGGCACTTTCTCAGGATTCCTCTGCGAGTTCTGATGTTCTTCCGCACGAGTGGAGAACTCGATGCTTGAGCTGTCTGCTTCAGAGGAAGTGGATGTGCTCAGCATCGAAGGCAGGGATTTTGGAGATGACTCGCCACTCCATGTCCCCGCATATGAGGAGCTGGTTGAGGTTGTCTCTCGTTTAAATCTCAGTTGGCCACGTGAAAAGCAAGAAGCGCTCATTAAAAGCAAGTTGGATGAGCGTTTTCTGCAGCACAGAGAGCAAGCTCACCACTGGGGTTTACAGTTCTTTCCTGTTCTTTCCCGATTTACAATACGAGTTGTGTAAATCGTGGAACAAACCATACTCATCTCTCGTGTCCAACCCCCCTGTATTAAATCATAGCAATATTTTTGCGAGAGAACGGTTATGTGATGATGCCTCGGGTGGAAGTGTGTGCAGACTGGCACCAGCCCGACCCGCAGCCAAATAAGCCCTGCCCACTAAAGAAGATGTATCTCTGCAGGGTTTAGTGGGTAGCACCAGGGTTTTCAGGGATGATGCGGCTTCAGGGGACAGATAGGTGGCAAGAGGCTATGGCAGTACTGCAAGCGTACCAGGCCGACCTTTTTAAAGACATTGATGAGGGCGAGGGTCCAACTCCTGTATATATTGTGGAGTTACGGAAGGCTACAGACTTGTCTCTCCGAGTCACCAAAGAAACGGCCCGCACTGTCGGTCGTTCTATGGCGGCTATGGTGGTCTCAGAGAGACATCTATGGCTAAATCTATTGGGCATCAAGAAGAAAGACAGAGCTTTCCTCCTTGATGCCCCGATATCGCCTTCTAGCCTGTTCGGCAACACCGTAAATACCATCGTCGACAGGTTTCAGGAGGTGAAGAAACAGTCTGCAGTCTTTAAGAAATATCTCCCTCGCTGCTCTAAGTCGAAGAAGTCTGCCCCCAGTGGGCAGCCGCAGCCATCCACCAGCTCATCCGCCTATAGACAGGCACAAAAAGAAAGCGTCGCTTCCAGAGCCCCCCCCTCAAGGAGCTTGGGGGCATAGACGGGGCTCTCAGCTGAAGCCTCAGCAGAAGCAGGGCGACCTGAGGGCCGTCCTGCAGGCGAAGAAGGCTTCGACAAAGAGATCCTAGCCAGCCTAGGTTCTCTGTGGGCTGCCCCACCCGTGGCGGAGCGATCGAGGTCGCCTCCTCCGCGGAGCCTGCAGGAAATCGATGTCGGCTTCCCGCCGTCAAGTGCGCTTCGGGACGCATCGATTTCCAGCGAACACATGCTGTACTGTCCGCCCCACAGGCCTGCGGCCAGGCAGTACTCGCGTCCGCCCATTGAGAATCGTATTTCGGTCAAACCCTGCCGGAGAGCCGCTTTAGGGGGACGAGAACGAATCTCGAACGATACCCAAAGCAAGCCTGGAGAGGCTGGTTCCCTTGGTAAAATATTTCAATCCATGGAAAAATATTTACGAATATTTATCCTTGGGCCCTGAGCACCATTCAAAAGGGGTACAGACTGCAGTTTGGTTTCCACCCACCAAAGTTCAATGGGGTGGTCTAGACTGTAGTCAACCCAGAGCAGGGTCGGGTATTGGAACAAGAAGTAAACTCCCTGCTGGTAAAGGAGGCTATAGAGCTTATTCCTCCACCGGACAGGGAGTCCAGGTTTTACAGCCGCTACTTCATATTTCCCAAGAAGGATTGGGGGTTGCGTCCAATACTAGATCTCAGACACTTGAATTGGTCTCTGAGGAGGTTCAAGATGCTCACTATTCCCATCATCGTGAATCAAATTCAATCCGATGATTGGTTTGTCACGATAGATCTGAAGGACGCATACTTTCAATTCAATTCAATTAAAATTTATTTGTATAGCGCTTTTCACAATACTTATTGTTTCAAAGCAGCTTTACAGAAAGTGCATTTCAGAAATGTACATAGAAAAAATACAGTTAGTTAATCATGTATACTTCCACATATCCATCCTTCCATCTCACAGGAAGTTACTGAGGTTCACTTTTGGGGGCGAAGCGTACCAATATCGGGTTCTTCCGTTCGGCCTAGCTCTCTCCCCTCGCACATTTACCAAATGCATGGATGCAGATCTAGCGCCGCTGAGGCTTCAGGGTATCAGGGTGCTGAACTATATCGATGACTGGCTGATTTTGGCCCAGTCACAAGAGCTGGCAGTTCGGCATCGAGATGTCGCCCTTGCCCATATCAGAGCCTGGGGTTGAGACTCAACACGAAAAAAAAAAGCGTGTTGGCACGAGCCCAGAGAACCACGTTCCTGGGAGTGGTTTGGGACTAGGTCACGATACGGGCACAATTGTCTCTTGCATGGTGTTAGGGCTCATGGCAGCAGCGTCCAACATCATTCCATTTGGCCTACTGCACATGAGGGCCCTCCAGTGGTAGTTAAAAACCATGGGGTTTTCCCTGAAGGGGAACTCGTTCCGCATGATCAGGGTTACTCGCCAATGCCTTTGTTCCCTATCTATGTGGAGAAAAGCTTGGTTTCTGTCCCAAGGCCCGGTGTTGGGAGCGTCATGTCGCTGGAAACCCGTTTCAACAGACGCCTCCCTCAGAGTGCTGGGGCGTAATCATGGATGGCCGATTTATGAGAGGCCTATGGGAGGACCATCATTCCTCCTGGCACATAAATTGCCTGGAGATGTTGGTGGTGTCCCGAGCTCTGAGGAGCTTCCTGCCAGACCTCAAAGGTCATCATGTCCTTGTGAGGTCATACAATATGTCAGTGGTGGCCTATATAAATCATCAGGGGGGTCTGAGGTCTGCCCTCTATGCAGACTGGCGCATCAGATCCTCCTGTGGTCCCAGGGGAGACATACCGGAACTATGGAAACTGTGGGTCAGGCCCCTGAGGGGTCACAGTACCGAGAGGCTGGCCTGTCAGCAGGAGTAGTAGAGACCATACTCAGTTCTAGAGCTCCCTCCACGAGGAATTTGTACGGCCTAAAATGGAATGTTTTCACCATATGGTGTAGAGAGCGTGAGGTGGACCCAGTTAACTGCCCGGTGGCTTCAGTGCTGGAGTTCCTCCAAGATTGCTTCTCGGCTGGTCTTACCCCGTCCACACTCAAGGTGTACGTGACTGCCATTGCGGCTTTCCACGCTTCTCTGGGTGATGGGCCTCTGGGGACAGCAGTTGGTCGTACATTTCCTCCGTGGTGCTTGGAGGATGAGACCTGCGGCTCGTACCAGGGTTCCCACATGGGACCTGGCAGTGGTTCTCGAAGGGCTGGCCGAGGCCCCCTTCGAACCTCTGGAGTCGGCTGAGGCCAAGAACCTTTGCCTAAAGGTGGCTTTTTTGTTGGCCATTACTTCTCTGAGGAGAGGAGGATATCTTCAGGCGCTCTCTATATCCCATGGGTGCTTGGAGTTTGCTCCAGGGCTATTTGCCTAAGGTGTCATCCAATGTGGCACAGCCTACGGTTCTGCAGGCTTTTCATCCTCAACCTCACATAACGGTGGATAAGGAGAGACTTCATCTGCTCTGCCCTGTCAGAGTTCTCAAATTATATATTCAGAGGTCCTCTTCATGGTGGAAGTCAGAACAGTTGCTAGTGTGTTCCGGACCGCCCAAGAAGGGGCTTCCCGCTTCCAAGCAGACCATAAGCAACTGGATCGTTCAAGCTATATCTATGGCCTATCAGGTGCGCAGTTTGCCTTCACCTTTGGCCGTGAGGGCTCATTCAACCAGAGGCATGGCGTCCTCTAGAGCCCTCCTTGCAGGGGCCTCGATCCAAGAAGTGTGCGATGCAGCAGGGTGAGCCACCCCTCATACTTTCATCAGATTTTAAAGCATGGACATTCCATCTACGCCTGGCACCCTTGTGCTCTCGTCCTAAGTGTGCCTGTGCGTAGCTTCACACTGGGACAGGCAGGGCTCATTGTGGCATAGTGGGTACTCATTCCCCCAAAGTGTCATTCGACGCAGTTCTCGTTCCCTTTTTCAGTGAACAAGGATTACAGCCATAACCCAAAGTGTTTTGTTAAGATTTATTGTTGTAAAGCAATAGACCAATCAGCATGTGATTGCTCTTTCTCCACTCTCTGTTTTTATGCCTTTTGATTTTAATAAAATCAGACACTTGCATTAAATGCAAAATTTGGAAGTTTTCCTAAAATAACCTTGTAAATTAAAATATACCAATGTTCGAGCCTGCGCATTGGTATATTTTAATTTATAAGGTTATTTTAGGAAAACTTCCAAATTATTTAAACAGGAAATTTTTATCATTTCAAAGCCGTCATAATCTCAGGTCACATAATTGGCTTCAGTTCAAAGTGCCTGCTATCAGAACAGAGGCTGGAAAGCTAAGCCTGTTCCATTATGGCATGGCAACCCTAAGCACCCCTCCAAAGTCTGAAGGTTTTTGTCTACTCTGGTGGCAGAGACCTATAGAGCTGCGGGGCAGGCTGCCTCCTCACTGCATCCTATGGCCATCTTTCAGGTCTTCCAGGCCAAGGTGCTCATTGACATGCACAAAGGTAGGGCTGACCCAGGGCTCGTGGAAGAGCTGCGTGCCGCCACCGACCTCGGTCTACTGGCGACGAAGGTGACCGCACGCTCCCTGGGTCAGGTGATGTCCACATGCGTGGTCCAGGAAAGACACCTCTGGCTTAACCTGGTTGATATGCCATGGCTGAACGAACCCGCATCCTCAACTTCCCCATATCCCAGGCTTGCCTCTTCGGCGGCGTGGTCGAGGGCTCTGCCCAACAGTTCTCGGCCGCCCAGAAGCAGACTGAGGCGATCAAACATGTTCTGACCCCGCGGCCAGCTGCTGCCACCCAGCCGCCGGTTCAGACGCCTCAGTCCGCTCGCTGCTGAGGGCACCCTCCTGCGACTTCCGCCCCTCCTGCCCGGCCCCAGCAGCAGCCCTCACCTGGGCCGCGCCGTGGAGGTAGTCACAGGAAGGCGCCCCAGCCCATACCAGCCCCGCAGCCTGCTGAATGCCAGGCGAAGCGGTGGTCCCGTTACGGGCAGCTCAAAGATGGGTTGCAGTTCTTTCCAGGAAGTAGTTGCAGGGCATCTCCTTCCCCCGGTGGAGGGCTGGGGGAGAACCTCTTATTCCAAAGAACTGGCATTCCCATCTCTGAGCCCTCAGAGGCCGTGGATCGCAGTGTGCATCGCTTATGTCCACATTCGTGGTCCAGGAAATGTGGACCACGCATGTGGACATCACCCTCTGTCACCAGACTCCTGACAGAGCAGGCCCCAATGGAACGCTGGTCCTTCCCTGGTCTTCTCTGTCAGGACGCGACTTATGACCGTACCCCCACGCCGGGATGCTCCGTACTCTTATGTCTCTATTCTTCCTCGACACAGACCGTTTCTTCGGTTTGCTTTCAAGGCGCAGGCATACCAGTACACGGTTCTCCCATTCAGGTTAGCCCTGTCCCCTTGTGTCTTCACAAAAGTCGCTGAGGCAGCCTTTGTGCCACTCCAGCAACACAGGGTTTGCATCCTGAACTATCTCAACGATTGGCTGCTCCTAGCTCACCCTCGAGACCAAGTTTGTGAACACAGGGATCTGGTGCTCCGGCACCTCGCCCGTTTGGGCCTTCGGGTCAACTGGGAAAAGAGCAAAGTCTCCACCGTGCAGAGGATCTCTTTTCTCGGTATGGTCGACTCGGTTGCCATGTGCGCGTAGCTTGCGAGTGCGCTCAGTCACTGCTGACTTGCCTGAGTCAATTCCAGAGCAAGAGTGCGGTTCTACTGAAGTTTTTTCAAAGGCTCCTGGTGCATATGACATCCGCAGCGGCAGCCCTGCTTGGACTGTTTCATATGAGACCGCTTCAGCACTGGCTTCGCGATCGAGTCCCGAAATGGGTATGGCAACCAGGCACTCTCCAAGTACCAGTTACTCGGGCCTACCATCAGACCTTCACTCCGAGGTCGAATCTCTCCTTTCTACGGGCCCGGGTTCCCTTAGAACGAGTTTCCAGGCATGTTGTTGTCTCAACAGATGCCTCCACCACGGGATGGGGTGCCATGTGCAAGCAACATGCCGCCGCGGTGTCCTGGACAGGACCCCAGTGCCTCCTGCATGTCAATTACCTCGAGTTGCTGGCACTACAGTTCGCTCTGCACCAATATGTGACAGTTAATGTTATGTTATGTATCAAATTCCAGACAAAACATTGTTTTAAATGCAAGCGATAAAATAAAGCAGTCTGTGTGGTTCCTTTCATGTAGAGATGTGCACCATTTCAGAAGCACCCAGGAGTGAACTAGATACAGAGACCTTTGATATGTCTTCCTGTTTTCCCCCTGTCAGAGCCTCTATCTCAAACATAATTCTCTGTTTTGTGCACTCTCCGTTGAGAAAACATTTCTCCATGATTTCTTTTCTCTGAATTTCCTTCCTTTCTTCATGCTGTGTGCCCTCAATTCTAGCAAGATTTCAGATGTTACTCTGTTCAATAGTGAAAACGTTCAGTTTTTAAGGTGCATTCACACCAAGGACAATAACTATAGTAATAACACATAATTAAAGACATAATTAAAAAAAAAATCTAAATTTAAAAGAATAGCTCACTCATGTGATTGTGGATAAAGTAATGCAAAGAGAGAAGCCTTCCCTTTAGTTTAAACATCCCCATGTTGCTAAAGCCCTGAAGGAACCAGTTGTACACTGAAGGCAGTATTTCCAGACATATGAATATGAATTTGTAGTGAGAAAACCGAGAGAAAGGAATTTTTATCTTAGACCTGAGTGCAGCTTGTTCCCCTTCCCCTTGTCTTATTGTATGGATTTAGGGCTCGTTTTCTATCAGGACTTGATTTGCTTAAGCCCAGCACTTCTGACGGCTCTTTCTCGAGCATCAAAGGTGCTTCCGCTTTGTGTACACACACCCACACACTGACGGAGCACTTGTCTTTGTTGAATGCAAAATAACATCTCAACTTGCACTAGGGTGACTAGAAGTCCTGAAAAATTCTGGACAGTCCCGAAATCTAAGCTGTTGTCCCGAATCCCGAATCCGGCCCTGATTGTCCCGAAAATTATACTAAAGCAAAATCTTGAGTGGTTATTGTCTGATAAAACATTAAAAACTGTCCGTGGAGGTTGAGTCGTGAAGAGAGCGCAAGTTGCAGCAGCCGCGAGCTCAGTGAATGAATGTGTCGTAAAGGAGTGATTGATTTGTCGCAGCACTATGTGCCAAAAAATCCAATGAACAAGCCGTTGTCAGGTGCCAGGCACCAAATCTGTAAAGGCCCATTCATACCAAAAATTATAATAAAGTTAGCTATAATGATAACTATATTAGCATCCACACTCATTCTTTCTGTCACTTTAAATGCTCAAGCTTCTGATTGGCTGTCATTGTTTTTAACATTAATCAGCTGGAAAAA
Organism: Gila orcuttii; assembly: GCA_026230005.1. Classification (NCBI taxonomy): domain Eukaryota; kingdom Metazoa; phylum Chordata; class Actinopteri; order Cypriniformes; family Leuciscidae; genus Gila; species Gila orcuttii. Next base: position 26,744,218 of record JAPDVR010000019.1, on the reverse strand, counting down.
AATCTAAATCTGAAAGTGATTTGTTTCTCTGTGCCATAATCGTTATTGGTGTGTTGTGGACTCTACTATTCTTTTATATTTAGAACAATGTTTAGAATTAAGAGCTTGCCTACAGAGTGTGTAGTTATGACATTAACCAGCAGGGGTTAACTGGACAAGATAACCGACCAAACCTTAACCCCTTGGTACATTGGGACATGCACATCATTCAAACCATAAAAACACAATAATACAGAAGTTCATATATAGAAGTTAATTTGTAGAAGTTCATATAATATATACCAGAACGTCATAGTGCTGACAGTTCTCTTCTTTTAAAAGAACAAGAGATGATGTAACACGCTCAAACTAAATGAGTTTCCTCCCCTTGCAATGTTCATTAGGTCCTGAGCCTGTTTTCAGGCATCATAATAGCCTGCCCAGCAGCACAATGTCCAAATTTGTCAGGTCTAACATCAGAGTGTGTTTAATCTCACAGATTCATCCCTGAACTTCAACCTAACAACAGCCAGTCAGCAAATGAAGGTTAACTTTAGTCAGCATAAATCAAATGCCAATGAGCCAGTTTTCATTTTTTACCTTTTGACCTTTTATTTAACCTGTGTGTGATATCTCTCTCTCTCTCTCTCTCTCTCTCTCTCTCTCTGTGAGTGCGTGTTGGGAGCAAGGAGGGTGCGCTGTTCTTTATAAACTCTTTTGTATGTTTTCTTCTTTATTATTATTTTTTAGTTTATTGTTTGTAAAGATTTGTTTGGGGTTCTAGAAGGTAGGCCTAGCGTGCCGTGCTTTGCACGGTTTACCTGGCGTTAGGTATGGCGTCCATAGGTGGAAGGACTATGGACTATAGAATGAATAAAGCTGTTGTTGTTTTTTTAAAAACAGCATTGGTCAACAAGGTAATTGAGAACGGTCTGTGGGTGAAAGAAATTTTCGTTAATATCACTCCGCTGTTTGCTCCGGCTACGAAAGTGGTTATTTCAAACGTTCCTCCATTCATTGAAAATGAGGTAATTGTCAGAGAACTTGCAAGATTCGGAAAGGTGGTGAGCGAAGTTAGAACGGTTTACTTAGGATGTAAAAATCCTGCGCTTAAACATGTGATGTCTTTTAGGAGACAAGTGTTCATGTTTTTGAGTTCTCCTGATAAATGTATCGGATGTATCGTTTAGAGTGAAAGATGGTGATAGTTCGTATCTGATATTTGCAAGTAGCCTACGGAGAGTTTGAGATGTTTTGAATGTGGAGAGTTCGGACATAAAAAACTCTCGTGCCCTCAAAAGAAAACTTCGGCAGAAGCAAAGATTAGTGGTGAGACGGATGAATTATCAGTGCCTAAAGATGTGGAGTTAAAACGGAAACCAGGAGGGGAAAAGTCAGGCTTGGATGAAGCTCCGGCGGCTAAGACGAGTAAGGACAATGGATTGGAGGTGAGTGAGAGCGTTGTGAGTAACTTAAATCATGTTGACAATGAAAAGCCGAGTTGTAGTAGTGTAAATGGCACTGCAGCAGTTGTAGAGGAACAACTTGAAGTTGATTGTGTAGTAGGCCCACACGTCAGTGGTGTGCAGTGTGCGAGCATGGAGGAGGATGATGATGATGCCTCTGATATCATGACGCAGAGTCAGGATGAAGAGAGTTTGTCGGATTTGTCAGATCTCTATAAAGCTAATGATGATTTGTACTCTGTAGATCAGATAAATGCTTTTTTGGACGAGACTAAAGGGAGAAAGGTAGATATAGGAGATTTTTTCCCTGATAAGGAAAAGTTTGTCGCCTCTGTAGTGTGGGTTCGTAAAACGTACAACCATACTGTGTTATCGCAACAGAAACGGTACAGACTTAAGAAGTATATAACGACCATAAGACAGGGTATAAGGTATGAGAATGAAAGAAGGGCTCGAGGAAAAGCTAAATGAACACTATGGCTTGTATGTATTTGTGTGTATTTTTCCTTTTCTTCTGCTGTTCTCTCTACCCTTTCTATCTCATGGAGTATCTTAGAATAGGTTCTCTAAATGTTAATGGTCTGAGAGATAAGAAAAAGCAGGCATTTAGTTTCAGAATATTTAAATATTAAGAATATTGCAGTTGGTTTTCTTCAAGAAACCCACAGTAATACAAGTAATGAGTCTGAATCGGGATTGTGGTGGAAGGGAGAATATGTATTAAGTCATGGCTGTAATGTTAGTGCAGGAGTTGCGATCATGTTTAACTCTACTTTAAATGTAAAAATCCTTTCTACATATGACATAGAACCTGGAAGGTTACTTTTAGTAAGAGCGTAAATAAATAATTTTCTTTTTCTTTTTGTTAATATGTACACAGCAAAATCACCAGTGTTAAATTAACACTGCTCAGTGTTTATATGAGTCCACACTAAGAGAGTGTTAAATGAACACTGAAGCAGTGTTAAAGTTAATGAGATAATTAAGTAATTAATTGAGTGATAATTGAGCATTATCAAAGACACCTGATGTTAACAAGCAGAATCACTGAAGGAGAAAATCGTAATTGGTATGTTACCATTATGGAGATCAGTGTTTGCTTTAGTTGGGCTCTTGACCCTTAAGTCTTTAACTTGAGTTCTTTGTTTGGCTGCTGTACCTGAGTTATAACAGCCAGATGAACAAAGAGAAAAGGTGATTTGATGGTGCTGGTTGTGTTTTAACCTTATCATTATCTCACAATCATTTGACCTGAATAGAGCCCAATTTCTGAGCTACATTTACTTATTGATTATAGCAGCACTGTCCTTGAAAAGCACAATATTTGCAACTTTTACAATGTAATCCAAATCATTTCTTAAAACTTAATCACATACAAAACTTTTTTTCGCTTCTTTAAACGGACATCAAGAACCAGCCTGTGACTCTCAACAATGGTGACAATTATAAAGCATTTTGCAGTGTATTCTGGATGCCACCAATCAAATCTCATTCATGGCTCCCATCATGCATTGCTGCATGAATTTAAAATGAGCTTATGTTCAGAGGTCATCTGTTTGTCACCATTGTTGAGATTCATACGCTAATTCTTGATGTCTGTATGTGCCTACCTGAAATACTTTTTAAGGTGTTTTTTTATTTTTTTGTAATGATTTGATCATTTGGATTTAATTGAAAAGGCTAAAAAAATGCATACTCTACAATGACTAGGGGTGGGCGATACTGAAAATTTCTATATCGATCCGATACCAATACAGGGCCAGTATCGCCGATATCGATACCAATACTTTTTCATTTTAAAAGCAAGCACTTGAACTTGTATGCACTTTCCTGTGCTAGAGCAGTGTGTCATGATTTATGAGGTGAATGCATCATTAATATGCTAAATCTGAATACGTTTTCAAGACTACAAAATATTTTGTGATTTGTGCTCTCAACTCGCCTGTAATTAGTCAGTGACTTTTAAAAAACTACCCTAATTATAGTAAATGCACTATTGTACACTAGCCTACTGTTCAAAAGTTTGGGGTCTGTAAGATTTTTAATTCTCTTCTGCATTTATTTGATCAAAAATACATACATAGGCTATCTGTTTTCTTTGCCATAGGGCAATTCCATGCAAAGGTCATCTTTACCATGAAAAAATAAAGTTTTAACCGAAAGAACAAAACCCTTTTTAAGTTGTCCATTTAGGTCTGTAATATACTGTATTAATGTGCTTTAACAAAAATTTTAAGAAAATTGCCTTGTTTATCCACCAGATATGAGGTGAGCAACAATGCTTAAATTACATTTTCAACCAGCCATATTTCATGCTTTCAAAAAAAGGTATCAAAGACCCCCCTTTTTAAACTTTATTTTAACAGTAAGCATTTTGCAGAAAGATGGAGGCATGCCTGAGAAATAAATATACAAATTTGGTCATAACAGCACTGCCTGTTGAATTTATAAGGGCTATAATAAAGAGGTCTTGATGCTTCAGTGCACTGTCACGTCCATAACGTTTTAAAGGTTTAGTTTATTTAATATGACAATTATAAATGCAAATAACTTGAAACTTTATTTACAAAGCTAAATTATGTTTATGCTTATTAGGATAGACAATTCTTCTCACTACTTTGCTCTGAACAACCATAATAATGCGTTACGGACGTGACCGTTACGGACGCTTCATATTAAATCATGCATATGACTATTGTGATCTGTTTCAAGACAGAGATGATTTTGGCCACTTCATTTCAAGTTTTGTTTTGTAGAAAGACTTTATTTAAAGTGAATTTCGTTTTGTATAAATTGTATTTTAATTTTAAATCAAAGTTTCATCAACCAATTGCCTGGATTTAATAAATAAGCAAATATAGCATGGAGGTGTGATCACTTGCAACACGTAAATTTGAGCGCGTCTCATAACTGAACAGAAACTCAATGTATGCCTCTCAGAAATATAGCCTATCTATAGAAAGATTGCAAAGATCAAAACGAAAAGAAATAGGCAACTCTCTGATTGTGTAATCTGTATGTGCTTTTTCCACCACCACGTCCCTTTAGAGGCTCGGTACGATCACGCTGACAAAATAATAATAATAATAGGCTAATAATATTGCGTGTCAATTATTTTGTCAAATAATTTTATACGAAATAAAATGTGATGATTTTGACTCGCGACTGTGCATTAAAATCCATAAACTGGCCGAAAACCGTGCGATCATTTCGACATAAAAAACGTAGGCGTTACATGATTGCTAGTGACTCACATCTACGGACAATAATGTCCATCGGTTCACCTGACTGTGGAGGAAACCTGTGATTTGAACTCCTATATGACAAACATTAATTGCTAATGTATTTTAATTTTGACTGTCTTCCGTAATAGTCTCTGCTTTAATGTTCCGTCTATGTGTTTATAGTAGCCTATTCACGTCCTAGTCGAGAGGCGTCCTGCAATTGCGCGAGGAACCTGATTGGTTTAGGAGCGAAACAGGCGCCCTCTAATTCGCTCGCGCTTCCTGTCATTCAAGCTCAGGTTTTGACAGCTCGAAGATAGCGTTATCTTAAAGCTAAACGCCTATCAAAACGACAGATGGATAAAATGGTAAGATGATACTAAAAACCGCACACAATCAGGGAAAATAAATATGATAAATGTTAGTTATATTAATGTGTCATATCAAATACCCTTGTCACCTCAGAGTCATCACCTCAGATAAGATACCATGACAATATAACAACCTACTTTATATCATTATTTAAGAAGAATTTTCATGAATTATAATTATAAAGATGAAAGTGTTAAGCATGAACGAATGAAATACATAAATCAAATAAATACCTTCACCCTCATCTTCTCTTCTTGTCAATTATTTTACATATTGAATTAAGATGTACAGTAAGATCCAAGCTAAAAAAATAACTAATTCATAATTGGGGGGGGGGGGGGATCTTCAGAATCATTTCAGACAGTCTTCTTAATGTGAAAACACAGCCATTATGCGTCAACAAAAGTGCTATGATTGTTTGATTGTTGATTTTCCAAACAGATTCTATGTATTTCAGACGTGTCACATCCATAACAGGGTTTTTGTCACATCCATAACGTTGGTTTTTCCTCATAATACACTTCATCAAAATATATATATTTTAAACATTGATATTTTTATGTTCAGCTAAGACCCCTTCATCATGTGGATAGCAATATTTATACATTGGATTTAAAAGTTCACAGACTTTAAAGGAAATCGAACAGTATACCAAAAACTCTGTCATTTCCCGTCACATCCATAACGCATGCATATTTTCCTTTTTTGGGGGTGCTTAAATATATTTTAGAAAAACATATTTTGCCTGTCAATTCCCCAGATTGGGTGCTCTGAGAATATGCATTTCCAATTTAAATATTGTAAGAAGTTTTTTTTTTTTCTGAGACATTTCACCTGTCATTATGAGTTCAAATGTCACATCCATAACGCTAGAATTACCCCATAGTAAACTGTAATTTATTCATGTGATCAAAGCTGAATTTTCGGCATCATTACTCCAGTCATGATGATAATTCATTTTAATATGCTGCTTTGCTGCTCTGGAAACATTTCATATTATTATCAATGTTGAAAACAGTTTCATATTTTTGTGGAAACCATGATACATTTTATGCAGAATTATTTGATGAACAAAGTTGAAAGAACAGCATTTATATGAAGTATATATATTTTTTTAACAGTGTAAAACCCTTTGATCAATTTAATGCATCGATCCTTGTTGAATAAAAATATTAATTTCATTAAAAAAATCGTCTCAGGTTACGACTGTAACCTATGTTCCCTGAGAACAGGGAACGAGACAATACGTCAACGACGTTATGGGGAACGCCTCAGGCGTGACAGGTGTCTGAAATCACGATCAAATCACGTCAATCATATTGACCGGCGACAGCCCGTGAATCATTAGCGTGAATAATTAACGTGCGACCTGGAAGTATAAAAGGGCGCCTTGCAAACATGACAAATCACCTTATCGTCTGAAGGGACTGTACGGTAGGCAAGCCCCGAGGCATGGCAGGGAGACGTATTATCACGTTCCCTGTTCTCAGGGAACATAGGTTACAGTCGTAACCTGAGACGTTCCCTTTCGAAGGGAACTCAACAATACGTCAATGACGTTATGGGGAACGATATACCAACTCCGCCATGCTAAGGGGAGTGCATGCCAAGTGGCAGTGACAACTGTCAGAACCAGCAACTTCAAATGAAACGCTAGAACCACTCACCCTCAGATCACACTGGGCTGTCAGTGACAGCATTCCCTACGGTCATATCCCAAGCTACAGCCTCACAGAAAAACCTTCATAAACATGGTTAAATGAAAGGTCTACCTGGGCCGGCTCCGGGCCTGGAACCACAGCTTCCAATTAGAAGGGGTCCCTTCTAGGGAATGTGGCTAGGGAACCCGAAGGAACCCCAGCCAGTCACTATTCAGGGGAACGTACTCACCCCGAAATGCCACCAGGACGGCCTGACCTGGCCTCAGTACATAGACACTTAGTCTGGCCAAATCCTGTCTATCTGAAGACAGAGCCTCTGGACACCAAAGCCTTAAGTAAGGCATCCAACCCGAGGGACTGCGAAGCTGGCAGTGAACCCTCGGCCCGGATCTCAGAGACGGGATATCAGACACTGCGAAGCTGGCAGTGAACCCTCGGCCCGGATCTCAGAGACGGGATATCCCGGAGAGTATGACTCAGCATAGTGCTTTCCAACCCTTGCTAGCGAGGGGAGTTTCTCTACTCGATCCACGGATCAACCCAGTGTCTGTGTTTCAAACCACTGAGGAGGCCTGTGAAGGCCTAAGGGCTGATCTAACTGGGAGGCCTCACGAGAGGCCTACGACCGTCTGACCAGACTCAGGAAGCTGCATGCTCATAGAGACCCTCGGTGAGGGGAGCACAGGTCTGCCTGGTAGGCGAACCAGGCTGTAGGCAGAAAAAGTTCCGAGAGGGAACCAATAGCAGAGAATGAACACTTTAGCGAGCCAGGGCACAAGCTCGCCTTCAGAAGCTGCCTATTAAGGCTAGCTGAAACTGATAGCAAGAGACCACTAGCTTCATAAACCCAGCACCACTAGGGAACGTTACAGGGAGGCCCGGAGAGGCCTACTAACTGATAGCCAACGTAAGTTGGAATTCACCTTCAGGGAGGCCCGTGAGGCCTACTACCTGATAACCACAGTAAGTGGGGTGCTCACCTTCAGGGAGGCCCAGAGAGGCCTACTACCTGAAAACCACAGTATGTGGGGTGCTCACCTTCAGAGAGGCCAAGAGAGGCCTACTACCTGATAACCACAGTACGTGGGAACTCACCTTCAGGGAGGCCCGGTGAGGCCTGCTACCTTACAACCACAGTATGTGGGGAGCTCACCTTCAGGGAGGCCTGGTGAGGCCTACTACCCAACCGTACTCATCCAAGGAGGCCTGGAGGAGCCTACTACCTGATAATTACAGCATGTGGGAACTCACCTTCAGGGAGGCCTGGTGAGGCCTACTACCTGACCGTTCTCATTCAAGGAGGCCTGGAGGTAGCCTGACTACGTCAGACTTCCTACTTCCGCTAATTTCATTTCGCTCCTGTAGTCAGTCTGAGACAGCAGCCTATCTTTCAGTTTTCCACCGGCCTGAAAACAGCCGGGCCAATCAACGAACAGAGGGCGGGCTGAGAGCCGTGACGTAGACGCTAAGCGCCGAGTTTAAGATTAGGTCAGGGAAATCGAAAACGACAGAGGATATGGAGACGCGAATGCAATTCGCTCTGTTGTGGAGAATATTCCCGGCATTAGCAAACTGAAGCCCGAACAAGAAGAGTGTGTATTAAACATTTTGAACGGAGGTGATGTTGTGGCCCTACTCCCTTTGGGAAAAGTTTAATTTATCAACTATTACCGATCGTCAGCGAGAAACTGGGGAGCCTTTTGACAGGTCAGTGTCTCCTTTCTTTTCCAGGTCTTAAATACCGTAAAACTTCAAATAATAGCCCGGGCTTTTATTTCCCCAAATCGTCGAACTGCACCGGCTTGTACTTGAGACAGGCGTCTATATGAGACAGGCCTTTAGAATTTAGTGTTGTTCATTGAGATGTTGTTCCTAGAGTCTCTAATCTCTAAAAATCTCCAAATGCTCCACGTGAAACCGCGGTCTTCCGACCTTTTACTATCTTGTCGATTGATTTTGATGAATATGCGCGAGGGAGAGAGAGCAAGACAGCGCTCGTGTTGTTTAAAGACGTGTTGTTTAAAGACGTCTCTCTCTCTGCTCGTTTGTGCCGTCAAGCGCAGCAGTCATTCTATTACATCACTCACCGATCAAAAAAGTCGTTTACAGCCATGTTCACTCCGGTATTTCGCTTGCATCATCAAGTGTTTACAGTGGAAGTTCGATCATAGATTTGAGTTCGATGCATGATGTCTGTGGTTCGATGCGGCTGTGTCGGCGCATAACATACGTCATAAATAAACTTATCTGATTGGCTTACGAGTAACCAATGATTTTAAACGTCAGTACGCGCCCCCTAGCGAGAGAGAAAACACTTCTCTATTATGCTATTCCAGACTCTGTGTACGAAGCAAAGTGAAGTAGCAGAGTCTGGTATTACCAGGCTAGCCTGGAGGAGCCTACTACCTGATAATCACAGCATGTGGGAACTCACCTCCAGGGAGGCCTGGTGAGGCCTACTACCTGACAGACAAAATATTTGGGAGCTCACATTCAGGGAGGCCCAGAGCGGCCTACTACCTGACAGCCACAATATTTGGGAGCTCACATTCAGGGAGGCCCAGAGAGGCCTACTACCTGATAACCATCTTAAGTGGGAATTCACCTTCAGGGAGGCCTGAGTGGCCTACTACCTGAAAACCACTGGTAGCTTCGAGCCCTGAGTCCGGGTGATAGTATAAGGTGGCCTGCTAAGGCCAGCCAGCTGGGGACTCGCCTATCAGGGAGGCCTGGTCGGGCCTACTAGCTAAGAGCAAGTCATATTCTGCCATAAAGTACACTGTTGGGAACCATACTACACAAGCATAATTTACTAATGCTCACCTCCGAGGAGGCCTGTTCACCTCCGAGGAGGCCTACTACCCATGAGTGAGTCAACTGCCCGAACCACCAAGGCCAACCACGTAAAGTGAGCTGGCCTACAGTGCCCTCTAGGGGGCTGTCCAATCAAGGAGGCCTGCTGAGGCCTACTACCTAATGGCGCAGCCTTCGTTGGCAGAAAAGCTGTTTACACAGCGCCTACAGCATCCTGGTGCCTAATCACATTGCCCATGGCAGTGTACTCCGCAAGAAAGCTAGCACCCTCAAAACAAGGGGAGTACAACATACGCCACTCTGCCTCAACGGAGGCCCCAGTTAGTCAGGGGCCTACCATCTATGCATGGGCGTCAGCTCAGGGCAATGCTCTGGCTTCAGGGGAGCGTACTTCGACCAAAGAAGAAGTGAAGCTCACTTCATACTCGACCCGAGCCATAGTGGTGCGAGGTAGGATAAAACAGAACTGGGAGTGAAGTGCTCAGACCTACCCTGTATCACAGGGGGATACTCACACCTCACCCTGAGGTTACCAGGGTGCGGGCCTGCCAGCGGCTCTAGGGGTGACAGAAATTTATCTGTGCCCAACCTAGGGGAGTGGGGCTTGAATGAAAGCCAACCACCTACAACCTAGTGCTCGAGCAGTAGCTCAGCGAGGTGAGTGAAGCCTAAACTGGCGGCCTAAATCCGTAGGCCAGTTCTGCATGGCAGGGTCGGGCAGGAAACCCAGTCTTCTTCGTGAAGCGAAAGACGGCCTAACCCTGCTCAATAAAGACATAAATACCACGGAGGCCTGTTTGAGGCCTACCATGTCCTTACAAACCATCCTCTGCACCACGCTGCATTACTCTAGTCACCCCAGAATGCAGAGAAGGGGGCGGGCCTTGGCCTAACGACTCCCATGGGAGGAGGCTGTTTATACAGGGATGTTAGAAACCTACATTCACAAAGTGAAGGTTCAGAGGAAGCAATGCTAAATTTTTAGCAGAGCGCCTTTATCATCCCTGGCACAGCCTAGGCCAGCTACAGAGGCGGCCCTGGTGAGGGCCAGCCTGCAGGCATAGATCTATCTGAGGGCTCAGAGGAGCCACAGCCTTACTAAAGAATATAGTCTGTATTATTCCATACAAAGGCTGTAGATCGCTCAGCCTAATGAAAACCCAAACAGAGCTCAAGGGGCGAAATACTCAGACGAAGTCAAACGGACCCGTGGGCCGGACATAAGATCTATCTGAAGCTCTAGCGTCAGTCAACACTCTAAGTAACAAATTCTAAGAGAGAGACCAACTACTCTACCCTGAGGTGGCTAACAGCCCGAAGGCTAACATAGTTATCGTTCTGGCCACCTAATGGGGAACTTCAGGGCCCTAATAATCCAGGAAACTCTCTTACCTTATTACCTGATGACATGGCAAATGACATGACCCCATAGCTCTATACAGGGAACGAGGTCTGTAGAGAGATACATTTCGGAATTTTAATTCACAAAAATTTACTCTTGAAAAGACCAGTCAGCTCACCTGCGGCATGCGGAGTGAAGACTCGCCAGATAGTTCTTTATGAACCTGGGGTCCCCACTTTACATGCCTGAAAGAGGCGTTTCTACTAACCAAGCCTAGGCGGGCCATTGGAACATCGTTCTTATCACAGGCCCAGGCCTGATGTAATGAACGTCTGGGGAGTCAGAAGAGAGGAGAGGGCTGGATTTCTTTTTAATGAAGCCCTCCGGGGAGATTATCCATCAGCGACGCTGTATGCGCTTGTGCTGGATAACCTCCCTCAGATCCCTCTTCTTGCGGGAGTCACGCCTTTTCTGCGCCCTGTTCCTCCACGGAGGGGTGCACGAGAGGCGACACTGGCTCTCTGGCCCTGTCTACGGTCCTCAGACCGTGAAGGGCCAGGCCCTCCCGCCTGCCTGGGCGTGGAACCGGATCTCAGCGGTATGCAGGTCCTAAAAGCAGCTGAGCGCGCCTTCGCCTCCCTGAACTTCCCAAGCACCGCCTCCACGGAGGGGCCAAAGAGTTCAGAGGGCGAAACCGATGAATCGAGGAGAAAGGCCTTCTCTTTCTCCTGAACGTCGGCCAGGTTTAACCAAAGCTGTCTCTCCGTGGCCACCATCGCCGCCATCGACCGACTGATCGTGGCAGCAGTCTGTTTGGTGGCCCGGAGCGCAAGAACCGTGGTTCGGCGCGGCTCAGTAACCGCCTCAGGGGACATCCCTGCCCCCTGGTCGAGATCCTGCAGCAGGTCGGCCTGGTATGCCTGCAGCACCGCCATGGTGTGCAGGGAAGCACCAGCCTGAACTGCTGCCGTGTATGCTCTGCCATTCAAACGCGCTGTTGTCTTTAGCGGTTTGGATGGCAGAAATGGAGCTCTCAGTTTCGACGCCTGCCCAGACACGAGATAGTTCGCAAACGACTCGTCAAATGGGCGGCATCGACACATACCCATGCTCTGCGATCCCCTCAACATCAGCGAAATTAACCCACTGATGTCAGTGAATACTGGCAGAGTATGGGCTCTTCCATGCCCTCTAGATCTCTGTGTGAAGATCAGGAAGGAATGGAAGGCTCACCTGAGCTGGTGGTGTATGGCCGGGGAGAAACCGAGTACCGCGAGCGGTCTCTCCTCTAGCGCGTTGCCATGGCAGCTACAGCCTGTTGGCGGCGCGCTCCACAACATCCACCAGACCTGCATACACGGGGCAGGATGGCTGAGAGGGTTCAGGATCTACCTGATTATAAACCTCCTCAGCCATCTCCTGCTCGTCCTGAAGAGCAGCAACTGCAGGAAACTGTCGGTGAAAAATCCTCATCATCGACCTGCAGTTCGCCCTCGTCAGCCGTCGAATCATCTGAGAGGTTTACAGCACTCTCAAGATGATCGACGAGCTCTATCTGGAAGCCCATGATGCAAGTCGCCGCTCTGCCTCGGCACGAGCGGGACCACGAGGACCAGACGTTGAACCCCCTTCACTCGAGAAGAGGGCCAGACGAGAGCGGAGCGTTTTAAGAGAAAAACGCTCAGTTCACACAGAGGATTCCCTCGAGAACCTCCCGTGCGTGCTCTTCTCCCAGGCAGGAAAAGCACACTCGTGTGCTGTACATTTAATTTTCTTACCGTTTCATTGAGTAGCGTTTTCAAACAGACAGTCCCTGAAGACGATGAGATGATTTGTCATGTTTGCAAGGCGCCCTTTTATACTTCCAGGACGCACGTTAATCATTCACGCTAATGATTCACGGGCTGTCGCCGGTCAATATGATTGAAGTGATTTGATAGTGATTTCAGACACCTGTCACGCCTGAGGTGTTCCCCATAACGTCGTTGACGTATTGTTGAGTTCCCTTCGAAAGGGAACTTACTGACGTCAACATTTTGAACCGTTATGTACCCTTGTGGTTTGTTTATTGCGAAATAACTCCCGATTGTTTCTGTCATCTAAGCAAGGCTTCGTTTTCCAAACGCACTGGGCCTGTGAGGTCAGTGAAGCACCAGCATCGAACGCTCTCTGTGATTGATTGGTTTCGTCTTGTGTACAGATAACTAGGAGAAAAAGTTCCATCCTACACAATTACCCACTAACATTTGCTTATTTTTCCACTTTGAAGCTTATTTTACGCACTGAATTGCGTGCTAAATTAATAAAAATTACTGGTAAAAAAATACACATTTGGATCGATATTTTGTATGTGAGGATCGATCCTTTTCGATACCACGTCAGTATCGAAGTATCGATACTTCAGGATCAATCCGCCCACCTCTAACAATGACAGTGCTGCTATAATCCATAAGGTAAACTTAACTCTGAAATTATGCTCTCAATGAGTTCAGTGATTCAGGCCAACTATTGATTACGTTAAAACACAACCAACACCATCATAACATCTTTTCTCTTTGTTCATCAGGCAGCTATAACTCAGGTATAGCAGCCAAACAAAGAACTAAAGTTAATGATGTAAGGGTCAAGAGCCCAACTAAAGCAAACACTGATCTCCATAATGGTAACATACCAATTACGATTTTCTCCTTCAGTGATTCTGCTTGTTAACATCAGGTGTCGTCGATAATGCTCAATTATCACTCAATTAATTACTTAATTATCTCATTAACTTTAGCACTGCTTCAGTGTTCATTGAACACCCTCTGAGTGTGGACTCATATAAACACTGGGCAGTGTTAATTTAACACTGGTGATTTTGCTGTGTATGCCCCTAATGATGGAACAGAAAGAGTTCTTTTATTTGAGAAATTGGGTCGTGTTTTAAAAGCTCCCAACTCAGGAGATATAATTATAATGGCAGGAGACTGGAATTGCACTTTGAATTTCAATATAGATAGAAATGCTGAAGAACCTCACCATAAATCAGCACTTGTTCTCTTACGAGAGGTTCTCTCGTATTGCGTAAGTTTAGCTTACGCTACGGGAAAGATTCATCTTCTCGAGATACTGAAGCCAAAAAATTATCCTTAATTTTTGTATACCAGCAGCTAGCAGACCTAGAGCAGGCTATCTTGCGTGCTCATTGGCTGCCCTGCGGGCAACTGCTGCAGCCTACCAGTGAGCCGGGCGTGACTACACGCCCAATGAAGGGCGCCCGCACCTTCATAGCGTCACAGCCCGCCAGAATGGGCGTGGCTTTAGCCTATAAAGGAATGGGCTGTAGGCTGCTTCCCTGATTTTTGTCTCTTCAGCGAGCTCTTCGCATCGCTGGATCTGAGAGAAGCCACCGCCGCCGTCGAACAGCGAACAGCCAGCTTAGGACAGCGGTGAGGAAGCCGGCCGTCTTCGCCACCTTCAGCCATCCGTGCGAGCTACGTTATCCGGCGACGTATCCTTTTTGCCTTGCTATTTAGATTATTTTCTAAAAGACCAGCGAGCGTCTTTTTCAAGATGCCTCGCACTTCCTGCGGCTCGTGTAGAGCCCCGCTCAGCGCCGGAGACCGCCACCTGTTCTGCGCTCTCTGCCTGGGCCTGGAACACGCAGAGCTCGCCCTCGCTTCCGGGGGCTGCGAGCTCTGTAAAGCGCTTCCGCTGTCGACCCTGCGGGCTCGACTCGAAGCCTTCAACCCCCCGCCCCTCCCCTTAGACGCGCAGCTGCCGCTCACGAGCCTCACTGCCGTCGCATCTGAGGATGAGGCCGAGGGACACGTACTAGCACGCGGCTAGCTCTCTTTACGTTATAAGAGAGCTACCCCACCCTCGTGTCCCCGTTCACGCGTCATGCAGAGCCCTCTCAAGCACTCTGCATGACCCGGACGGGCATCATCTGTGTTAATGTAGGTCCCGTGCCCACTACTCGTGCGCGCGCCCTCGTACAAACACTGCTTCCAGTTCTGCGGCTAGCTCTCTTTACGTTACAAGAGAGCTACCCCGCATATGAGGTTAAGAATGTAAGTTACGTGCCCGCTTACGAGCGTTCACGCTTACTAGTAGACACATCGCCTCCGAAAATATGCGCGCTTCCAGCTAAGGCCGGACCGCCATCAAAGTTTATTCTCTGTCAGTCCCCTTCAAACAGGCTACTGCAGTGGTTCAATTAGCAGCCAACGAGCCGGTTTGTTTACCCTCTCGCCTGCACACAAACGCCGTCCTCACAGCGACCCAGAAAAATCTCAAAAAGAGTATAATGTCTGGTCCGGCTCATGCCGTCGGTGTTGTAAGTGTAGTGAAGTGCCCACGCCCCCAGTGTTCACCCCTACACATAAGCACTCCGAATCTCGCAGAGCACACTCTCATAAAGCGCAGAAAAGCCGCTCGAGTGTTGAATGTAAGAAATGTATCCACAGGTCTGTGCCCACTATCTGCCCGCTCTGTTACACGATCAAGAAACAGGTTATGTATGTAAGTCTCGTGCCCACCAGAGTGTGTTCACGCTTGCTAACACAAACCTCCCCCCGGGCTCCGCCCGCGCGTTTAAGTGTTATCACAAAACGAAGGGCATTAATAAAACGCTCCCCATCCATTATGATCGGGACGTCAAATACACTTGTAAGTCTAGTGCCCGCGCACGCGCTCACGCTTACAAGAAGTTTTTTTTCGCCCGGAGCGCTGCTCGCGCGTCAAAAAAGTGAAAAAAGAATGTTCCCCATCCCTTATGATTGGGACATCTCGCATAAATCAGCCGGTTTTCGGTTTTCAGCGAGCAGCCATTGCCCAGAACCGAGAGCGCGCGCGCCGCGTTTTCGGCTCCGGGTCAGTTTCAAACAGCCTTCGCAGCGACGTCAGGGCGGCCGCCCTAGATCGCGCTCAGACAGCCGTCACAGACCGCCGCCTCCCAGAGGGCCTCGGCAGAGAATCACGCTGAAATCTGAGCACGCAAAGCCCTCCTAACAGTAAGAGAGAAAAGACGCGCGTGTCCCGCTGCGGCCGGACCGCCGTCAAAATTCATTTCCCTGTCAGTCCCCTTCAAACAGGCTACTGCAGCGGTTCATTTAGCAGCCAACGAGCCGGTTTATTCACCCTCTCGCCTGCACACAAACGCCGTTTTCACGGCGACCCAGAGAAATCTCAAAAAGAGTGTAATGTCTGGTCCGGCTCATGCCGTTAATGTTTTAAGTGTAGTGAAAGTGCCCACGCCCCAGTGCTCACCCCTACACATAAGCACTCAAAATTCTGTGTCACTCACAGAGCACACTCTCATAAAGCGCAGAAAAGCCGCTCGAGTGTTGCATGTAAGAAATGTTTCCACAAGTCTGTGCCCACTATCTGCCCGCTCTGTTACACGGTCAAACAAACAGGTTATAAACGTAAGTCTCGTGCCCGCCAGAGAGCGCTCACGCTTACTAACACAAACCTTTCCCCGGGCCCCGCCCGCGCGCTTAAGCGTTATCACAAAACGCAGAGCGTTAATAAAACGCTCCCCGTCTATTATGACCGGGGCGTTAGATACAGTTGTAAGTCTCGTGCCCGCGTCCACGCGCTCACGCTTACAGAGAGCTCTTTCACCCAGAGCGCTGCTCGCGCGTCAAAATGTGGTAAAAGTTTGTTCCCCATCCCCTATGATCGGGACATCTCACATAAATCAGCCGGTTTCGGCTGACAGCGAGCCGCCATTGCCCAGAACCGAGAGCGCGCGCGCCGTGCTCTCGGCTCCGGTTCAGTTTCACAAGCCAGCAAATGGCGGTCTGAACCCGGAGGCCATTCGCCCTCTAGCGGCTCACATAGCCGCGTGGGAGAACATCCCAGGGATTTCAAAATGGGTATTGATTACAATAAAGCAGGGCTATACACTACAATTCATTTGCCGTCCCCCGCGCTTTCGAGCCCGGACCGCGACAATAGTGAATGCGGAAGTAGCACACCTACTTCACGCAGAAATAGCAAAGCTGCTGTGCAAAGGGTACCGCCTTCTCTAAGCGAGTCAGGCTTTTACAGCCGTTATTTTCTTGTGCAAGAAGGACGGAGCCTTCAGACCCATCCTAGATCTGAGACATTTGAACAAAGTGCTTGCGAAAAGACCGTTCAAAATGCTTACGACCAGAAAAATCCTCGTGCACGTTCGCCCGAGGGACTTGTCTATCTCTCTAGATCTGAAGGATGCATATTTTCAGATTCAGATAGTACCCCGTCACAGGCAATTTTTTGAGATTAGCCTTCGACGGTCAGGTATATCAATACACCGTCCTGCCGTTCGGCCTGTCCCTGGCACCCCGTACATTTACAAAGTGCATGGACGCGGCACTCGCCCCCCTGAGAAGTCAGGGGCTGCGTATAATGAACTATCTGGACGATTGGCTGATGTTGGCACAGTCAGAGACAGAGCTTCTATCTCACAGAACAGTGCTTCTCAGTCATCTGGAAAGCTTGGGTCTCATGGTCAACTGGACCAAGAGCTCATTACTGCCCAGCCAGTCAATTTCCTTTTTAGGAATAGAACTGGACTCGGTAACCATGACGGCTCGTTTGTCGACACAGCGCGCGCGCCGTGTTCGCCACCTGGCCGCTTCTTTCCAGAAGGGCAGCTTCCTCCCACTGAAAAAATTTCAGAGGACGTTGGGCTGCATGGCATCAGCTGCAGCGGTGCTCCAGCTGGGCCTACTGCGCATGCGCCCGCTCCAACGCTGGCTGAATGCTCGCGTGCCCCCCCCCCCGAGCCTGGGTGTCTGGCGGTCGGAAAATCAGAGTGACTCAGGCCTGCATAGCAGCTCTGCAGCCCTGGTTAGCGGCCAGCTGGTTCCAGCAGGGAGTAACGATGGGAACCGTCTCTCACCGGAAAGTCATCTCAACAGACGCGTCCAACTCAGGTTGGGGAGCGCTGTTCGAGGGCAGACCGGCCTTTGGCCAGTGGTCAGACCGGGAGAAGGAGTTTCACATAAACTGTCTGGAAATGATGGCGGTCGAGAACGCACTGCAGTGCTTCCTCCCGTTCATACAGGGCCAGCATGTTCTTGTCCGTTCGGACAACACATCTCTGGTTTCCTATATAAACCGTCAGGGCGGTGTCAGATCCAGAAATCTCTGCAATCTGACGGAACGCCTCCTTATTTGGTCTCAGATACACCTGCGCTCGCTGAGGGCGGCGCATGTGCCTGGCCATCTGAACGACGGCCCAGACAGACTGTCCAGAGACAATGTCCCCCCAGGGGAATGGTCCTTGCACCCCCAAACGGTCCAGAAACTGTGGCGCCTATTCGGCAGAGCGGAAGTCAACCTATTTGCGTCAAAAGACAATGCTCAATGCCCAATGTTCTTCTCGAAGGACGAGGACGCGCTGGCCCAGGTTTGGCCCAGCCTCCCGCTATATGCTTTCCCTCCGGTCTCTCTGTTACCACAGGTGATCAAGAGAATCAGGGAAACGCGCCACTCGGTGCTCCTCATAGCCCCGCGTTGGGAGAATCAGATTTGGTTCCCGGAACTAGCACAGCTGTCACTTACAGCTCCGTGGCCGATTCCGGTGAGGGCAGATCTCCTCTCTCAGGCTCGCGGCACGATCTGGCATCCCCATCCAGAGCGCTGGTCGCTGCATGCATGGCTGATCAACGGGTACTCGTTACCCTGCCAGAAGGAGTGATGAACACGATCACGCAGTCTAGAGCCCCTTCCACGAGAAGGCTCTACGCGTCTAAATGGTCGGTGTTCTCCGGTTGGTGCACCGACAGAGGTCTGGACCCGCGGACATGCGGGGTGGCGCATCTGCTCACTTTCCTACAAGAGCTGTTGGATAAGGGAAGGTCCCCTTCCACGCTCAAAGTGTACGTGCCGGCCGTGGCAGCGTTTGCAGAACCAACGCACGGCCAGTCACTGGGGAAACATGAGTTGGTCATCCGCTTCCTTAGAGGAGCTAGAAGGACGAATCCACCGCGCCCCCCGTTGGTTCCTATGTGGGATCTTTCATTGGTCCTCGAGGCCCTGAAAGCTTTTCCTTTCGAACCACTAGACTCCGTGGGGTTGGAATATCTATCACTGAAAACGTTTTTTTCTGACTGCGCTGTCAACAGTAAAATGCGTAGGGGATCTACATGCGCTGTCTGTCAGCGCGTCGTGTCTTGAGTTTGGACCAAATGACTCTAAAGTCATCCTCAGACCTAGACACGGCTATGTCCCTAAAGTGATGGGCACTCCATTCAGAGCGCAAGTTATTTCATTGTCTGCTCTCACAGCATCTGACAGTGAAAGTGATGTGAACCTCCTCTGCCCCGTCAGAGCGCTGAGGGTCTACATTACGCGCACCGCCTCCTTCAGGCGCTCGGAACAGCTTTTTGTTTCGTTTGGTGGGCGCACCAAGGGTTTCGCCTCCTCGAAACAGAGCCTGTCCAGATGGATAGTAGACGCTATAGCGGCCGCTTATGCGTCGAAGGATCTGCAATGCCCTCTGGGCATCAGGGCTCATTTCACGAGAGGCGTGGCCTCTTCATGGGAATGGTCCAGCGGGATTTCTATCCACAACATATGTGTAGCGGCGGGCTGGAGCTCCCCGTCTACCTTTGTCAGGTTCTATAACCTAGAAGTTCCCGCCTTGCAGGCTAAACTGCAAGGCGGGAACTTCTAGGTTATAGAACGAGAGTCTGAACGAGAGATGTATTCTGCCCAGATCTCCTGCTCAGATCACTCTCACATGACTCAGCTCTCCTGGTTGAGCTGCACTAAAGGGATTATGCCATGTGCCTATACAGACCCCGCGCTGCTCTGTATTCCCTATATGTGCTTACGTACAAGTGATGGCCCGCGAAATGGCCGGCCACCTTATTCTTCCACTTATGGGGTTCCCCCTAAAGTTCGGGGTCTCATGTGGATGCTTGGCGCGCACGGCGTTGACAAAGTGTTCCCGTAGCGTAAGCTAAACGTACGCAATACGAGAGAACCTCTTGTAAGAGAACGAAACTCGGTTACTAACGTAACCTCGGTTCTCTCTAGAGAGGGAACGAGTATTGCGTAACCGGCCGTGCTCGCGCCACGAGCGACTTCGCTTCAGTCGACAAAAACCAGGGAAGCAGCCTACAGCCCATTCCTTTATAGGCTAAAGCCACGCCCATTCTGGCGGGCTGTGACGCTATGAAGGCGCGGGCGCCCTTCATTGGGCGTGATGTCACGCCCGGCTCACTGGTAGGCTGCAACAGTTGCCCGCAGGGCAGCCAATGAGCACGCAAGATAGCCTGCTCTAGGTCTGCTAGCTGCTGCACTGCGTTGACAAGGTATACAAAAATTAAGGATAATTTTTTGGCTTCAGTATCTCGAGAAGATGAATCTTTCCCGTAGCGTAAGCTAAACTTACGCAATACTCGTTCCCTCTCTAGAGAGAACCGAGGTTACGTTAGTAACCGAGTATCGTTTTATCTGATGTTGTTAAAAGTTTAAATATGGAAGATATTTGGAGAATTAAAAGTCCATTGCTTAAACAATACACTTGGATAAAAGTCACAGATGGTAGAGTTCATGCTGCCAGATTGGATAGATTTTATATTACAAGTGATTCAAGAAACAGAGTGGGTAATGTTAATATAATTCCAAACATCATTTCAGATCACAAAATGATAACAATGGATTTTGTCATTTTAAATGAAAGTAAAAGAAGTCTGTATTGGTACTTTAATAATAAACTTTTGCAAGACAATGTTTTTTTGTGCACATTTTAAGTTGTTTTGGGAAACATGGCAAATGCAAAAAATAAATGATGATGATATAAAACAATGGTGGGACATTGGAAAAGTGCAAATTAGAGTTTTCTGTCAGCAATATTCTTCATATTCAAAAAGCACATTAAAGACCAGGATACAGGACTTGGAAAATGAGATCTCTGATATTGAAGAGAAAATGATGGCAAGGAGTGGACTGCATTTGGAAACTGCTATTTCAGAGAGAAAGCTTCAGTTAAATTCTTTATTGTATGATAAAGTGAAAGCTGCCCTTGTTAGGGCACGTTTTATCCAAACTAAAGACATTGATGGACCCACAAAATTCTTTTTTAATTTATAACGAAAGACTAATCAAAGAAATGTGATGGTGGGTTTAAAAAATGATGAGGGGCAATTGTCAAATGAGAAGAATTGCTGTTGATTTTTATTCTAACTTATATACAGCCAATGTCACTGATCCTGAATGTAAAGAAGAGTTATTTTCATGTCTTAAGAAGTTGATGCCTGAGCAGCAGGAGGTTATTGATTTGCCAATTACTTTTCAAGAAGCACAAAAGCTGTAAAAGATCTTGCATCAGAGAAGGCTCCTGGTCTAGATGGTCTCCCATCTGAATTTTATAAATGTTTCTGGAATGTGATTGGAAAGGATTATTTTGAAATGCTTTTAAATTCAATACAGACTGGGTCTTTACCTAAGAGTTGTAATAGAGCAGTGTTGTCCTTGTTACCGAAGAAAGGTGATTTGTTTTCTTTGAAGAATTGGCGACCTGTTGCGTTAATGTGCATGGATTATAAATTTTTTTCAAAATGTATTGCCAGTAGACTTAATAATTATATGAGTGTTTTAATCATGAAAGAACAATCATATTGTGTAAAGGGGCAATGTATTAGAGATCATTTATTTTTAATTAGAGATATCATAGATTATGCAATGTATAATGATAATGATTTAGGATTGATATCTCTTGACCAAGAAAAAGCGTTCGATAGAGTGGACCACGCTTACTTGTTTGATTTACTGAAGGCTTTTGGTTTTGGAGATGGTTTTATTTCATGGGTTAATTTATTGTACAATGATGCTGAGTGTATGGTTAAAATAGCTGGAGGTTTAAGTGTTCCTATTAAGGTACAAAGGGGAATAAGGCAAGGATGCCCTCTTTCAGGGCAACTTTATAGCCTTGCAATTGAACCCTTATTGTACAAATTAAGAGAGCAGTTGACTGGTTTGCATATTGAGGGGTCAAGTTTTTTAAATGATGTGAAATTATCCGCCTATGCCGATGATGTAACTGTGATAATTAGGAACAGTAGTTCTACCAGAAAGACTCGGAGATAAGATACTGTACAATGATGCATTTTATTAACAGCCCAGCAAGCCATATATACACAATAAAGTTCTTTGGCGTAGGCCCCGTCCATAACTCGCGATCCGAGGGTACGGATTCTGCATATCCTGCCTGAAGATGAAGGCAGGGGCGCAGCCGACCCCCCCTGGGGTTATGGAAGGGACCGACCTGATGGTGGTGAAAGGATGGAGCGAAGACCTTCTTGGTGGAGGTGGGGAGGATGGTGGAAAGTGAAGCGTCAGCATCTGCGGACTCAGACGAGTGTAAGTAAGGATCTTTTATACTTCACGTATTAGAACGCGATTGGATAGATGAGAAGGTAATACATGACGTAACAATTGAGTCTTCCTGGCGGAACTTACGCTACGCTTTCATTGATATTAAAGGGGTTTTAGAAAACCTTAAGTGTTATGGAAGAGCATCATCAGCGAAAGTTAATTGGACAAAAAGTGAGGCGTTATGGTGTGGTTCAGAGAGGTCAAATGTCCCACAGCTGCCTAATAATGTAAAATGGAAAAGAGATGGATTCAAGTTTTTAGGAGTGTTTTTAGGTTACTGTTCTGAGATATACAAGGGGAAAAACTGGGAAGGACTATTGGAAAAAGTATGTGTCCGTTTATCTAAATGGAAATGGCTAACTCCCCAGCTGTCCTATAGGGGAAGCGTCTTAATAATAAATATTCTTGTTGCCTCATCGTTGTGGCATAAGATGGCTGTATTGGACCCCCCCTGCTGCTGTCATTAAGGACATTCAGAGATGTCTTGTTGACTTCTTTTGGATAGGTCAACATTGGTTGAGACCCACTGTACTTTACCTGCCTCTTCAGGAAGGAGGGCAAGGTCTAATTGACATAGCATGTCGGATTGCTGCTTTCAGACTGCAAGCTGCCCAGAGACTTTTGTATGGGAAAGATGTCAGTTGGGCTGATGTGGCTTGTGGTCTCTTGAGGAGAGGAGGACGACTGGGACTAGACCGCCAATTGTTTTTAATGATTTCGAAGGATGTGGCACTAGTTGAATTAGCTCCTTTTTATAAGACAGTTCTAAAATCATGGAATGTCTTAAGAATTGTTCGAGAACAGGGAATTGTAAGTGGATCGTGGATTACAGAGGAACCTCTTCTTTACAATCCTGCAATACCTGTGAAAATCTTGAATTCTCATTCACTGCAGGCTGCTATGGTGAAAGCCCAGATTATAAAAGTCTCTCATCTTTGGAGTAAGAGTGATTGGTTGTCTTCTCAGGATATTGCCGCAAAGCTTGGCATTAAATCACTCCGTATAGCAGAAAAAATAAAGACGAAATTTTTATCTGTAATTCCATCAACGTTTACAGCAGTGTTTCTCAACCTCTCCTGCAGGGACCCCCTGACAGGACATGTTTTTGTTTTAACCCTGAAATGGCACACCTGATTCAATTAATTAAAGGCTCAAAGGCTTAATGTGTAGCTGACTAATTGAATCAGGTGTGCCATTTCAGGGTTAAAACAAAAACATGTCCTGTCAGGGGGTCCCTGCAGGAGAGGTTGAGAAACACTGGTTTACAGAGTTGTTGAAGGAGGAGGAAAAACAACACCAATGTACTAATAAGATGGTTGAATTTCCAAATCTGGGAGTAAGGGCAGCTGTGGAGACATGGCCGGAGGATGAAGGGAAGTTATTGAGCTTTAAAACTCCAGAACTTAATTTGTTCTGTGATGCTGGAAAGCGAGCACTGTATCATACTTGTGTAGAAGTGATGCATTTTGAATCATTACAATTAGTTTCAGACTCTAAATGGCGAGAAATAGAGGGATTTGATATATCCCCTAAAGGTAGCTGCAGGACTTTATACAAACGTCCTATTGATAAGAGAACTGGGGACCTCCAATGGCGGATAATACATGGAGTAATAACTACCAATAAACATAGGGCACATATTGATCCTACAGTAAAGGATGAATGCCCTTTTTGTTTTCAGTCTGAAGATGTGTATCACTTATTCTTGCAGTGTGAAAGATTAAAGCCAATGTTTTTATTGTTGGAAGAATGGAGTAAAAATTTGAATTATGAATTTGCATTAAAAGGTTTTATTTATGGGCCTAAATACAAGTATCAAAATAGAAAAAGAGATGTGCTAATTAATTTTTTATATGGTCAGGCAAAGTTAGCTGTGTGGCTAACAAGAAAAACTAAACTGAATGGGGGTGTTTCTACTGATGTTAATATGACTTTAAGAGGTCTAATATCTGCACGGCTTACTGTTGAGTTTACATATTATAAAATGGTTGGAGATCTTGACACTTTCAATCTTATTTGGGCTCTGAATGATGTTCTATGTAATTCAGAAGATGGAATTTTGCAATTGAATGTATGAGGCATTTTCTGTATATGTAATGTTTGTTTTTTGTTTTTTGTTTTGTTTTGTTTTTTTGTCTGTGTATTTTACATGTATATTTATGCGTTTTGTATATTAATATATTTTAACTAGCCAATTTAATTTAATTTAAGAAAATGTTAAATTAAAGAGAGACTAAAAGTCAAAAGTCTCTCTCTCTCTGTAAAAATGCATGTGCACTCATAATATTTAATCAAAAACGTTAACCATTTATGTTAACGTGTGGCGCGGGGTAAAAAAGACACCATACGGTCAGCGCCAATAGCCTCGTTGACAGCGCGGCGACCTGAGTTCGAGTCCCGGCTCGTGGACATTTGAAGTAAATCTGATTTAAAGGAAAGTTCTGGGTTCAACACAAATTAAGCTGTCATTATGATTTTATAATATAAACTCATCCCTCACACAGTTTATAAAAACAAGCATAAATCCAGTAATGGACTTACAATGAAAGTCGGTGAGGCAATGAATTCCAGAGGGTTTAAAAGCAGAAATGTGAAGCCTATACTTTGTTCAAACACTTTATACTACATAAATAATAATACCAATAATAATAATAATAATAATGGTTATGCTAAACAGTAGTTCTATTAAACACTTTTATTAACATTTTTTACTAACTAATGTGTTATTTGAGCTAAGTTGTCTAAATCATCATAGAGACTACTGTGCAGATAAAATATGCAAAACTCCAGCCAATCAGAGTGTGTCGCAAGCACATTGTAATCTAATCGTGGCCAACTCCTCCCTCCTGCTCTAAAATTGCTTTCTTATGAACAGAGGTTTGACTATGTATTACAACTCTGATTATAATGATGACGCCCTCAGTGAGAACACCGGCCCATGAGCCCAACAAGCTCTGAACGTCCTTTAAACACTCACTGTAAGCAGGAGAGAGAGAGCGCAGCATTAATGTTTTCATGAGCTATTCATTGAGACGAAAGAAAAAAAATTAATGAATGCATAATATGTTGCTCTGAGGTCAGCAGATTGAAGGTTTCATGTGCAATTACTGATAAGCAGAGAAATGAGTCCATAAGCTCAGCAGTAGAAAATACAAATGCACCTAGTGATCTTATTTGCATAAAATACCAGATGCTCTGAGTGCTTTCACTCCATCAAGCAAGTGATTTCCTTGTATTTTCTACAGGCGTCTTGACCATGAATGGCTCTTTATGAAGATAAAGTACCCAAGTGCTAATTATGAGAATGCAGTGGGGGTGATTGTAATCAATCATTAGTGTAATTTCAGGTCTGTAGTTTATTTATGTAATTAGCATTGTAACATAATTACAATGTCAATCATGAGATAATTACATCACTGCCATCTTGCAAAAAAAAAAAGTAAATAGTAAACAGGTAAACAGTAGCAGAGCCAACTACAATGATAGACAGCTGTTTTAATCGCTTGTGAATAGAGATATTTAAAGGCATAGTTTAGGTATAATTTTTTGTGTAGTATTTAACATTCTTAATGAATAATTTTGAATTGGAATTGATAAATCTGTCATTGTTAACTCGTTCTAAAACTGATGACTTTCTGTGGAACACAGCTTTTTTTTCAGAATAAATTCATGAAAATGTTTTCCCTATCAATGATATCGCACCCCACTGACTTTCATTGTATTGACAAAAACACTATAAATATTCTTCAGAATATCTTCTTTTCACAGAAGTAAGTCATACAAGTCTGAAACGAAATTAGAATTTTCATTTTTGGATAAATTATCCCTTTAAACCAAAAAGAAACCATTCGGGAGATCTTATTAAAAAAACAAGGGATAAGCACAATAGCCGATTATAAATTACAGAAAATAATTACAGAAAAATACACAGCTCATCACATGACCTTGAATGGCTGTAAAGATAACAAGCCTCATGATCATGATAAATGTGTTAAATGTCTGATTATACCTCTCTTTATATCATTAACCTCATTCTTCATTCATCCAAATGTCTCGTTTGGGCAAGATTCTTCATGCTCTGAGAGCAAGTAGTTCAGATGAGGTTTTCTCTCTTTAATCTATGGCAGAATTTACCGACCTCAATCAATGAACCTTTGTACAACAGGGCAAAATTATTGCATGTGACAAAGGGAGCAAATTAGCGGTTAATCTCCTCCATTGCTACCCCATGGGATTTTCATTAGCCTGACATTGTGTCCACGGCAGGAAGCAAATGAGATGTCATGCAACCTGGAGCACAAAGTCCTGAATGGTCCAGTGATAAGCGAATCATTAAAGGAGAAGAAAAAAACAGACTGAGCATTTCTGAAGCAGAGTAGAATATGTTTAAGGAACATTCTCCAGGGTAAACTGAGGACTCATTATTATGGTGCTTGTTAAGGCAAACATACTCATACCTGATTTGAACAAACCCCTAATCCTAATTATTAAACAATGGTGAGTAAATCACGTAGCATATGTGATATGAATTGACCTCAGATTGTGCAGCTTGTTGAGGAGCAATACCATTTTTCAAAGGGCATTTGAAAAGAATTACAATTGTCAACAATACGTCACAATAAAAATGAACTCAAGTCATATCTTGGGACCAGAATATCATAAAAACGTGGGACTAGGCTTTTTTGACTAGGACCAGTAGTTTTCAATTAGAGATGCACCAATGTATTGGTCAAGCCTATATTATTTTCACTAGCCATCATCGGCCGATTGTTTAAAAAACAGCCGATGATCAGAGCCGATTATATACTGTCAATCAAAAAGGTACGGAAAAACGTGTTCAGACTGCAACTCATACTGTGTGCGAAGAAAATCTCTCTTCTGTTGAGTTTAGGGCAAATAATGCATTAATAGTTAAAAAAAATAGCTAATTCAAATTCTGTCAATTTAATCACGAAATTAAAAAAATATGCCGTTTTTGACAATGTGATTTTGTAAATGTGATGTGATAGATATCTGTGGCGCCTCAGTTCAAGCGGGAGCGTGAATCTTTTCTTTCACTTTAAAGTGCCCCTATTATGGTTTTTCGAATATTCATGCAGAGTGTAATATAGCTGATTGTGAATGTAAACGTTCTCCAAAGTTGTAAAGTGCACGATAGATAAAGTTATTGGTTCCCAAAAGAAAGAATCGATTCTGAAATGCCTTAACAAATCGTTTTTAATTTGAATGTCACTGTGCAGCGGTTCTACGTCACTAGAAAATACATTTGCATAATCCCAGCCAATGTTGTACGTTGTCTGCCCGCGGAAACTAGTCCAGCCTTCAAACACATAATTTTACTGACGACTGCTTCTCAAATCTCGGAGTTCAATGCAAGATTCTCAAAACACTTGCTCTGGAAAGATGGATCAGTACCCAGTTTAATTGGACCAACTTTATCTGTAAGTATGATTAATTATTGATATATATATATATATATATATATATATATATTTTTTTTTTTTTTTTTTTTTTTTACCGTCAAAATACGTAGTTTTGTGTTTTATATTGTGTACGTTTCTGGCTAACCGGCCTTACTGAAATACTTCTGCTAATCAGCTGTGGGCTACTATTACCTAAAACTGTGTTTATTAATGCAGATTGTCTGTCAGTCTGTCATTCTTCGAGTAAAGATAAAGGATGGAGCAAGATTTGTTTTGCAAACTTTATTGTTATATCAGTCAATCACGTTAGAGCTCGGCTTACTTATGCATTGTTATACCCATACCCTGTTGTAAGAGAACAAAATCAGGAACCTTTAAAAATAGGGGCACTTTAATACAAGTTATATCCCGGAAAACATGCATGAATAGGTTGAAAGATACAGTGCAACTTACCGAAATCCCAATGCTATCTCACGACCAATTTGTGAGTGAGTACGAGTTGGCTAATTCATACAAATTCGTACGATTTGTCTAAACCCCAGTGATGGGTAGGTTTAGGGGCGGGGTCAGGTGTAGGTCCTTCGTACGAATTCATACAAATTGGGCAACTAGTAAAAATGTACTATTTAACAAAAATACGTACGAATTGCCATGAGATGGGGTTGGAAATTCCTATCATGTTTCATGTAATCACTAAATCTGTGTTTCAACCACGGAAAGATGTCAATAAAACGCCTCGTGGTTCCCTGAGAAGGGGAACTTGCACTGCGTCATGGTGATTGACACTTTGTGGAATGCCTCTAGTGTGACCGGTGTCTGAAGCATTTGTGCTAAATGCCAATCTCGACTGGCCATCATCGGACAGTGATGTCATAGGCGTTCGGTTAACTACAAAAGGTATAGTTAGTTGTATAGTTATACAGCCGCCTAGCAACACCCTATCAACTACTCAGAACACCCTGGCAACTGTATAGCAACACCCAAAAACAGAGCAAAAAACACTAAACAAACAAATAAATAAATTAAAATTTATATATACTCAGACAACTTAACAGTCTGACAACTTGCAATCAACCACAAACACAGAAATATAGAAAAATCACACAGAACACCCTACTGTAGCGATTGCAAAGCAACACCCCCCAAAAACTAGACAAAAATAAAAACAAAAAAACAAAATGAAAAATCAGAACACCATAAAGCGCCCTGGCAACCACCCACCACCCCATGCCCTAAAAAACACACTGATCCAGCAAAGCCCTACAAACTTTTGCTTGACTTACACCATTCACATTTTCTTTTGTGATTTAATAATCTAGCCTTAACATTCTGTTCTTAATGAGGGTCTTGTTTTAATCACAAAGTACGGTACTTTGTGTACTTGGTGTTCATTACAAAGACTTGTCATGCATTGGAAAGAGCAGGCTGGTGGTAACAGATGCATATCAGTACACTAGTTCAAATCTCAATACTGTATGCAAGAATGAAAGAATACTCGCTGAGAGATGTTCATATGCAAAGTCATACTGTGGCTATTTCGTATACGGTACACTGCAGCGTGTCCTTTTCTCTGACCTCAATCTCACTGTGCCGCTCTGTATTACCATAGTAACAGACTGAGACAAAGATCAGGCCTGAATAAATATACTCATCCAAAGCATAATGAATGAACTGGCCAAGCTTGTTAGTGTTAGACAACGGATTTGTCTTAGAAACTATCTGCCACATTCTGTCATACAGACACACAATTATCAGAGCTGAGGATGGGGAAATTAAGGTTTATAGATGTGGCTCTCAACCAGGGGACTAGGGCCAGCTAAGGGGACTTAGTATTTTCCAAGGGGGCTGCAAGTTGATTATTTTTTAATAAGTTATATATATATATATATATATATATATATATATATATATATATATATATATATATATATATATATATATATATATATATATTTTTTTAATATACATATATATATATATATATATATATTTTTTTTTTTTTAATATATATATATATATATATATATATATATATATATATATATATATTAAAAATATACATATATATATATATATATATATATATATATATATATATATATATATATATATATATATATATATTATAATTTTTTTTAATAGTATATTATATTATTGAAATTCAAATAATCAAAATTTTAAATGTAAAAATTCAAATAATTCAAATTGCAAATCTAAATAATATTAAAATAATGTATTTTTTATATAAATAATAAAAACCACCAAAAGAAATATTGACCTTCTCAAAATCATTATGTGTGACAGTGCTGATCTTTCTCAGCTTACAGAGAAGAGCCAAACACTGTCATTCAATAATCCTGTAAAGCTCCATAAAACTTAAAAAAACTACATCCATCAAACTGATCTGTGTGTGGAAGATCTGTCACCTAGCTGGTATATGTAAGAGACAACCCTGACATCTAGCGGTAGACTTGCAAAATTACACTTTCTCAGCAACAACATTCCCAACATATATTCAGTCATATTTTTCTCATTTAAAAAAAATATATATTATGTTGTAAATGTATTGCATTCATGTGACTTAAGAATATTAATTGGGCTAGGCTGATGTTAAATGACACTCCTACAAGTGTCTCATTAAGCAACCCAATTAATATTCATAAACAAGCGTTTATCGCAGTTGTGCACTCATAGGTGGATGTCCAACAAATAATAATAATAATAATAATAATAATTAAAGCTGCGAGCAGCATTTATCAGGGTTCAAGCGGTTTAAGGGCTTTAAGCACATGCGTAAAAAGATATTATGTTTTACTTAGCAAGCATGTAAACACTTAGAAAACTTAGGAAACAAAAAAGTAGTTTATAAAAGATCATAAAAGAGATTCAGTCAAGAATAATTTTGTACAGATATAAATAATGTATGTTGGATGGATGTTTATAAGGAAGTTCATCCTGATAATGCATTGTCAGCATTTGAAAGATTATTCTACCCTTTGGTGGACAAACATGCACCTATGAAAAAATGTACAGTGAAGAATGTTAGGGCACCATGGATTGTTAATGAGTTGAAAAACATTATGTTTGAGAGAGATGTGGCAAATGGTACAGCTAACAGAACTGGGAACAAAGAGGATTGGGATGTCTATTGCAAATTAAGAAATCAAGTAACAAAATTAATTAAAGCTGCTAGCAGCATTTAGCGGTGTTCAAGCAGTTAAGGCAGTTAAGGCAGTTAAGCTCAAAAGCATCAAAAGACATTAAGTTTTATGTAGCAAGCATTTAACCACTGACATCATAGATGGAATAGACCATGTTTTAGCATGATTTACCATGATATACCAAATTTTAGTGTGATTTTTCATGATTTACCATGTTCCAGTATGATTTACCATGAATCTAGCATGATTTACCATAGTATACCAAGTTCTAGTATGATTCACTATAATTTACCCTCTTCTAGCACGGTTTACTACAATTGAACACATTGTAGTATGATTTAATATGATTCTAGCATGATTTACCAGTTTACCATGATTTACCATGTTATAGGATGATTTACCATGATATACCACATTCTAGAATGATTTACCAGGATTGTAGCATGATTTACCATGATTCATCACATTGCTAGCATGATTTGCAATGATACACCATGTAATAGTATTATTTACTATGATTTACCATGTTTCTATCATGATTTACCATGATTTACCACATTGCTAGCATTAATGTGAAGTGTCAATATTAATGAAGTGATAAACTGACAAAAAAAATGATTGTCTTATAATAGTCCATCCATCCATCTTCTTCCGCTTATCCGGGGCCGGGTCGCGGGGGCAGCAGTCTGAGCAGAGATGCCCAGACTTCCCTCTCCCTGGACACTTCATCCAGCTCTTCCGGGGGGACACCGAGGCGTTCCCAGGCCAGCCGGGAGACATAGTCTCTCCAGCGTGTCCTAGGTCTTCCCCGGGGTCTCCTCCCAGTGGGACGTGCCCGGAACACCTCGAACCACCTAGTTTCCGTTTCCAGGGATCGGGTCGTCGAGGTCCCCGCCTTCGACTGCCACCCGATCCTCTCTGCACCGGCCCCTTACGGCTCTTCCTGCAGGTGGTGAGCCCACGGGAAGGCGGTCCCACGTCACTCCTTCGGGCTGAGCCCGGCCGGACCCCGTGGGGAGAGACCCGGCCACCAGGCGCTCGCATCTTATAATAGTTAACATGGAAAAACAGGTTTGCTTTAGTGCAGAATAGTGGTAAAAATCAAGTCTGTCAAAATGAAACTGAGCCAATAAGTGGTCTTCTACTGCCCTCTGCTGGCCATTATACTTATTAAAAAAGTGTTTTCACAGGTGATTTTGCACTCTTATTTAGACATATGCTTACACACACACATAAACACACACACACACACACACAAAGACAAATGTTGTTGTTTTTTTCAATGCTATTGGGATGTGTCATTATGAAAATATACTTTAATGGTCTATAAGCATTTCACATAATATCTTTGTAAACTATTAATCCGATTATTCAGCATTTATTCAGAAATATAGGACCACACACACACACACACACACACACACATTCTGTTGTAGATACAGACATTTGAACTATGTGATGGAAAACATTTTTTTTACTGCAAGTCTCCTTCAGGATTCACATTTCTCAATGTGCTACAATAGTCAGTAGCAATACTTCAATAGATGAATTTGGACAAAATGTGAGTGTAAATGTTAAAATAGTGATTTTATGAAGTCTAAATTAGAATTATAGAATTATATTAGTTAGTAGCATGACAAAATGACTATTTTAAACAGCAGGGGCAGTAGAATACCACTTATTGGCTTAATATGCCATTATGTTCATATCATTTTCACCATTTTAACTGTTATAGAGGCATATTTGCTCCAATCTGTCTGAAAATTGTCATGCTTATTTAGAGTCACATGTTCTGACTTGTTTTTAAGAAGATCTGAGCATTCATTGAAGAGATATAGGCTTTCGGGGACACTTGGTCAAGGCCATATTTTGAAGTGACCCTATTAAAGTCATCCAAATGCAGGAGTTCAACTTTTTCTGATAATTATTGATCTAGAGAGTCCAGAGTATTGTACTGCACTGGTTTTGAACATTATGATATGAACATTATATGATCATAGATGGAAAAGACCATTTACAGCTAATACAGGCAATTTACCATAAATACATGGTTTTGAAGCTTTTTAACAGTTATAGTGCCACCTATGATCCGATCTCCATGAAACTTTGCATGCTTCTTCACCATGTTATGACACATATGCTCATAAATTTTTGTGAAGTTTTGACTTTTCGTTTAGGATTTATAGGCTTTTTACCATATTTTGCCCCGTCCCTTTTCTAAATTACCCTGTTACAGCCACCCAAATGCAAAATTTCTACTTTTTTTCAATAATTATTTTTCTAGAGAGTCCAGAGAATAGGCCTAGACTGGTTTGGTTCCGATCGGGCGAAAAACCAGGGACTAGTTCGCAAAAGTAGGTTTTGGACAAAATCCGACATAACTTTTTTTTTTGCTTAAATCGAAATCGGAGATATACATATTGCCCGACTTGAGCCAGGGATCACAGTGGTGTAAAGACCTTGATTCTAAGTCAAACGGTCTAGGAGTTATGCACAATTTAGTACTTTTGGTTGCTGTAGCGCCACCTATGGGCCAATCGTGGTCATACTCTGATAGGTTCTCCCCAAAAGTGTGGCCTACCATCTGGCCGAGTTTCAAGTCTCTAGGCCTTACGGTTTGGGCTGCACGATGCGTTTTAGGGGATTTTTTTTTTTTTGAATAGCAATTACAATAGGTTTTCAGCACTTCGTGCTTGAACACTTAATAATAATGAGACCTTTTTGACAGTTATAGCGCCACCTATGGTCCGATCTCCATGAAACTTTGCATGCTTCTTCACCATGTTATGACACATATGCTCATCAATTTTTGTGAAGTTTTGACTTTTCGTTTAGGATTTATAGGCTTTTGACCGTATTTTGCCCCGCCCCTTTTCTAAATGACCCTGTTACAGCCACCCAAATGCAAAATTTCTACTTTTTTTTATTGATCTAGACGCAGGGGTGTCCAAACTCGGTCCTGGAGGGCCACTGTCCTGCAGAGTTTAGCTCCAACCCCAATTAAACACACCTGAAACAGCTAATCAAGGTCTTGATTAGCTGTTGAAGGTCATTAGGCATGCTAAAAACTTACAAGCAGGTGTGTTGAGGCAAGTTGGAACTAAACTCTGCAGGACAGTGGCCCTCCAGCACCGAGTTTGGACACCCCTGATCTAGAGAGTCCAGAGAATAGGCCTAGACTGGTTTCAGGGTTTCCGCGGGGTCTTAAAAAGTCTTAAAAAGTCTAAAATTCTGGACTTTAAATTTAAGGCCTTAAAAAGTCTTAAAAACGGCCAGATTTTCATCCTAGGTCTTAAATTTCATTTAGTCAGATCTAAAAAAGTGTTTACCCTCGTTCATTTCCAGAAACGCTGGCCGCAAAAAAGTATCGAGTTGTAGCCTACAAAGCAGGGCTCTAGAGCAGGGGTCTCCAACACGTTGCTCGCGTGCTCCAGTAGCTCGTGGCTTGATATGAGCTAGCTCGCCAGAGGCCGTTCACATATCGCGTCTTTTCCGCGCTCAAGTTTGTTCAAGTGTAGGCGCGCGGCAAGCATAATTGAAGCGACGCGTTAATTTTTTTACCAGGCGCAACGAGATGGAAAAAATCTAAACTTTTCAGAATGCCGCAAATGCACGCACCGCAGGTCATGTGACAGGAACCAACCAATCACCCCTTTCCATAACAACATTGAAAGCTCCGTCAACATGAAGGATGGGGGGTTCACCCAAACACTACTAATAAATATAAGCTAATGTGTAAATGTCAGTAATTTATCTTTTTGACTCATTCTTTTTATAAAAAAATATTTAAAGGCTGAAATATGAGGTTTATCTTTGTATAAAACCTTTTTTGTCAAAACTTTATTTGAACTTGTACATGTTAGTAGATGACATGTTGCTAGGCTAACATGTTGCAAGACACTAAATCTAGCCATCATTTTTAATGGTATTTTAATGTTTATGTAAACAAAAAGTGCATATTGATGCTAATCAATTTATTTGCTGTTTTTCGACATAAAACTAGTTGAATTGACTTCATTCTGTAGTATTAGTACTTTTTGAGGATTCTGTGATAACCTTGATAATTTTAGTCACTTTAATCATCTCATCATTTCCTTTCTAGTTATGATCAACTATGATCAACTAAAATCAACAATAATTGTTTTTACAGTATAATATGCAAAAGTACAATTTTATATTAAAAAAATATCTACCTCTCCTTCTCTCACACACACACATAGATAGATAGATAGATAGATAGATAGATAGATAGATAGATAGATAGATAGATAGATAGATAGATAGATAGATAGATAGATAGATAGATAGATAGATAGATAGTTAAAAATAACTAAATTAAAATAAGTGAATGAAAATATGATTGTAAAAAAATGTGGAGTACACTTAATAAAATAATGGATAGGAAATAAAGTCAAATTCCTTCTTTTATTGATACAGGTGACTCATTTTTAACTATTTTTAAACCATATGAAATTAGAAATTATTTTAATGAATTTTTCATAAATAAAGTTGTTAAATTAAGAGAAGAAATGTTATTTGGGAGAACCAGTTCGCCACGTATTGAAAAAGGGATTTTTCCTTTAGCTTGAAAAGATGCAAAGGTTATTCATCTTTAGAAAAATGCAGCACTGGGTTTTAATGGTCATAATAGTCGACCAATAATTTAGTTAGCTACAAGTTCTTAGCAAAGTATTGAAAATTATAGTTTGTGAGCAAATTATATTATTCTTTAAGGAGAATAATTTGCTCTCTAATTTTCAGCATGCATATTGAGAGAGCACAGATTGATGACAATAACTTAGTAGGAGCAGTATTGTTAGATTTTAGCTCAGCTTTTGATGAACTGGATCATAAATTATTGCTGGATAAACTGAAATGTTACAAATTTTCTTCTCATACTGTACATTGGTTTAAAAGTTAACTGTCTAATGGGACAATGTGTACTTTATAATGGAAGTTATTCAGATGTGAAAGAGTTGCATTTTCAGGTCATTTATCATGGAAATGAGGTGTTTTTTGGCGTGTTTTTTTTTTTTACCTTTTAAACTGTAATACCTCTACTGATGGCCCGATCTCCGTAAAAGTTTGCACGCTTCTTTAGAATAATATGGCGCACATGCTCAGCTAATTTGGTGAAGTTCTGCGCAGAGACCATTTTCCTCTGATGGTCTTAAAAAAAAATCACACTTGTGGTCTTCGGGGTCTATTGGACCCCAGACAATAAAATTTAATTTTGTAACAGAACAATATTTTTTTTTCTAACAAATATAATTTTTCTCTGTTTATTAATGTTTTTACTCAACATTTGTGCAGTTTTTCGAGGATTTATGATTTATTTTTAATTTCTATAAATAAATAAATAAACATTTATTTAAATAGGATTTTTTTAAAAAAACAGCATTTTGCGTTAAATTAAATTTATTAAAAACCCAGATTTCAAAATTTCATTCCTGGGGATACCATGGATAATTTTACAAGGTTTAATGTAAGATTTTTGCCCATTTTTTTTGAAAATACAGGTTAAAATTTGTAATAAATCACTTTAACCACTAGATGGCTATAGAGCTCCATAAGGCCTATATGCTATTTGAATTACTGAAAGATTCTAAAGTTTCTAAAGTTGGATTCAGTTGGATTCATATATAAAAATTTTAAAACACAATTATAACAAAAATAAAATACTTTTTGTCAAAGTTTAGCATTTTTTTTGTACTGAAAAAAACAACAGTTTTTCAATAATGTTACAGTATGATTATAATGAAACCTGAACATGTTACAAAAATAAATGTTGGAGTCTTAAGATTGTATCATTTATTTCAACTGAACTACAATAACAAATTAGCAAATAAAGCAGTAAAAAAAAAAATTGTAAAAAAAAAAAGATTTGCGTTATGTTCTGCGTTGTTTCTGATTTTGATGATGAATTTTGTCTATTTTGAGTCCAATGATAAATAAATATGTGTTTATTTATTTATAGATATTTAAAATATATAATAAATCCTCCAAAAACTGCACAAATGTTGAGTAAAAACATTAATAAATAAAGTAAATATATATTTGTAAAAAAAAAAAAAGAATTTTGTTCTGTTACAAAATTAAATTGCATTTTTTGGGGTCTAATGGACCCCGAAGACCACGAGTGTGACTATTTTTGTCACGCCTACATAAAAACAGATAACGTTCCATTTTAATTTTTTTTTTTTTTTGTAGATCTAGGAAGTGTTGAGAGACGTAGGAAGTTTCATACCATTTGGAAAAAGAGAACATTTTTATTAATTCAAGCAAAAGTCATTTGGGGTCCAGTGGACCCCACCGTACATCAGAGGGTTAAAAAAAATATTGTACCTTGAAATAAAAAGATACATTTATGAAACCTAACTTTGCCCTTAGCCAAATCGATTTTCTCTGGAACAAGTAAACGATTAATAAGGCCAAAGATTGCCAGTTAGATATACTCAAAATTAATTATATCTCATTTTAAACCACTATCTACATAGGATCCAGTGGCAAATTCTCGAAGGACAGGCCGAGATAAAGCTGTTCTCTGCAAATACAAGAGAGCTCACAAACAGGAGCTATGTTTATATATAAATCTCATATTTGAGGTGTAAGCTACATTCTTGCCTAAAAAAAACTCTTAAAACTAAATTCTGTGACACAAAAATAGTAGCATTTGTAAAATTATAGTGGGTTCTGTGAGAAATGCTTTGTATGTATATATACTAATATATATATATATATATATATATATATATATATATATATATATATATATATATATATACACACACAATGGATAACTTACCTGAACAATCTGATGTCTCACTTCCTTATGTTGACAGAGTCTAGTCAAACACTTGAATGACACCAAACCAATTTTGCATATTAGAGCAACATTTAGTCAAGCAAAAACTGAATTATATCCAAAAGCTTGACACAAGCTTTTTTATCGCTTTTGTTTTGCTGGCTTTAGTCTCGTAATAACCAGGTACAGATAATGCCACGTCCAGCCCTGGGATTTTCCTTCAAGTCCAAAAAAAATCTGAGAATACACACATAAAAAGTTGTTTAAATCATGTTGTTTGTGCATTTACTCTTCCCAACTGAAATATGTGTGCCTTCTACACTCTGTTGTTTAATATAAAAGTTACTTATTAAGTGAATTCTAAGTTTAAAAGGATTTAATGAAATTAATGTAAAATAATATTTCAATGTTATACTATAAAAATAAACTAAAAATGTCAACTTCTAAAACGGGCTACTTAAAACTGGATTACCAAGCCCAAAAGTTTTTTTTGTACTGCAACATCCACTAACAGAGCAGTTGTGTACCCTATTAGATCGGCTGGGGAAATTTCACGTCATATGCGTGAAAATATTCTGTGAATGTGAGAGTATGTCTGGCTCTGTTCTGAACAAAGCAGGCTTGTTTGACTTTAATGCTTTCCTTCAAAATTACAAACATGCCAAAGTCTCGAAGGCCTGTTTCCTTCTAAGGCTTCAGAAAGCCTCCCTCTGCGTTTATTGAACTAGACATGTCTGTTTGTTGTTTTCCCTCGCAAAGTGGTACAGGAAGCCGAGAGGTGTGGAGCAATACGCAGTAAAGCTAGCTGAAATATTGATGAACATGAGGAGGATTCTCCACAAATACAGTCCCATCAACGTATTTACATCACTTGTGCTGCCCCGATTACAATTAGCAAAGTCTAAGCATAATTAATAACACATTCCTGCCATCTGCTATGGGCTGGCAGCAAAAGGAAAGTCGTGGTATTTCCAGAACTCTATAAATAGGCCTCACATCCCACAAGCCCTTCTTGCCACAATCTGCTTGAACACAGCACCAATTCATTCTTCTCCCAAACAGGATATGTCGTCATTTCCTCTTGCCCATAATGTGATTCATTCTCTGGGGTAAAGGTTTTAAAATGTCGTAGATTTGAAACTTGTACAAAAGATGACTCACTAAAACAAGAACATTACATGACATTGATTGCGAAACAACAACTGTGATTTAGAATGCATCATCTATCTACTCATGAAGTCTCATTAATGTTGGAAAATCACAACAAGATATCTTTAATATCTCAATTGTGTCTCCTGAAGCAATGAGACTACATGGAAAGCAAACTGCTAAAGTCTAAACAAAACAAAAACTAAAAAAATAAATAAATAAATAAACCAAACAAAAATAAACCACAAAAAAGCATCTACTTTCTACAAATACAAAATTCCCAGATAAACACATTTTTTTATATTTTATAAATGAGTCAAACAAACAAATAAATAAATAGCCACCTTTAAAATTATCTCACAATCTTTCGCAAAAGAATCATCATATTTGGAGGTCAGTGTCATCACAAAGTTTGACAGCCCCTGTCCTAGGAAGTTGATATGTAACCTTCTGGTGCTGATCATATGGTGGTCAAAAATTACACAATTTATTTTTATTTCAATAGAATGAATGTACAATATTTTAGTTTAATTATGTTTTTTTTATTTAATGTTTTGTATTTTTAGGGGATTTATGGTACTAAATTATATTTATATTTATTTAAACTTGTAAATCTTGAATGCTTTGGAGCACAGACTTATGTCTGGTCTCTTTTTAAAGAAGACACTTTGCAGATTATTGCTGAAGTAAAATAAGTTTAAAAAGTGAAAAAAAAAAGGTTTTGAAGTTAAAGTGTATTAATATGACATATTTACAAATTTATATGAAATATATATTTTAAACATGTTTTACTCTAAAACTATGAGAAAATCAAAGCCATAAATCTAAACAAGTTGTGTTCCAAAACTGAGGTTGATATCTAAAAAAAAAAAAAGAGCTTTCAGTTATTGTTTTGTTTGGGCACAGAACCAAACACTTCCACTAGATGAAATTCACTTCCCATTAGTTTCCATTGCAGTAATTTTTGACCGTGAACTGTACAAGTGCAACTATTTTTCAGGACCATTAAACCTTTTCGAATCATGTCCATGTTTTTTTTGTGTGTGTGTGTGTGTGTGTGTGTGTGTGTGTTCACATACCAACTACCAAAACCTTTACCAAGTTTCATACCATTCCGAAGTAAAAAAATCTAAAATGTAAATAATTTTAGTCAAAAATGTCTGAACAGAACCAGAGGTTTAAATAGAACATATCTGGGAACTACAGGAGCTATGAAAGAGCAAGGACTGAGCAAAACATTTTACTCTGGATGGATCTAAAATCAGCTAGATCTCACTGATCAGAAGTTCTGAGCTATAAATGACATGTGACCATTCACTACGGAGCCAGAGGAAATTACATTAAGACAACACTGATGGTCCTTCCTGTCCTTGAGCTGTGATGTCAAATGAAGCAGACAAAAAAAATTGTCATGCCTTTAAGAGCCCTTCAAAAAGCATCAGGCACTGGTAAAGCATCCACTATAAAACAATCAAATATTACCGTTTCCTTGACGTCATTTTAGCACAGATCAGAGGTTTAGCATAATATTCCTCTAATTTTAGACTGGGCATGTCCATTCTCTGTTTTACAGTGTGTTATTTTTTTGTCCCTCATGTGAAGCGCGTCACACAGGAATGCGTGTCTCAGCACTCTGCTCAGAGTGTGTGGTTAACGGTCCACATGTGCAGGCCTGCTCTCATTGAAGCTCTACTGACTTGTCCTGCAAATATGAGGCCCACACAAAGCAATTAAAGAAAACAACTTATTAGTCATGGGAGACAAAGCCAAAAGCTTAAAAAAATTGAAACAAACGAATCTCTGTGAATCAACAAACAAAGTGAATCTCTGTACAGGTTTATTTGACAGATAGGAGTCTTGGCCTACATACAGTACGTTACATGGTTTTCATCAGTTAACGACATCCTTGTGTTTCTGTCAGCACATTTGAACCGGAACACTTTTCCTCTGAAGGCTTTACCCCACTCGACGTTCCCAAGGGAATTCATGCTGCTTCCTGCATTTACCACAAATATCGATTCTTCCATAATAATGAAAGCTGGATGGCCACACGGTAAACTGCATAATTCCTTGCTAAATTATCAATTGTTGATCTCACATCTGGCCATACCTTGGCTTATACATTCATTTATTTATTTAGCTGGTGGTGAATTATATACAAATGTGCCCATGCATTCACAGTATTTATTAAAGGTTTAGTTATGGCAATCATTTGCCAATGGCCCATTCCAATAGATAGATTCCATTCATAAAGTCTGGCTCGCTCTCTTCCACATTTGACCCTGTTGCTAGAGTGATAAGAAATAACATGATAAGTGCTGATTTAAAAATAAGTAAAACAACAAATTAATTATAATAAAAAGTAAAAATAAATTAAATATAATGTACAATTATGTAGAATAATCTATTATTATACATTACAAAATTATTATGCATATTATTGTGATATCAACTAATTTAAGATAACCTTAATACAATAAATAAATTATAATAAAAAATAAAATAAGTAAATAATGCAGAATTGTTAAATAATCTATAATTATTGATTTTGGACTATTTATACATGTAAGCCTACGTATGTAATTACAGCTTGTTGTAGGCAGTTACTGCTGCACAATTTAAAAATAAATTATTATTTTTCCATTCTTGTGATATTTCAGATGAACTTTCCCCATAACAATTAAATTAAACAATCGGTGGCTGGTCACTTTACATCCCAAAATATGTCAAAAGTCTGGCAACTCAAGACTAGTATGACATTTATGAGCATAAAATTTCCAACAATATGTCAGAGAGAAAAAGAAAGCACAAAGTGAGAGAGACATTGAGCTCCTCACCAGCAGGAAATGTCTGAAGTTTAACAGTTTGTGTAAATACCGCTCCTCTGGAATAGAGAACTTTTAGAGTCATTTATTTCTTTTTATTTTTTTATTTTTTTTCAGGGAGTGTGAACATACTGGTGTGTATTTATTCAGAGGAAACTACTACAAGCATGGCATTGACATTTAGAGGCGAGTAAAGGAGTAGGGAAGTAAGATACATTTAAAAAAACCGAAATGTACAGAAATGTTTGTCTAGCAGAAAATAACTACAATAACAAAAATAAAATCTAAATTGAAACATTTCCTTTTAAATGATTATAGGCCACTAATGCAACAAGGTTTTGGACACTATTTTTCACATAAAGTCTTAAAATTATAGGCCTAGAGATCCAAAATGTTAAACAAATCAAAATCCTCTATAAAACAATCATACAGTTTACTTTCCTTAAAGTAGTTTAGCCACTCTTTGTGTGTTCATATTTTTGACTGATAGTTTGTGTTGCTAATAATACTTTAAGCATAATACCTGTGCATATCGGCTTCATTTAGAAGGACACTGTGTGAGAACTAGCCTGTATGACACCATTAAACTCAAAGAGGTACTTCGATGCTGCCAGAAATTAGCTGCCTATACAGTAGAAAGGCAAAAAATGTTTGAAATCAGTGCTATCTAACTAGAGAAAACCAGTGGCGGATTTAGCAAATTGGGGGCCCAAGGCGAAGGTAGTATGGGGCCCCCCATCCGATCTTTAAAAGAGAACGAAAAAAAAAAATCAGATTTTTTTTTTTAAATAAACTATTACATGGCACTTTCTGGAGAGTTTTATGCAAAGAAATATAGGGAAAAAAAGTAGGTCTAGCAAGTCTTATATTTCTGTAATTCACAGAGATCAAACACAAATATGCTGACTGAATAGATTGCTAGTTGAGAAACACTGCTGTAATTAATGTTTTTATGATGACTTTGTGAAAGGTTAGCTAAACAGCATGAGCCGTCTTCCTGCTGGCCAGTAAGTTGTGTGAGGCACACACGCACGCACGCAAGCTCTCGCGCTCTCTACCTCTCTACCGTGCGCGCTGTTTGAACATTCATATTCCTCTTAGCCTTTCGAAAACCGGGAGAGTGTATAAATTTCCCGGGACAGGTTGTTAAAAAGAAGAACAATCCCGGGAAAACGGGATGGGTGGTAACACTACCAGAAATACGGGACAAACCGCGTCCCGTATTGATTCAAAACGGGACGTGCTGTTTATTTCACAAATACGGGACGATTCCGTATTTTAAGGGACGGGTGGCAACCCTACGGGCATCACAAAAAAGTTTGTTACCTTCTGCAATTTTGCTAAAAACGTTTTGCTTTCCTCCCGCTTCCTGCTTTTTCAGCACCGCTTGGGTAGCTTCTCTGTCTGTCAC
This sequence comes from Gila orcuttii, assembly GCA_026230005.1. Classification (NCBI taxonomy): domain Eukaryota; kingdom Metazoa; phylum Chordata; class Actinopteri; order Cypriniformes; family Leuciscidae; genus Gila; species Gila orcuttii. The sequence goes on along the minus strand of JAPDVR010000019.1, from coordinate 26,701,228 downwards.
TCTGTAGCCTACACTGTCTGTCAATAACTTATTTTTCTCCGTCAGTTTTTTTGCGCATTAGCCTTGTCACTTTCGCACGCAGAAAGTGAGATAATGGAATAGTCCAATGTAGTGAGGTGGGGGGCCCCCTCCTGTCTGCGACACTAATGATTTGATGTCTTTTTTCGCAAATGTTTTTTAGAAATATATAATTTGCGAAAAGTAAAAAATAAATAAAAACTTAAGCATAATTTAATGGGGCATTTTGGGGGCCCCTAGGTAGCTCGGGGCCCAAGGCAATTGCCGACCTTTGCCTAATGGTTAAGTCCGCCCCTGGAGAAAACCTGTTGAAAAGCCTGTTGTCTTCCTTTTTGCCAAATAGGTAGGAAAACTTCAACACCCATAATGCACTGGGCATGTGATTTTAGTGACAATGGTGTGGACTTAACTTGTTCCCGGGTGCTAGAATTCAAATGTTTAGCGGGAGTGAGTTACTATTGGTTTCCAGTGAAGGGTCCAGTGTGTTGTATGCACTGGATGAAGGCTGCAAAAAAATCATAAATACAGAGAGAACGCCGCAACAGATAATCTGAAAAACCTCGATGTTTGTAGTCAACATTTTAAACTGGGGTGTGTTTCCTGTACAACGGCGTAACTCGCTGCTGTACTGCCATAGTACGATGCATTGTTGAAGAAATCAGCTAGCTAGTCAAGACTGTTTCCCGAAACCGTATTGTTGCAAATTGGTAGTTCAACCACGTTGGTTAATGATGTCAAGCAGATGGTGGAATAATAACTACTTTTAATGAATCTGTTTGAGATCGAATTAATGCTAGATGTTTAGCTATACATTACGGACATGGCATCTGAGGACCATTTCTCATTAATCTCAGTTATATTGCATTATTTCCAAATTCAATCTAGGCTCGTTCTCACGTAGCCTACTACAGCACGTATGCACATGCGCACTCTTCAAAAAACGGTGCTTTAAATCTCTACAAACTAAAAGACGTAAATTATATTTGTATGTATTCTAAATAAAATATATAGATTGTACTGAATAGGGCTGGGTATCGTAACAAAATTTTCGATACCGATACCGATACCTTGACTTCGATACCGGTTCCTGAACGATACTTTTTTCGATACCAATTTTATCAATACAATACAAAACATTACCTAAAAAAAAAGACTTTTATTTTTTCAGTTTGTTGACTTTTTTACACATATTTTGAGTCTGTAAAAAAGCACCAATGCTAAAGTTTTCTGTTTCCTAATCATTTAACAACATGTATTCTTTACTTCAATGAGCTCATTGTTTCTTCCTTAACTTAATGCATTGTTTAACAATGAAACTGAATGAAAATTAATTGAAATGCATTACACACAGTCACCCCTGATAACAGATCACTCTAAATTGTAATTTAGACGCATGCATTTTCTGTAAAGCTCCTTTGAAACGATATGTATTGTGAAAAATGCTATACAAATAAATGTGAATTGAATTAAATATAGGCTACTGGGGTTCGGGATATATACCTCACGCTCAGCACACATGAAGCTTGCGCAAAGCACTGGCAAAAGTAGCCTAATGATTATGGATGTGTCGGGAAACGATAGCAAGGAGATATTTTAATTGTTTATTAATAAACAAGTGTTTACTAAACGTGTTGGCTGCAAAGATGTTTATTGCGAATTTGCGATGCTGACTCGTCATCCCTGCAGTAGTGAACGCGCGCGCCTATATGGATTAGGTAATCAAACTATTTATTTCTAATTGTTTCGTTTAAAAGTAGACATATTTTGAACATATTTCTCATGTCTGTGAGGCAAGTATCCTATACGCTGAGTTTTGGTTTATATGTGACGCGCTCCAGTTCTTGTAGTCGAAGGCGGATAAACTTTCTACTCTCAAGTGTATTCTGTGCGCTTTTAAGTGCCTTATCAGATTTACCGTGTTACCGGTCTTGGCAGCAATTATCTTGTCGAAAATATTGCATCGTGTGCTTATGGCATCGAGTCGGGTACATAGGTAAACTTTTGATCATTTCCACATATTTTCTGTCTATCTGGGTTGGACGCTTACACACACACACACAATACACTCTCACGTGCGACGAGGCACGTCTCTGGGCAGCCGCGTAAACTAGTGTTTTTCCGCCATAGCCAATCGTGCTGCATGTTTATTGTTTCACTGACGTTGACGAGATTTACCACTTAGGTACCGAAACTTGGTACCGAAAAACAAGACATGTTTCGATACTCGGTAGTATCGAGGCAATTCGGTCGGTACCTAAAAAGTACCGAACTCGGTACCCAGCCCTAGTACTGAATGTCAGCTTGCTTATGTGGCTCAAGGTAAGGATTTATTGAGTTCACATGTCATGCAAACAAGAAACTATATGATTCTAACCACAGTTCGAGAGCTGTAGTTCCAACCACACAACTTTGCAATGCTATTTGTGAATGTTCGTTAGAACTACGTTTTCGGGAAACACAGACTCATTGAACTATACTAATAACGACGGAACTTGCGACCATAGTTGGCTAATGATGCTTTTGGGAAATTCACCCCTGGATGCCCCCGAACTCAGTGTTTTAGGCCAAACGGAAGGGAAACACTGAGGAAACATTTTCGGTCCAGGTAACATGGAGAATAAGTAAACACTGTTATTTACACATACTACTGACATTGTAAAAATACAAAGGGGGTTGAAAATCGCAGAAGTTACACTTAACAATAACAATAACTAAACAAACAATAAATTCTAACATACAACAAAATACAAGCCAAGTGTACCTTAGTGACATCCTAAGTGTACTCTGTATTGCTTGTAAAATGTTTTCCATGTGAAGGTAAGATACAGAGTACATCTTGTTGCATGTTGCATTAAAAGCATCAGTGCTTCCCGCTTTTTATAATTATTCAAAGAACTGCATTTACCAGAATTGTGCCCAACTTGATTTCTCATGAGTTATGATGTAACATTCTGAAATTTAGAAATACATTAACACACAATTAGAGGTTTGGACTCGCACGGTATTCCTCCTAAAACGTATGACTGCATAAAATCCGATCCCTTCATTTAAACATAATACAAAACACAGAAATAGAATAGCATGTGTTTTATTTCTCTTATTTATTATATGTTTGCTAATAAACACATATTACCCTTAAAGGAATAGTTCACTTAAAAAGGAAATTTCTTCCGTCATTTACTCACCCTCAAGGTGTTCCAAACCTGTATGAATTTCTTTCTTCTGCTGAACACAAAAGAAGATATTTTGAAGAATGGAAGATAGGAAGATATTTTGAAGAATGTCGGTAACCAAACAGTCGATGTACCCCATTGACTTCCATAGTATTTGTTTTCCTACTATGGAAGTCAATGGGGTCCATCAACTGTCTGGTTACCGACATTCTTCAAAATATCTTCCTTTGTGTTCAACAGAAGAAAGAGATTCATACAGGTTTGAAATAACTTGAGGGTGAGTAAATGATGACAGAATTTTCATTTTTTAAGTAAACTATTCCTTTAATTTTAAAATGTGATTGTCTGCATTCAATATTTTTTTCTCTTTGAAAGCTGATCAAGTGGAGAATTTTGATGTGGTGTGATTCATTCTAGGATTCTAAACAGTGAAGCACATATACACTTTTGATGAAAGACACTGACATAAAGAAGATCCTTGTTTAATCGCTTAATGTCATATCAAAAGGTTAAAAGAACAAAACGTGATGCGACACACAGAAAATATTGTTTCATCAAGCAACAAACTGCTCTTTGAGTTGTCAGTTATACAATACAAAAAAATACAAAAAACTACTTAAACATATAGAGCTCCAGCAACATATAAACAACACGAGTGTAAAATAGACTTTTATGTGTGACTACAGTACAAAAGCTCTATAAATTACTGTATACAACAGCAACAAACAAACCTGAAAGCCTGAGACAAGAGGATCAAACCCTCTGCTTTGATTAAAAAAGATTTATTAGTCTCCAAAAAGCTTTCCGGAGGTCTCAAAGTGGCAGAGTTTGAGGGATGCAGTCGATTTTCACACGACTGTCCGCTCACCTCGGCATTTCCTGTAGCTGCAGTAGACGGCGGAGAGCAGATAAACGCCGGCGGTGAGGCAGGCAAAGACCGAAGCGGTGAGGTAGACCTTGTACAAGCAGTGATGTTTGTAGACGTCCAGGTTGCAATAGGAGTTCTTTTGGGTTTTGTAGATCATGATCCCAATCGTGGACAGATACAGCAGAGTGGCGGCAACGTCGTGGATCACGTTGCTTAACAACCAGCGTTCTCCTCCGACGATGGGAACGAGGTCCTGCTTGTCCAGAAGAGTGATGATGAAGACAGCTAACGTGAGGAGCCAGAAAAGCACGGCCACGAAAAGCACATAGTGAATGGAGCCCTCATACTTGTTGGCTGCGATGGTGACCCAAAGCCCGGCTCCCAGTAGAATCTGGAGGACCCGTACAATCCCGACAAAGCTCTTGAGGAATTCCAGGAAACTTCTCTTCACCTGTGGCTGAGGGGGCATCTCCTCTTTTTGTTGAAGAGAGCTTCTCCTGGTGTTCAGGGTGGGGGCTGTTTGCCACAAACAGAAAAACAAAGAGAAGAAAGAGCCAACCGGAGAGTTAAGGAGTGGCTGATAAGGCTTTTGGAGGAGGATAGCCCTGCAAACGCACACAGAGTGAATCTTCGTCTCAGCCCCGGGGTTTTGAAATTACTTCTGTCTGTTCGTCTCTTCCGTTTCCTGTGGTAGCTGTGGAGTTGTGTCTCTCTCCCCCTCTTTCCGAGCAGAGAGCAGGAGGAGAAACAGAACAGAGGGCAGGACTTGAAACACTAGCCAATTTCCCCTCCTCCTCTTCCTTGTTGTCCATCACTCTCTCAGTCGGCTAGTTAGAAAATTCCTCTGTGTGTGCAAACAGTGGCCCTAGAAAGTGTTTGGACACACTTAAAAATGTGAATGTCTTTACATTAGAACACACACACACACACACACACACACACACACACACACACACACACACACAAACAAAAAGGAAATCAAACTAAGAGGCATTTATTTTAAATAAGATAGCAAGATAAGTTTTATGATATATAATTTAAATTATAACAACAGAGTATGTTTAAAATTGAGATAAAGAATGTGTTTACGTTGTGGAAACTGACTTCATATAGCCAAAAAAAAATCACATTTTCTTAGTAAAAGTTACTTTGATAAGGTTCTGAGAAAAGGTCTAGCATCAATAGTTTGCCACTTGGTATACATATAATATTTCTAAATACATTTTACACTACACGTTTTACACTATTCAAAAGTTTGGGGTCGGTATGATTTTTTAAATGTTTTTGAAAAACAATAATCTATTATGCTCACTTAGGCTGCATTAGATCAAAAATACAGTAAAACAGTAATTATTATTGCAATTTAAAATAGCTGTTTTCTATTAGAATATGTTTTTAAAAGTATTGACCTGTGATGGTCAAGTTGAATTTTACTCCAGTCTTCAGTGTCACATGATCCTTCAGATATCATTCTAATATGCTAATTTGTTGCGCAAGAAACATTTCTTATTATTATGATCATCAATGTTGAAAACAGTTGTGCTGCTTAATATTTTTGTGGAAATATTTTTTTTAGGATTTTTAGGATGAATAGAAATCTTTTGTAACATTACAAATGACAAATGATCACTTGATCAGTTTAATGCAACCTGAATAAAACAATTCTTATTATTTTTTTATAAAAAATATCAAAGGTCAGGTCAAGTCTCTTTTGTTCAAAACAAAAGGTTTATATTAAAGAATTGTACTTCTTTGTTATTCATGATTGTTTACTGTAAATGTGGTAGCAAGACTTATAATAGGCTTTTTAAAGGCAGATTTCCATTGTGACAACTTACCCCACATGTAGTGTGACGACATGCCCTGCTATTATCACAAAAGGCCGGTGGAATTATTCAATAGCTTTTAACAGAAAATGACTTGTACATGAACTGTACAAAATAAACTTAAAAATAAACCAGAGAAATATTCACTGGAATAAAAAGTGACATCTAAAAAAAGTCTATAAAGTAAGTTTACAACAGTGTTAGGGTGTTTGTCTCTCCATTTCATCCCGTGAACAATAGGTTTTCTGCAATAAACCTCTTTTGGATGTTAATCTACAACTTAAAACATGATATCCTAACATGTTAGCCTTCACCACATTCAAGCTTTAAAATGTGATAGACAAAAATGCATCAGACTGAAGCAAGAATGTGGGATCCTTTTGTTTTTCCAAACTAAACCATCTTATCACTGCTGGTATGTTCTGTCCATGAAATCAATGTTTTTCACGGTCCATGACCAAAGTCTGACAGCTGAGATCAGAGGCTGGGTGCCTTGACGTCAATGAATAGAGACACAGCCCTCAAACTACGTGGCCATTTTAGTGCACCGCCCTAGTGGGAGGGGTTAGTTAGATTCACATTCTCATTGGGTGATTTATTTTCTAATGCTTCCTGTTGGGAGCAAAATGCAGCCGAGTATGAATAACTGTAAAGACCAACAGCTGCAAACTGAGTAATGATATGACATTGTACATGGCATCACACAACGCCTTAAACGGCTATCATTTGCAACCTTGAAAACACATTATGTGCTCTGATGCATCATACAAATGCTCCCAGAGTAGCATTTCAGAATTTTTCATGAAAGCTGGACGTCATCCTGAGTTAGAAACACTTTTAGATTCATAAACTTGTTTACACTGTGTATATATTCCCTATTCTAATTATGTTCACCATATTTCTACAATAAATATTTTTTGGAAACTTTCGGTCTGTATATAAATGAATGAAAGCACTACTATAATATCCAGTTACACTATTTATTTTGATGGTTCCCTTTAGACAGTTACAACTATAAGTACAGTAACTGTGCAACTACATGTGAACTAACTCTCATTAGAGTATTAGTAGACTGTTAGGTTAGGGTTAGGCTTTAGGGTTTGGTTAGTAGATTGAGTTGACAATTATACTTAGTAGATTGTCTTTTGGGGAAACATTAAAATAAAGAGTTAGCAGATATTAAGCAGATAGTCTACCAATACTCTAATGAAAATTAGTTGACATGTAGTTGTGAAGTTAGAATGTCTAAAGTGCATCACTGAAATAAAGGGTTACCTAATATCCTGTTAAAAGCCAACATTTCATATGTGATTACCCTTTGACGCTCCTCTTTCACTTCCTGTGAGAAATAGCTCAGAGGATATTTAACTACACAAACTAACTACCATGTCAATGCAAAGCTCAGTGAGCAACACTTACTATAGGCTAAACTTTCCATTGCGAGATTATTTTCTCTGAGGCACTAGATGTTACTAAACAGTGAACCAAACACTGCAAGAAATTACGTTTTTAAAAGTTAGGTTATATATATATATATATATATATATATATATATATATATATATATATATATATATATATATATATATATATATATATACATACATACATACATACATACATACATACATACATATATTATTTTTATTATTATTTTAATTTTAAGAAATAAATTTCATGCAGTGTCTACAAAACAACTTTGATTTCACATAATGTTTGAGAAACATACAAATCTGGCTCTTATCAATATCAAAGCAAAGTAAGTTATCAAAAGATGCTGCAAATAACTGTCTGTTTGGTGTTCAGTTAAAATCACAAAAATCTAAATAAACTAATGTCATTAGCACCAAAATATAGATTTGAAAATGTGTTGTTTTGATTGTTGCAACACACTCTGATTCCTATAGGTATCATATGTCATCTAGCATATATCATTCCCTCAATCGTGTAATGTAAAAATACCCCCAAAAAAAAAAAAAAAAAAAGATTTTACCACATTTGTGATCAGGTTTGAGTTGATCATGGATCTTGCCACTAGATGGCAGTCTAGGCAAAGGTGAGCCAGTTTTCTTGACGGTTTAGTCTAAGGCTGTATTCAGAACACTACCATTCTAAAAAAAAAAAAAAAAAAGAACCCTACCATTCTGCTCTACCACCATCTCTCCTGTGAACAACATGTATACTGTGCACGACATACTCATTTTCTGAATGCACGGATACATGGATAATCTACTTCTGCCTATCTGTTAAAATGTGCAGAATACAAGCAAACATACTGTGGTGCTGTATCCCACCGTTTATTTAAACACAAAGCAAATAATCCAACACACATGGCTCTATAATATCATTATTATTATTATTATGAAGAAGAAGAAGAAGAAGAAGAAGAAGAAGAACAGACTACTAAAATAGGTACTGAATCCCTTTAGCTGTGCTGACTCCAGGTTTTAGGCACCATGAAAGTGGCTTGGCTTTTAGCTGTGTTCATCGCCATAACGTAACATCGTAACTTGCACTCCACGGCTACCAGCTCTAGGGTAGTTTATGTTCTAGGTAGATCTCAAACTGAAATTGTACCAACTATATGCAATGTGACATGTTTCTGACTCAAAGTCACTCCCCCAATTTCTCTTGCTCCAAATTAAAGGTCACTACATACATAGTAGTCAAGTCAATTTACTTTTTTTTATAAAGCACCTTATAAAATACAGATTGTTTCAAAGCAGCTTTACAGTGATAATAGAACATGATTCAGTCATGCAAACAGAGTTCATTCCGGCTGTAAAGGAAACTGTTCAAGTTAGTTCAGGGTTGAGTCAGTTCCATTGTAAATATCCCCTTATGAAAATTAAGTTTATTCAAGTGTGCTATAGTAGGCCTACACTTCTTTTAAAATTAAAATAAGAAACTATACTTTCAGCCTTTTTCATTTTATGTACTTCTCAGAATATACTTTATGTATAAGCCTACTTCTCAGAAATATTGCCTACTTAAAATTTAACTAAGTATACTTGACTTGACAGAAAAGACTGCAGTCTTTGATTGAGATATACTTTTAAGTATAATTAAGTAGGCTATTCTCAGTATACTTAGCTTGGTTTTGTGTTAACTCTTTTGATTGAGTAGACAATTAAATGCTTTTTTCACAGTTTTACATACTGTCTAATAAAATTAACATTGTTTGAAAATATTGATTTATGAAGAAAACAGATATGTCCCTAATTCTGATTATCTGAATTTTTGTGTAGGCTAGTCCACTGGCAGTGTACATAGGAATTTACTACAAATCTACTTTACTCTTTCCCAGACATTTATTTATTTATTTATTTATTTATTTATTTATTTGCCTTTCCATGTTTGTCCTGTTATACGGAAGATGACGCTATTACGCATCTTCCGAAAGAGTACAGAATATCCGCATCCAAACACAGACGAAGAAGAAGGAGAAACAAGTGATAGAAAATTGCACCAAAGCCCGTTTACGGAAAGCCTGGCCACTCCTTATTGAGTCCTATTGTACCGTTTTGGGTTGTAGTTCCACCAGAGTTCCACTGGGGGGCGATCGCCCTGAGTGCAAAATGAATGGGAGTCTAAGGAGCTAGACGGCTAAATTTGTCTCTTTCACCCGATTGCCATTGAGAAATCTCAGATTTGATTGTAGATTTTGCAAGTTCAACATGGGTTATAGGTCGAAAGTTGAATGAACGAGTACTTATGTCCTTTCGATTTCTTACAGGTTGAGTTGTTGTTGCCCATTACACGCTAGCATGCTGCTAATGAACGCTGATTGGTCAGTGAAGGACTGATTACGACGAGAGATACCGCTTGATGGCATCGTGGCATCCGAAGCGGGACCAGAATGTGTGTGTGTATTTTCGGCGTGGTCTTTTAAAACAACAAAACAAAAACTCTTCTAGCACGTGTATTTACCTGTGTCAGCTGTGTTGTCATGCCTCGAGAGAAAAGAAAGTGCAGAGCGCGAAAGCACCAAAGTGACTGAAGGATTGCCGTAAAACAGTATCTCTGGTGGAACGATGTGTATGACGTCATTGACATTTTAAAAGACTTTTTAAAGCAAATGAGTGACTCTAAAAAATCTAACACCCAGCAATGAGTAATTTCTTTTCATCTCCTTTCTAATACAACATTCAAATTACTAGACAAAAAATTATATCCTGAGAAAAGGGGATTTTGAGGGGTATAGCTCCATTGACCTCCATTCATTCTGCACTCGTCCTGTGAGCGCCCTCATATGGAACCAGAGTGGAACTGCAACCAGTTCAGAAGCCGGAAGTTTACTGAGTGAACGTTCTCCCCATATTAGACATTCTCTGATTGCACACACAAATATAAAATAACGCGCATAAACAGCATGTAAGTTCAAACTGCCTAACGTTAATGAATGAAATGTCGACCCAGGAAGGGTTAAATTCTGTGAAGCTTTATAGGCTACATCAATGTTTTGATCATTGTTATGAATTCCGATTGACCAAAATGCGATTTTCTTAGATTTTTGTTTAAAATTTTGCTTTTTTATGATACTTACCCACATTCAAGTGTTGATAAAAAAAAAAGATGCATGAAGTATACTTAAAAGTATACTTTTATACACTAAAAAGTGGGCCAATTTTTGAGGACGTCAACATTATCTCTGTTATGTTATGAAATGCAGGCAAAACATTATATGACAACGTTTCAGACTGTTTTCTATGGTTTCAGCCTACAACTAATCACAGTCTGTCGGATTCTGGAGTATAACATTTTAAATAAAATTATAAATAATAAATAATTATTTTAAATAAATTAATAAATAAAATTATAATAGAATTTCACTCACCGGAGAAAAAAAATGAAGCCCAGACTTCTTGGACGTTCTTTTAGTACAATTAAGCACACAGCAAGCCATATTATTTGATAATTGCATGAAATAATTCAAGCCTGATTCAGACTTAAGAATGCTAACAAACAAGAGGATCTAGGTGTCTAGATGCAGGTTCACCATCTGATCTGGATACGGCTGAATATCAGAGAGACTAATAATAGTGTAGATGCCATTCTTCTTACAATGTAGGCTAACAAGTATCAGGTGCTATGGGACGTGTTCCCGGTTCTGGTTGACATATGCAGCCTAACAATCCTTTAATGGACATGAATTGTAGGTAAGCAATAAGGTACAAGAGGCTGTGCTGTATCATGAATAAATCACGGCTGAAGGGCGTTGTTAAATCTGAAAAAATGTATCAATGCAATTTTTATGAAGTAAACTCAATAAAAACATTCCTTCCGCTGGAAGAAATGGTCCCTGACTGTGAACAGCAACAAAAGTTACATTATTTTGCCGTTAGATTGCGGCAAAGACTGTCTTTATGAGTGAGTCAGTCAGGAGAGAAGACTTTTACGTATATTGAAAGAACTTGTGAACACGGAAAAGCAAGACCGACTGACAAATGACGGGTGTCAGGGCACGGGAAAACCCTTTAATCGCAGCGGACATTCAAATGAATTTTTTTATTACGCTTTATTACGATTATTATATATATATATATATATATATATATATATATATAGAGAGAGAGAGAGAGAGAGAGAGAGAGAGAGAGAGAGAGAGAATAGAATAGAATAGAAAGTGTTAGTATATTGATCAAGTGTTGATTTTATGTATATCACGAAACGCTCAGCATGAAACTTTGCGCGTAAAGTTTATAATCTGAGTCCATCTTCTTGCCTGTAGCCTATATAGTAGCCTACAGCCTATATCCCCAATAAGGTGCAAGATTGGTCTTTCATATCACTGTATGTGTTAAGCGTTTTGTCCCAACGGAAAGGGAATCCTTGAGTATGAGGTATTGAGGGAAACCGATTATAATCCTGTTCATGGTAGAGAAAGCTGATGACATGTAGAATACACAGGGAAAGTAACAATGAAGTTATTGAATGAAACATAAACACAGCTTTTGTGTGTTTATCATCTTTTCCGCATATACTGTCACAGATAATCATTTCCATTTTATGAATGAATGTCTTCGTCAACAACACGCGCTTGCACCCCCTGCTGGTGAGGTAGACTAACAGCAGATGGAGAGTATGCTCGGTAATCTACTGCTTTTCCTGCAGTTCCTGGACGTCAATGTTGAATTTACTGTCGAATTTGAACCACTGAATTTGTGGAAGCGAATTTGCAAAGCGAAATAAAATGGACCGAAAATTGCCTGTTGAATATTATTGGTTGTATTTTTAAACAGTTTGAACATTTTGGAAATGATATATGAATGGTGAATATGGATTATTGAATTTTTAATAATGAAAATGTGTTTGAAATGTTTTTAATTGAAATATTCACAGCTTAAATATTCAACCATGTTGAATTTCAGCCCATAAAAATGCAAGCCCTAAAAATACAATGCATTAAAATGCAAGCAGGGTTAATGCAATGCATATTTTTTTCAAGTATATTTTTTCAAGTATATCAAGTATATTTTTTCAATATTTTTTTTCAAGTTTTTTCTAGTGCAATTCAACAGGCTTTTTATTTCAAAAACATTTGACATTATTTTACTTCCATATGTCGTCATCGTGTAAAGCCCACCCCAACGTTTCTGATTGGTGCCGCGATTTCGACTGATTGGAAATGGGTTTGAATGAGCTCTTTGCCAGACTAACTTTCAGAGCAAATCTAAATTTGCCGGAAGTTGTCTGGGTTTTCCCAGGCTAGACGTGAAGGACTAGTGTTAAAAGCTCGCTCAAGTACTGTGGAGCTAAAGTATTCAGGGCCTTATAAGTAATCAGCAAGATTTTAAAATGTATGAAATGTTTAATAGGGAGCCAATGCTGAGTTGACTGAACTGGGCTAATATGGTCATACTTCCTGGTTCTTGAAAGAACTCTAGCTGATGCGTTTTGGACCAGCTGGAGTTTGTTTAGTAAACGTGCAGGGCAACCACCCAGCAGAGCATTACAATAATCTAGCCTTCAGGTCATGAACGCATGAACTAACTTTTCTGCATTTGTCATTAAGAGCATATGTCATAATTAAGATATATTTTAAAGATGAAAAAATGTGGCTTAACATGCTAGAAATGTGTGGCTTTTAATAGTGTGGCTTTTAAAAAAAGTTTGACCTCGTAATGTTTATGACAAATGACATGACTCGATCTTCCAATGAAAACGACTTCTCGGATGACAATGTCCTTTTAATGTTTTTTAAATTATGAAAGGACTGCAAAAAGTCTATTGTAACATGTGGCTGTAGTAATAAAAAATAGTGATTAATCCAATAATAAAGGAACAGGAGATAACAGGGAGCAACACAACCACATAATCTGAAACAGGATTGAACAAAAAACTGAGGAAAGCCTTAAATACACAGGGAGAGTAATCATGGAAACGAAACAGGTGTTGACTAATTAAGAACCAAGGAGGCTAACTGGGGAACTAAGGCAATTGGGAACACAAAATCTAAACGAAACAAAGCATAAATGTGACAGCTACTTTATTTTACTGTGAAAGTATGTCTTGTTACATAATACATTTATATAAAAATAGCCTAATATGCCTATATATTTTCACTGTAATTTAAGGTAATTCACACTTTTTACTTCCAAGAAAAATCTAAAAATACATGCACAAACAGTGTTTTACCATGTTCATCATCATCATCATCTTCTTCCGCTTATCCGGGGCCGGGTCGCGGGGGCAGCAGTCTAAGCATAGATGCCCAGACTTCCCTCTCCCCAGACACTTCCTCCAGCTATTCCGGGGGGACACCGAGGCGTTCCCAGGCCAGCCGGGAGACATAATCCCTCCAGCGTGTCCTAGGTCTTCCCCGGGGTCTCCTCCCGGTGGGACGCGCCCGGAACACCTTCCCGGGAAGGCGTCCAGTAGGCATCCGGAACAGATGCCCGAGCCACCTCAGCTGGCCTCTCTCGATGTGGAAGAGCAGCGGCTCTACTCTGAGCTCCTCCTGAGTGACCAAGCTCCTCATCCTATCTCTAAGGGATCGCCCAGCCACCCTGTGGAGAAAACTAATTTCGGCCGCCTGTATCCGGGATCTTGTCCTTTCGGTCATGACCCACAGCTCATGACCATAGGTGAGAGTAGGAACGTAGATTGACCGGTAAATCAAGAGCTTCGCCTTGCAGCTCAGCTCCTTCTTTACCACGACAGACCAGTACATCGACCGCATTACAGCAGAAGCTGCACCAATTCGTCTGTCAATCTCCCGTTCCATCCTTCCCTCACTCGTGAACAAGACCCCAAGATACTTGAACTCCTCCACTTGAGGCAGGAACTCTCCACCAATCTGAAGTGGGCAAGCCACCCTTTTCCGACTGAGAACCATGGCCTCGGATTTGGAGGTGCACACTCGGCTGCACACGTCCCAGTGCATGCTGAAGGTCCTGGTCTGATGAGGCCAGCTTGACAACATCATCCGCAAAAAGGAGAGACGAAATCGTAGGGGTGTGCCGGTTTCAGAATTGGAGATGATGGTTATGACGTGAGTCAAATGTGACTGTTAGTAACATAACCGTCGTGGGGGGGGGGGGGGGGTGTTTCGATGTTCGTCTGTTATTATAGGACAACTTAGTTTGAATAAACAAGCAGACGCTGATTAGCTACTTGCTCTACGTTTATTTAAAATTAATAGCAGGACAACTAGAAGTGAATGTGCTTTCAATTAAATGAATCACACACAGTAAACAAATCCTTAACAAACAAAAAACTTTGCAATGAACGTGCTTTGTTTTAAATAAATCACACACAGTAAACAAAACCTTAACAAAAAAAATTTTGCAATGAACTGTAATTTAGACGCGCAAACTGGGTGCCGGTGCGGTGAGACGTACATGCTCGGGCAGATTCGGCTTGAAGTCGTTCATCCTCGGATGCGGCACCGCGCGCGCTGTTACAAAAAAAAGCCTTGCACACAGCCAAGCGAAATGGGGTCTGGCTGGTCTTGCGGGTCTTGCGCACCCAACGTTTCATTTTTGCTGCGAGCACCTTCGCACTCGTGCGGACCATAGACAGTAAAAGAAATGGACGCGTCGAGTATAAACAAGGCTTTACTCCGTGTCAGCGCGCGCTCTGATCGGTAAAGGGGCAGAGACCTCTCCCGAATCTTCTCCAGCAGTTGCAGCCTCCGAAGCACCACTAACTCCGTTTCCCTCGTAAGCTGATATTAGTATTTAAAAATTCTCTATGATAAAAAATGTTTGTAAAAAACATTTTAATAACACGGTTTTGGCAGTTCTAGAGATCTAATGATGGTGTTCAACTATAACCGTCGGTCTCACGGTTATATATTAACCATCACACGTCTACGAAATCGTGTGGTCCCCAAACCGAACATCCTCCAGCCCCTGGCTGCATCTAGAAATTCTGTCCATAAAAATTATGAACAGAACCGTTGACAAAGGGCAGCCCTGCCGGAGTCCAACATACACCGGACTTACTGCCGGCAATGCGAACCAAGCTCCTGCTCCGGTCGTACAAGGACCGGACAGCCCTTAGCAAAGGGCCCCGGACCCCATACTCCCAGAGCACTCTCCACAGGACGCCGCGAGGAACACAGTCGAATGCCTTCTCCAAATCCACAAAGCACATGTGGATTGGTTGGGCAAACTCCCATGAACCATCCAGCACCCTGAAGAGGGTATAGAGCTGGTCCAGTGTTCCACGACCGGGACGAAAACCACACTGTTCCTCCTGAATCAGAGGTTCTACTATCGGCCGAATTTTACCGTGTTTTTCAATTCTATTTATTCTCACGTAAACACAATTAAACCATTCTTGTTTATTTACCCTAAAATTGTGAACACTCTGGTACTATCAAAATATGCTGCAAATTTCTAGTTTTTACTAGGGCTGGTACGATACACCTATCTCCTGATTCGATACTATCACGATACTTGGGTGCCGATACGATATTGAGATTTTTTTTAAGAATTGTGATTCTACAAGTATTGCGATTCAATGTTGCAATATTTTGCTATTTTTTTTAACACTAGACCATCGGGAAAAGTTAAATCATATTTACAAAAACAAATCATCATCACTTTTATTTCAGAAGCATCATACAATATTACATTCTCTTTGTAAGAGCCATTTTGTCTTTATTTAAACCTTATTATGTAAGTGTGTGTCCATTAGGTGTCTCTCTTTGGATAGTTGGTTACTGAATATAGGTAGGAACCTTCCTTCAGGTGACAGTGTTGCTGGAGGGAAGGTGCACACAGTTTTTTGACCGCTACGCTATGATAAGTTATGCTATGCCACGCTGTGCAGTAGGAAATCTGTACTGGTGAAGAACTTGGAACTGTGGATTTATTGACTGTATGTTGGACTCTTGCTTACTATAAATGAAGACCAGTCACGGTAAAATAAATCTACAATGTAAGCATATTAACTTGTGTGTGGACATTGCAGTGAATAACAACCCGAGCGTGCGCGTCCATTAACAAGCACCGTCCAGCAGCCCTCAGCTGCTTTAAGTAACGTTAAAAGACTTGGCTGCTTACACTCTTGAATAAATTATTCAATAACGAATAAATTTTTGAACAGTCCCTTGTTCAAAACTTGGTGGCGAAACAATGTAATCGATAAATGCGTTATTTTAAGCACCAAGTTTCTATCAAAAGCTTTCTATCAAAAGATTGCTATCGTAGACATCAGTGTTCATATTTGAACTTTAAACTTTCATCCAAATACTTCTATGATAATTTTAACTATTGCATCACAGAAATAATGATATTATGAGGTTGAAAAGACTGTTTGTGAAGCTGTTTCATGACAACTCTCTCCGGGTCAGCGGCAGTGCCAACACAGCTTTGAATGTTGCGATATGATTTTGGAAAAGTTTAATAGACAGACGAATTGAAAGGTCGCGTGGGTGTTTGAATCGAGATCACAGATTATCTTATCTCTCTCTCCGGATATGAGTAGCGCGAGGGCTTTTTAGTGCTTTCAGTCTCACTTCTCTTCCACGCCGTCCACTTGGGATATTACGTCACTCAACACTCATAGACAACAACACATTTCATCCTCTGTTGGAACGAAAGTGGCTAACTTCAGTTAACCTCATCTACAAGCAAGGACAAAAATAAAGCAATTGAATTTGAATTATCGATTCTGGAATAAAAAAAAAAACAATTTTAGAATCGTAAAAAAACAAAAAAAACATTGCGATAGCTAGGTGAATTGATTTTTTTCTCCCAGCTCTAGTTTTTACTGTAAAATGTTACATAAAAGTTTGTAAAAGTCTTTTTTCATTTACTAACTTTTTATAGTTTTTTTTTTTTTATTAACATGTCAGATCAACCCCGATTCTAACCCATTAGTATTAGAATAACCTGTTCACAAAATGTTTTTTCAACAATTCAGTTCAACAATTTTTAGCGAGACTCAGACTTTGGTGACATTTCTGGCTTGAAATTATATAGCAACACAACATGAGGGTTTGTATGTGTGCAGAGAAATATAGTGAATAGTATGCAACCCTAAGCATCTTAGAGTTTCTCTGGAAATGTCATTAAATATTAACTCTACTAAAGATCCAAAGATTGAAGACCAGAGAGGCTGGTATAGGCCCCATAATATAGTTTTTCTTTTCCCTCTCTCTTATGGACTGTCTCTGCAGGTTCTAAAATAGGTCTATATGTATCCTGAGAGAGAAAGAGAAGGAGAGAGAGAAAGAAGTGACAGAAGGCCTGAAGTGCTAAATACATCCATCCAGTCACTTTTTGCCAATGTCCTGATTTCCTATCAGGAACAGATTGAATTTATTTATTTCATGTCAAACATTTAAGAATTCCATTTTAGTCCCATAAAGGAGTCTGTGTGTAACGATATGTTATTCCAGATACTGTATGTCCTTAAATACATGTGCAATGCTTTGGGAATGAAGAATGCATCCAAACTGCAGAGTGATCTGCAGTGTCATAATAAGCCTCAATGGATTTATGGAGGCGTTTAGCTGGCTGGGTAAAAGATTAATTTACACATGTGTGCATACATTTAAACCAGTACACACCCACGCAAAAACATGTGCAGACATACTTGTACTTGTGCTTCCAGGTTTGTAAAAAAGCTGAGAGAAAGTGACAGTGGAGAGAGAGGAAAGAGGAGGAGGAGAGGAGAGGAGAACAGATGAAGACATCCTGAGCTGGGTGTCACCACACACTGTACTATGAGCCTTCGAGGGAGACAAAAAAAAACACTCATTAACTACTATCCGGGTTGCCATAGCAACATCAGCACGCTATTACAGAAGCTAGCAAATTTCAGAAAGCAGATTTTCAGTATTCATTTTGAAGTAATTTGACAGTCGATGTGAATCCTGCTATGATGTTTGGCCCTCAGAATAATGTAAGGATGATGAACAATGACAGTCAGGTCATTACAGCAAAATAAACCCTTTAAGGGTTAGCTCACCCAAAAGTGAAAAACATTGGCAATGATTATTCAGCCTCATGTCATTCCAAATCTGTAAGTCTTTCTCATCTTCGAAATAAAAATTAAGATGTTCTAAATTAAATCGAAGAGACTTCTGGCCCTCCATTCACAGTCCACGTTACTACCCTTTTGTCGCTTCAAAAAGTTCATAAAGAGATCGCAAAATGAATCCATATGAATCAAGCGGTTTAGTTCAAATTTTCTGAAGAGTTTGGATCACTTTATATGATGATGATGAACAGATCGAATTTAGGCTTTTATTCACAAAGGATTCAAAATCAGCTCCCTCACTTCCAAGGTCATAGTTCTGATAACTATTTCTGGCGACATGACAACATCTTCAATGTGCAATATCACTACTGGTATTTATGAACAACAGTAGCACATATATATTTCTGACATTATTTGTTTATGTTATTTACATAATATATATATGCATAAGTAGTCAGATGGATGTAAGTCTTAAGGGCCCTAACTGGGCAAAGTAGATTGAGCTGCTCTTGATCCACCGACACTGGGGTGAACTATAGGTAGGAGGAGGCAACTGACAGGGCCTGAAAATATCTTACCCTCTTGAGAGATGTAATTGCCAAGAGAAATGCTATCTTTAGTAATACCACCGACAATTCAAACAACCTCCAGTTATCAATATATTATAATACAATACTAAAGTACCAATACAATAAAGTACCTTCGAGGTAATTCCCTTCCTGAATATAATACAATACAATACGATACTACAATACCAATACAGTTCTACAGTACCTTCATGGTAATTCCCTTCCCGAATAATAATACACTACACTGTTAAAAAAAAAAAGTTTTTTCACAGAAATATACTGTATTATTTTACAGATATTTTCAGTTTTTTTAACATTACGTGTAAATGTCATTAAAATACAGAAAAATAACTTTTATTAAAAACATTAACCATAAAATAAAAGTAATAATCTGTAAATTCATATAATGAGAAATTATAGTTTTTTTTACAGGATTATTCTTTTGTTTAATTGGCTTGAATGTTAAATTACATTAAATTCTATGTAAAAAGACAAAAGAAAAACACATATTTAAAATTAAGACAACTATGTGTTTTTTTTTACTGTGAAACCTTAAATTTAAGGTAAATACATGTAAAAAAAAAACAATCGTAAAAAAACGGTAAAAAGTCTGGCAGCAAAGTTGCCAAACACTTACTGTCAATTTACAGTAAAAAACCTTAAGTTATTCTACGGAATAATTCTGTTTTTTTAAATACAGATATTTACTGTAAACATTTTCTGTATTTTTACAGTTCCACTGCTGTAGAATGAAAAGAAAATCTCATTAAAAAAATGTCTGTAGAATGTTAAACAAATGAATAAATCTGCATATAAACTGGAAATTATTGCAGAAATACCTTAAAATTATACAATTAAATGAAGTCTTCTGTTTTTACACAGTATTCTTTGGTAAATTCATAACATTATCAATTACATCCACAAGAACTCCGTCAAAGTACAGATTTTTAGATGTAAAACACAAAACATTACATAACATTACTTAAAATACCGTATTTTAAAAGCTTTAGGCTTTTATTTTATGGGATTATCAAATCTATTAATATTAAATTCATGTTAAATTTTGTTTTTGAACTGTAGAAAAAATAAGATAAGCCATATTTTGTATAGTCATTACTTTATATAAATAATATTTGACAGTAATTACAAGCATTTATCCAATATATCTACGTACTTTTCCCAAAAATTTCCCAAATAATTTAAAAATTCTTAAATTAAGAATAGTCAGTGATTGTTTATGCATCATGTATCCAGTGTTTCTACTATCAGGTACCACTGACTCAGTGTTTACAATTCTGAAGTGTTCTGTAACAATTTCATAAGAAAAAATTGAGTGGCAACATTTTCAGCCCCCACCCCGTGGACTGTTTCAGCTGCTGCTGTCTGGCAAGTGGTGCTGCAGCCTCAAGTCTCTGATCATCATGCTGGGACAGTTTTTCGGCAAGACAACCAGGCTCAGGAATGCTGGACACTAACCTCCTAATGCCTGTCTGCCTGTTGGTGTGAAAGAACTCTTGAATCTTGTGTGCTGATATGTCCTCTTTTGGCTTGGCTTTTAAGGGTGACATTGTCCTTTTTGTCTGTTTGAAATGCTACCCTGACAGTGTTTTTCTGTTATCGTACCATAGACTATATTGACACATGTATCTCATATGCTTATTTGAGAAAAAAATATGTGATTCAATTTAAAAGAAAAGGCTGTAAATCCACTTTAAAAACGTTGAAGCCACTCCACAATTTTCTCGGTTGATGGGAACAAACGGCCACACTATGAATAAAGCTTTACAATGGGGTGCTATGTATTTTTAATTTACAATAGGTGAGCAATGTGTGAAAGACTAGGATTCTGGGGCTCAACAGCTAAACCAAGCCTCTTTTAGCATAAACTTGAGCTTTGGTAAACTGTGGGTGAAGGAATTGAAGACATTAAAATGGTTGAAACATTACACAACCGTGTAAAAAAAAAACATTGTAATTGTTTTTCTAGTCTCTGGCTTTAGATATCAAGAAAGTGCACACAAATAATTGAATGTTGTACAATCATTGGACGAATCATACAGCAGAGGCAATCTCGACCAATGATATTGTTTGACTTTGGGAGGGGGATACGTCATAACGTCAAGATCGCGCGAAGAGAGCCTGGATATTATGAAGTATGGAACATTTTCACGATATCGGCATTCAGCTTTCACTAAAGGTAATACCCAGCCAGCACATGACCGACCTTCAACGTTGAAATATGATTGAAATAATGTCAGTCGTTGAAACAACGTTGAAATAACGTTTAATCCTAAATGGTTGAAAAAGGTTAACAAAAACACTTCTAAATCAACGTTGAATTTTTTACGATCTGTACGTTGAAACAACATACTGTTTTCAACAACATACAACATAAATATCTGCCTTTTAACGTATTATTATGATAATTAGCATTTCATGATTTTTTGATCATAACAGCTCTTCAATGTATATGTTAAAATATAATTATTATCATTATTAACAATAATGGTTAGTTTCACCCTCAAGAGAGCAGTGCAGCAGAAACCTTTTGCCTTATGTGATTTTGTGTGAATTTACAATTTTGTCTGCTTGCCTAACAGTTCACATTGCATTATTAAATTTGTATTCATACACTGTCATGTCATTTGACTAATTACTTAATTTAATAAGAATACAGACTGCAAATAAAACTTAATACACAGCTATGTTAACTTGCGCAATCTATTGCTATTGTTATTGGTTGTTTCGCCGTTTTACTTAGAGCATGATTGGTTAATCTGTCTGTCTTCCAGGAAACTGTCCAATGAGAATGTGAGCCGCTCTGCGCGCATATTTTAAATTTGAAAATACCTCCGTTACTCTCGGTCGGTGAGCAGCTGCTGCTTTACGTTGATTACTCGGTCAGACCTGGATTATTTTATATTTGGCTGTTGAAATCTTAAATAAATGTGAAAGTGAATTTTAGTTGATATGTCAATGAAGAACAAAAGCTGGAACATGAACAGAGGAAGGGGTCGTACGTGGTCTGTAAAAATACTGGCGATATCAGGTAAGAAAACATTTTTCAGTCCTTAACAGTCCAACGTTTAGGGACACGGGTAACTTAACTGTCATAGGCTTACTGCAACCTCATAAGATAAATAAGTTATCTCAGTGTGTGTTTTTGTACTGCTTCACTATTAGCGTAGCGATATTAGCACCGTATTTCAATGTGCTAGTACTATCTGACATTGCTGTGTTTTGTTTTTGGTAAGTTAACGTTAACATTATGTGTTTAATGTTGTCAGCTAACGTTAACTTAGTTTAAAACTCAAAGGCATGAGAGGTAAAAAAGCGTGGGAATGAGTAAAGTGATAAAACCGTCATTTATTTGTTAGAAGTATGTTTACATAACCTTTTCAAACACTGATAACGATATTGAAAAGATATTTGTTTACTTTTTTTTTAGATCAAGCATTGGAATAAGATTTTTATCAGGGGAGAACACCCAACAGAAAGACCCATTCACCAACTACAGTAAGTCAAATTTACCCACGTAACGTTACTGTTCGAAAACCTACACTGGGATAGTATTAAGTATGATTTTCATACTGTTACTGATAGAAAGTCTGAGTAACTTTCTGTCCTTTTGTCTTTCTTCTGCTGAAGTGGCGCACTGAAAGGGGAGATTCATGTCACCTTCATCAGTCCTTTCTTTAATCACTGGAAACCATTGGGAAAGACCCTTGGACGTGTCAAAATAGGATAAATGCGGCTGCAGGTAAAATTATTTGATGGGGTTATGGTTATTTGATTTTGGTGTACCAGTTGGCTTTTTTTTTTGTGTGCTTCCCTTGCTATGATACACATTTCTGATGGGATTGCCATGCTTTAAGTGTATGTTTACATTTTTAATCATGTAATAACTAACAGTCTCAAAGATGACATTACTCAATTCATGTTGTGTGAATGTTATAATGGCAATCGTTTTTACAATTTAAATCAATTTCATATACATAATATATATTTATGTTTCCTCACAATATGGCAGATGTGCTTGTTAACTGCGGCAGCTTTTATACATTTTACAATTTTAACATGCAAGTTAACATTAACATTATGTCGAGTCAGCAGGGCTAACGTTAAAACTCGCCGTTTGTAACTTTACGTTATGTATTAACCTTATAAAAGTCTGTCTAGCTTTAGCAAATGTAACATTATGCCGGTCCTAATAAAGTTAAAACGTTATTAACGTTAGCCCTGAATAGTGTTGCACGATGCACCGGTACTAGAAAGGTATCGCGATACCCAGCTATTAAAATCGGTATGATATTAAATTTTATTAGTACCGGTACTTTAAGAGTGACAGCACTCCAAATAATAATAGCAGGATTTCTTTAATTTGCGTCGATGTGTGACAGCCGGAGTCAGGATGTGTGTGTAGAGCTCTGCTTCCACTGTTTTCATTCACTAAACAATGGAAGCAGAACAGTAATATATATATGCACAGCGAAACATGCATGCATGAGAAATAATTTGTTGATCACATTTACAGAGCAGCTTGAACCCTTTTAAGACATTTTAACCCCTTAAATCTCCAGTAGGTAGCTTTTGTAAACAAATATTTGTTAAAACTGTCATTATGTCCTCACAGTAGAATATGAGACAGATAATCTGTGGGAAAAATCGAGCTCCTCTGGCTCCTCCCTGTGGTCCTATTGCCATTTGCAGAAATACACCGCTCCCGGTCAGAAACAACCAATCAGAGCCAGGAGGAATTTCTTAGCAGTGTCAATCACGCTCGTGTACGCGCTGATCTCCCCTCTCTTGCACAGCGCGAGCGCGTACCGTCGTTCGTGACTCTCCTGTTCGAACTCATTCATCCAAATGAACAAATCTTTTTTCGAGTCATTTCGTTCATTCAACGAACGAAATGACTCGCAAAAAAGATTCGTTCATTTCGAACGAGTCTTTTTTGGAGTCATTTCGTTCATTCAACGAACGAAATGATTCGAAAAAAGATTTGTTCATTTTGATGAACGAGTTCAAACAGGAGAGTCACGAACGTGCATCACAGAACAGAGAAAGGCGAGCATTTGTGCTTATAAAACTTAAAGTTTTTTATTTATTTTTGAAATGACCGATCGTTTCGCTAGATAAGACCCTTATTCATCGTCTGGTATCGTTTAAAGCCCTTTGAAGCTGCACTGAAACTGTCATTTGGTCCTTGAAACGTTTGTGTCCTATTGAAGTCCATTATATGGAGAAAAAGCCTGGAATGTTTTCATCAAAAATTAACCTTAATTTCTTTTCGACTGAAGAAAGAAAGACATGGACATCTTGGATGACATGGGGGTGAGTAAATTATCAGCAAAAGTTTTTTTAAAAGTGAACTAATCCTTTAACGTTATCTTACTAGCTATTTATAACTTATAGAAAGAGTGCAACGTTATAAAGTTACATGTATTGCAAAATACATAATGATTTGAGGACCAAGTTTGTAGTCAAAGTACGGGCAGGTTATAGTCAATGTAAAGCATATTGTTGATGTTTCGTCCCTGTTAGTGAATGTTCCATAACTGTTTATAATCTGCCGTCATCGGTGGTCCTGTTTACTAGTCTGCGCGTTCACGGCAGGCTGCGCTGTGGGGGAGGAGCTGTGGAGGGAGGGCTGTAGCGCAGCAGAGAGCAAGGGGGTTGGACCTGGAAGTTGTGCTTGTTCAAATTTTCAGGCTAAGTCAACATTTTCTCAAAACTCCCTACTGCAACTTTAATGTTCCTGCATTAGAAGCATTAATAGAGGCAAAGTTTGTTCATGCTCAATTTTCATTCAAGCTCCAAACTGCAATTATTGTTAAGGGGCAACCCAATGGCTAGGAGGCAAAGGGCCTCTAGGGCGATTCCATGCAAATGTCAACCTTGCCATGAAAAAATAAAGTTATTATCAAAATATCAAAATCCTTTCTAAGTTGTCCATTTGGGTCTGTATTTTAGTGTATTGATGTGCTGTCATAAATTTTAAGGACATTTTCTGTGTTTATTCGCCTCAGATAAGGTGTGCACAAACATATTTCATGCTTTAAAAAGAGGGATCAAAGACTAATTTTTTTATACTTTATGTTGACAGTAAGCATTTTGCAGAAAGATGGGAGCATGACTGAGATATAAATACACCCACTTTGTTATAACTGCATTGCCCTTTAAATTTATAAAGGCTATATTTAGGAAGTCACGACTCTTCAGTGCTGTCACGTCCGTAACGATTTAAAGAATAAGTTTATATTGTATAATAACTATTATTACAATTAATTTGAAAATGTATGTACAAAGCCAAAATATGTCCATTCTAGTTATGATTGAGAATTCATCTCACTTATTTGCTCTAAACAACCTAATTATGCGTTACGGACGTGACTGTTACGGACGCTTCATATTAAATCATGCATGATTTGACCAGCGCATATTTGTTGAATGAATGAATGAATTTATTTATTTCGAGCAATATAATGACACATAACAAAGGAAATCAAGAAGCATTCTGATTAAATCAATACGAAAAGATAAATTCATCAACTTTACAACATAAATCGATCTATTGCTTGAAACGGAGTGGGAAGAAGTCAAACTTACTGCTAAAAAAACCCCCGCACATATCTCTATTACTGTGCATCAGAACATTTTAGAAAACAATTAATACTAGTACCATAATGTTAGCATCATTACAGTCTCTGAGAGAGAGAGAGAGAGAGAGAGAGAGAGAGAGAGAGAGAGAAATATGAGACGCGCCTTTCGTGATGACGACTCCCTTTCTTTCCCTTATGCTATAGCTGCTGATGTATCTTAGAAATTCCGTATCTTTCGGGGTCTATAGTAAACACCATATTATCAAGCAATATCATGCCCATGTTGAGTTTTGAACATGCCCACGCTGGTTAAATTTTAGCAGCATGAGAGAGATATGCGTGAACGGAGGCTAATCTATAACACGGCGATTTCAGTTTAAATTTGATGAATTGTGCAACCTTACCTTACTGATGTCTCACATGTTGGTTGTTTTAAATACCCAACAGAGACACACAAATAGGTCTCTGTTCAAGTTTTTAAAGCATTTTCTCTGAGTTTCCAGTCTCAGCCAAGTGTCGATTTCGGAACGGTCACGTCCATAACGAAAATATGTCACGTCCGTAACAGGGTGGTTCTTCAACTACCGGCACTTTTGGCCTTGTGAACTTGATCCAATGATCCATAAGAGAACGCACTTACATTATAAGACAAATTGGTGTTTTTTAACATATTTTCCGATCCGCACTGAACAAATGTCATTTCCATCACATGTAAATATTTGATTATTATTTTAAAATATTATGATATAGATAATTTCTTAACAGTGTAAGACCACTTTCACACATAGTATTACCAGTTTATACCTATATTGCAATTACCATAGATTTGTGGATTAAGTAAATTAATTGTCATGAGGCCCAAACACAAAGCGTACATCCACCACAACCTGAAATATAATATTGGATTGGTTAGATACATTTAAGAAAAATAACTACTTGTGCCATTACATTAAGTGGACCATTATCTCATAAACTATGCAGAAGTTTTTAATGAGTGATTAGAATTTTGTAAATATTTTTTAAAAAGTTATGAGGGGGTGGAAATGACTGAGTGTTGTGGAAATGACAATGAATGGACGTTCATGTAGAAAAACAGAATACATTTATTTGAAACTTTCTGAAACAGACAATTCCATTTAACAAATCATTATTCTCATTAGTCATTAGTTTGTTTGGTTCTGTTTTGGTATAGGACTGAGACCTTTCTGCAGTTGACTTCCGCGGCATCTTAAAAATAGATGAAAAGGCATTTCAACAAATATATATTTGAATAAATACATTAGCATTGTACATTTCAATAAATAAAATATACATATGTAGCCACACAATCTATGAATTGCACCTTGTAAGCATGAATGTCATTTCCACCTCACCTTTGTCATTTCCACCCAAGAAGGAATGTGTTGGAAATGACGGTGGTGGAAATGATAATCCTGCAGTATTTTGTAAAAAAATCCAAGCTAGTATTACAGATTAGCTATGAACTGGTAGCTAGGATTGCATGCATGCAAAATATATCTATGTATGTTAAAAAATCAATTTATTTACAAACTCAATTGATCTTACGCCATGTTTGGAAATGACATACAATAAAAATATTTTCATTTCCAGCAATATTTACCTTGAGTTTTCTTCAAAACTCTACAATCTTTCAAAAAAAAAACGTTTAAAAGGGATATTACAGCGTTGTGGTGGAAATGACGGCAATACTGTGGGACAACTACATTTTGTATATAAAATCACATTAATAGTTGTCTGACCTTAAATACCACAATTATGTTTTGATTATTTTACTGATACTGTATACAGTCATATTAAAATAAAATAGATAAATCATTTCTTTTTCATTATTGAAGATCAGAAGTCTGGGTGTGGGACAAGCACAAAACAGCAATATTTGCATCTATAATGATGTTTAAAAAGGTGAAAAAATCATCGTAGACTATCGGTAAAAAGTTTCAAAAGTACTTTCATTGTAAAGTTAAATATGAAAGTGTGAATTTTTCAAAATTAAATGTTTTTTTATAAAATATGATCAAAGGACATGAAAGTGCCCATAGTCTAAGAATTGCCCAACAACGTTTTTTCCTCATAAATGAAAAAACGAAAAATAAAATAAAATAAATCATTTATGTTCTATAGAGAGCCAACACTCATCCCTTCGGTTGGTATTATTTTTTTGGGTTTGTGCATTTTAATTCGCAGAATTTCTACAAAGTATGTTGTCTCCCACAAACTCACGTCTTTTTTTGTCACATCCGTAACGCATGTGTATTTCCCTCATATTAAATATAAAACGCATGTGTAGACTGATATTTTTCTAACGTCTGGACTCCTTTATTAAAGGAGTATGGACATATAAACAGACGTTTAAATATATTGGTATTAAATGCATTTTCTGAGAATTTATATTTTACGTTTTGACTGCAAATGTCACGTCCATAACGTTGGAATTGCTCTCTAGTCAGTTAGTGTGATAGTGTAGAGCTACGTCACACGTAGGCTCACTATTGCCCGACGCTGGTCATGTGTGGGATGTGTGTGACGTACAACAACAGAAGAACTGCGCTATATAACTAGTAGGGCTGGGTAAAAAATATCGATTTCTCGATATTAATCGATTCTCATTTTTACGAACCGATATCGATTCTTAAATCTCAAGAATCGATTAGTCATCCTGTTTTCATTTGATGAATGAATGGAACATTGTAGCGCGCATCCCATCCAATAAATCGCAATAATCTTTGTGCTTTGTTACTATTGATACTAAATAAAGTCTCAAATTACGTCGATTTTCTTACGAAATTCAAAAACATAAATACACTGTAAAAAATAAAACCGTAATTTTTACGGTAAAAAAACGGCAGCTGTGGTTGCCAGAACTTTACCGTCAAAAATACGGTAGCAACGTTATTGGTTTTACAGACTTAACTTAAAATTTACATTAATAAACCGTATTTTATTATCTGATATAATGTTAATTTACGGACCTATTGAAGTATTAATTTCTGTTTTGTAACATTGTAATGCACTGACAACCAACAATCTTCACAGCAGTGATGAGAATCACATGATAAATCAAAGCTCTTCACAAGCACCTCTTCCACAAGTAAGTTAATACTACTATGTAGAAGCTGCACAGTGTCATTCGCACAAACATTAAACACCATCATGGTAACACACATGAAATTTTAAAAATGCAATAAACATTAATTTAACAACATTAAATGTAACATAAAACCCTAATGTACATAACTGATTAGAAAAAACTAAGAAAACTATGAAGAAACATAGTTATTTCAACAAAAATACTTCAAATGTGAAGTGTCACGCAGGGAATTGTGGGAATGTCAATTTATGGTTTTTCACTGTAAATTATACAATGAGTTTTCTTTTTCACTTTCAAAAACTGTAAATTTAACGGTATTTTACAGTAAAATTACATTAAATGTACCATTAGATCTATCACAGTTATTTACCGTATATAGTAAGGAAACTTTCTGTTAACCAATTAACGGTTTTGCACTGTAGCATTTTTACAGTCTTTTACCGTTAAAATCACGATCATTTTTTACAGTGTACCGTTTTGGCGCTGTGGCGTGAGATCGCTCTGGCTCAGCTCAAGAAAAGCAGCAGCGCGGAGCGCACATGATCTCCTCTTCTGCCTTAATAATACCAGTTACAGCGCGAAATAAACATAAATGAACGTCTGAAAGTGTGTTAAAAGATAGAGTACAACTTATCGAAATCCGTATCATGTCACATGGAATCACTCAATCAGTTTTTCAACCGTGGAAATACGTCAGTAAAACAACTTGTAAACAATGTCATGTAACGTCACATTTACTACCTCAGAAAAACCATATGTGATCATAAACTCGTTAGTCAGCTAGAAAAATTAACTCTAAAGAGGAGCATTTTGCTAAATATATGCACCATATTACATATTCATTATAATTTTTAATGTTCTTCGATATTTAATGCATGTTTGATTAAATCTGGCAAGTTTTTATGACAGCCACCATTTAAATGTTTATATTTCATTTAACTTTATTATTATAAAAATAAATAAAAGTGTAATTTAAGTGTTTGTATAGCTACAAATCAGTTAATTTTTACCTTCAATATTATAGTAGGCTAATGAAGCCTAGTAGGCTACAACTGACTCCCATAGTTCACAGCATTAGTTAAGAGATTTGTTTTCCTGGAGAAAATTTGCCATGTATTGTACCTGATATCCAAAATAATGAATATTGAATCGAATCGAATCGGAATCGGAATCGAATCGAATTGCAAGCTTGTGAATCGAAATCGAATCGAATTGTGAAATTTGTGTCAATACCCAGCCCTAATAACTAGTGAACTGACTCAAGGCCCACAGAGAACGAAACAAATAGTTGAAATAAAGTCAAGTTTTGCGCACAAAAAGTATTCTCGTCGTTTGATAAACTTAAGATTGAGTCACTTTAGTCACTTGGACTATTTTAACGATATCTTTAATAACTTTTGGGGGCTGGCAAGCTTCAATCCCTTAAGAAGCCTATGGAGGAGTGATCCAGCTCTCAGATTTAATAAAAAATATCCTAATTCATGTTCCGAAGATGAACGAAGGTCTTATGAGGTTGGAACAACATGAGGGTGTGTAAATACTGACAGAATTTTCATTTTTGAGTGAACTATCCCTTTAAGCCTATGTGAATTTTAAAGTAAACCCCATGCCGTAATGGAAAAAGTATGTACATATATTGGACAGTTGCTTGTAATTGCTATCAAATATTGTTTACATAAAATAAACATGTGTATTTTTACATAAATTGGAGAATTGCTTGTAATTACTGTCTATTAATGTCTATATAAAGTGAACCCATACATTAATGAGTAAATGTCATGTTGATATATTGGAAAGTTGATTTTAATTAGTATAAAGCAATGTTTATATAAAGTATACCTCATACATTGATGGTAAAAGTATAGATTTAATGTGTAGTTGCCTTTAATCACTATAATATATTGTTTATATAAAGTAAACCCTTATACATTAATGGTAAAAGCATGTAAAGTTATTGGAGATGTGTTTGTAATTACTGTCAAGTATTGGTTATAAGGTAAACCCCCATATATGAATGGTAAACGTATTTAGATATATTGGGAAGTTGCTTATAATTACCATAATAAACATGTTTTTATAAGGTAAAGCCACATACATTAAGGGTAGAAATATGTAGAAATATTGGAGAGTTGCTTGTAATTATTGTCAAATAATCTTTATATAAAGTAACCCACTGAATTTAAAAGGTACAAATATGTAGAAATATTGGAGAGTTGCTTGTTATTGCTGTCAAATAATCTTTATATAAAGTAAACCCCCAAATTTAAATGGTACAAATATGTAGAAATATTGGAGAGTTGCTTGTAATTACTGTCAAATAATCTTTATATAAAGTAACCCACTGAATTTAAATGGTACAAATATGTAGAAATATTGGAGAGTTGCTTGTTATTGCTGTCAAATAATCTTTATATAAAGTAAACCTGCATACATTAATGGTAAAAGCTTGTAAATTTATTGGAGATGTATGTGTAATTACTGTCAAATAATGTTTTTATAAAGCAATAACTGTTAAAAATATGTTTCTGAAACTCAGTATCACAAGATCTTGTTTTTTTGTACAGGATAAAACCAATATTTAAAAGGAATTTACTGTAAATAGATTGAATAATGACAGAAAATAAAAGTTTAAATCGATCAATATACTGGTATTGGGCTTTAAATTAGGGTATCTGAAGGTAATTATACAACATTTTCCGTGTGCTTTACATAGAAAACTCTTTACTTTGACAAGGAGTTCTTGTAGATGGATTGGATTATCTTAAAAATATACCAAATAATGCTGTATTAAAACAGAAGTCTTTGTTTTAATTATGTAATTTTAAGTTTTTATACAGATTTATAAAACTGGTAAGTGGTTGGCAACTTTGCTGCCAGACTTTTTACAGTTATTTTACGTTTTTTTTTTTTTTTTTTACAGTGTATAATATTACAGTATCTTGAGGTAATTCCCTTCCTGAATACTTCCAATACAATAGAATAATTCCCTGAAGTATTGTGATGGCGTCCTGTCAAGAAGCTACTATCACTACCTCAAACCACACGTGAGCACCAGGTCTTTAGCATCTATACACTCTCACCGTCCTTCTCACGTGTTTGCTGGTCTGACAAAGGATCATTAATACTAACTCAGAGTATTACAGCCTCACGCCGAGGGTGGATCTATAGTCTTCCAACACTATCACTGTCTCTACTGTGGTCCTTTGAGCATAGAATCTTTAGTACTTCTGTTCCTCAGCTGCGCAACAAATACCAGACACGACTCCCAAGTTGCTCTTTGCAGGAATAATTGTCACAAGTCTTCTTCACTGTAATTCGTTCTGGTGATTGGTTTGTAATGATATAAGCTAATCATATGACTGTTAGTTCTACTGTGTAAAGCGTTTTTTAGGGTAGTCTATGTGGTTATGGTCTGCTTACTGCTGAGAGAATCAACTTGATATAAGCAGAAGAGAGTCGAGCCTGCATTGCCCCACAATCGAGGTGTAATTTGAGTCCCAAACTACTCCTAGAAAAGTTATCATCTGAACTGGAGAAAGAGTACTCATCTAGGAGTTCAGTCTTAGCCACAAGAGCCTTATGTGGGCAAGGACAACATATCGATGCCAAACCGGCATCTCTTGCAACTGTTCTAGTATAAACCAGTCATCGATGTAATTGAGTACATACATGCCCTGGAGTCTCAAAGGAGTCAGAGCTGCCCCCCATCCTTCTTTGGAACTATGAAGTACCAGTTGTACCCAGACTCTCTCTCGGGAGTAGGAATATGCTCTATGGCCTCCTTCAAGAGAGACTGAACTTCCTGTTCCATTACCTGAGTCTGCTTGGGGCCCACTACCGTAGATTACACTCCATTGAACATTGGTGGTTGAGAACCTAATTGGATTCTGTACCCCTTTTCTACTGTGCAAAGGACCCATTGAGACATGTTTAACAGTTTTCACACTGCTAAATGGTCTACCAAGATATTTACTCTCTGTACCAGACTGTCCTCTGGTGCATTTTGAGGTGTAGGTTCGATGCCCGGCAGGGAACAACGATTCAAATCTAGTAGAACCCTCCTTAGTGGGGGTAAACATTCCAGTGGAGCAAACATCCCTCGAGAAGCAATACTCTCCTTCTGTTGATTTCTATGCGATGAGCTGGAGGCTGATGGCTGGAACCATAGTGTGTAGGTATGCACCAGCCTTACCTGCTGCCATGTAAGCCTTTCCCACCAGAGATGGTGTAGTTCTGCAGGGTCGGGGCCTTAAGGGATGATGTAACCTCAGGGGAGAGATAGCATGTCAGAGTCTCTTAAACCGTGGACATCGTACTGTAGCTGTGCTCTTTCATCCCCACAATTGAGGCGTAATTCGAGATTGTGGGGCTGAATAAATGTGACAAGAACGGCTTATTCCAGGATTTCGACACCTCGTCCCGACATGTAGGTTGAACTTTACCAGGCAGGAAGTGCTCATTCAATTTACTCTAACGACAGGGTTCCTGCTTCTAGGCCAGCAAGTCGATATCAAGTTTGACAACAGCATGAGTAACAGTCTCCACCTGTTCGTCAAAAGCAGGGGAAAGAGGTGGTGAGTCCTCTAATTTCCCTGCCTCGATACTCACGATGTCCACCTCGTCAGTGCTGGATAACGCCAACATCGGCCTCTCACTCGGGGAGAAGCCGCAGAGCGGATTTCCGTATCCAGAGTGAAAGCACCAGAACCCGTGTGAGAGCTGAGAAAGAGCTGGGCCCATCTCAAACTCCTCAGCGAGCTCTATTTGCGGCCCCATGATCTAAGCTGTCGCACTGCCTCAGCAGACATGGGACCCGAACCATGGGGGGTGCGAACCTGGCCTCTCTCATCAAAGAGAGCCAGGCAGGAGCGGAGCATTCTCGATGAAAAAAATCCTGATAAAAACACCATCACACATTCACATAAGCAGCACAATTTTCAGCTGATAACAAGAAGTTTCTTGAGCACTAAAACAGCATATAG
Source organism: Gila orcuttii (assembly GCA_026230005.1). NCBI lineage: Eukaryota > Metazoa > Chordata > Actinopteri > Cypriniformes > Leuciscidae > Gila > Gila orcuttii. The sequence continues at coordinate 26,667,643 of JAPDVR010000019.1, read as the reverse complement.
AATAATTCCTGAAGGATCATGTGACACTGAAGATTGGAGTAATGGAACTTTTCAATCATAGGCCAAAAATAGCCTACATTTTAACATATATTAAAACAGCAATCAGTTCTTTGAAATTTTATTGATATTTCACAATGTTGCTGTTTTACTCTATTTTTATATTAAATAAATGCAGTCTTGGTGAGCAAAAAATACTTCTTTCAAAAATATATATACAAAAAAAAACATACCAACCCCAAATTATTGATTAGTGGTTTAAATTATATATTTTTATTAGACTATTCATTTATTTATTTAGACTAGGGAAGCATGGGACATGATCACATGACGGGATAATGGAATCACATGACAAACAGGAACCATGACTATGAAAACCACAAAATAAAAGACATGAAAAGATGAACATGAACCAAAACCAAAACATTACAGTTAAACAGAAGTGTTTGAAATCATTAAAGGAGCATTTCACCCATTTCAACATTAATCTTTATTGAAAGTTGGTCATATATGTAGTCGAAATGTAAAATAAATTTCGAATGTGGTGCCTTCTTGACCGAGGAAAGAAAGAAAATAACTTTAGGGCGCATTTGTATGAAAGGCAACAACTCCCACAATGCACCACATTGCAAAGCTCCGCAAGCCACTCCCAATAATCCAGAACAGCGCCTATGAGGTATCTGCCTGTCAGAGAAATCACTCTTCCGTCTACAAGGCTAGCTACCACCAGAGCTTGAAATTCATTTCACACAAAATTTCTAGTTAGTTGGCAAACTCCTTAGTGAATTACTCCTATACAATTGTATTGGTATTCTTTCGAAATGGTGAATTATTGCATGATACCGGTGAAGGATTTGAGGGCGAACCAAACACAAATGAATCTTCCAGGTGATTCGTTCAAACATAATTCCACACAGAACTCAACACTCCAGACCCCCAAATCACCAGTCTAATCTAGGACCATAAATGGAGTGGGCTCCAGCCAGTTCTAAAGCTTCAAAAAGATGTGCCCAACTAAAGGAGAACGTCGTCAACGTTAGATAGTTTGAAAAAGACTGATTGTTTCAGAGATGGCATGGCTCAGAACCCACCAAGATAACGGCAGAGGTTGTGTGAACCCATGACAAATGATTTAAAACAGACCTCCTCCTTTTTAAGGACCTTGGAACGACCCCAGGGTGGAAAACTCTTAAAACCACAGAGACTGAGACTTTACATATAAAATACATAATCATCCCAAAACAATTATTGACGGACTTCTAATCAAACATTGTTCAACTACATAATCCTATATTGTATCTACAACCTCTGTATGCGTCTATTATGCTTAGATCACATACAAGTCATGTAATTGTTATAACTATTAGATGTTTGAATGAAAGTGTGTCTTGATTCCTATATGATCATATGTTCTTAATTCAGAAGATGGCTTGATTGAAATCTGTTTAAAATGTTTTGTCTTCTTATTATAGGAATCATGTCTTAACTGTACACTTTTGTACTCTGCTAGAGCCGGAGAGTAAAGAGATCACAGATAACGCATGATTTACGATGAGAGGTGAAGAGAATGCCACCTCCCAAATAAAGACAGTGCCTAATTGGTCAGAACTTATCCAGGAGGCTGGACAAACAGCTGAGTTTAAAATCTTAGGACCCGAACAAAGCCAGAGTTTTAGTTGGGTTGAAAGAGTTTGGTTGAGTTAAATTTGTTCGCTAGAGCAGATTTACAGAAGTCATGGAGAAGCCATGACGGGTAACCGGACAGACGAGTAACCATGTAGACCAGCATACAAAAGAACCCAAACCAAGATCAGAAGAACATGGGTTAAACGGCTTCATTCAAGCCATCTAACTACTCTCGTCTCACTTTTCTTTCTTTTTCTTAGTTTTCTTTTCTTTTCCGTTGAGAGAAAAACGTTAAGTTTTGCTGCAAAGTTCGTTTAAACGATTTGACTGCAAAGCCCGCTTTCCAACTTCAAAGACTTTCATCCTTCCGCCAACACACCACGTGATTGGCCACCCAAGACATCTATCCAGGCACGAGGAGACCACCAGCCAATCAACGACCCGGGAAACACCCTTTTACGCCGACAAAAGGAATCCCCAAAGGAACGCAAAGACAAGCGAGTAGCCTCCAGACTCTTGGGCCCCGTTTACACAAAGGGAAAACGCAGATATTTCCCTGCGGTTTGGCCTCTCGTTTACACGAAAACCCCGTTTTTATCACAGAAAACGATTATTTCTAAAAACTCTGGCCAAAGTGGAGATTTCTGAAAATGCCGGTTATGTGTTGCCGTATGAACTGGGAGAAACGGGGTTTTAGGTTCTCAAACGTCACATTATGCGCCAGAAAATGATTAACGTCATGTGAGCGCCCAGTTTGGCATAGTTATGATGGCGCTCAACGGCGTAGTTATGCGGGTTGATGTAAATGACAACTTTTTTGAAAACGATGTTGTGTGCACAATGTTATTATTGAAAACGGGGGGGGGGGGGATATTCGTTTCTCTAAATACCCGGCTATGTGTAAACGTGGCCTTAACTGAACTGGTGCTTTGATATAAAATTTAAGAACCCCGCCTAAGAAACGATAGAAGGGTTAAATTAATGATTGATGGTTCGTTCAGGTCATGTTTTATAAGTGCATATAGAAACTTGAGATTTCATCATCTCACTCTTAAAACTCATTCTTCCATCACTCTCTTTCTTTCTGCAACTCGTATGAATGTGTGTGTGTGCGTCTGATTGTGTTAGATATTAGTTTTATGTGTTAGAATAATCAATAAAGTCTTCTTTGTATTTTAACGATAATTGTTCTTGTGTTATGTGCTTACGAATTTAATGTCTTAAACTGCTGATCTAAGTTGCCTTGCTTATATATAGTGTTTCACTATAGTTTGGAAATTTATATCCGTTTTAGAGCTGATAGTTACGGCCCGTTCAAATGAACGCTGGACGAGTCATTTGCTCGGCCGTTTAAGTGATTCTTTTAAGATTCCCTATAAATTAATTAATAATTCCTTTTGAGCTAAATTGACCTGTCTGACCCATAAACAGTTACTACACCGGGATGTTCAGTCAGAGCATATGCGGTGCGAAACTAGGATGGTTCATATCACAACACAAACGTCCGTGTCCTTGTCTGATTCAGAGATTTCGTCCAGGAGAAATTGCCATCGTTGAAATTCTTTGCAGCAGACGGACTCTATATCTGTGTCTGTAGGCGTACAGTGAGAGCACAGGCACCACCAGTCCGCCTCAGCTCGAGCCACTCCGGGCTACTTGTCTGGGACAGGCAGGTTTTCTGCCTCCTGTTCCTCCATCAGCCTCAGCTGCTCTTCGCTATATTGCGGCTTGTAAAAGTAGCCACGAACATCTGATTCGAGCATCAGACTTTCAAAATCCTCTTCTTCCATATCATATTGAGTAGCTACATTTCACCATTGTAACTTCACATCTGGCTCCACAGCGCCTGTTAGCTTAGCTTCCAAACAAGATGGAGGATATTATTTTTAGTTTCAGAAAGTGAAGTCCCACCCACTGATCTGTAATAGGTCTGTAGTGTGAGTGGGTCCCACCCCCTGGAAAAAATGAGGAACGAGTGTTTGTAGTCTTAACCCTCTGAGGTCTGAGGTGTTTTCTGGGTCCTGGAGGTGTTCTGACATGCTCTGACATTTGTGCTTTTTTCAGTTATTTATAAACATGTTAATGGCAAAGGTGTAAATTCACTCTATATAGCACAAACGGGGCTACCGTAATATGTGAGCAACATGTATGTACATGTTTGTATTTTTAAGATAATAATGTTTATGCGTGGTTTGTGAAAAAACAAAAAACAAATGTCACTGAAATAAGGTCATAAAACCCATAGTGATTATTTCTTCACAAGACTTTTGAAAATTGTATCACGTAGCCTAGAATATTTGCTCCAAAACTATGTGAAAATCATCCTGCATACTCCTTTAGATAAGACAATATATTGATTTAAAATTTGTATGACGTGTTTTGTGTAAGAAAGCTTTATGCGAGGAGGCGTGGATCTCATTAATATGAATGCATTTTACACCTGAGAAAGACAAAGACCCTCCCCTAATGGCCCTATTAGGGGCTATCAGGCCCTATCATCATGAGAAGCCTTGCACAAAGAATGAGGAGAAATTAAAAAAAAGAATGGCTTTTAGATTGTCTGGATTTATTTACAACACAACATAATCCAAAGATACACAACAAAGGACAAAAAGCACATTAGTAAACACACTGATGTAAAGACAAAGACTTAAACAGTCACACACCTTTGTCCCATTCCTGAAACATAGTAGCCTACATACCTGTCATGTCCAAGGTGTTTGACTTTTCATTTTACCATGTTCATGTACAGAGACTCATGTGAATGTTGAAGTCAGCAGGACTCATCTAGTGGCATCTGGTCCCTTTCTAAAAACGATCGGCCAAGGAACGACGGCTCGTGGTGCCATCACAGCGAGGCACTAAATCACTCTCCAGATCATTCTCATTCACGGTTCCATGCTGGTGGAATGATCTCCCCATCCTCGTCCGTAATGCAGAATCCCTGGCATCATTCAAAAGACAACTGAAAACTCATCTCTTCCGTGAGTACTTAACATAAAAAAAAATAAAAATAAAAAAAAAACCTTCTCTTTTAAATCTTTCCTTCCCCTTTTAAATCTTCCCTTGTTTGGCGTTTGCTACTCTGAGCAATGCCTGAACTTTGTATTTTGAGCACTTCTTGCGTTGTTCTTCCCTCTTCACGATGACTCGCTTGCTTTAGTCCTCAGTTGTAAGTCGCTTTGGATAAAAGCGTCTGCTAAATGACTAAATGTAAATGTAAAAAATAAATAAACACCTGTAAACATGTTGATATCAAGACAAACTATAGGGCTGCACGATTCTGGGAATACATTTTTGATTTTTCACTCACTCACACACACACACACACACATATATACACACACAATATATATATATATATACACACACAATATATATATATATATATATATATATATATATATATATACACACTATATATATATATATATATATACACACAATATATATATATATATATATATATATATATATATATATATATATATATATATATATATATATATATATATATATATATATATATATACACACACACACACTGCCGTTCAAAAGTTTGGGGTCGGTATGATTTTTAATGTTTTTAAAAGAAGTCACATATGCTCACAAAGGCTGCATTTATTTGAGTAAAAATACAAAACAAACCCAATAATATTGTGAAATAATATTTCAATGTTAATCAGCTGTTTTCTATGTAAATATATAGTAAAGTGTAATTTATTCCTGTGATCATTACTCCAGTCTTCAGTGTCACATGATCCTTCAGAAATCAGTATAATATGATGATTTGATGCTCAAGCAACATTTTTCATTATCATCAATGTTGAAAACAGTTATTTACATTTTTATTTCAGGATTCTTTGATGAATAGAAAGTTCAAAAGAATAGCATTTACAGTATCTGAAAAATAATCTAATCATAAGTGACTTCTTTTAAAAACATTAAAAATCTTACCAACCCCAAACTTTTGAACGGCAGTGTATATATGTGTATGTATTTTGTAAATATATATAGAAACCGTCTCGGTTACGTATGTAACCCTCGTTCCCTGAGTAGGGAACGGAGACGTTACGTCGGATGACGACGAAATGGGGTTTCGCTTAGAAAGCCTATCAACTTCGAGTATTACAAAACGAGCCAATGGCAAAGAAATGCCATGGGTCTGCGGAATTTGCATGACGTAACTCCACCCCACCTCGTGGGTATAAAAGGAGGAAGTCCGCAACAGCAGTTTATGTTTCTTCGCTGAGGAGCCAAGACTGAGCTCAGGCGATCCCCGCGGTACAGCGGAAAGTGGCAGGCAGACGTAACGTCTCCGTTCCCTACTCAGGGAACGAGGGTTACATACGTAACCTAGACGTTCCCTTTCGTTGTCACCCCGAGTTACGTCGGATGACGACGAAATGGGGTTACCAGTCTAATCACGCCACCTTCTCAGTTGTCTTCCAGTGCCCTGCGTAAATCGAGATCCCTGTCATAGACTGGACGAAGGACTCCATTTAACACAGGAATACCAAGGTACACTGGGAAGCATATCCCAAGCTAGGGGAAGTATGCAATTAATGCCAACCCAGAGGGGGGGGACTTAGAGAATACACATATGACCCGAAGGAAACATATGGAGAACACTGGGGTGTCCAGCCGCAGGTGGAATATTTCAACCCCAGGGGTGGCAAGGTGGCTTGCCAAGGGAAAGACACATGCTCAGAGAGGCTTACAGTGGAAATACACATGTGGGGGTCGCTCAGGGGAGGGACCATGCACACGGGAGGCACCTAGCCGACGCGCAGGCAATAGACACTGGCGCCGACGTCAGGAGTGCTGGAGGAACTCAGGGCTTTCGGGGAAGCTCACCTGAGGAGAATATCGCACGTATCCAGTCCGTGGAGTGGAATGGCGAGCAAGCGAAGACACCTGAGCGGGTCCGGTACTAGCTAGTTGAAGCGAGTACATGAGAGGACACTGGCTCCACTCGGAGATTATAGAATCTGGCGAATGTGTTAGGTGTCGCCCAGCCTGCAGCTCTGCAGATGTCTGTTAGCGAGGCGCCATGCGCTAGAGCCCAAGAGGATGCCACACTCCGGGTGGAGTGAGCCGTCACACCAAGGGGGCACGGTCGACCTTGCTGCTGGTAAGCCAAGGCAATGGCGTCCACTATCCAGTGAGACAACCTTTGCTTGGAGAGAGCCTTTCCCTTCAGCTTCCCACCATAACAGACAAAGAGCTGGTCTGAGGTCCTGAAACACTGCGTCCTGTCTACATAGGCGCGAAGAGCGCGTACTGGACAGAGCAGTGCCAAGGCTGGGTCTGCCTCCTCCGGGGGCAGCGCTTGCAGGTTCACCACCTGGTCCCGAAAGGGAGTGGTAGGAACCTTGGGCACATATCCGGGCCGGGGTCTCAGGATCACGTGAGAGAAAGCCGGACCGAATTCCAGGCACGCTTCGTCGACGGAGAATGCGTGCAGGTCCCCTACCCTCTTGATGGAGGCCAGTGCAACCAGGAGCGCTGTCTTCATTGACAGGAACTTAAGCTCAACTGATTGCAGGGGCTCAAAGGGAGCACTCTTCAGGGCAGTTAGAACCACTGAGAGGTCCCAAGAGGGAACGAGAGGAGGACGAGGAGGATTTAGTCTCCTCGCTCCTCTCAGGAACCTGATGACCAGGTCGTGCTTCCCTACCGACTTACCTTCGACTAGGTCATGGTGTGCGGCAATGGCGGCAACATAGACCTTAAGGGTGGAGGGAGACAGCCTTCGCTCCAACCCTTGCTGAAGGAAGGAAAGCACAACGCTGATCGAGCATCTCCGGGGGTCTTCTCGGTGAGAAGAGCACCAGTCGACGAAGAGGTTCCACTTCAACGCGTAGACGTGTCTCGTGGACGACGCTCTAGCGGAAGTGATGGTAGCCGCCACCGCTGGTGGAAGGGTACTCAAACCTACCTCGAGCCGTCCAGGAGCCACACGTGGAGGCTCCAGAGATCGGGGCGAGGGTGCCAGAGGGTGCCCCGTCCCTGAGAAAGAAGGTCCTTCCTCAGAGGAATGGGCCAGGGAGGTGCTGTCGTGAGGAGTGCAAGTTCGGGGAACCAGGTCCGGCCGGGCCAATACGGCGCGACCAAAATGACCTGCTCCTCGTCCTCCCTGACCTTGCGCAAGGTCTGCGCAAGAAGGCTCACTGGGGGAAACGCATATTTGCGGCCCGGCGGCCAGCTGTGCGCCAGTGCATCCGTGCCGAGCGTGCCCTCGGTCAGGGAAAAATACAGGGCGCAATGGGTCGAGTCGTGAGAGGCAAACAGATCTATCTGTGCGTCCCCGAACTGGTCCCAAATCAGCTGAACCGACTGGGGATGGAGTCGCCATTCTCCAGGGAGGGGCTGAAGCCGTGAGAGCTCGTCGGCTGCACAGTTCAGGGCTCCGGGAATGAAGATGGCTCGAAGCGACCTCAGATGCTTCTGACTCCATAAAAGGAGGTGGCGGGCGAGTTGTGACATACGGCGGGAGCGTAGACCACCTTGATGGTTGATGTACGCTACAGTAGCGGTATTGTCTGAGCGGACTAGTACGTGTTGACCCCTGAGCAACGCCCGGAAGCGGTGCAGGGCAAGGCGTACTGCCAACAACTCGAGGCAATTGACATGCCATAGCCGCTGGGGTCCTGTCCAGGAGCCCGCAGCAGCATGTCCATTGCACATGGCGCCCCAGCCCGTGGTGGAGGCATCCGTGGAGACCACAACATGCCGGGAAACTCGTTCCAGGGGGACACCCGCCCTGAGAAAACTGAGGTTCGACCACGGGGTGAGGAACTGACGGCAGGTCGGAGTAACTGGTACCCGGAGCGTGCCTTGATGCCATGCCCACCTCGGGACTCGGTCGCGAAGCCAAAGCTGAAGCGGTCTCATATGAAGCAATCCGAGCGGCGTGACCGCGGCTGCAGATGCCATATGCCCCAGGAGCCTCTGAAAATGTTTCAGTGGAACCGCACTCTTGCTCCTGAGATGTCTCAGGCAAGTCAGCAGTGACTGCGCGCGCTCGCTCGTAAGCTGCGCGGACATGGCGACCGAGTCGATGTCCATACCGAGAAAAGAGATCCTCTGCACGGGGCAAAGTTTGCTCTTCTCCCAGTTGACCCGAAGGCCCAGACGAGCTAGGTGCCGGAGCACTAGGTCCCTGTGTTCGCAAACCTGGTCTCGAGAGTGAGCTAGGATCAGCCAGTCGTCGATATAACTCAGGATGCGAACCCCGTGTTCCCGAAGGGGAACAAGGGCAGCCTCGACAACCTTCGTGAAGGTGCGAGGAGACAGGGCTAGCCCGAAAGGGAGAACCGCGTACTGGTATGCCTGCCCCTCGAAAGCAAACCGTAGGAACGGTCTGTGTCGAGGAAGAATGGAGACATGAAAGTAGGCGTCCTTCAGGTCGATCGCTGCAAACCAATCCTGGGGCCGCACGCATTCGAGAACGCGTTTGGCGGAGAGCATCTTGAACGGCAGCCTGTGAAGGGAGCGGTTCAGCACGCGCAAGTCCAGGATTGGCCGTAACCCACCGGTTTTCTTGGGGACAATGAAGTAGGGGCTGTAGAACCCGGACCTCATCTCGGCTGGAGGGACAGTCTCGATTGCACCCTTCGCCAGCAGGGTGGCAATCTCTGCTCTCATGATGGGGGCATTGCCACCGACCAAAGTGGAGCGGACTCCCCTGAAGCGGGGAGGAGACCGTGCGAACTGAATCGCATAGCCGAGCCTGATGGTGCGCGCGATCCAGCGGGACAGACGGGGAAGCTCTAACCAGGCTCCCAGGAACTGAACCAGCGGGATCAAGCGGGCAACAGGCGTCCCCCCGGAGGGGCAGCGAAGCGGAGTAACTGGCCCAGACGTGGACGGCATAGCGGCCCGGTGTGGGGGCACAGTTAACAACCGCGCCCTGACAGAGGGGGCCAGGGGAGGACCAGACTGGTCGTCCCGCGGGGGCCTGCTCTGCCAGGGGTCTGGCGACAGAGGGGGACAGGGGGGGCGCAGTCCGTGGACGGCACGCCCTGTCAACCGCCTCTGGGACAGAGGGGGGCGAGGAGAGCACGGCTTGTGGGCGGCGCTCTGTGTCGCCCGAGAACTCTGTGAGCTCAGGGAAGAGAGGATCGTTTCTGTCTTTAACCACTTTAGGGTGCTGCCCACCCGTGGGTGAGCAGCGGGGAGCGGAGAACAAAAGATTCTCCCCCGGCCCTCCACCGGGGGAAGGAGTGGTCCTGCTACCATCTCCTGAAAAACGACCATCTTCCCTGAGCAGCCCGTCTCAGGAGCGCCGCTTGGCCCGGCGTTTAGCGGGGGGCGGGGCGGGAGAGGGCTGTGGCGCCTTCTTACGGCTTCCTCCGCGACCGGCCCGGGGTGGAGGCTGCTGCGTGGGCCGGGCGGGAGGGGGGGGAGCCGCAGGAGGGCGCCCTCGGCGGGAAACAGGACGAGGCGTCTGCCCGGTCGGCTGGGTGGAGGCAGCAGCTGGCCGGCGGGGCAGGATGTGTTTGATGGCCTCGGTCTGTTTCTGGGCGGTTGAAAACTGTTGGGCAAAATCTTCAACCGCACCGCCGAAGAGGCCGGCCTGGGACAAGGGGGCGTTAAGCAGACGGGTCCGCTCCGCGTCCCGCATGTCGGCCAGGTTCAGCCAGAGATGTCTCTCCTGGACCACGGCTGTGGACATCACCAGACCCAGGGAGCGCGCGGTAACCTTCGTCGCCCGGAGAGCAAGGTCGGTCGCGGCGCGCAGCTCATTGAAGAGCCCTGGGTCTGTCCTACCCTCGTGCATGTCTCTGAGCATCTGGGCCTGGTAGACCTGCAGAGTGGCCATAGCATGCAGTGACGCAGCCGCCTTGCCCGCCGCTCTGTAAGACTTCGCCACCAAGGTCGACGAAAATCTACAGGCTTTGGATGGGTGCTTAGGCTCGCCACGAGAAGAAGCACTCTGAGGACATAGTTGCATGGCAACAGAGCGTTCAACCGGGGGGAGCCCAGTGTACCCACGGGCGGCTGCATCATCGAGGGGAGGAAAGGCGGATGAGGTCACCGAGCGGTCACGGGAAGACAACGGGGTCTTCCAGGACTTCGAGATCTCATCATGCACATCCGGGAAGAAAGGTATTGGGGTTTGCCGAGGACGAGGGTCGGCGGCCTTACCCAAAAACCAATCGTCCAGCCGCGAGCGCTCAGGACAGGGTGGAGGCCTCCACTCAAGCCCGATGCTCGCGGCTGCCCGGGAAAGCATGGCCGTCATCTCCGGATCAGACTCGAGCACAGCCGTATGCACACCGGAAGGTGGCAGCTGTGACGAGTCCTCACTTCCAGAAGAATCAAACCCACCTAGTGATGCAGCAACAGACATGGCATCATCCTCTGTAGCTTCAACCGAAACACGCGGGCCACCAGAGGGTAGACCCGCGGGGATCGGCAGTTCGCTAGCGGGCACCGTCATTGAAGAGGGGGGCTGGGGTCGCGGACACATAGTCGGCGCCTTGTTCCAGACCGTCACCCTCAGGTCACCCTGGCCACCAGCCGCAGGGCGGGGGGTGGATGAGGGGACTCTCACTCTTGCGAGTTCACTGAGTCTCGACCGTAATGACGCGATGGTCATGTTCCCACAGAGAAAACATGAGTCATCCACGAGCGCTGCTCTAGCATGATCAATGCCCAAACATACCAAGCAGCGCTCGTGCCCATCAGAGTCCGATACCAATCTGCCGCAACCAGAAGTACACGGGCGAGGCATCTTTAAAAAGACGTGCCGCGTGTAAGCTCTTTTAGTGAGAAAACTCAAGTGTTGAAGCGCCCGGGGAGAAACGCGCCGACTGGCAAATCACTGCAGCAGATCAGCAGGAAGCACGCTCTCGCCGTAGATCGCCGTCACACCAACACTCGAGGCACTCGTTTGTGAAGCTGACAATTCAGAGATGGCTTGTGGAGAGAAGAATAAACTTGGCTCCGAAGCGAAAACATAAACTGCTGTTGCGGACTTCCTCCTTTTATACCCACGAGGTGGGGTGGAGTTACGTCATGCAAATTCCGCAGACCCATGGCATTTCTTTGCCATTGGCTCGTTTTGTAATACTCGAAGTTGATAGGCTTTCTAAGCGAAACCCCATTTCGTCGTCATCCGACGTAACTCGGAGTGACAACGAAAGGGAAACCTAGTTTGTTGTGCCTTGTATATAGGCATGTGTAGGGCTGCATAAAATAATAACAATAGCCTAGATAGCAGGCAGCCTATAAATCGTTAAAAATGAACACTTTTCAGTAACACTACACTAGACAAACATATTTTGTTTATCATATGTTACTTCAAATATTTCTATTCGTTATGAAATGAGATGAGTTTGTCGTGAAGCCTAATGTGTGGCGTGTTTTGCTTTTCAAACACACAGCGTGACTCAGACCCAAACTCAGCGCATGCAGCGATCGAGCCGCTCCAAACTATGAAACATTGTTGTTACATTATACATCTACGTTTGAGCAGATATCCACAAACACAGTATTTAACAGTAAACACAGGTCTAAACATTAAAATATTCACCATATTAGAATAAACACTCATACTAGCATAGGCCTACTTGTATCTCATTTCATAACATTTTAGGCTGCACCAGTTTGAGTTTAGTAGCTACAATGTAAAGTTTATGCAACAATAAAACACTTACTATTATGTTTTTTACCTTAAAAATTGTTCTCATAATAAAAATGTGTCCTTCTTAGGTAAATCCAAGGTAAATCCACAGCACAAACAGTCTTCCAAACTGATGAAAATTAGAGAAATACTGGAGTCGCTGATTCTTTGTTTAGAGCTGATGAGGGCGTTAACAGCTCTGCGTTCCTTCACGTGGATCATTTGAATGAGAACTGCGCGCGTGGGGGTGTGGTCAAATTAAAGTTAATGAGCTCGGGCTGGAGAAACTGTACATGTCGTTGCTTTCATACGGATTTCTTAAACTGAGAATATTTGTTTTTGATATGATTTACTTCATTTAAAAAAGGAGACTTCGAACTTTGTAAAGACATTACTTTCATGTGTGGGTGGCAAGTATTGGCTGAGTTACAGATAATTTTATGTCGCGTTTCACAATGAACTTCACATTGAGAGAGAAGACAGAACGTGCATCATGTTTTTTTTCTTTATTTTACGAAAAACACAACTTTTTGTTTTTATTATTAGTGTACACAAAAAAAAGACATTTAACAATTTTTAAAAATGTATAACACTTACCTGTATGACAAAAATCGACGGAGTTATTTGAGTTTCTTTTGCACTGATAAGAAAAAAAGCGAGACGGCGCGATAGCCGACCCCAGGGGGTTAACCCCTCTACAAAGATATGGGACTTCCTGCTTAGAATGATGCAAAATGACGATTTTTACATCATTATAAGCAGGAACTGCAACACTGAAATCCTTATTTCTCCCGTCTCAGGGGAAAATGAGGGGATAATGCACGACTATTCAAAAATATGTCTGGGTTTCTAATGATACAAAACTTAATGCAAATGAGTGAAGTGTCCCTTTAACCCGAGGTTTAAAGAAATTTTCAGGAGAACTTGTTTATTGTCTTACTGTTTTATTTCATTCAATTGAAACCAGTCTTTTCAGAAGAAATTCCAGTTTCCCAAGGAAAGGAAAAAATTATTAGTTGTTAAAAGTAACACAGTTGACCATTATTTGTGGAAATTGTCTTGGAGTAGGCGTCTCACTTACGCCACTAGGTGTAGGAGGGTGGGATCGTGAATTTGAGTTATTACTTTACATCACATGCTTATACTTCAGGAAGCCACTGTATTGACACCTGATTACCTGAAGCCTACACTACATATTCCGGTAATATATTATACAGTTGTGTAAGCTAAAACATACACATATTGCGCATATTGAGACAAAGCACCAGAGTGGTGACCAAGATCCTTACCGCTTTTAAGTCTTTCAGGGTAATGTTGTAATTTTGCCCTACAAGGCAAGACTTCTTGTTACATGTAGATGTAGCTCCTCCAAGCGAATAATAATATCTGAGGCAGAGCCAGAAACAGATACCCCAAAACTGTGCACATACTGCCAGGAGCTCCTTTTTGGAAGGGTTGAAAAAGAAATGCAACTATTTTATTTATTTTTGTTTATATAAGTTGGCAGGGAAAAAATATGGCACAGAAATACCTTTTTGATTCAAGCACTTTCAGCACTGTGTCCTCAACAAAATGTGAGTCTACAGGAGGTGACTTGTCACTTCTGAAAACCCTTTGAGGATCTCTGTTTTTGGTAAAACTGTTCCAGCTCTGCAGGAGGATCCAAGCCACGGGGCAAAAGATGAACAGGACAGTTCACTGGAGAATGGGTGTTTCTATTTGTTTCTATAGGTGGTGTAGGGGGAAAGGCCAAATTGTCTATCTTAGCAATTCTGTATAGTACTGAAATGACAATACATATGAATAAATGTTTGTGAGTAGACTATAGTTTTTTTTTTTACCATAACAGAAACCAACATAATTTAACTCCTTTTCTAATGATGACCATCTCTCCTCAACGTTGACTTTATCGTCTTTATGTTGAACTTTCTCAATTCATGGTCTATTCAGGAGATTCACTAGTGAAAAAAAAGTCATATATTTGACAATTAGCTACAATAATTATCATTAATTAAAGTCGACATGAAATCAAAATTGACCCTATTGACTTTGTTAGTGCATATTACTAGTCTTGTGGTGAACAATTAATCTGTGCAAGTTAATACACAGAAAAAAATTTTTTGCCATGGTAATCTTTAATCAAAATCTGAAAAGTTACTTCCGGTCTGGAATGGCATTCCTTTTCTGCTCTACCGCTTTTATATTTTTATATTTTATCTCTTTTATCACCTAATTTTAACTTCAGCAAATCAGCACAGTGCTCAAACCACAAAGCTTGGATTACTACAAAAAAGCAGAATTATTTTATCCGACCAGCCTCAGCTTACATTCTGGGGAAGGGAAAACACAACTGCCTACATTCAAAAGGATAAGAGTGAAAATGCCTCTTCTGGTTCAAGAATCTACTTGCTGCAGAAACTGCCACAGACTTTTACAAAGGATTGCAGTTCTTGAAACAAAGTTACTTGCGGGACCACCAAACCAGATGGAACACACAACAGAGCTTCGTCATGGACGCCCTCAGCAAACAGCCGGTGAGTCCCATGAATCTAGTGCTCCTTGACAGGCTATACTGAGTGTAGAGAAACAAGTAACTGATCGACATACAAATCGATGGCACAAACAGGGAGCGAGACCCAAAGGCACCCGTGACATCAGATTGTCACAAGCATCACATATTGCCGCAGTAGCATCCTCTACCCCAGATATGGCTCTGACAAGGATTGCAAACACTGGTTTCCTACCGCCACCTATAAATCTTGAGAACAGATTTTAAGTATTAATGAATGTAGATGAGGAATCCCAAAATGTGATGAATGTGATCAAACAAAGATCGAATCAGCCAGTAGCTAACACTGATGCTAACTGGCGCTCAAGGTCGAGCACACAGCGGCACTCAGCTCAGAGAGCAGCCAGGCCCAGGACTCTGATAGTGGGTGACACCATAATCAGAAACATTAGCAGCAAGGATACAACTACGTGCTGCCTTCATAAACAGAGAACTTCATAACATTCTGATGAAACATAAGACTGCAAATCGACTTATCATTCATGTGAGGAAGAATTATATTCATAAAGAGCAGTCAGAACTCCTTAAGAAGGATTTCAATGAACATTTTGAAACACTTAAAAGACTGAAAGTTCAAACATTCATCAGTGGACCACTTCCAGCAAGAGGAACAAAAAGGTTCTCACGGTTGCTTGGGCTTAATACATGGCTGCAAAAAAAAAAAATAAAACAGCCAGGGAAACGTCTACGGTTACGTATGTAACCCTCGTTCCCTGAGGAGGGAACGGAGACGTTACGTCGTATGACGACGAATGGGGTTTCGCTTAGAAAGCCTATCAACTTCGAGTATTACAAAACGAGCCAATGGCAAAGAAATGCCATGGGTCTGCGGAATTTGCATGACGTAACTCCGCCCCACCACGTGGGTATAAAAGGAGGAAGTCCGCAACAGCAGTTTATGTTTCTTCGCTGAGGAGCCAAGACTGAGCTCAGGCGATCCCCGCGGTACAGCGGAAAGTGGCAGGCAGATGAACGTCTCCGTTCCCTACTCAGGGAACGAGGGTTACATACGTAACTGTAGACGTTCCCTTTCGTTGTCACTCCGAGTTACGTCGGATGACGACGAATGGGGTTATCAGTCTAATCACGCCACCTTCTCAGCTGTCTTCCAGTGCCCTGCGTAATCGAGATCCCTGTCATAGACTGGACGAAGGACTCCATTTAACACAGGAATACCAAGGTACACTGGGAAGCATATCCCAAGCTAGGGGAAGTATGCAATTAATGCCAACCCAGAGGGGGGGGACTTAGAGAATACACATATGACCCGAAGGAAGCATATGGAGAACACTGGGGTGTCCAGCCGCAGGTGGAATATTTCAACCCCAGGGGTGGCAAGGTGGCTTGCCAAGGGAAAGACACATGCTCAGAGAGGCTTACAGTGGAAATACACATGTGGGGGTCGCTCAGGGGAGGGACCATGCACACGGGAGGCACCTAGCCGACGCACAGGCAAGAGACACTGGCGCCGACGTCAGGAGTGCTGGAGGAGCTCAGGGCTTTCGAGGAAGCTCACCTGAGGAGAATATCGCACGTATCCAGTCCGTGGAGTGGAATGGCGAGCAAGCGAAGACACATGAGCGGGTCCGGTACTAGCTAGTTGAAGCGAGTACATGAGAGGACACTGGCTCCACTCGGAGATTATAGAATCTGGCGAATGTGTTAGGTGTCGCCCAGCCTGCAGCTCTGCAGATGTCTGTTAGCGAGGCGCCATGCGCTAAAGCCCAAGAGGATGCCACACTCCGGGTGGAGTGGGCCGTCACACCAAGGGGGCACGGTCGACCTTGCTGCTGGTATGCCAAGGCAATGGCGTCCAATATCCAGTGAGACAACCTTTGCTTGGAGAGAGCCTTTCCCTTCAGCTTCCCACCATAACAGACAAAGAGCTGGTCTGAGGTCCTGAAACACTGCGTCCTGTCTACATAGGCGCGAAGAGCGCGTACTGGACAGAGCAGTGCCAAGGCTGGGTCTGCCTCCTCCGGGGGCAGCGCTTGCAGGTTCACCACCTGGTCCCAAAAGGGAGTGGTAGGAACCTTGGGCACAAATTTCGCGGCCGGGGTCTCAGGATCACGAGAAAGCCGGTCCGAATTCCAGGCACGCTTCGTCGACGGAGAATGCGTGCAGGTCCCCTACCCTCTTGATGGAGGCCAGTGCAACCAGGAGAGCTGTCTTCATAGACAGGAACTTAAGCTCAACTGATTGCAGAGGCTCAAAGGGAGCACTCTTCAGGGCAGTTAGAACCACTAAGAGGTCCCAAGAGGGAACGAGAGGAGGGCGAGGAGGATATAGTCTCCTCGCCCCTCTCAGGAACCTGATGACCAGGTCGTGCTTCCCTACCGACTTACCTTCGACGGGGTCATGATGTGCGGCAATGGCGGCAACATAGACCTTAAGGGTGGAGGGAGACAGCCTTCGCTCCAACCCTTGCTGAAGGAAGGAAAGCACAACGCTGATGGAGCATCTCCGGGGGTCTTCTCGGGGAGAAGAGCACCAGTCGACGAAGAGGTTCCACTTCAACGCATAGACGTGTCTCGTGGACTACGCTCTAGCGAAAGTGAAGGTAGCCGCCACCGCTGGTGGAAGGGTACTCAAACCTACCTTGAGCCGTCCAGGAGCCACACGTGGAGGCTCCAAAGATCGGGGCGAGGGTGCCACAGGGTGCCCCGTCCCTGAGAATGAAGGTCCTTCCTCAGAGGAATGGGCCAGGGAGGTGCTGTCGCGAGGAGTACAAGTTCGGAGAACCAGGTCCGGTTGGGCCAATACGGCGCGACCAGAATGACCTGCTCCTCGTCCTCCCTGACCTTGCGCAAGGTCTGCGCAAGAAGGCTCACTGGGGGAAACGCATATTTTTGGCCCGGCGGCCAGCTGTGCGCCAGTGCATCCGTGCCGAGCGTGCCCTCGGTCAGGGAAAAAATACAGGGCGCAACGGGTCGAGTCGTGAGAGGCAAACAGATCCATCTGTGTGTCCCCGAACTGGTCCCAAATCAGCTGAACCGACTGGGGATGGAGTCGCCATTCTCCAGGGAGGGGCTGAAGCCGTGAGAGCTCGTCGGCTGCACAGTTCAGCGCTCCGGGAATGAAAATGGCTCGAAGCGACCTCAGATGCTTCTGACTCCATAGGAGGAGGTGGCGGGCGAGTTGTGACATACGGCGGGAGCGTAGACCACCTTGATGGTTGATGTACGCAACAGTGGCGGTATTGTCTGAACGGACTAGCACGTGTTGACCCCGGAGCAACGCCCGGAAGCGGTGCAGGGCAAGACGTACTGCCAACAACTCGAGGCAATTGACATGCCATAGCCGCTGGGGTCCTGTCCAGGAGCCCGCAGCAGCATATCCATTGCACATGGCGCCCCAGCCCGTGGTGGAGGCATCTGTTGAGACAACAACATGCCGGGAAGCACGTTCCAGGGGGACACCCGCCCTGAGAAAACTGAGGTTCGACCACGGGGTGAGGAACTGACGGCAGGTCGGAGTAACTGGTACTCGGAGTGTGCCTTGTTGCCATGCCCACCTCGGGACTCGGTCGCGAAGCCAAAGCTGAAGCGGTCTCATATGAAGCAATCCGAGCGGCGTGACCGCGGCTGCAGATGCCATATGCCCCAGGAGCCTCTGAAAATGTTTCAGTGGAACCGCACTCTTGCTCCTGAGATGTCTCAGGCAAGTCAGCAGTGACTGCGCGCGCTTGCTCGTAGGCTGCGCGGACATGGCGACCGAGTCGATGTCCATACCGAGAAAAGAGATCCTCTGCACGGGGCAAAGTTTGCTCTTCTCCCATTTGACCCGAAGGCCCAGACGAGCTAGGTGCCGGAGCACTAGGTCCCTGTGTTCGCAAACCTGATCTCGAGAGTGAGCTAGGATCAGCCAGTCGTCGATATAACTCAGGATGCGAACACCGTGCTCCCGAAGGGGAACAAGGGCAGCCTCGACGACCTTCGTGAAGATGCGAGGAGACAGGGCCAGCCCGAAAGGGAGGACCGCGTACTGGTATGCCTGCCCCTCGAAAGCAAACCGTAGGAACGGTCTGTGGCGAGGAAGAATGGAGACATGGAAGTAGGCGTCCTTCAGGTCGATCGCTGCAAACCAATCCCGGGGCCGCACGCATTCGAAAACACGTTTGGCGGTGAGCATCTTGAACGGCAGCCTGTGAAGGGAGCGGTTCAGCACGCGCAAGTCCAGGATTGGCCGTAACTCACCGGTTTTCTTGGGGACAATGAAGTAAGGGCTGTAGAAGCCGGACCTCATCTCGGCTGGAGGGACAGTCTCGATTGCACCCTTCGCCAGCAGGGTGGCAATCTCTGCTCTCATGATGGGGGCATTGCCACCGACCAAAGTGGAGCGGACTCCCCTGAAGCGGGGAGGAGACCGTGCGAACTGAATCGCATAGCCGAGCCTGATGGTGTGCGCGATCCAGCGGGACAGACGGGGAAGCTCTAACCAGGCTCCCAGGAACTGTACCAGCGGGATCATGCGGACGACAGGCGTCCCCCCGGAGGGGCAGCGAAGCGAAGTAACTGGCCCAGACGTGGACGGCATAGCGTCCCGGTGTGGGGGCACAGTTAGCAACCGTGCCCTGGCAGAGAAGGCCAGGGGAGGACCAGGCTGATCGTCCCGCGGGGACCTGCTCTGCCAGGGGTCTGGCGACAGAGGGGGACAGGGGCGAAGCGGTCCGTGGACGGCACGCCGTGTCAACCGCCTCTGGAACAGAGGGGGGCGAGGAGAGCACGGCTTGTGGGCGGCGCTCTGTGTCGCCCGAGAACTCCGTGGGCTCAGGGAAGAGAGGGTCGTTTCTGTCTTTAACCACTTTAGGGTGCTGCCCACCCGTGGGTGAGCAGCGGGGAGCGGAGAACAAAAGATTCTCCCCCGGCCCTCCACCGGGGGAAGGAGTGGTCCTGCTACCATCTCCTGAAAAACGACCATCTTCCCTGAGCAGCCCGTCTCAGGAGCGCCGCTTAACCCAGCGTGTAGCGGGGGGCGGGGCTAGAGAGGGCTGTGACGTCCGCCCGCGGCCCCCAGAGCCGGCCCGGGTGAACGGGCAGGGTGGGAGCTGCGGGAGGGCGTCTTCGGCGGTGGGCAGACCAAGGGATCTGAGCGGACAGCGGGGCCGTTGGGACAGAATCAACGTCAGTCTGCTCATGGGCGGCTGAGAGCTGTTGGGCCAGCCCTCAACCGCACCGCCGAAGAGGCCGACCTGGGATATGGCAATGTCGGACAGACGGGTCCGCGCGACATCCAGCACATCAAACAGGTACAGCCACCGAATGGTGAGCATCACCTGACCCAGGGAGCGTACGGCCACTTTCGTCGCTCGGAGAGCAAGGTTAGTGGCGGCGCGCAGCTCAGTGAAGAGCCCTGGGTCAGTCCCGCCCTCGTGCAGGACCATGAGCATCTGGGTCAGGTAGACCAGCAGTATGACCATGGCATGCAGTGAGGCGGCTGCCAGTTCCGTGGCGCTATAGGATCTCGCCACAAGCGTAGACGAAAAACTACAGGCCACGGACGGGTGCTTAGGATTGCGCCGAGAAGAAGCACTCTGAGGACACATAGCATCGCAACAGAGCGTTCAGCCGGGGGAACCCCAGTGTACCCATGGGCAGCAGCCCCATCGAGGGGAGGAAAGGCGGGTGAGATCAGCGAGTGGTCCCTGATCTCATCATGCACGTCCGGGAATAATGGTATTGGGGTTTGCCGTGGACGAGGGTCGGCGGCCTCACCCAAAAACCAGCCGTCCCGGGAAAGCATGGCCGTCATCTCCGGATCAGACTCGACGAGTCGTCACTTCCAGGAAAATCAAACCCACCTAGTGAAGCTGCTACAAACATAATATCATCCTCTGTAGCTTCAAATGAAACACACGGGCCACCAGAGGGTAGACCCGTGGGAATCACTTGTTCACTAGCGGGCACCGTCATTGAAGAGGGGGGCTGGGGTCACGGACACATAGTCGGCGCCTTGTTCCAGACCATAACCCTCAGGTCACCCTGGCCACCAGCCGAAGAACGGGGGGTGGATGAGGGGACTCTCACTCATGTGAGTTCACCGAGTCTCGACCTTAATGACGCGATGATCATGTTTCCACGGAGAAAACATGAGTCATCCACGAGCGCTGCTCTAGCATGATCAAGCCCAAACATACTAGACAACGCTCGTGCCCATCAGAGTCCGATACCAAGCTGCCGCACCATTCATTTTTTTTTTTTTTTTTAAATGCACAGGCGAGCCGTCTTTAAAAAGACGTGCCGCGTGCGAGCTCTTTTAGTGAGAGAAAACTCAAGTGTTGAAGCACCCGGGGAGACACGCACCGACTGGCAGACCACTGCAACAGATCAGCAGGAAGCACGCGCTCGCCGTAGATCGCCGTCACACCAACACTCGAGGTACTCGTTTGTAAAGCTGACAATTCAGAGATGGCTTGTGGAGAGAAGAATACACTTGGCTCCGAAGCGAAAACATAAACTGCTGTTGCGGACTTCCTCCTTTTATACCCACGTGGTGGGGCGGAGTTACGTCATGCAAATTCCGCAGACCCATGGCATTTCTTTGCCATTGGCTCGTTTTGTAATACTCGAAGTTGATAGGCTTTCTAAGCGAAACCCCATTCGTCGTCATCCGACGTAACTCGGAGTGACAACGAAAGGGAACCATGGTTTCCCTGGCTGTTTTTTTTTTTTTTCTGCAGGACAGCATATTACAGCCTCCGATAACACTAGAGCAACAGACCCTCGCACCAGACACGTTATCCCTCTCTCCAGCATCTCCATTTCTGTGCTTCTCAGAGAAAATGGAAGAACTGGTGTATGCTGGAACCCTATTATCTGTAAGCCCCCAGATATCAACCAAAAAAAGCCTACGGGCCCAGCTCGCCCTCCCCCTCTTCGGCCTCTGCCACAACGCCAGGGCCCACACCCTCCTCCAGCGGCTCGAGGTGAACCAAAATCAACTGATACCAGCTCTCAGTGATATGTGTCGTGTCCCTGCTATGATAACAGTAACTTTCTCAAATGTTTACAGAACAAGCGGGAACCCAGTGTGCCTGTATCTTTCTCTATTGCTGTTATATTACATGATAGAAAGTCTAAGGCCTTCAAAAGCTGTACAGCAAACCCATCTAATCTGGTGCCTATTACACGTCAAACTAAGATTGCTGTGGGGACAAAAAGTAAAACTGGTAAGTTAGCACTTTTAAACATCCGCTCACTTAAAAATCACTATAAAATAAATCACTTCTAGTCAACGACTTAATAACCACAAACAACCTAGATTTTATGTTTCTAAATGAAACTTCCTGCAACAGTCCTCAATGAAACAGCCCCTCCTAACTTTACTTTTTTGAGTGTCTGCAGAGCTGTTAGGAGAGGTTGGGGTTTAGCTGCTCTTTTTAAAGATGTCTATCAATGCAAGCAAATATCATTTGGGAATTACCCATCTTTCGAATCTGGGTATTGTGTTAAAAAGGTGCTCCACGCATTTTACTTATCACTATTTGCAGGGCTCCAAAATACTCTCCAGCCTTTGCTGAGGACTTTACAGAACTGTTATCAACAATTTCCTCAGAGTTTGACTGTTTTGCCATTGCTGGAGATTTTAACATTCACATAGATAATGCAGAAACCAATATGGCAAAAGAAATCAAAACAGATCAAAAGTTTTTAAAACAGACTGTGCCCACACACAATCGTGGACACATTCTAGATTTACTTACCAGTAAGGGTCTAAACATTTCATCGATTGTTATTAAGGATGTACTGTAGAACTGTCTGATCATTTCTGTATTTTCTTTGATATATTGATCTCTCCTGCCATTGAAGCTGGATCTCTGTCTGTCAAGAAAGATGCTTGAATGAGAACACTAGTGTACTATTTATGAAGGCTATATCTTTAACACCAAGCATATCTGCTGACTCTGTTGATTTTCTCCTTGATTCTTTTAACTCAAAAGTTAAAAGTGTAATTGATGATATTGCTCCTGTGAAAGTCAGGAAGAAGAGTGGCGGACAAAAAGCACCTTGGAGAAACTCAACAGCAGTGCAAAATATGAAAAGACAATGCAGAAAAGCAGAGCGCATGTGGCGAAAGACAAAACTTGTAGTCCATTATAACATCTACAAAAACAGCATCCATCCATTCAGTATGGAACTAGGCAAAGCTAGACAGAGTTTCTTCTTGAATATTATAAACAGCAACTTAAACAACACACACACTCTTTTTGCTACTGTAGAGAGACTGACATACCCCCCAAGTCAGATTGCCAGTTAAATGCTCTCAGACAGCAAGTGCAATAAGTTTGCTTCCTTCTCTGAGAAAATCAATAATATCAGAAAGGTGATCAGCACATCCTTTAGTTGTGCTGGGGTCAGACAGATCAGACCACAACCTGAGAAAGTAGTTACTATGTCTGATTTTGAAGAAATTGATGGCAAAATTTTGGAAGAAACCATACAGCATCTTAAAACATCAACCTGCGCTCTTGACGCACTTCGCACATCTTTTTTCAAAAGTGTGTTAAACTGTTTAGAAGCAGATCTTCTAGAAGTGGTAAATGACTCACTTCTCTCTGGGAGTTTTCCAAACTCCCTGAAAACTGCAGTTGTTAAGCCCCTCCTGAAAAAGAGCAATCTGGATAAGACCATATTAAGCAACTAAAGACCGATCTCAAATCTTCCTTTCATAGGCAAGATCATTGAAAAAGTTGTCTTCAATCAGCTGAACAAATTCTTAAGCTCGAATGGATGCTTAAATACTGATACAGGCAAATTATCAGTGCTGGTACTACTCGACCTCAGTGCTGCATTTGACACTGTCGATCATAACATACTTCTTGACAGGCTGGAAAACTGGGTCGGGGTTTCTGGGATGGTCCTAAAATGGTTCAGGTCATACTTAGGAGGGAGAGGTTATTATGTGTGAGTATAGGTGACCATAAGTCTGAATGGACATCCATGACATGCGGAGTCCTTCAAGGCTCAATTCTTGCGCCACTCCTATTCAACCTGTATGCTCCCACTGAGCCAAATAATGAAAAAGAACCAAATTGCTTACCACAGCTATGCAGATGATACACAGCTCTGCATAGCCCTATCGCCTAACGATTACAGCCCCATTGACTCCCTGTGCAAATGCATTGATGAAGTAAACAGTTAGATGTGCCAAAACTTTCTTCAGTTCAACAAAGACAAAACTGAAGTCATTGCGTTTGGAAACAAAGATGAAGTTCTCAAGGTGAACGCATACCTTCACTCTAGGGGTCAAACAACTAAAAATCAAGTCAAGAATCTCGGTGTGATTCTGGAGTCAGACCTTAGTTTCAGTAGTCATGTCAAAGCAATAACTAAATCAGCATACTACCATCTGAAAAATATTGCAAGAATTAGATGCTTTGTTTCCAGTCAAGACTTAGAGAAACTTGCATGCTTTCATCAACAACAGGGTGGATTATTGTAATGGACTCCTCACTGGCTTTCCCAAAAAGACCATAAGACAGTTGCAGCTCATACAGAACGATGCTGGCAGGATTCTGAGCAGAACCAGAAAATATGAACACATCACACCAGTCCTCAGGTCTTTACAGTGGCTCACAGTTACATTTAGGATTGATTTTAAATTATTATTACTGATATATAAATCATTCAATGGCTTTGGACCTCAATACATTGCAGATATGCTCACTGAATATAAACCAAACAGATCACTCAGATCACATTCAAATCTAGACTCAAAACACATCTGTTTAGCTGTGCATTTAATGAATGAGCACTGTGCCTCTGTTTGTCCGACTGTTTGTACTGTATTTTACTTTCTTTTTTATTCTAAACTGTTTTAATTATTATTATTTCTTTGATTATTTTAATTTATTCTATGTAAAGCACTTTGAATTACCATTGTGTATGAAATGTGATATATTAATAAACTTGCTTTGCTTTGCCTAAACCTTTTTGGGACCTAACTTGCCCAAGTTCTTAATTTCAAAATTCAAAATTTCTCAATTGTGGCAAATTCTCTTCCATGTTTCTCATAGAAAATTGGAAACACAGAGCAGATTCCCTTTACTGATGCTAAATTCTCCTGTGGGCTTAAACCTTTTTGGGATCTGACTTGCCCGAGTCCTTAATTCCTGTGGCAAATTTTTTCCATTGTGGCAAATTCTCTTCCATGTTTCTTATACAAAATTGGAAACACAGAGCAGATTCCCTCTACTGATGATAAATTGTCATGTTCTACTCTGTCATTCTGGTGGTGGAAATCAATCCTTTGTCTATAAGGATTCTTGGAGACTATGGAGGAATGTATGGTGGAGCAGAAGAAACTGTGATTAAATGCTCACACTCCGCTCCAGGCTTTCCCACTATGTTTGGCCAGAGCCATGAACTCCCGGCACTCTGCTACTTCGCTGGCAATTACTTGAGAGGTGGGGCTTTTCTGTACATGTATCAGGACTCTCTGACCTCTACTATTTTTTGCTGTGATAAAGATAAAGATGCCTTGCTGTACATCAACACAGTACACAGAATATTTTCATGTCTTCGAAGACTCCCTGCTGTAGCAAACGAGGATGAGCAGTAGCAGCACCGAAATCTCTGCTCTCCAACAGGAGCACACTCTGCATTTTCATCATTTCACTTCAGCTCACTTAAAAATGTAAATAAATTACAGAAGAATTAGTGAGTGAGTTTGACAAGCATGTGATATAATGTTGTGATGTACCAGGCTTAATTAATAGCTATGGACCAGGTTATGTACACATGCTGTAGAACTTCATGACAAAACCAAGACTAAATGTCATATCTGTGACAACAATCCGTTTCCAATTTGAGTATTATAAAAATAAAACATTATGTGAGGTAGGGTTGAAATATCAACTGATAACTATGTAAATATAAAATGAACAAATGCATACTTTTCTTTGGCAGGCATTTGAATGGTGTTACCATGCAACCTGCAAAACAAGTGTATTAAGTCAGTGAAAACAGTAGTTTTAATAGGTTGTGTGTAGGTAATAGCATGATTAATAATCATGTAATAGCATGATTAATAATCATGATTAATAATCATGTAATAGCATAATTAACTCCAACCCATGTTTCTGCAGATGGTCTTCAAATGCATTTCACCAGTGAAAAATCCTGTCACATGTTTTCTCAACGAGCTCCCCCTACTGCTGTGGGGCGTATATTTCACAACAATGTCGTAAAAAAACTCACTTGCGGCAGCCTACTCCCCCTTTCTACCGCTGCTCATGTGTATTTGTTATTATCGGAGCCAGCCAACTTTATCGTGTGGAGCAATGTCTACCGAGGTGGGTAATGCATCATAAACATTGAGGGGGGCGTGTGTGTTTATTTCGAATTGCCGTAAAGCAGTTCATGTTTCTCACTCGTTCTCGCTTCTCACGAGACTTCCTATTTCCAACTTACCGGGATGTTAGTCCCCATGTTGCAAGGTTGGTTTTCCGCCTGGGAACGTTGGGGGGAGCTGGGAAAGTCACCATTTTCACCGGAACAGGTGAAACCATCCAAATGATTTCTAAACGGTTTTTATTCAGTTGAAATAGTTGCCAAGTTCCCCTAATACGTATGAGGACCTAAGGGGGTAAAACAATTCAACATTGCACCTAATTATAATGTAAAGTCGTGTTAATCTATCCATATCTAGATATGAAAATATTTTTTTAATATATTTACTTTAAAAAAAAATGTTTTATTTAATGTTTTATTTATATATATATATATATATATATATATATATATATATATATATATATATACATACACACACAATTATTTTATATAATTACAATTATACACAAAAACTATTGTTTATAAATTATAGTGGAATACACAATCATATCATTTTATACGTTAACACTAGGCTTACCGTCTATAATACTAACTCTATAGGCTATATAGTAGGCTACTACTACAAATTATACAGAATGTAATAAGCAGTTGACTTATCTACATCATTATAAGTTATTTGCTATTTTCTGCAGAGAATTTCTCGATGTTTAACATTACATAGACTAGGACAGTTATCATCAGTAACAACGACAAAGAAACCGCTTGACTTGACTACCGTTCATGTTTAAAGCAACACTATGTCGTTTTTGCGGTTTTTGCTCTCGGGTCCCCCTACAGTTGGGAAACAGTATTGTCTTCTACGGTCGTAAAATCTGTCATGGTTACACCAGGCGTGGTGGCTAGGGTTGCTCGTGCACTTGCGCGTGCCGAGGATTGAAGCGCCTTTCAGACAGGACGCGGAATGCGCGGCGCTGCGCTTTGAAACTCATTAATTTCAATGACTTCCAAAGATACATAACAGCTACAAGTGTATGCACTACAGGATTCACCCTATTATACTTTATCGACACAAATTGATAAGGCAAACAGCCATCCCCAAATAGTCTATAGCTACATAGGCTGTCTTTGACCTGAACAAGGGTTAAATAACCCGTCAGGCTACAGAAGAATACCATAATTCATCCGTTCAATTAGGTCTAAGACATCGAGAGTCACGCAGACCTATAACAACCCAGCCACAACACATAATTGGGAATAACATGCCTTACCTTAACACAGAATGGATTTCAAGGACTTCGCGCGCAGATCAATGGCATTCACCGTTTATATTTATTCTACGAATCTTTGAGTTAACATCATACTAAACATGACTGGAATTTGCACCGCAGCGCCACCACACCTTGATGCTCATGACAAGAATAGCATGTATAGTTATCTTTATTGAAGTGAATAGGTTTAAATTGCCGTCATGCATGCATGAATGAATGATATTTTTGCTATTTTAGACATAATACTCCACGATGATCACATTACACAAAAATGAAATTGCACGTCAAAATAAAACATTGTCAATATTTTTTGAGACCCCCCAAAATTTCACGAGTCACGTTTTCAGGGGAGCCCATGTCTTATTAAGGGGAGCCGAGCTCCCCCGTAGTTCGCACCCTGGATTAAATGACAGAATGATAGAGATCCTATCAGGACACTTCCCGCCTCGCTCGCACCCCAGAAGGGGCGTGGATGCTGACTATATAAGCGGACCATTTCATCATAGTAATCAGATTTAATCTCCTTCAGCGCAACACTCACCTTCTTCGCTGATTCTCCTGTGTAAGACTTGAGAAATTAGGAAATGCCGGGCAGTCTGGTTGAGGAGCAACCACTCCCTGAGAGGACAAAGGACCTTGCTGGAAATCAACATTTGAACTCTTTCTTGTGAAGTTAGCATCACCATTTGAGACGAAAAGTCTCACCTCAGAATACATCTCTTTCTCTCTCCCCCACTCCTTTTCCCTCATGCTGAGATCACCTGAAATTCAAGAATCTATATAGTTTAATGTGAATAATTATCATTGAGTATCACATGTTTGATATCATTTGAAATGTCTCATTCTCAAAGAATTAAAAAGTAATAAGGTATTTAAGAGTTTAGAAATAATTCACATACATAGGAGGGTGTGTCTTCCAGGCAAATGGTCTCATGCTCTCAGAAGGTGTAAACTCAATCAAATTCTCATTGTTAGCAAATGGTTCCATGTAAATCAACTTCTGCCCCCAGTAGGTCTGGGGCGGTAATTAATGTGAATTCCCACTGTGAACTCATGTTTACATTTGAAATGAGGTTTCTGCCTTGATCTGTATATATAAGGAAATGCAACTAGAGCTTGGCGCGTTTTCTGTAACCCAGACTAGCCCGTGATGCGAAGTGTACTCAAAACACTTTGCATCATGTATTTTATAATGTCCAGGTATTGCTAGAGCATTTGATGTTTGTATCTATTATCTTTGAACTGATTATGCAACTGGAGTGATACATTTACCTGACATAATAAATTGTGTGACGTACCACTGGTACTTTCTTTTCTCCAAGAGCTGCTGGACACGGGTCGGACCCCCTCCACACTCAAAGTGTATGTGGCGGCCATAGATGCCTTCCATGCTCCTGTGGCCGGTCAGTCCTTGGGAAGGAACGACCTAGTCGTGTGCTTCCTCAAAGGGGCCAGGAGGCTTAACCCACCTTGACCTCCTTCTATACCTGCCTGGGACCTGTTTAAAGTCTCTTTCTCTCAAGACCACACTCCTGCTAGCCCTAGCATCGGTCAAGCGAGTGGGCGACTTACGGCTCACGGGTGCTCTCTAAGAGCGCTTCCTGTCTCGAGTTTTGGCCCAATGACTCCAAAGTCGTCCTCAGACCAAGACATGGTTACGTACCCAAGGTGCTCTCAACTCCAGTCAGAGCCCTGGTCATTTCACTATCGGCGCTTCCCTTACTGGAAGACAATAGAGAATTAAGTCTAATCTGCCCCGTTAAGGCTCTTAGAATTTATCTAAAGCGTTCTGCCCCATTCAGACAGTCAGAACAGCTCTTTGCATTTTCCGGTTTCCGGTCATGAAGCAAAAGATTATCACGATGGATAGAGGTGTTATCTCTTTGGCCTACACCTCTATGGGCCTTTATGGGCTCCGACACTGTCCGGTCCCTGTTGGACTCTGGCTTTGGTTCTACTATAAGCCCCCTACACTGCGGGCCCCCAATCAGCCCTGGCGCATATGCACGTGCATAATGTGCATTTCGCATTCAGTGTGAAAGCTCTGTTTGTCAGAAATTCACCTAGCTTTATCGTGTCAGGCTCAGTGTGAAAGAGCCTTTACTCAGATAGAGGTTCTGTTTATTTATCGTCCTATGAATAATGAAGAGCATTAGTTACATAATTTCTTAATTTACTTGTGGGCTTTCCATTTATTATGCATGTGCTCAATTCATAATACAATATGCACATTTTAAAATAGTCTAATCACTTACTATAGGGGACCTGTTATGCCCCTTTTTAAGAGAAGGACAATTAGTCTCTGATGTCCCCAGAGTGTGTATGTGAAGTTTTAGCTCAAAATACTCCACAGGTCATTTTTTATAGCATGTAAAAAATTGCCACTTTTTGGGGGTGAGCAAAAATGTGCCGTTTTTTCCCTTTAAATGCAAATGAGCTGCTGCTCCAGGCCCCCTTTCAAGGAGAGGGTGGAGCTTCAAGAGCTTGTGCTCCAGTGGCAACAACAAAACAGATCTCACACAATAAAATGTCAGAAACTGTCCTAGCGGTGTTCAGTTCGAACCGGAGTTGGACATTGATGCCTACAGAGGCAGAGAATCCTGCATGGAGATAGAACAGGTATATTTTAGTTTAATTACGGTTATAACTTATGTTCATCTTGCTTTTATCCACTATCAGTCCAAGCCTGTTGTAGCAGTCCCCGTCCGAATGATGGCCGAAACTTTACTGATGAGTTTTATTAAGTTTATTGTATATCACACAAAACACAAAGCGTCCATTTCACTCCAGAAAATCACCGTAAGAACTGAATAAAACAGTACAAGAAGTGCTCATTAAAGTCTTATCCATAAACTCTCAACTTTCTTCCTTTCATTATCATCAACATACTGTACACAAAAACACTTGTTAACTTGTTACAACCAACAGTAAACAAATACAGATCTTATGCCTTTTTGGGGGTGCTTAATAAACTGGTAAACTTTATATCTGTAAAACAACTCCGTAATAACTGTGATTAAGTGTGCGCTCTCCCTTTAATTATTGCCGTGACCAGTATCGCTCCAGAGACTAACGTTATAAGCTTGATCACGAACAGTTACTGATCCATTAGAGTAACAATTTCAACCAAGGTGTCCTCAGTGACTCAGATGCTGGGAGTCTATGGAGACCTTTATGTTCGTTAGTACAACCAACAACAGAACGTTTTCTGGCACAGACATTGTATATCCCCAGCTGCTACAGAGAGTAAACCGAAATGGCAACTGCAGTCACTGTGGCTCACTCAGGGCGGGGTCTATGCTAATAGGGCAGAGCATCACCAGTCATGGGCGGAGCTTCCCTACTCTTACTTAAGAGAGATTGTTAATTATTTATGGGGATTATAAAAAAAGTATTGGATTGTATTGAATTTTTATAGTTATAGGCATGTTGTTTACACACACTGTAGACATTCATCTGTGTTCAAACACCTTATAAAAATAAATTTTGCATAATAGGTCTTTAAACCTCTTTAAAGGTTATTTAAGCATTGTTATTATTGTTTTATTTTATTTCAGCTTCAATTTAATTAACAAAAATGTTCAACTTGAAGATGGACATATCTGTGAGAGGATTCTCTTCTGTCACATACTGTAGGAGATTTAAAAAAAATATTCTAATTTGTAACCTCAGCGTTGTACTGGGCTCATAAATAAGTCACAGCTCTCCGCTGAGTGCCATTTAACGTGTCTTTATATGTTTCTTGGTCTTCCTTTCTCTCTTCCTGTGTCCTGACAGCATATCATCTGCTGTGCTCAGGCTTGTGTCACTTGTGAATCTCACAGGAGGGGGGATCAGTGCTGCGGTGATACTTCTGGGCTCTGATACACACCATCCTGCTCTTACAGTCTTACACTTCAACTCAGAGAGTAAAGATGCCTGTAACTATATCTCCATGCATAATATATATATTTACACAAGCTCAGTGTTTGTGCTGTTGAATTATGTGATGGGGGAAGCACACTGCTTGAAACATGCAAGACACTGTTCATATGAAATATTTTGCGAGGGAAATTTTAGTGCTTATTTTGAGTTAGTCATTTAAATAAGATCGTTAGCATTCTTCACTCCTCTGGCGCTGTTTCTATCACTTCTTCCTCTGTTGCTGTTTTGCTGGCCATGAATCGACCTGCCAAGTCTTCATCGGCTTCCCTCTTTAACTACTCTCTTCTCTCACCACCATTTATTTCTGCTCTTTCCATCTGTCACAGCTGCATGGGTTGCTATCTATTTACTGCCTGCCTATGCTGAGTTTCAGAGTTCAGAGTTTCAGAGTTCAGAGTTTCATTTTATTGTCTTTCCTCTGAGTATTTACATACACGCAGAAACGAAATACCATTCCTCACCAGCGTGTTGTAGTGCATTAAGAGAAACAAAAAAAAAACATTAATTCAGAATAAGTTAAATCTGATACAAAAAACAACAACATTCCACTCGTACAGTTTAGCAGCCATGCTTAAAATATATAACAAAATATTTACACATTCAGAAATGTACAGCAGCATAAGAATGTTTGTTTAATGTCCATAATAAAGTGCTTTAATAAGAAAACACCTTGACAGATGACTAGTTGTCAACATGTTATAACAATGGTAAGAAGGTACAGTGGGATTGAATGTTAACCTATGTGGATGTATGTGGGATGAGGGGCCCTATCTGTATCTACTGTCTGTCTATATCTACTTTGTATATTTCTATATATTCTATATTCTGCATCTATAGGCTTTCTATTTTATATTTTATGTCTGTATCTACTTGCTTATGTCTGTCTATATGGCACACACACATGTTGGGTTTCCATGTTTTATGGAGACTTTCCATTGACATAATGATTTTTATACTGTACAAACTGTATATGCTATTCCCTAACTCTAACCCTACCCCTAAACATAACCCTTACAGAAAACTTTCTGCATTTTTACAGTATAGTCCAAAAGTCTGAGACCACACTGAAAATCTGTTTGTTTGGGGTTTTTTTTTTTGCTTTTTGTTTTTTGTTTTGTGTCATTGGACCCTTGGAATAATCAGAGAGCAGAACATAGTACAAAAGTGCACATTTCTGCACTATTTTGTTTGGCATTGATCTTGTGAACTCCTTTGTATCTGCTCATTGGAGCATTTCAAATCATAAGACTAACAAATGGACAGACTGTATATTAAAACATTCTGAACAATCAGATTTTTTTTAATTGCAACTTTCCAAACAAATTGTTATGCCAATTATATGATGCATACAATTACATTCCAAAAGTCTTGCATAACCTCATACTTTTGGACCCCCTGGCTATAGATATAAGTACTGCATATGTCTACATATGCCGATTTAGAGAAACAGTGTTGTACTTTCAGTTCATTGTACTGCTTTTTGTATAGAGTCCTTTAAATCTGCCTGTCCTGGTTTTCTTTAATCTGTCCGTCCATGGAGAAGACCCTATTGAGATGGTCATGATAAATTATAGCTGCTCTGGATTCCAGTGGCGGCTGGTGATAATTATTTTTTGGAGGGCGGGGCGAAAATAAATACAAATAAATTTCAGATAGCTGTTTGAGGTCTCTTACCCCCGTTATTGTCCACAAAACTTGTCCACGTTTCTCATGACAAGCGCGGGTGAAGCTCGTACTCTGTCACTGGCTGCTGCCGGATTTGTAAATTGGGTTGGTCCGGTCCGAGATCCTTTATCCTTTTTAACCTTATATAATAGTATATAAAAAATATTCTATATATTTTAGAATATATAAAATTACACAACCCTGTCTTTTGACTGTGAACCTGTTACTGCATTCAGGTCATGTGTTCTGTAATAACTGACTGGCATTGATCTGTGATATCTGCAGTGCATGCTATCAAAAAAACGAAAGAAATAAATAACAGATAGGTGATAATTTGCATAATTCTTCGTTCAGGGGTTACCTTGACAGCTTACAATGTTTGCCACCAGCATTGTAGCATAACTCCCTTTATATCTAGTCAGAGTAGTTGTGTAGTTGTATATGTATGAGGCCTATTTCCATGACCTGAAAGCTGAACACGGATGCAGGGTTTGGACTCAAGGGCCAGTTGAGAGCCCATCAGCAGACAGCGTCTTCGGTTACATGGCAACAGGAAAGCTGGTGACCTAAATACAACACAGAAATGTAAGAATCAATCAAGAAATGTAGGACGAAAACACAGCAACAAAAGTCGAGCATTTATTTATCTCTTAAAACATGGGGTTATAAAGGGTCTGCTGTGAAAGCGTAGCATATCTCGATAAAATATGAATGATATGTTAGGGCTGGGTATTGACACAAATTTCACGATTCGTGTCACAACCATTCGATTCAATTCAATTCTGATTCAATTCTAAATGGATTATTTTGGATATATATCATGTACAGTACATGGCAAATTTTCTCAAGGAAAAAAATGTCTCAACTAATGTTCAGTAAGATGTTCTGTATCTTTTAACATACCTTCAGATGCTTATTCATGTTTATTTCAAGCTGTAATTGGCATTTAAGCAGTGGAGATGTTCAGTTCATGTGCCTCTTCTCTAATGAGACACTACAGCGAACTGTCCCGCTACATTAAACAGTGGCAAAACGGTATTTTATTTTTGGAATTTCATAATAAAATGGACATAATTTGAAACCTGAGACTTTGTTTCATATCAAATGTAACAAAGCACAAAGCTTATTGCGATTTATTGGATGGGAGGCGAGCTACAATGTCCCACTCATTCATCAACTCAAAACAGGATAGACTAATCATTTCTTGGGATTTAAGAATTGATATCGGTTAGTAAAAATGAAAATCGATTAAAATCGAGAAATCAATATTTTTTACCCGGCATTATATATAATCCCATATGAAAATATGCGCCCTTGAGATCGACTGTGACAAACCAATCTTTGTGTTGGATCTGACACACAACCACCCCTTCAGTTTTGATTCTAACTGGTCTAGTCACCATGAAAACTGTTTGTGACTTACTGTAGATTGGATGCCATACAGCCCTTTGGGTGGGTTTCTGTGGAAGAAAGCAAGAAAATCTCATCCTACCTTCTCAAAAACTCTCAAACGTCATCATTCTGACCAGCTATGTACAACAGATAAGGTGCTACATTTGACTAATTTGATAAGTGTTTACTACTCTGTTTGGGGTCTGAAAAACTCTCTGCAGATCTTTTCCTTTCTAAAGATGCGAACTATCTATTTTATTCAGTGAAATTCTATTAGAGGGAGACCGTGGCAATCCAATGTTTTTATCAAATTTGAATGGATCTTTTCTAATTTATTAGAAATTGTAATCTGTTATTACAATTTGATTGGATACAATAATGAGGACACTGTGTTTTTTCTGGCTGAAAAACAGACATGAGCAGGATAAATTGCAAGTTTTTGGCCACAGAAGAGTTATTGTACGTTATATTAAGGACATATTTGGTTGTGTGTGTAAACTGCTCAGTGGAAAAATAATAAGAAGGAAGGGTTCACAGAAACCAACACAGGGCAATATACAAGTCCTTCTAAAAAAAATAGCATATTGTGATAAAGTTAATTATTTTCCATATTGTAATGATAAAAATTAAACTTTCATATATTTTAGATTCATTGCACACCAACTGAAATATTTCAGGTCTTTTATTGTTTTAATACTGATGATTTTGGCATACAGCTCATGAAAAACCAAAATTCCTGTCTAAAAAAATTTGCATATCATGAAAAGGTTCTCTAAACGAGCTATTAACCTAATCATCTGAATCAACTAATTAACTCTAAACACCTGCAAAAGATTCCTGAGGCTTTTAAAAACTCCCAGTCTGTTTCATTACTCAAAACCGCAATCATGGGTAAGACTGCCGACCTGACTGCTGTCCAGAAGGCCATCATTGACACCCTCAAGCAAGAGGGTAAGACACAGAAAGAAATTTCTGAACAAATAGGCTGTTCCCAGAGTGCTGTATCAAGGCACCTCAGTGGGAAGTCTGTGGGAAGGAAAAAGTGTGGCAAAAAACGCTGCACAACAAGAAGAGGTGACCGGACCCTGAGGAAGATTGTGGAGAAGGACCGATTCCAGACCTTGGGGGACCTGCGGAAGCAGTTGACTGAGTCTGGAGTAGAAACATCCAGAGCCACCGTGCACAGGCGTGTGCAGGAAATGGGCTACAGGTGCCGCATTCCCCAGGTCAAGCCACTTTTGAACCAGAAACAGCGGCAGAAGCGCCTGACCTGGGCTACAGAGAAGCAGCACTGGAGTACCCACAGTCAGTGATGGTCTGGGGTGCCATGTCAGCTGCTGGTGTTGGTCCACTGTGTTTTATCAAGGGTAGGGTCAATGCAGCTAGCTATCAGGAGATTTTGGAGCACTTCATGCTTCCATCTGCTGAAAAGCTTTATGGAGATGAAGATTTCATTTTTCAGCACGACCTGGCACCTGCTCACAGTGCCAAAACCACTGGTAAATGGTTTACTGACCATGGTATTACTGTGCTCAATTGGCCTGCCAACTCTCCTGACCTGAACCCCATAGAGAATCTGTGGTATATTGTGAAGAGAAAGTTGAGAGACGCAAGACCCAACACTCTGGATGAGCTTAAGGCCGCTATCGAAGCATCCTGGGCCTCCATAACACCTCAGCAGTGCCACAGGCTGATTGCCTCCATGCCACGCCGCAATTTCTTTCTGTGTCTTACCCTCTTGCTTGAGGGTGTCAATGATGGCCTTCTGGACAGCAGTCAGGTCGGCAGTCTTACCCATGATTGCGGTTTTGAGTAATGAAACAGGCTGGGAGTTTTTAAAAGCCTCAGGAATCTTTTGCAGGTGTTTAGAGTTAATTAGTTGATTCAGATGATTAGGTTAATAGCTCGTTAAGAGAACCTTTTCATGATATGCTAATTTTTTGAGATAGGAATTTTGGGTTTTCATGAGCTGTATGCCAAAATCATCAGTATTAAAACAATAAAAGACCTGAAATATTTCAGTTGGTGTGCAATGAATCTAAAATATATGAAAGTTTAATTTTTATCATTACATTATGGAAAATAATTAACTTTATCACAATATGCTAATTTTTTTAGAAGGACCTGTAATATGATGAATTGGTATGTCTGCTGCTGATATTTTGTTTGGAGAGTTTCTATAAAAACGTTGTTCCTCTGCATTTTTGTAAAGAAGAGTAATTTTCAGGGCACAGTCTGTAGAAGTTTGTCTCGTGCAATGCCAAAAGTAATTTGGGTAGCTAAACATCAATTATCTAAAATAAGAAAAGCACCTACCCAGCAAACAAATTTTGGTTCCCAGAATCCCTTATAAATATTAAACCTGGTTTTACTACAAATAAAACCAAAAAGCCATGGTCATTGTAGCTAATAACCATAGTTTAACCATATTTGTAGTAAAACTATGGTTATACAAATAGTAATCATTCTGCAAAAACAAAAACAAAAAAAAACAGGGGTAATACACTTTTGCTATAATAAAACAATGGTTACTTTTCTTAAAGGATGTTGTAGGTACATTATTTTATGGTTATAAAAAATAAAACCTACAAAGAATGTTCCTAGAACGTTGGGGGTATGTGGAGTATATATGATAATTATGCCTGTAAATCTATTATAACGTGATATATTGGAAATACGATTGATTATTCCAACAGTCTGTGGAGTATATAGTAGGCTATGATAAGTATATGCCTGTAAATCTATTATAAAGTGATAGATTGGAAATACGATTGATTATTCCAACAGGTGGACATCCCTCTAAAGCTCTATAACCCAGTAAAACAAGCAGCACGAAACGCCATTCACCGTCAGATGGCGCTGTGGTTCTGAAAACCCATTGAAGGTGTGACAGTTGATATCTGAAAATCTGCAAATGCCACGGCTGGAGTGTGTAAGAGTGGTGGGCGGACTATTCCACTCCGTATGTGTCTGTGCGTGTGAGCAGTGATCCACTGTCATTCATGGGGATCATGTATGGAGATGGAGACAGGCTCGGACCTCCCCGGAGGGACTGCATGTGTTACCTGGGACCCCCGACCACCCTGATACCCATGTAAGAATTTTACAAAGCACCTATGCATGAATAGAATTTGTGTTGTGTTTAAGACGCAGCTTTACTCAGCATCAGTAGATGGTTTTCTATTCAGGGAGTGAGAAAAAATAAAGCCAAGTTAGAGTCCGCCTCAGTGATGACAATGATAAAAAACTAACTACTGAGTTCATTATGCACAAGTCTATAAATGGCGATACGCGTCTCATGCGCATCTGGGTATTCTTAATCATATCTATTTATAAGTATAGGGCAGACGTTACAGTTCATAGTTATTAATATGTCTTAAAAGTTCATGCCGTTTTATTTAGTCTATCTAGACATCAGATATAGCCTACTATGATATTCACTGGAGACTGTAAATGTAACGCCAAACGGGTTTGAAAAAAAGAAAAGAAAAACATTTTCAAAGGACTCAGTATATTAGAATTTAAATTCAAGATAGATTGTTAACGCGGGGTATCAGAAGGACGGTCAGCAGTGTCGTTAATTGTTCCATATGTGAAAGGAGCGTCAGTGTATTTGGTGCCTAAAGCGGAATCGCGCACGCCTCCCGGTGGCCATGGACCGCAGCATAAGACATTAACTGTCATAAGCTGTCAAGTTCTGATATTTAGGCTATTTATTTTATTTTGTAAAACATTGTAATGCAAATTCAGTTAGTTCTTATCTGTTTTACGAATGTAACTTCCAGCCTCATCTGAACATAGTGATCAGTTGCATGATTCAATGCAGCCTATATGTAGGCCTATATGTAAGCTATATATTCATGTATTTATTCCTACTCAACATTGTATCTGAATTGTTTTAATTGTTCAACTACTCGCAACATGTCGTTTCTATGATATACTATTACAAAAATGTAAAATTAGTATTAAAGTGATTTTTTTAAAATATATAATCCTGATAGAAAATCCATGCGCAGTATAGCCTACCGTTGCTATAGTGCGAAAAGGAACCGCAACTTCCACGCGTAGCCCATAAATGATGTGCAAAAATTGCGGGCTCTGATTTTAGTTTTGTTGATAGATTTACGTCATCAGTGTTAGTTTCAGTAGTGTTATTTTTAATATACTCTACTAAAAAAATATTTATTTCCCTCCAAACTTCCCTTTAACCCCTTGTTGGCTAATTCGCACTCGATCTTTGATTTTGAGTGTAACTGAAAAAGCGGTTTTCGACGCAAATTTAATTAGCTGAGACATAATAAATAGCCTATTATTACATCTATACTTTCCTCCAAATTAATCGTGGCCTACTTTACCAGTAGAGGTTACTCTGTACGGAGCAACAAACATGTCTGCTTATCATCTCTCAGCCACCCTGCCTCCTCCGCTCGTAACGCCAGTGAAGGGTGAAGATTCACGCATCCACCCTCTTTACGCACCGGACAGGCTGCGCGCTCGGAAGCCGTTTTACGCGAAGTGTTTGTGTTTGAGAAACACTCTATCGTCTGTTTAAAGAGGTGGACTATTCGAATCCCAATGTAATGAGAAGGTTTTGTCTGTGTGACACGCTCTCACTGGCACACCTCACCCTCGGTGTCAAGCGCTCGAAGCCAACGCGATTCCAACTTTGTGTTCTTGTCTCCAGCGGAATGCGTAGATCGCCCGAGGTGAGTCCCAGAAGGCTGTCCGACATCAGCCCCCAACTTCGCCAGCTCAAGTACCTGGTGGTGGATGAATCGATTAAAGAGGACCTGAAGTCATCTCGATCAGTTGAGGACATCAACAGCGCGTCCATCGAGGAGAGGATCTTGAGAATCACGGGCTATTATGGCTACCAGCCCTGGAATGCCGTTTATAAGAGTAAGTAACTTATTTTTACCAATGGATTTATTGTTGTGATGAACAGTTTTAAACCATCAATTTATTGTGGTGCTCTCAGAGGAGCATTTTATTATTTTGAGGATTTCCCCCCCAGAGCTTATTAGATGGAGTCTCTCAAATTAAAATGAGACAATTGTTGACATGCAGCAAGATTATAGAGCTACAAAATGAATGTAAATTATAGCATAGATCAAATTATTTGGTCTTGGGAGTATTTGAGAATGTTTGAGTTCAAACTGAGGTCTCTGACTTTTGTTTTGTAGACTTTTGAGTCTCAGTTTGATAATTGTTGGAATTTCTTCTGAAATGAGAGGCACATGTGAGATTTCTGGGGTCTTTTTCTCAAGAGAAACATCTAATAAGCTGGAGACTTAAGCAGCATATTGATTTGCTCTCCATTTGATCTCATTGCTGTCTTGGAGATACAATTGTGAGATGGAGATTTCAAGGAGGAGACTTTTTCTTCCTTTTCTTTTGGACAGACAGCACTAGATGCAATCAGGCTGTGAATTTTAACGCTTTGATTATGTGTTCCATAAGAATTTATTTATGATTGATTGATCAGCAAGAGGTGCAGTGAATGATTGCAAATATTGCATGGGGCATTTGAGTTATTAGATGATGCATAAATCCCTTTTATTAACCATAACTTTAAAAGGCATGGGCGCTATCCTGGCAAAGGCGAGGTTTGTGTTTTTTGCTTTACAGATATATAGAGAAGAGCTTTTTTCTTTTTAACCCTTTTAGTGTGAATGTTCCCTCTAGATATAGGAACTGTATATTCTTGTTTTGGGACCCACTGTGCATTTAGAAACAGGCACAGTAATGCCTTGAGAGGCTGTTTTCTGACTCTTATAAAACATCATCTGAATGACCTTTCATTGGGACACACTAAGAAATGCTTTTGTTTGAAAACACATGATACATTGACAAACTATATTTAACTTTTTTCAGTAGACCCATTTGTCAACACATTGGCCCCAAAAAAGTATTTGGACTCTTAAGCCACACCGTTGTATTTTATATATAAAAAAATTCCATATAAAAATAGTGGGAAAAAAGTAAGTTTACGTTAAGTCACTTAGTATAAAATTGCATAATCAGTGTTTATCAAATATCACTTTACTACTGTTACTGTTGAATGTCAAGTTGAGATGCATAATTCAGAGTTCTCATTTCCTTGTGTGATCCTCATTTGTTGTATTTACTGCAAAGGCAGCCATGAAATGTACCTTGATTTAAGTAGAAATTAACTATGATTAAGTAAGGCTTTAGGATATACACTCTAACATTTACAAAGTTTTTTTATGCTCAACAAGGCTGCATTTATTTGATCAAAAATACAGTAAAAAATTTAATGTAAAATAATATGATATTTTAGAATAACTATAGGGATGCACAAATTCTTACACAAAGCAC
Source organism: Gila orcuttii (assembly GCA_026230005.1). Taxonomy (NCBI): domain Eukaryota; kingdom Metazoa; phylum Chordata; class Actinopteri; order Cypriniformes; family Leuciscidae; genus Gila; species Gila orcuttii. The sequence continues at coordinate 26,626,936 of JAPDVR010000019.1, read as the reverse complement.
AAATACATTACAATGTATCATTATAAGGAATTATTTTCACTATTGGCCATCTGCCAATTGTTTAAAAACAGTCAATAACAAGGGACGATTTTATATCAGACTGCAACTCATACTGTGTGTGAAGAAAATGTCTCTTGTGTTGAATTTAGGACTGTCAAAGTTAACACTACGACAACACATTAACAGTTAAAAACAAAAAATAATAAAATAAAATAGTGGCATTAAAACAGGCTCTGTTTGACCCTATAAATAACCTGTAGTTCGCTGTAGCACCTCGGTTCAAGTGGCAGCGTGGATACAGTTATGATACAGAAAGATGTCAATAACAAAAACAGCTTGTGAACAATGTCACTTAACATTGTATTTACCTCAGGAAAGTTATCCAATTTTCACAGTTCGTTAATGTTACGACCTCTTAGTTTGGTCTAGGGTCACAAGTAGTAACATTGAGGTTATGATACAATTTGGAGTGATGGTGGTGGCAAGAGAGAACATGAAACAAAGTAATGTGAAAGAAAAGTGATGTATTATACATAAGTGAAGATAAATATACAAAGAAGTGTGGATAATAGTAATAATAATGATGATGAAAATAAGCAAAGAAAAATAAGAAAATATTTACAGTTCAAAGCAATATCAGATAAATAAGTAAACCCAAGAGAAAAGTCATGCCAAAGAAAAGAAAAGAACAAAACGCAGTCTAACTTGTAATTAAACCTAACTAATAAGAAATAAAATAAAAGAAATCAACTCTTCAGCGTCAAAAGCCATAACTTACTCTAACTAACAAATACTAACCATACAGAGGTTGGCGTTCACTTTCTTACCTGGTGTATACAGTATATACACATCGAGGCCTAGAAAGGTAGTAAAGACATTGTTAAAATAGTCCATGTGACTACAGTGTTTCAACTTTAAGTTTATGAAGCAACGAGAATACTTTTTGTTGCCAAAAACAAAACAAAAATAACAACTTTATTCAACAATTTCTTCTCTTCTACGTCATTCTCCTACGCTGTTTAACAATGTCTTTACTACCTTTCTGAGCCTTGAAAGTGGTCGTTGCATTGCTGTTTATGGAGGGGTCCGAAAGCTCTCGTATTTCATCAAAAATATCTTCATTTGTGTTCTGAACAACCGTGTATCACATGAAATACGTTCTGAGGAAACTATTTTGCAAATCGCAATTACGTTACATGCCAACATATAAGCAGTGCTATTACGTTGGTCCTTAACCTAATATAGCCAATCTATTGCAGTGCTATTACGTTTGTCCTGAACATAATACATCCAAAGCAGGTTACTTTTCACACGCAGCAGCACAAAAACGTAATTTATTTATGTATGAACAAATCTACCGACGTAGAAATTTGTACGTATTACTATTTATGCATAATCGTGGCATTAATGTTTTGACTCTATTGCATTCAACTGTCTGATCAATTAAGTTTTAGGTCGCATTTATTAATATAATAGGCCTAACGTTACTCATAAATATTAACATTTCGCTCTGTTCGTGCCTTCTGCAGCAAACTCGTTCCAGATGATTAGCCTGCGTGGTGTTAAAAAAGGAATACACTTTTAACCTTAAAAATACCTTGTTTAATCGTTTAACCATTTTGTAGTATTTAGTGTATTTACACAAAAAGCATTTTCTCAAATAAAACATAAACATACTGATACATTCACAAAAGACATACATTTTATTAGCTTGATGTAATCCAAATCCTAGAATCCATACGTTGTTTGCAAGAAACAGATCCAAATTCAGCCTTTTATCCGGTGATCTTCATCTTCATTTCTCAGCAGCGACCGCAAACGTCAAATCTATCCCGCGCTGGTGATGAATTCAAATTCAAAAAATGCCCCTTCAAGAAGCGTTACGACATGTTTTACGGCCGTGATATCAAACGCTCATTGGCTCTCGCCTGCTTCGTCACAGATTGCGACATGCCGTGTTTCAGTCGGTGTTGTACATTTGAAATGGAGAAGCGCGCGCGCCTTCAGAGAGCGAACAGAAATCGGATTAACATTTTCATGGATTAACGTTAATAACTTAAATTCTGATCTGTACCTCATACACAACTACTATAATATTGCCAGAGAGGACTGCGGCTGCAACGCATCATCATGTGAACGACTTTTGGTAATGTTAACGTTACCGGTTTTGACATTTTCGCAATAAATAAATTATTGTGAAATGTATACTTGTCTGTCTGTTATGTTTTTTTTCTTCATAATTGTGTTAGCCTACGTAGTTTTAAGGAATGGTTATGGGTAGGTTTAGGGGTAGGAGTAGGATTAGTGGCTCAAAATATATTTGAATGTTAGGCTATATTGTTAATAAAACCACCATTTACCTACACATCTCTGTCCATTACGTTTTATCCTTTTTATATTCTGTATAACATGGATATGTTTAGGTTTTGGGAGTAAGATTAAGGGATCTTGTTACATTTATCTTTAAACGTGAAAGTATACAGATATCTTTATGATATGAAATATACGTAAATAGTTAACGTTTTGTAGCTGTAAAAACGTAATAATGTTACGTTCAAATGTTGCAAATACGTCCATATTATACGTTTCAGCATCTATCCAAACGTACAAAAACGTACGTTTTCTATTTTTGAAAATAACCAATGAGACCAGGCTGCTATATTAGGTTAACCCTCTGATGTACGGTGGGGTCCATTGGACCCCAAATGACTTTTGCTTGAATTAATAAAAATTTTCTCTTTTTCCAAATGGTATGAAACTTCCTACGGCTCTCAACACTTCCTAGATCTACAAAAAAAAAATTAAAATGGAACGTTATCTGTTTTTATGTAGGCGTGACAAAAATAGTCACACTCGTGGTCTTCGGGGTCCATTGGACCCCAAAAAATGCAATTTAATTTTGTAACAGAACAATATTTTTTTTTTTTTTACAAATATAAATTTACTTTATTTATTAAAGTTTTTACTCAACATTTGTGCAGTTTTTGGAGGATTTATTATATATTTTAAATATCTATAAATAAATAAATACATATTTATTTATCATTGGACTCAAAATAGACAAAATTCATCGTCAAAATCAGAAACAACGCAGAAAATAACGCAAATCTTTTTTTTTTACAATTTTTTTTTTTTTACTGCTTTATTTGCTAATTTGTTATTGTAGTTCAGTTGAAATAAATGATACAATCTTAAGACTCCAACATTTATGTTTGTAACATGTTGTTCAGGTTTGATTATAATCATACTGTAACATTATTGAAAAACTGTTGTTTTTTTCAGTAAAAAAAAAATGCTAAACTTTGACAAAAAGTATTTTATTTTTGTTATAATTGTGTTTTAAAATGTTTATATATGAATCCAACTGAATCCAACTTTAGAAACTTTAGAATCTTTCAGTAATTCAAATAGCATATAGGCCTTATGGAGCTCTATAGCCATCTAGTGGTTAAAGTGATTTATTACAAATTTTAACCTGTATTTTCAAAAAAAAAATGGGCAAAAATCTTACATTAAACCTTGTAAAATTATCCATGGTATCCCCAGGAATGAAATTTTGAAATCTGGGTTTTTAATAAATTTAATTTCACGTAAAATGCTGTTTTTTTGTAAAAATCCTATTTAAATAAATGTTTATTTATTTATTTAGAGAAATTAAAAATAAATCATAAATCCTCCAAAAACTGCACAAATGTTGAGTAAAAACATTAATAAACAGAGAAAAATTATATTTGTTAGAAAAAAAAATATTGTTCTGTTACAAAATTAAATTTTATTGTTTTTTAAGACCATCAGAGGGTTAAGGACCAACGTAATAGCACTGCTTATATGTTGGCATGTAACGTAATTGCGATTTGCAAAATAGTTTCCTCAGAACGTATTTCATGTGATACAGGGTTGGTTCTGAAGATGAACGAAAGCCTTACGGGTTTAGACTGACATGAGGGTGAGTAATTAGTGACAGAATTTTCGTTTTGGGGTGAACTAACTCTTTAAGACTGTCACAGAACAAACAACTTACGATAAGGACGATACACAAGAGCAACACAGAGTAAAGCAACATAAGAGCCAAGTTGACTGTCTCGCGTTGATCTTGGCGTCTTTTTAAATGTTGGCGGGAAACTTGATTGGCTGCGGGGGAGTATCAGTGCATCTATAAAAAGTAACACTTTTCTATTTTAATATGTTTAAAAAAGTTATTTATTAATGTGATGGCAAAGCCTAATTTTCAGCAGCCATTACACCAGTATTCAGTACATGGTTCTTCAGAAATCTTTCTAATATGTTGATTTTGGTGCTTACAGTTTTTTACAGTCGCTAGGACACATTTCTCAATACTTAGGTCACTTTTTCAAAACTCTTCACACAGTTCTCCAAACCAACTTTCAGCTCAGCTTTAATTTCACTTTCAAAATGCACTAAAACTACCAAATCACTTCATACATGTCTCAAATCAACACATTCTTCCAGAACACTAGCAAAGGTTGACAGACAACAAACACACTTTGTCACCCACAAAACAATGACCTAAAAAACACTAACAACAGGTAGCAGTATACAATGTTTTCTTCTGTAAAACAAGCACACCTCTCTACTGTTTAGAATTCACTGCAATATATGTTACTGGAATGAATCAGACATGATGCAGTGCTTCAATATATTTTGTCTTTTTTTTTTTACAGAGTAATTCCAAAATACAATAATTTATATACACACCATCCACCGATACAGATACAATAGGAATCAGCTGTGGTTGGTCCAATTGTCCAATTGTTTTTATTGCATTTCATTTTTAGATTCGAAATATATTTCATTACAATATTACTGTAGAAATGTAGCAAATTGCTGTCATATTCAGTTTTGTATTATGTTATTGTTTTGAACATAAGTTTAACAGTTTTGAAAACAGTATGTAAGCATGTGCAAATTGGCCTGTAAACACAGAGTTTTGGCGGTTGTTGTGTCAAAGTGAGAAAAGAATTAATGTAATTTGAAAGATGTAGTCATTGAGTGCATTTTGTGCCAAAGGAATGATAAATGATCCACAGTTTAGCCCACATATACTTCTGTTGTGCTCACTGTGTGAAGAGTTTTGAAAAAGTGACCTAAGTATTGAGAAATGTGTCCTAGCGACTGTAAAAAACTGTAAGAAACATTGATTTCTGGTGCTGCTTAATTTTTTTTGAAGACTGAAAAATCTATGAAGAGCAGGAATTTTAAAAGAACAGCATTTATTTTTAATATTTTGTATCATGATTAATATTTGTACTGTCACTTTTGATCAATTTCATGCGTCCTTAGTTACTAAATAAAAGTATAATTTTTTGTGTGTGTGTGTGTGTGTGTGTGTGTGTGTGTGTGTGTGTGTGTGTGTGTGTGTGTGTGTGTGTGTGTGTGTGTGTGTGTGTTGTTATCTTGTTACCTCCTGTCTGTGTGAATGAAAGAGATTCACTGTGAGTAAGATGGAGAAAGAGACTTTGTTCCCACACCCCTTGGGTTGTAATCATGCTGGTTCCTTGCACAGCAGTAGTTACCGAACGACTAAATAGAAGCACAGTTTTCTTGCCTGAGTTGATTTGATGATGCTCTGAGGTTTCCATCCCTGTCAGTCTTACAAGACTGTGATAAATGATTCTTAAACATACAAAACAGAGAAGTATGCCTGTTCCCTCTCAGAACTGTAAAGTTACACTGTATCTGCAGTCCTAAATCAGTTTCTGTAAACACTTTCTGGTTAGTTTGTTTTAATATTGCCTGCAGTGTGTGTGGTCTCATCTGAATGAGCTGCTTCCTTTCCGTTGATTATTTTTAGGACTGAAGAATCAAACCATTTCAGAGTCCTTTATTTTTAACGTGGGTTTTAACTTTTTAATTTTGGGGGGAAATAAATGGATTCTTAGTTAATTATTTTATTATTAGTAGTATTATTGCTTATGCTGCACCCTAGCAACGGCATAGCAATATGTTAAGGAATATCTTAGCATTGCGGCAGCTTTACTTTTGCAGTCTTTTCTTCATATTTTCTCCACAAAATGTTAAAATCAAGTTCTTTTGATCAATTTATAGAACAACCGCTTAGTTAACTTTCAGTAACCAACTACCTAGTAACATCCCAGGATCCACCCAAAATACCCTAGAAGTGCTCTAGAAGATGTTAGCAGTGGATTTGCAGATACTTGCAAAGCGGTTATTGTGAGCCTTTATACTCTACTATAACTATGTTTCCATCCACCAATTTTTATGAGCATTTTGGGAAACTGCTGGATGGAAACGTATAAGTTAAATTTGCAACTTTGGATGGAAACATCTATGTTGTGTGTTCGAACTTTCGCCAGTTTTGCTTAAGTATATGTTTTGTGATTTTCTCTTATGCTCCATGTTCAGTGTGATTTGGGCTTTAATATTGGACTCTATTACAGTTTTTGTCTTAGGTGATATCCTTGACTGACATCTGTCACATTTGTTAGTCTCACCTTTCAATCAAACATGATTTTATGGACAGAGGATAAAATTGGACATCAGAAATTGACTTTGAGGGGAAGGTTTGTTAGAGAACAACAGAGGCAGGCCAAGACAGATATTTGTTCCTTAATGGTTTTTATGTAGACTAGAGGGGCACATGTGACAACATCTGATAACAAATTGAATATACACTCTCAATTCCTATAATTCAGTTCCTGTCAGGGATGGGTGAAAATAACAACACACCAAGAAACTTCAAGCAGCTTATACAGGTCCTTCTAAAAAAATTAGCATATTGTGATAAAGTTAATTATTTTCCATAATGTAATGATAAAAATGTAACTTTCATATATTTTAGATTCATTGCACACCAACTGAAATATTTCAGGTCTTTTATTGTTTTAATACTGATGATTTTGGCATACAGCTCATGAAAACCCCAAATTCCTATCTCAAAAAATTAGCATATCATGAAAAGGTTCTCTAAACGAGCTATTAACCTAATCATCTGAATCAACTAATTAACTCTAAACACCTGCAAAAGATTATAAGAGAATTCAACCAGGCGCTCAGGTGAAGTATATCCGTGATAGGTGCTCTTGGGATAGGGAAAGGGTCCAATGAAAAAAGATGCAGGTCCCAGGCACTCAAAAAATGGATAAGAAGGAGAAGGTTAAAAAGCCTTTATTGAATATGGCTTATTGCATGATAAAAAAGTCACAAGCCAACATGTTTCGACCCACAAAAGGTCTTCTTCAGGGCAAAGTAACATACACACTGAGAATGGCGGAAAATATACATAGCGTCCCACCTGTAATCAAAGAGCATGCAATTAACCTAATCAGGTCCAATACAATCAATTAATTAACCTAATAAGGTAACCCAGTCTAACATAATAGGGACAATCAACAAATTGAGCACAAGGAATTCTCCCTCAACATGGGTTATCTGGAGAGACAAAAAAATGAGATCAACATCATGTATAAAACTAACAACAACAATAACACAAAACCATAAGTATAGGACAATTACATCATAAGAAGCACTTAAACTCAATGTCCTCGTTCAGACCTGGATAACGAAGTGCATCCAGCTGATGAATCCAAAAAGCCTCACGCTGGTTAAGTTTTCGAATCCTATCACCACCTCTATCTAAAGGTTTCACATGTTCCAACACCTCTATCTTAAGTTGAGAATCATTGCTATTGTGCATATGTAGGAAGTGTTGGGCCATCTGATAGTCAGGGCTACTGGTACGAATGGCATATTTATGCTCCGCTAACCGATCACGTAGACGTCTTTTTGTACGGCCTACATAAAACACATTCTTACATGGACAAGACAACCGATAAATAATAAATGTAGTGTTACAATTTATAAAATCTTTAATCTTGAATGTTCTATTGGATTTAAAATCCACAAAGGTTTTCGAGGGAATAACATTGCTACAATGAGGACAATTCATGCAACGATATAAGCCGATAGGTCTTTTAAGCCAACTTTCCTTCTTCTCAGGGGGAAGATAACTATGTACCAATTTATCACGAAGAGTTGGAGCCCTTCTGTAAGAAAACAGAGGTGGTTGAGGAAAAATCTGTTGGAGAGTAGGGTCAGAGTTGATAATGGCCCAATTCTCCTGAATTATCCTTATAATCTGTCTCGCCTCTCTACTATATTGTGTGACAAAGAAGGGGCGGGATCGAGCAACTGTCTTACGTTCCTTCTTAATCAAGGTGTCAGAACGATCTAGGGATTTAGCTCTGGAACGAGCAAGAGCAACAATGCCTGGTTTATAGGCTCTTTTAATAAAACGTTCTGACATAATGTCTGCCTGTTTTTCAAAATCAACATCATCATCACATATACGACGTAACCGCTGGAATTGGCCGAAAGGTACATTATCAATGAGATAAGGAGGATGAAAGGAATCAGCCCTAAGGATGGTGTTTCTGGAGGTCTTTTTTCTAAAAATCGTGGTATGTAACTTTCCTTCTGGATCAATAGAAATGGTTAAGTCTAAAAAATCAATGGTGGTCTTGGAGTATTCTAAAGATAATTTAATATTCCTATTAATGGAATTAAGGTATTGGTGAAACTCCAAAACCTGAGTGACAGTACCCTTAAAAATAAATAGTAAATCGTCAATATAACGGCCATACCATGTTATACAATGAAAAAACGGATTAGCCGAATTGAGGACATGCAACTTCTCCCATAACCCCAAATACAGACAAGCATAATTGGGTGAGAAACAACAACCCATTGGAACACCAATCTTCTGTTTGTACAATTTATCAGTAAATACAAAGATGTTGTTATGAATAATAAACTCAGTGAGTTGTACAATAAAATGAGAAGGAGGTGTGGTGTCAACTCTATCAGAAATAAAGTGTTTCAAGGCATGTAAACCCTCCTCATGGTCAATGTTGGTATATAAGGACTCAACATCCATGCTAATTAAATATTGGGATCCTACATTACCTAAACAGGATAATCGGTTTAAAACATCCACAGTATCTTCAATGAAAGAAGGGAGAGTCTTAACAAAAGGCTTAATAAAAAAATCGACAAATTTGGACGCTGGTTCAGTAAGTGTACCATTACCTGAGATAATGGGTCGTCCCGGAGGATTATCAGCAGGGGGTTTATGTACTTTAGGAAGTAAATAAAATGTAGCCAAGGACGGGTGTTCAACTGTCATATATTTCATTTCACTCTCAGTGATCCATTCAGAATTTTTGGCATGAGTTAAGATGTTATTAAAAATAGCACTCAGTTCAGGCAGCGGATTACTAGTAAGTTTTTCATAGTGCTTAGTTTCCAATTGTCTTGTCGCCTCTAGAATATACATGTCTTTAGGTAGGACCACTACAGCCCCACCCTTATCAGCAGGACGAATAATAATATCGTCAATCATAGAAAGCTCCTTAAGAGCATTACGTTCACTAATCGTCAAATTCGATTTTTGTGCAGGTCTAGACCGAGTATCAAAAAATGTTTGCACATCAAAGTCAACTTTCTTACAAAAGGCGACAAGAGAAGGATTCGATATCATGGGAGAAAATAGGGATTTAGGTCTAAACAAAGGATATGAGTCAATGTTGGAAATACTTTCAGAAACAGGTATATTGTCAAGTGTGCTGTCAGGAGTAATGTCAGAATTAACAGTCATCGAGGAACAACCATAATTGAATCCAGACTTATGATAAAATGCTTTTAAGTGTAAATTACGATAGAACCGGAATAAATCCACTCTAGTACTAAATAGATCAGTGGTATGAGTAGGTGCAAAAGACATACCCTTAGACAGTACACATAGTTGCTCGTTGGAAAGAGGTATATCAGAAAGGTTAATCACCGAGGATATTTCTTCCTTGGTAACGATCTCAGTGTTGATGGACGAGGACGTTCCTCTGCCTCGGCGGCCACGACGTGTTTTCTTGGAACGCGATGATTGGTCTGGAGTCGCGGCCAATCGTCCTCCAAAAAATGATCAGACTCAGATTCCCGGGAACGACCCTCATCTTCACTCGATGTGAGGTTGAAAGACACCTTAGGTAGGCGGGGGCGTGGTTGTTGATCTGACTGACGATGGAAATGGCGGTGATCACGGGGAAAGCGAGGTCGATTCCAACGATACACCTGTCCTCTCTGGTAGTCCTCTACGTCGCGTTGGAACTTCCGCATCTTCATCTCCTTGATGGTCGTCTCAAGTTTGAGTATTTCCTCTCGGATAGTTTGTTGAATAGGGACCTGTTGTTCAAGAGGAGTGGGTAGGGAAGACTCCATGTCTCTGATGCGGGACTGGATAAGTTCCCTCTCTTTTTTGCCCTCTTGTATGAGCAGTAACATCAAGTCCATTGAGCATTTGTTTAAGATGGACTCCCATTTCGATTTAAATACGGTGTCCTCACTGTAAGTAGAGGGAAATTTAGACAAACGTAACCCACGAGGAATGCGTCCTTCTCTCCAATAATCAGAAAGTGATACCACATGCCATTTAAGCTTCATATCTTTCTCAAGAAGTTTACGCAGTTCATATAACTTAGTTGAACAATCAATGTCCAAGACATTCTCAACATGCGTGAGTAAGGAGTCTGTAACAATAATATTTCGTCCTTCATCCGTAGAAAAAGAGTATGTCTCCATGGTAAATCACTCACCAAACGCTGAAGTCTATAGCGGAGCAAGGCCTAAGTTGAGGACAGTTTCCCAACCTGTCCAAAAACAATATACTATAAGAGAATTCAACCAGGCGCTCAGGTGAAGTATATCCGTGATAGGTGCTCTTGGGATAGGGAAAGGGTCCAATGAAAAAAGATGCAGGTCCCAGGCACTCAAAAAATGGATAAGAAGGAGAAGGTTAAAAAGCCTTTATTGAATATGGCTTATTGCATGATAAAAAAGTCACAAGCCAACATGTTTCGACCCACAAAAGGTCTTCTTCAGGGCAAAGTAACATACACACTGAGAATGGCGGAAAATATACATAGCGTCCCACCTGTAATCAAAGAGCATGCAATTAACCTAATCAGGTCCAATACAATCAATTAATTAACCTAATAAGGTAACCCAGTCTAACATAATAGGGACAATCAACAAATATTGCATGCTCTTTGATTACAGGTGGGACGCTATGTGATTTTCCGCCATTCTCAGTGTGTATGTTACTTTGCCCTGAAGAAGACCTTTTGTGGGTCGAAACATGTTGGCTTGTGACTTTTTTATCATGCAATAAGCCATATTCAATAAAGGCTTTTTAACCTTCTCCTTCTTATCCATTTTTTGAGTGCCTGGGACCTGCATCTTTTTTCATTGGACCCTTTCCCTATCCCAAGAGCACCTATCACGGATATACTTCACCTGAGCGCCTGGTTGAATTCTCTTATAGTATATTATTTTTGGACAGGTTGGGAAACTGTCCTCAACTTAGGCCTTGCTCCGCTATAGACTTCAGCGTTTGGTGAGTGATTTACCATGGAGACATACTCTTTTTCTACGGATGAAGGACGAAATATTATTGTTACAGACTCCTTACTCACGCATGTTGAGAATGTCTTGGACATTGATTGTTCAACTAAGTTATATGAACTGCGTAAACTTCTTGAGAAAGATATGAAGCTTAAATGGCATGTGGTATCACTTTCTGATTATTGGAGAGAAGGACGCATTCCTCGTGGGTTACGTTTGTCTAAATTTCCCTCTACTTACAGTGAGGACACCGTATTTAAATCGAAATGGGAGTCCATCTTAAACAAATGCTCAATGGACTTGATGTTACTGCTCATACAAGAGGGCAAAAAAGAGAGGGAACTTATCCAGTCCCGCATCAGAGACATGGAGTCTTCCCTACCCACTCCTCTTGAACAACAGGTCCCTATTCAACAAACTATCCGAGAGGAAATACTCAAACTTGAGACGACCATCAAGGAGATGAAGATGCGGAAGTTCCAACGCGACGTAGAGGACTACCAGAGAGGACAGGTGTATCGTTGGAATCGACCTCGCTTTCCCCGTGATCACCGCCATTTCCATCGTCAGTCAGATCAACAACCACGCCCCCGCCTACCTAAGGTGTCTTTCAACCTCACATCGAGTGAAGATGAGGGTCGTTCCCGGGAATCTGAGTCTGATCATTTTTTGGAGGACGATTGGCCGCGACTCCAGACCAATCATCGCGTTCCAAGAAAACACGTCGTGGCCGCCGAGGCAGAGGAACGTCCTCGTCCATCAACACTGAGATCGTTACCAAGGAAGAAATATCCTCGGTGATTAACCTTTCTGATATACCTCTTTCCAACGAGCAACTATGTGTACTGTCTAAGGGTATGTCTTTTGCACCTACTCATACCACTGATCTATTTAGTACTAGAGTGGATTTATTCCGGTTCTATCGTAATTTACACTTAAAAGCATTTTATCATAAGTCTGGATTCAATTATGGTTGTTCCTCGATGACTGTTAATTCTGACATTACTCCTGACAGCACACTTGACAATATACCTGTTTCTGAAAGTATTTCCAACATTGACTCATATCCTTTGTTTAGACCTAAATCCCTATTTTCTCCCATGATATCGAATCCTTCTCTTGTCGCCTTTTGTAAGAAAGTTGACTTTGATGTGCAAACATTTTTTGATACTCGGTCTAGACCTGCACAAAAATCGAATTTGACGATTAGTGAACGTAATGCTCTTAAGGAGCTTTCTATGATTGACGATATTATTATTCGTCCTGCTGATAAGGGTGGGGCTGTAGTGGTCCTACCTAAAGACATGTATATTCTAGAGGCGACAAGACAATTGGAAACTAAGCACTATGAAAAACTTACTAGTAATCCGCTGCCTGAACTGAGTGCTATTTTTAATAACATCTTAACTCATGCCAAAAATTCTGAATGGATCACTGAGAGTGAAATGAAATATATGACAGTTGAACACCCGTCCTTGGCTACATTTTATTTACTTCCTAAAGTACATAAACCCCCTGCTGATAATCCTCCGGGACGACCCATTATCTCAGGTAATGGTACACTTACTGAACCAGCGTCCAAATTTGTCGATTTTTTTATTAAGCCTTTTGTTAAGACTCTCCCTTCTTTCATTGAAGATACTGTGGATGTTTTAAACCGATTATCCTGTTTAGGTAATGTAGGATCCCAATATTTAATTAGCATGGATGTTGAGTCCTTATATACCAACATTGACCATGAGGAGGGTTTACATGCCTTGAAACACTTTATTTCTGATAGAGTTGACACCACACCTCCTTCTCATTTTATTGTACAACTCACTGAGTTTATTATTCATAACAACATCTTTGTATTTACTGATAAATTGTACAAACAGAAGATTGGTGTTCCAATGGGTTGTTGTTTCTCACCCAATTATGCTTGTCTGTATTTGGGGTTATGGGAGAAGTTGCATGTCCTCAATTCGGCTAATCCGTTTTTTCATTGTATAACATGGTATGGCCGTTATATTGACGATTTACTATTTATTTTTAAGGGTACTGTCACTCAGGTTTTGGAGTTTCACCAATACCTTAATTCCATTAATAGGAATATTAAATTATCTTTAGAATACTCCAAGACCACCATTGATTTTTTAGACTTAACCATTTCTATTGATCCAGAAGGAAAGTTACATACCACGATTTTTAGAAAAAAGACCTCCAGAAACACCATCCTTAGGGCTGATTCCTTTCATCCTCCTTATCTCATTGATAATGTACCTTTCGGCCAATTCCAGCGGTTACGTCGTATATGTGATGATGATGTTGATTTTGAAAAACAGGCAGACATTATGTCAGAACGTTTTATTAAAAGAGCCTATAAACCAGGCATTGTTGCTCTTGCTCGTTCCAGAGCTAAATCCCTAGATCGTTCTGACACCTTGATTAAGAAGGAACGTAAGACAGTTGCTCGATCCCGCCCCTTCTTTGTCACACAATATAGTAGAGAGGCGAGACAGATTATAAGGATAATTCAGGAGAATTGGGCCATTATCAACTCTGACCCTACTCTCCAACAGATTTTTCCTCAACCACCTCTGTTTTCTTACAGAAGGGCTCCAACTCTTCGTGATAAATTGGTACATAGTTATCTTCCCCCTGAGAAGAAGGAAAGTTGGCTTAAAAGACCTATTGGCTTATATCGTTGCATGAATTGTCCTCATTGTAGCAATGTTATTCCCTCGAAAACCTTTGTGGATTTTAAATCCAATAGAACATTCAAGATTAAAGATTTTATAAATTGTAACACTACATTTATTATTTATCGGTTGTCTTGTCCATGTAAGAATGTGTTTTATGTAGGCCGTACAAAAAGACGTCTACGTGATCGGTTAGCGGAGCATAAATATGCCATTCGTACCAGTAGCCCTGACTATCAGATGGCCCAACACTTCCTACATATGCACAATAGCAATGATTCTCAACTTAAGATAGAGGTGTTGGAACATGTGAAACCTTTAGATAGAGGTGGTGATAGGATTCGTAAACTTAACCAGCGTGAGGCTTTTTGGATTCATCAGCTGGATGCACTTCGTTATCCAGGTCTGAACGAGGACATTGAGTTTAAGTGCTTCTTATGATGTAATTGTCCTATACTTATGGTTTTGTGTTGTTGTTGTTAGTTTTATACATGATGTTGATCTCATTTTTTTGTCTCTCCAGATAACCCATGTTGAGGGAGAATTCCTTGTGCTCAATTTGTTGATTGTCCCTATTATGTTAGACTGGGTTACCTTATTAGGTTAATTAATTGATTGTATTGGACCTGATTAGGTTAATTGCATGCTCTTTGATTACAGGTGGGACGCTATGTATATTTTCCGCCATTCTCAGTGTGTATGTTACTTTGCCCTGAAGAAGACCTTTTGTGGGTCGAAACATGTTGGCTTGTGACTTTTTTATCATGCAATAAGCCATATTCAATAAAGGCTTTTTAACCTTCTCCTTCTTATCCATTTTTTGAGTGCCTGGGACCTGCATCTTTTTTCACCTGCAAAAGATTCCTGAGGCTTTTAAAAACTCCCATCCTGTTTCATTACTAAAAACCGCAATCATGGGTAAGACTGCCGACCTGACTGCTGTCCAGAAGGCCATCATTGACACCCTCAAGCAAGAGGGTAAGACACAGAAAGAAATTTCTGAACAAATAGGCTGTTCCCAGAGTGCTGTATCAAGGCACCTCAGTGGGAAGTCTGTGGGAAGGAAAAAGTGTGGCAAAAAACGCTGCACAACGAGAAGAGGTGACCGGACCCTGAGGAAGATTGTGGAGAAGGACCGATTCCAAACCTTGGAGGACTGAGTCTGGAGTAGAAACATCCAGAGCCACCGTGCACAGGCGTGTGCAGGAAATGGGCTACAGGTGCCGCATTCCCCAGGTCAAGCCACTTTTGAACCAGAAACAGCGGCACAAGCGCCTGACCTGGGCTACAGAGAAGCAGCACTGGACTGGCTCAGTGGTCCAAAGTACTTTTTTCGGATGAAAGCAAATTTTGCATGTCATTCGGAAATCAAGGTGCCAGAGTCTGGAGGAAGACTGGGGAGAAGGAAATGCCAAAATGCCTGAAGTCCAGTGTCAAGTACCCACAGTCAGTGATGGTCTGGGGTGCCATGTCAGCTGCTGGTGTTGGTCCACTGTGTTTTATCAAGGGCAGGGTCAATGCAGCTAGCTATCAGGAGATTTTGAGCACTTCATGCTTCCATCTGCTGAAAAGCTTTATGGAGATGAAGATTTCATTTTTCAGCACGACCTGGCACCTGCTCACAGTGCCAAAACCACTGGTAAATGGTTTACTGACCATGGTATTACTGTGCTCAATTGGCCTGCCAACTCTCCTGACCTGAACCCCATAGAGAATCTGTGGGATATTGTGAAGAGAAAGTTGAGAGACGCAAGACCCAACACTCTGGATGAGCTTAAGGCCGCTATCGAAGCATCCTGGGCCTCCATAACACCTCAGCAGTGCCACAGGCTGATTGCCTCCATGCCACGCCGAATTGAAGCAGTCATTTCTGCAAAAGGATTCCCGACCAAGTATTGAGTGCATAACTGAACATAATTATTTGAAGGTTGACTTTTTTTGTATTAAAAACACTTCTTTTATTGGTCGGATGAAATATGCTAATTTTTTTAGATAAGAATTTTGGGTTTTCATGAGCTGTATGCCAAAATCATCAGTATTAAAACAATAAAAGACCTGAAATATTTCAGTTGTTGTGCAATGAATCTAAAATATATGAAAGTTTAATTTTGTATCATTACATTATGGAAAATAATGAACTTTATCACAATATGCAAATTTTTTGAGAAGGACCTGTATATATAAGGTTTGATTACTTGTTGAAAGTCTGTGTTTGCTCTAAATGAGGCCTAACACTTTTCATTAGATTTCAAAGCAACACAAGGCAGCTGACAAAGATACAAAGAGGCCAAGCGGTCTGTGCCTGAACCGCCAGAGCATCAGTGAACAGAAATAGAGAGTGTGTTTTAAAGCTGGTTCAGAAACAAGTGAAACCCATGAGAATCGTTACTTTTGTACTTTACCGGAAAGGTTGTTTAACTCCAGCAGAGTCCGTTCTGCACTCTGTAATATCCTGTCACTGTAGTAAGCTCTTGGGTCTGGGTCACACAACTTAGAAGAAGTGGTTGGCTTTTGTAGCACTTTCTACAAATACAGCACAAAATAGGGCCTGAAATTAACAACAACAAAACACATTGTGGTTCATGAAAGATGTGCTTAACCTTCAGAAAATGTTGAGGATAAATTAAATATTATGTATTTTATAATATAAGCCTGGTCACACTATATATTAGGTGTCTTTAACTACTATGTACTTACATCAGAAAATAAGTTCAATGAACTTGTATTCTGTTAATATTGTATTGCAAAACACTTCTACTGCTATTGAGGTGGGATACCGGTAAGGTTAGGGACAGGTTTCGGTGGTTTGGGTAGGTTTAGGGGTGGGGTAAGGGAAGGCTCAGTGTAATTATAGATGTAATTACAGTTTTAAAAATTTACAGTTTAAAAACCTGTTTTATGTGATTGTAATTTTCTAACAAGAAACATTAAATAAAAAGAAACATTTCATTTATAAAATAAAAAACAAGCTAGTTTGTGTAATGTGCAGGGTCCAAAGATGAAGAGTATCAAAATAATAGTTGAGTTTATAAATAAAAGTAAATCAGGTAATCCTTAGAAGAGTATAAATGAAAACAGTGTGCACTCAAACACATTTAACACCAGACAAAGAAGGAACTGAAACAAAGGGCATATATTCACAGGATAATGAACTAAATACAAACAGGTGGAATCTAATTAATGATTAACCAAGGAGAAAAACTAGTGGTGGAAAACTGAAAACAAAGGAAAACTAACTAGGCAGACACAACAGGTACTGAAAACAAGGAAAAATTAAAATTAAGTGCATAACTCTGACTGAATGCCACACTATGGGAAGGCGCAACCTCTCGTCGGAAGATGACTGGGGAAGTGGTTCTGGAGGTGGACAAGGGGCTGGAGAAGGATGGGAGACAGGACCAGGTGCCAGCAGGAAAAGCCAAGATGTTGGTGGTGGGAGGAGCCAGGGAGGTGTAGAGTAGGGCTGCACGATTAATCGCAATGAAACCGCACGTGATTTGGCAAAGGCTGCGATTATTTTATGCGCAGCTCGTCAGAGCAGTGCAGCTGATCGGTAGTAAATGCTGCTCCATCTGAACACCAGAGGGCGCTCTAACGCAGACACGCCAAATACGCCCCGCTTCAGAAATACAATAATGCACATCATTCCAGGAAATCCCTATCGCTGTAGCTGAATAAACAGAAGATTGAAATGCTTTGTTTGATTAAACATGACTTATAAACACACAACTGCCTTATTCTGTGTAAGAAGCCACATCATCTCACAGAAGGATGCTCAACTGTCGTTATGAAGTGAGTTTGGAGTAAAAGCATGTTATTAAATGTTGTCCTTAGTTAGACAAGAGGCTCATAAATCCTTTTCATGTTTGGAAAGATGTTTGACCCGTGTTGCTTTTTCAAATGCACATTATAAGCGACTCGAACTCACAGTGCTTTCAGATGGAGCAGAATTTACAGAGCCATTCATCAATGACAAGCAGCACATAAAAAAATAATCGCAGCATTTGCGATTTCATAATCGCGATAAGCCAAATCGGTTTAAGTGCTATTTTATGTAAATTGCGATTAATCGTGCAGCCCTAGTGTAGAGGGTAGGAGTAGCCAGGCGGGGACCTAGAGCACATCCAGGATTATAGCCCACAGCAGAGTTGACAGAGAGTGGAGCCATGGTGGAGACTTGATTGACGACATCTGGGGGACGATTGGCGGAGATGTAGTCGATGGAAGTGGACCCCTGGGTGCAGATGGGACAAAGGGACACTGATGGTTCTGGTGACCAAGGCGGGGCCACAGCGACGAGTGTCCGAAGTGGAGCCAGATTGCACTGGTGTGACTGAGGACCAAGGTGGAGTCCGGTGAAGCCGAAGGGGTGGAGAGACGGAGCGCAGCGGATGGTTCGTAAGTCCGTGGCACAGGCAGGGTGGCGTCTGACCAAGGCAGAGTCGGAGGGACAAGGGAACCTGGTGGAGCCGTAAAGACGTTATCTGGGAGGGAGAAGCCATGGTGGAGCCGACAGGTTAACGGACCCGGGTTGAGGGATGGGATCAGCACCTGGAAGCGGAGCCGAGGGATCCACTTGCCTGGGCAATGCAGGAGACCTGGAGACCTCAGTCTTATCCACACAACAGAATGGTTTCTGAGGAGAAAAGTCGAGGGGCTGAAGCCCTTGAGATGCATCATCTCGTTTCCAAGATAAAGAAGGAGCTGGGCAGGGTCAGCGGCGACAATGAAGGCACAGAAGATACAGGGCTGGGCAGGGTGGGAAGCACTACCTCTGTTTCCCAGTCAATCACTTCTCAGTGTCCAGCTCCACTAATACGTCCACTGGCACGGATGTTGCCACCTCACACACCAGTTTAGACTCCCTTTGGGGCTCAGGCTCCCAGGCGATGGCTGGCTCATTCTTCATCTCTGGCTCGTGCATCACGGCAGGCAAAAGATCCCAGTCTGCGGTGGGCTCTGGATTATTATGAAAATAATAGTTGAGTTCATTGACTAAAAGTAAATCAGGTAATCCATAGAAGAGTATAAACAAAACAGTGTGGATTTAAAAGTATTCAACACCAGACAAAGAAAGAAATGAAACAGAGGGCATATGTACACAGGATAATTAACTAAATACAAACAGGTGGGATCTAATTAATGAGTAACCAAGGAGAAAAACTAGTGGCTGGAAACTAAGAACAAAAGAAAACTGACAAGGCAGACACAACAGGAACTGAACACAAATAAAATGAAATCAAAAGTGCATAACTGTGACAGTTTGGAACTGAATGTTTGCAGTTATTTATAAACCATGATGTTGCAGTTATTAAGAACCACAGTTTCTTCACAGATTACAGCAACTTCCATTTATATGAAAGATAGTTTGCGGCAATTTCCCAGGAAGTTACGATTTTGGAAACTCTGCTTTATTCACAAATGTTTTATGCGCCATTCCAATTTTGTGCATAAGTTAAATTTGAAATCTTTGGATGGAAACAGCTTGTGATAGTAAAGATAAAATATGGATATTTGATGTGTTTAAAACTAGCTAGCTTATTTATTGTTATTAAATCTAACATATCTATTCATTCTCACTGGGAAAAAAGAGATTTATTACAAGTAAATTGCATCTACAGGTAAAAGGAAAGTCTAAAGGTCTTCTTACAAATATAATATGCATATCACAAGGATAAAAGTGTTGCTCTGTTTCACCGTTTGTAAAAGTATTGTCGGGTAGGACAGTGTCAAAGTGATTAAGATTTTCTACCTGTGTTCTGTCTGGGGTCTGTAAGAAGGTGAACACTTTCATTAACCTTAATAGAGTAACAGAGGAAGAGGAGATCTATTTTTCTCTCCAATGGTGGGTTACATAAGATGAGCTTAATGAATTATTTGTGACACGCATCTGCCACTTTGCATCATCCTATGCTGCGTACAGGAGCCTTTGAACATCTAATTGAAATTCTACCAATTGCTGCCTAATGAAACTCTCTTTCTTTACTTTATAGGAGATTTGAGACTTACCTGTATATTAAATTATATCTACATTATATATGATGAACATCCCATTTAATGTTAGTAAAACAAATGTGTACATACATAATTGAAAAGTGACTATTATTTTATTGTTCTCACATATGAGACATACTTAAGAAAGCTTGTCATAGATCACATAATGGAGTTCCAAACTAAAGTTTAAAGGAATATAAATTAAAATTCTGTCATAATTTACTCACCATCATGTCATTACCAACCCGTTCTTATTAGATGCGTCTCTATAGAACGCATTGTGTTTATCGTGCAATATATCCGCGAAAATTATTTTTTATGTGCATATGATACGCACTGTAAAACCCTTGGGTAGGATTAGTGGTGTGGGCAGGTACGTGTGTATTATAAGTTTGGGTAGGATTAGTGGTGTGGGGTACGTGTGTATTGTACGTTTGGGTAGGATTAGTGGTGTGGGGTACGTGGGTATTACACACAATAAAGTGTGTATCATATGCACTCGAAAACTGCGTGTCATATGCACGTAAAAACTAATTTTAGCATCTGAGAGATTTTTTTAAAAATACCATCTTTTGTATTACTCAGAAGAAGACATACAGGTTTCTTACTACACAAGGGTGAGTAAATGATCACAGAATTATAATTTTTTAGGTGAACTTCTTTTATGACCATATTCATATTCCAAACAAATCACAATTCTTCACAATTCTCCTGTGCTCAACAGTTCTGTTTCTTAATTGATTCCCTTTATTACAGACCACAACAAAAGCCTGTCAGCTTTTTTCCACTTTTTCCACCATATTAAGCAGACTTTATTTACTTACTGCGCTGAATCCAGTTATTGTGCTGCAAATAACACAGTTTTTGATTGTTGTCATCGGTTCTCGGTTTGATGGAGTGGCATTAGCCTGAATTGGAGTGCTAATGTAATCGCAGTCTTACTCTTTTGCTGTGGTTCTCTTGAGCACGGCAGCATTACTCAAGGCTACGCCAGGGGAAACCGTCCTTGCAGTTAGTGTTCTGTGAGTCACTTTAGATAAAAAGCATTCACGCAGTAATAACCAACTAACAAGCTGATGAAAGACTAAATGCAAAACTCTATTAAATGTGTGATTGGCATTAATATAAACAAATAGACATGCTAACAGAAGCTACAGTAGATCGGCTTACAAGTACACAATTTAGTGCTTATATATACACCCAGTGTCACTGAAATGAGAGGCCGTAATGTTTTATATGAGTTCATAACCTAAAATCAGTCTTTGTGTAGGAGGATCACCAGAGAGATGCATGACTAATGACATGAATCATTCTGAAGTACGTTTTACATGAGTTCATAACCTAAAATCAGTTTATTCTGAAAATCTTGTGATCTTGAAATTATGTTAATTATTTCAGTAGAATTTTGTTCTTGGTTTGCAACTGACCTGAATGATCAATTATAAACCCATTTATTTCAACACATCTTATTGTTGCACTCCTTGTGAATTGCATTATAAGACTGGTTTATATCTCACGGCTCATATGATGTAAAATGGTTCATGGCTAAAAATGAAACAGCAGAAAATTGCCTCAGATAAGATTAACTTGTACGGTCATGAATTATGTACTGAGGTCTGGAGGGGATAGACTGGGAAAAGATTATCGCATGACTTAATGTCTGTTAGAATCTTGGGGCATGATCTGCCTGACTTTTTTATTTTTTTATGGATGTAAGAAATAGACTTAAAAACATTGTAGCTGAAATATAATCTTAATGTAATAAAACATAAAGGCAGAAACAGAAAAACTGTTTTGAGAAATACAAGGAATACATTGACCGTGTTGTGCTTTTATTTTTAAGCATACAAGCCAGTTTGAGATGTTCATGTAAGATTTATCATTTCAGAGTTTTTTTTTTATTATTATTTATTTATTTATTTGCTATTTTAAAGCATAGCTTGTTCAGTGGAAGTGATGGGCTGCTCAGATGCACGTAAAAATGTGAGAGACTGCAGATAAAATGCCTGCTTAAAATGATCATAAGAGATACAAGATCTAATATGACAACAGTGCTTATAAAGTGACATTAACCTAAAAAGAGTTTCTTTAGATATTATCTCCACGCTTCTTTTGGGTGGGTTTCTTCCAATAGACAAATTTTAAACACTTTAAAATGTAAATTGTGTCTTTAAATTCTTTATTTAGAACTAAATGCAGCTTAAATGCATTGTTCACCCAACCATTATTGTTCCAAATCTGTATGCCTTGCTTTCTTCTGTGCATAAAAGTGGATAGTTCAAAGATTTAGTTTCCCAAAAAAATCATCAAATATCTATTGTGTTTCCCCAGAAGAAAGAATGTTATACAGATTTAGAACAACATGAGGGTGAGTAAATGAGTTTTAATTTTGTCATTTTTGGGATGCACACTGGTATGCAAATGAAATTATGCGAAAGACAGATAAATTACTTGGAAAGCAAATAATGTTAGATAATAATAATGAAAGAAAATATTATTGGCAACAACAGAGCAGAGCATGACCACAAACAACTGTAAACTATTTTGTCCTGTTACCTATGGTCCACGTATAATTGTTTTTACACCAAAATCAACCATCATTTTGTTTTTCATTATTATTTTCCACTCTTTCCCTGACCCATTAAATTAAACTGGCTGACTAGTCCATAAGCTGTGACATAAAAGGCAGAAGCCAGGGATAAAACATTAGTCTATTTCATGCTTTAAAGAGCCCTTCCAAAGGTCTGGCACTGGCGAAACATCTATTGTAATATAATGAAATATTTTCAATATGAGTACTTGAAAAAAGTATGCTACCGGTCAAAAGTTTGTAATAATTAAGATTTTGTGACTGCACGCCAAAAGATGTCTTTTGTAGCTTCCTTTTTCTTTTTTTAATTTATTGTGAAGAATTGTGCACAATCAGAGTATTGTGCATTGTGTGAATTTTTATCTCATGCTAACTTTTGTCAGCACTTGTACTTGTACTGTTTTTACAGCAACCTTGTTTTGTTTTTTTTGCTGTTGGTGTTTGTCTCTCTCGATGTGACCCAAGGATTTGATTTGTCTTTTCTCTGGCTCTATGGACCCATGCTTGTAGAATGGAGTGTTTGTCCATTGATTGGCCCCTTCAAAAGTTTCAGCTCTGCTCTAAACAAGGTCAGACTGATCCCCAATGTAACAGCCTCAGTCTCTCTCTCTCACACACAATCACATATACTCCTCGCGTCGCTCTCTCACACTGTCTATCAATCACTTTATCTCTCTCAACAGCAGCGCAGTGTTAAAAAGGAGAGAAGGTCTTAGCGTTCCTTGCTGCTGCTGCTGCTGCTGCTGCTGTGAAAATCCAAATGTTTGGTATATTTCAGCCAAGATTAATTTTAAGCTGAGGTCTGTATCTGAGAAAACCATTAAAAAAACTAACAAGAGCTGAAAAGACGCAGAAAGTGATGAAAAACCCTTGTTTAACTCTTCTCATCTCTCAGATAGATGTGTGTGCTGTCACTGAGAAATGGGGTTATGCACTTACATATATGGATCTTTTCCCAACAAAGGCTTTGGATCAAATAAAGGTCACAGACATCAGCTGTATGGATTTGAAGCTTGGGCGGTGTCAGTGATTGTTCTAATACAATTTTTAACGCTTGATTCACTTGAGTTGTCAGATTAGAGAATTTATTGTAATGAGTCTTTGTGTGTTTTTTAAATTGAAATTGTGCATTTGGTGGATTTATATTTATTGCTACTTTTGTGTCCGTTACAAAAATTGGTTTTATTGTATTAAACAATATGTAAGTAAACTGTATGTTTTGTCAAACCGGTACCAGTTGGTACTACAAAAAAAAGTTGACGGTACCAGCATTTCTGCAATACCAGTTGTACAAAAATATTCGGGACCCGCTGATAAACGCTGCTTTCAAACGCTCTCGTTCATGTTTGTTTGAGCACTCTCTGAGCATCAAAGGTTTCTATTTACAAGCACTGAGCTTTGTAGCCAATCACAATCATATTTGTTGAGTGTGTGTACACAAATGACCTATCAGAGGTGCTAGTCAGTAAGTTAGTCAGAATCTGCTGAACATCGCTGAAAAAACACAAGGTTTTATTCAATGCGAGCCACACGCTAGCGAAGCCTTTCATTATAACCAACAAATTGTAAACAATGAAATGAGAGATTCCGTTTCATATAT
The DNA here is from genome assembly GCA_026230005.1 of Gila orcuttii. NCBI lineage: Eukaryota > Metazoa > Chordata > Actinopteri > Cypriniformes > Leuciscidae > Gila > Gila orcuttii. Next base: position 26,602,638 of record JAPDVR010000019.1, on the reverse strand, counting down.
TTGTATTGGTATGCACACACAAAAACAATGAAGGCATTTTGATAACAATAACAAACATATTTGTATACAACCTTTTATAAAAAAAAAGAAAAGGAAAAACATCATGAAGAAAAAACAGAGAAGAAAAAAAGAAGGGGGGGGGGGATGCGTGTTGGAGTTAGGGCTAGTTAGCCTGGAAAAATAGCATAAATGGTTGCCACTTATTGTAAAATTTGGCGAGATTACCTTGTTTAGAGTATCTTATTTTTTCCAGTTTTAGAAAGGACATGACATCAGTGATCCAAAGTGTGTTGGACGGGGCATTTGTTGCTTTCCAATTAAGAAGGAGATGGCGTCTCACTATCAAGGAAGTGAAAGCGAGGACCTCTAACTGCACTGATGAAAAATGGTGGTATTCTTGAGGAGTACCAAAAATGGCTATATGCGTAGGAAATATCAATGGTCTTGAGGAGCACGTTAGACATGGTGTTAAAATAAGTTTGCCAGATATTTCCTAGAGTTGGGCAGAAGAAAAACATATGTGCAAGATTACAGGGCGAACCAAAGCATCTGTCACAGACATCAATTGTATTAGGGAAAATTTGTGATAGTCGGGTTTTAGAATTGTGACATCTGAACACTACTTTAAATGGTATTAAAGTCAAGCGGGCACAGACTGAGGCTTTGTGAATACCGTTTAAAACAGAGTCCCACCAGTCAACATCAAAGGCCAGACCCAACTCTTTCTCCCATGCGTCCTTCGTCCTAGTGGTTAAATGATCATCATAGGACTGGATAGTACCATAGACTTTTGAAATTAAAGATCTTTGTGAAAAATTCAATCGTAAAAGACTGTCCCATGTCTGCTCTGGAGGAAGTTGTGGAATATTGGGAAATAAAAATTTGACAGTTCCTAACTTGAAAATACCTAAAAAGATGTAAAGATGGGAGGCCGAACTTGCCAATTATATCTGTAAAAGAACAAAAAAAAGCCGTCTTTATAAAAATCCTTAAAACATTTCAGACCCTTATCATGCCATAAAGTGAAAATAGAATCAGTAAATGCAGGTTTGAACGCATAATTCCTCAACAGTGGACTTGATATTGTGGGATTAAGAAAATTTAAAATGCTTCCTAAATTGAAACCATATCTTTAATGTGGAAATGACCACTGGGTTGCTAGTAAAGCCAGAGGGGTTGACTGAAGCCACGCCAGCCAGTATCGCCAGTAACGAGGACGAGGGACATGATTGTATTTCCAACTGACACCAAGGTATGTTGACCAATTTTAGCCAAAATATAGTTTTAGTTATATTCGTAGCCCAATAATAAATTTTGAAATTTGGTAGAGAGAGGCCACCATCAAATTTGCAATTCTGAAGTACTCTTAGACCAACTCTAGGTGTCTTACCGTTCCACAGAAATTGAGATATAACTGAATCAATGCTTTTGAAAAAACCTTTAGATAAAAATATAGGTAGGCACTGGAACAGAAACAAGAATTTTGGGAGGACATTCATTTTAACTACGTTAATTCTACCAATCAGGGAAAGGGGGAGGGAACCCCATCTTTGGAAATCATCCTTAATCTCAGTCAATAGGGGAGAAAAGTTTACAGCATAAAGAGATTTGTAGGACCTGGCCACATGGACCCCCAGATCCCGAAGGACTCAGTTTGAAGGGAATATCAGATTGAGAGAGCTGAAATGAGAGATTCATTGTACAATTAAAGGTGCTGTATGTAACTTTTTCACTCTACTAAAGCATAAAAATACCATAATATGTTTGCAGATATTTAGGAAACATGCTAAGTTCACATACTCATTTCTCTTAAAAATACTTTTTTACTTTGAAATGTGCATTTCCAGGCTGGAATGTTTGTTTTTGTTTTGGTCTGTGATACTGCACGTTGCCAATTTGCCAACTTTCATTGTCCATTGCGCTCTTTCCTGTTGCGTGTGCTTAAACTGGCAACCCGTGTGAGCGCCGTCCAGTCTGAGGAGCAGGTGGCGGGAGAAATGACGATCTCCTATATTTTGAATTCGACTGTAGTACCTATTTCGACCACTAGTTGTCATTATTACATACTGCACCTTTAAGACAGCTTTTATTATAACGGAAGTTTTTTCAATAGAGCAGAATTCAGTGAGCTTGTGCTTTAGTGGTTATTAATGAAGGGCTCTTCTCTTGCTTTCTGTTTATTACCCATCCACAGTCTAAATACACTTTTAAGTTTTAAGTACACTGCAAGTTTCTTGATTAACAATTAATTTAACAGTTTTTGCTCTGGTACCAAAATGTATTCTTTTGATGGCAACGTTTAATTTTTAGCAGACTCCAGTCTTCATAGTCACATGATCCTTCAGAAATCATTCTAATATACTGATTTGGTGCTCAAGATGTAACGACACACCAACACAGAAGATGATGAACCCAGGAGTTTATTGAGAAGCGTGAGGTATACAGGCAAGTCCTTCAGTCTTTCAATAGACCGGGTAACATACACAGAACACACAGTATTCATAGGTCAATCTTTCTCAAACAGGAACTTCATAAATACCGGTCAACAAAACTTTATCCACAGGAATCATCTTCAAAATCCCAAAAAACAAATCACAGGTAACCACACATACACATACACACATTGTTTTTACTTTTCCCTATAGACCTTGTGCACCGGAGAAACAAGCACGCAGCCATCTTTAGAATTTTGTTTTTGAACTTCCGTTTTTGCGGTAGCTCTGTATATTTATATGTCATTGCTGTCAAAGAGAAATTAACTAGTGAAGTGGATTTACTTATTGTAGAGTTAATGACAGTTATCATGAGCATTGTAATTTGTAAATCGGATGCCCTAAAAAATGTCACTAGACCAGGAAGATTTTTATAATGAGAGGTTCATTCATACATCCATAAGATCTTACCTTCATGCTGTGGAAATACAAACTGGAAAACAGAACACAAGCGCAACTCTGAAAAGGGTCTATATAAGGTCTATGTTTGTCCATTCCTGTGTATTCTTGCTTATTTAAAAAATGTTCACCTTTTGATTTTTACTGTTGCCTGCGTGTTGTTATTCTAGTAATTATGTGTGTGATTTCAATTTTTAACCAATTTTGGGCTCATATTTTATTTCTTAAAAAATTACCCAGCAACTTAGTAATTTTTAAACAAATAAAATAACCCAGTTAAATATTTAACCCAACTAGATGTATCAAAACAACCCAACACTGTATTTGTCTATATTTGACCCATCACTTGGTTGCCAAAACCAAGGTTGTGTTGTTTTTAAACCTGCAGTTTTTAGAGTGCCGAGTTGTAATTCAATTTGGATGGATGGATGGATGGATAGATATCTTTTTGATTTATAACCTAACAAACCCTCTTTCACACTATGTGGGTGGTTAAACCCTCCTGCTGTGCCATCTTTTTGATGGTTACCAGGAAAGAATGATAGTCATCCCAGAAAGGTCAGTTAAGTGCTAAAAAAAAAAAAAACCAATGGAAGTGAATTCAGGATAAATCAGCAGGAGCGATTTCGAAGATAGTATGAGAAAGGGCTGCTCTATCTCTGAACTCTTTCTTCTGTCCCCAGTGAATCATTCCTCCATGCGCACAGACTCTTGATGTTCCCTTTAGCCTGGAGTGACAGAGAAACACCTTACCTTGTAGCTTTCTCTCTCTCCTTTATATTCAGAATGACAGTGTATTCGCGGTCATTGATCAAAAGATCGCAGTTGCACTGAATTAAATGACTGACTCTACCTCAAGGCTCATCAATGACTCATTTTAAAACAGAGCCAATTGCCTGCTTGTGAAAAGAAAGATAGCGATCACTTCTTCTTCACAGAATAACAAGAAAAAATGCTTCATGGACAAAATTTAGGTGTCCTATGAATGTGTTTTCAAATGATCAGTAACAGGGCAGAATAAAAATATTGATTTTCCAATTAATTGCGACCACCATTTTAACAATGTGATGATGAACCTTCAAATTCCATTTTTTTAATGTCTGCTTTCTTCAGTCTTTCTTCAGTTTTTTTTTTAATTATAATAATTAAATAATAATAATAATAATCTTTGTAATAATTTTGTAATTTTTCTGCCTTAGCAATGTCGCCAAACCTGTAAAAAATAAAGTAAATTTTAATCATTTTATATTCATAAAGCATGTTATGCATTAAAATATTCCCTAATGGATCTAACTGAATTTGAATCAGAATCAAATTGAAATCAGGGAAATCAGTGCAGATTCCCAGCCTTAGTACAAAAAATATATATATTCTCTAAATTGAAATGCACAGGCATTACTGCTGCTTGCATTAAGGAAACCAGAATAGGGAAACCTACTGTGAGAGAGTACTGTGATCATTTTACCTGAAAAATGAAATTGCTTCAGAAAGAATTGGAAATGAATACGTTGGTCTCTAAGTAATTACATACCTCTTGTGCTTCTCTGATCAAAAATAGGATGTCAAGTTCTCACTAATCCAATGCATTGAGAGAAAGTGATGTGCAGAAAGAGAGTGGCTGTGGAAGGTGGATAAAGTTTACTCTCAGCATAATTTTGTGAATTTCTTTCTATCTGTTTCCTGCTTTTATTTATTGCACTTGTGGGACAGATAAGGGGTGATTACTACATGATTACCCTTTACAGCTCAAGTGCTTCTGCAAAGTGCAACTAGAGTATTTTAGGAGGTTTGTTGAAAGGATTCTGTAATTTTGCAACACATAGTGGAATTAGCCAAAGTGTATTTAGTATCTATCTATCTATCTATCTATCTATCTATCTATCTATCTATCTATCTATCTATCTATCTATCTATCTATCTATCTATCTATCTATCTATCTATCTATCTATCTATCTATCTATCTATCTATCTATCTATCTATCTATCTATCTATATATATATATATATATATATATATATATATATATATCATTTGCTGTTTTTGGGGCTGTTTATGAAACTAGTGATTGAATTATATTCACATATTTGTAGGTATTATCAACCATTTTTGTCGCAGTCAGGAGTCCTGCCTATGGTGAACATGTGTACTCGCCAAGCCAGTTTTTTACTTTATTTATGGAAACAACCTTGTAAATATTTTAGTTGGTTGTCTTAGGGGACTAAGAACTGAGAGAACAACTGACTTCTGTTCACTCTTATCTTGAATTGTAACATTCATATTTGTATCATCTCCAGGCACATGGGCAGATGCTTGGGCCACACTGATCACTGATTAGCAAGAGAAATTAGCAGTGCTTTAAAACACAAGTCATAAGCCAGCCTGCCAGGACAAGTCAGCGAGCTCTGACCACCATGTCAGTGTGTGTAAAGTCAGTGCAGTCTCAGCGCATGTAATACACACCACAGCCTGGCTCCATGCACATAGGAAAAGCAGCCAATTAGAGCAATGCTGGTGACATATCCAACACGACAGCCAATGGGGGAGGGAGCAAGAAGAGGCAGAAATAAAAAACCCTCACCCTCTCCACAGAACCCTCAGGCAGAGCTGCCCATGCCCACCCGGTCTCATTCTGCATTCCTGCCCTGACTTTCCATCATCTTTGTCATCATCATCATCATCATCATCAACTAATGAACCTGTTTCTCAGATTGACTGTTTGCCATATATCAATGTAGATTTGAACGTTACATTTCCGGTGGCATTTGGATAAAGACATTTGAAAAGCACATTTTCGATCTCCCTGTCTTTTCAGTGTTGGAAAGGTCATACATTTAATTTCTGGTCAGGATGGTACTTCATGATTCACAGAAGCGCCACAATCGAGAAAACTGAGAAAATTAACTATACAGGTCCTTCTCCAAAAAATTAGCATATTGTGATAAAGTTCATTATTTTCCATAATGTAATGATAAAAAATTAACTTTCATATATTTTAGATTCATTGCACACCAACTGAAATATTTCAGGTCTTTTATTGTTTTAATACTGATGATTTTGGCATACAGCTCATGAAAACCCAAAATTCCTATCTCAAAAAATTAGCATATCATGGAAAGGTTCTCTAAACGAGCTATTAACCTTATCATCTGAATCAACTAATTAACTCTAAACACCTGCAAAAGATTCTTGAGGCTTTTAAAAACTCCCAGCCTGTTTCATTACTCAAAACCGCAATCATGGGTAAGACTGCCGACCTGACTGCTGTCCAGAAGGCCATCATTGACACCCTCAAGCAAGAGGGTAAGACACAGAAAGAAATTTCTGCACAAATAGGCTGTTCCCAGAGTGCTGTATCAAGGCACCTCAGTGGGAAGTCTGTGGGAAGGAAAAAGTGTGGCAAAAAACGCTGCACAACGAGAAGAGGTGACCGGACCCTGAGGAAGATTGTGGAGAAGGACCGATTCCAGACCTTGGGGGACCTGCGGAAGCAGTGGACTGAGTCTGGAGTAGAAACATCCAGAGCCACCGTGCACAGGCGTGTGCAGGAAATGGGCTACAGGTGCCGCATTCCCCAGGTCAAGCCAATTTTGAACCAGAAACAGCGGCAGAAGCGCCTGACCTGGGCTACAGAGAAGCAGCACTGGACTGTTGCTCAGTGGTCCAAAGTACTTTTTTCGGATGAAAGCAAATTTTGCATGTCATTCGGAAATCAAGGTGCCAGAGTCTGGAGGAAGACTGGGGAGAAGGAAATGCCAAAATGCCTGAAGTCCAGTGTCAAGTACCCACAGTCAGTGATGGTCTGGGGTGCCATGTCAGCTGCTGGTGTTGGTCCACTGTTTTATCAAGGGCAGGGTCAATGCAGCTAGCTATCAGGAGATTTTGGAGCACTTCATGCTTTCATCTGCTGAAAAGCTTTATGGAGATGAAGATTTCATTTTTCAGCACGACCTGGCACCTGCTCACAGTGCCAAAACCACTGGTAAATGGTTTACTGACCATGGTATTACTGTGCTCAATTGGCCTGCCAACTCTCCTGACCTGAACCCCATAGAGAATCTGTGGGATATTGTGAAGAGAAAGTTGAGAGACGCAAGACCCAACACTCTGGATGAGCTTAAGGCCGCTATCGAAGCATCCTGGGCCTCCATAACACCTCAGCAGTGCCACAGGCTGATTGCCTCCATGCCACGCCGCATTGAAGCAGTCATTTCTGCAAAAGGATTCCCGACCAAGTATTGAATGCATAACTGAACATAATTATTTGAAGGTTGACTTTTTTTGTATTAAAAACACTTCTTTTATTGGTCGGATGAAATATGCTAATTTTTTGAGATAGGAATTTTGGGTTTTCATGAGCTGTATGCCAAAATCATCAGTATTAAAACAATAAAAGACCTGAAATATTTCAGTTGGTGTGCAATGAATCTAAAATATATGAAAGTTAATTTTTTATCATTACATTATGGATAGTAATGAACATTATCACAATACCTGTATATAATATACTTATATAATATATATATAAGTTGAGTTTTTTTTATTCTTTTTTTGTCAAAACACTTTCTCGTATGCCAGTTTAATGTGCAGAGGAAAATGAAAGTGAGCCATTTCTATGAAGAGATTTGTGTGTGGAATTCAGTAATAATGAAATGCACTCGCTGATAACACAAGTTATTTGCATTTGTTTTACTACCAGATCCACTAAAGGAATTATGCAAACCAGCCCAAAATAGCAATAATGGCTCAATCGTTGGTTTAAATTTGGCCGACCATTTGCAGACAGTGAGGTGTGTTCTGGAAACCTGTCCAAAAAGAGACACTTTACTGACACTAGTAGCACAGAAATGACACATTTCACCTTTAATTAAGCACAAAAAAATGAATGCTGGTGAAATGTTAATACAGAAGCAATGGACTTCAATACAAAATTAGTGGAGAAGGTTTAAACAACACGGCGGCTAGTTGCATTAGTCATTTGCGTCCTAATTTAAATCTTCACTCTGAACTGTTCATAGATTTTCAGTCATCTTGAATGTACAATGAATAGTTTATGAGTTTTTTTATAAGGAAAATGCACTGAATATTGTTTGAACTTCTCAAAAATGGTGCATTTGTTTGACATAATAATTCTTAAGGATTTAAATTAAGCTGTTTTTTACTTGTTGCAGAAGTTAAAGAATTACTAGAACAGACTAAAGATATCCTCACGTCTCATCCCCTGATCTCTAAGGGATTTTTTTGGGTACGTTTACACGACAACGATGTACTGAAAATGGAAAAGATTTTCCTTTGCATTTTTCATGTACAGGCAGTATCAACATTGTCAAAACGATCCCCGTTCACACGGATCCGCGAAAACAACTAAAAACACTGTATTATTCATGTGATGCCGTAGTTGGCGATGTAACTGTGTGTAGAAACACTTCGCTCTTATAGACTGAACACTTAATACGCATGTGCAAGACATCATCGTTTTTACAAATTCGCGTTTTTGTAGTTTACACTGAGATAATAACGAATCGGTTACCTAACGTAACCTCGGTTCTCTCTAGAAGAGGGAACGAGTATTGCGTAAGCTAGCTTACGCTACGGGAAAGATTCATCTTTGCTGAGAGTTTGAAGCCAAAAATTATTTCATAATTTGTATCCATTGACAACGCAGTTCCTCTGCGGCAGACCTAGAGCGGGCTAGCTAGCAGCTCATTGGTTCGCTCAGAGAGAACTGCTTAAGCCTATGGGAGAGCGGGGCTGAACCCGCTACCAATGGGAAGCGCCCGCGCACTCACTGCATCATAGCCCGCCAGAGTGGGCGTGGCTATGGTGTATAAAACAGTCTCTCCCAGGCTTATATGTTGATTTATTTCAGCGTGAAGCGAAACGCTAGTAGCGCAAGCACGGCCGGGAACGCAATACTCGTTCCCTCTTCTAGAGAGAACCGAGGTTACGTTAGGTAACCGATTCGTTCTCTTACGAGAGGTTCTCTCGTATTGCGTAAGCTAGCTTACGCTACGGGAACACCTGGTCAACGCCGTGCGCGCTAAGAAAAACACTCATGAATCCCAGGGTGATACCGGGGGAATAATGAAATGTGGAGTGAATGTACAATGAAGCCGGCAGAGCGGGCACATAGTGTATACATAAGCATCTTAGGGGAACACAAGGGGCGAACCGGTTGTGTGAGGGATTCCCAGTGATGCAGCTTCTTAGGGAGCTGGTTTTTAGACAGCTAGTAGTTTTGCCTGCAAGGCGGGAACTTCCAAATTGTAAAATCTGACAAAAGTGGACGGGGAGGCCCATCCCGCGGCCACACAAATGTCATGAATGGAAACTCCACAGGACCATGCCCACGATGAGGCCATGCCTCTGGTGGAGTGCGCCCTGATGCCCAAAGGGCAGGGCAGGCATTTTGATGCGTAAGCAGAGGCGATCGCGTCCACTATCCATCTAGACAGTGTCTGTTTAGAGGCGGCCAGACCTTTGGTGCGCCCCCCAAACGACACGAAAAGCTGCTCAGCGCGTCTGAACGCGGCAGCGCGCGTAGTGTATAATCTCAGAGCCCGAACCGGGCAGAGGAGATTAGCGTCGCGCTCACTATCGGATGGAGGCAGAGCCGATAGAGAAATAATCTGGGCCCTGAAAGGGGTACCAATCGCCTTCGGGACATAGCCATGCCTAGGTTTGAGAATGATGACAGAATCATTCGGTCCAAACTCGAGACACGCGGCGCTGGATGAGAGCGCGTGAAGATCCCCCACGCGTTTTACTGAGGACAGAGCCGTCAGAAAAACGGTTTTGAGCGAGAGGTATTTTAGGTCCACAGACTCGAGCGGTTCGAACGGGGGTGCTTTCATAGCTTCGAGGACTATAGAAAGATCCCAGATAGGAACCGACGGGGGCCGCGGAGGATTCATCCTTTTAGCTCCCCTGAGGAAGCGGATGACTAACTCGTCTTTGCCCAGGGACTGAGCGCGCCGGGGTTCAGAGAACGCTGCGACGGCCGCCACATAAACCTTGAGAGTGGAGGGGGACCTGCCCTTGTCCAGCATCTCTTGAAGGAAAGTTAGCAAAGACGGTACCTCGCATGACCATGGGTCCAGATGTTTTTCGGTGCACCACTTTGAGAACACAGACCATTTAGACGCATAGAGCCTTCTCGTGGAAGGTGCTCTAGCCTGTATGATAGTGTTTCTTACTCCCTCTGGCAAATCGACGAATAGTCGTTGATCACCCATGCATGAAGCGCCCAGCGCTGTGGATGGGGGTGCCAGATCGTGCCGCGAGCCTGAGAGAGGAGATCTGCTCTGACTGGGATGGGCCACGGGGCTGTCTGTGACAGCTGAGTGAGCTCCGGAACCCAGCTTTGACTCTCCCAACGCGGAGCTATGAGGAGCACCGAGTGGCGTGTGTCCCTGATCCTCTGAATTACCTGATGTAACAGAGCGATCGGAGGGAATGCATAGAGCGGGCGGCGAGGCCATTCCTGGGCTAGCGCGTCCTCGCTCCTCGTAAAATATATTGGGCAGTGAGCGTTCTCTTCTGACGCGAAGAGGTCTACTTCTGCTCTGCCGAATAGCCGCCACAGTATTTGGACCGTCTGTGTGTTCAGGGACCATTCTCCTATGGAGATGAGGTTCCTGGATAGTATGTCTGGACCGTCGTTCAGATGGCCCGGCACATGCGTCGCTCTGAGCGAAAGCAGGCGGCTCTGGGACCAAACTAAAATGCGGTGCGTCAGAAGAAAAAGATTTTTGGATCTGACACCGCCCTGACGGTTGATATAGGAGACCACAGCCATGTTGTCCGAACGGATCAGGACGTGGTGTCCCCGAATGAGCGGGAGGAAGCGTGAGAGCGCGTTCTCGACCGCGAGCATTTCCAGACAGTTTATGTGTAAGGGGCTTTCCTGAGTCGACCAGAGGCCGAAGGCCGGTGAGCCCTCGCAGACTGCACCCCAACCCTTGTTGGATGCATCTGTCGAGATGACTTTTCGGCGGGAAAAGGTCCCCATCGTGACGCCCTGCCGAAACCATTCTGCTACTGTCCATGGCTGCAGTGCCGTGAGACATGTCTGCGTAACCCTGACCAGCTGGCGGCCTGTGTTCCACGCGTGGTGGGGTACACGGCTGTTTAACCAGAGCTGAAGCGGGCGCATGTGCAGAAGGCCCAGCTGAAGCACAGCGGAGGCTGAGGCCATGTAACCCAGCATCCTCTGAAAGGTTTTCAGGGGTATGCGGGTGCCCATCTGAAATGAAGCGGCTAGACGCTGAATACTGCGTGCGCGCTGTGAGGACAGGCGAGCCGTCATTAAAACCGAGTTCAAATCTATTCCTAGGAAGGAAATCGACTGACTGGGTTGAAGGGAGCTCTTTGTCCAGTTGACAGAGAGGCCCAGTGTTTTCAGATGTTCGAGGAGAACTGCGCGGTGCGACAGAAGCTCCGTCTGTGATTGAGCCAAAATCAGCCAGTCGTCCAGATAATTCAGTATACGCAGCCCCTGACTCCGCAGGGGGGCGAGCGCCGTATCCATGCACTTCGTGAATGTACGGGGCGCCAGGGATAAGCCGAACGGGAGAACGGCATATTGATATACATGACCCTCGAAGGCGAAACGTAAGAATGGCCTGTGACGGGGATTTATCTGGATCTGAAAATAGGCGTCTTTCAGGTCTAGAGAGATGAACCAGTCCCCCTGGCGCACTTGCACGAGGAGTTTCCTGGTAGTGAGCATCTTGAATGGTCTCTTCATGAGCGCTTTGTTCAAAGACCTGAGATCTAAAATCGGTCTGAGGCCGCCGTCTTTCTTGGGAACCAGAAAATAACGGCCGTAAAACCCCGACTCGGTCATAGATGGTGGGACTCTCTCTATAGCGCCTTTTTGTAGCAACGTCGCTATTTCTGAGCGAAGCGTGCCGGCGGCCAGCGGGCTGACAGTGGATTCGAGCCGAGCGCGTGCACGAGGCGGGCGGCGGCGAAACTGTAACAGATAGCCGTTCTTTATAATGCTTAGCACCCACGGGGAAATGCCTGGAATGGCTTCCCACGCTTTGGAGCATGCGGCTAGTGGCCGAGTGGTTATCACGCCCTGATTGCTGTACATAGCGGGCTGAACACAGAGTGTGGGCGCGCTTTGAATGTGTGTTGCAACGGGACTTGCACTCAGAGAGGAGTCTATGGGCCGTGAAGCAGAGCGAGCAGAGAGGGGACACGTGCATGAAATCATGGGCGTGTTTATTTTCTCTGATGTTAGAGCGGGCTGTGACCGTCTCATGTGAAGGGGCTCTGAGAGAGACACGGGATATGTTATGCTTGTGTGTATGGGTGAACACATGTTTGTGGGCACATTTTCTACACAACCGGCAAATTTTCTCTTTTTGAGATATTTCTGGGTAGCCGTAAAAACGGCTTTTTGTCGCTCGCAAGCGGGTAGGGACACCGGCTTGTTTATGGCGGTAAACACTACAGCAGTCGGCGAAACAACGGGGACTGGCAGAGGGCGAAGCTTTGACGGCGGTCCGGCCGCAGCGGGAGAACGCCGTCGTTTTCTTAATGTTGCTAGGCAGACTTCTGATGATCAGGCTTCAGCGTGATTTTGGGTCGCGGACCCCTTGGGGGCGGCGGTCTGCGGCGGCTGTCAGAGCGAGAGCGAGGGCGGCCACCCTGTCTGCGCTGGGCTGTTTGAGTCTGCTGAGAAGGGCGCTGCGGTGGGGCTCTGACAGGAGGCTCACGAGAGCGGCCTGCGGAAGAGCTAGCGCGGCGGGGCAGAAACAAGTTCATGGCCTGGGTAGCTTTCTGGACTTCGGAAAAGCGATCAACAATTCCCGTGACAGCAGATCCAAAAAGGCCCGTCGGGGAGAGAGGCGCGTTAAGAAACGCGGCGCGCTCGGAATCTCCCATGTCCGCGAGTGTTAGCCATAGATGTCTTTCAGCAACACACAGACTAGCCATGCATCTCCCCAGAGCTTGTGCGGCGGCTTTAGTGGCGCGAAGGGCGAGGTCCGTAGCACTTCTTAGATCCGTGACGGCGGGGGGAGGGGTTCCTACCGCTCTCAGCCCATTCACGGAGAATATCGCTCTGTAGTACTTGGAGGACAGACATAGAGTGAAGCGCTGCGGCGGCTTGACCAGCGGCGGCATAAGCGCGAGCGTGAAAACTCGAGGTCGCTCTGCAAGCTTTCGAAGGAAGCGTGGGAGAAGAACGCCATCTAGCAGAGGGCGGGCAGAGGTGTGCGGCGACCAAGTCCTCAACAGGTGGCATGGACGAGTAGCCCTTTTCAGCGGCTCCGTCCACTGAGCGCAGCGAGGCGGAAATGTCGGAGCGGTTTCTGGCCGAAAGTGGAGCATTCCAGGACTTCGTCAGTTCTGCGTGAAGTTCAGGCAGAAATGGGGCGGCCCGGTTGCATGCGGGAGTCGAGCGCCGGTGAAAGAAGCTGCCGTCCATCCGGTTCGGGGGCTGCTCGGGTGGAGGAGCCCACTCGAGACCGAGCCGTTCAACGGCCTGTGAGAGGAGGCGCATTAGTTCTTCCTCTATGCCAGCGCGAGTCCCCGCTGACTCTCTCGTGGAACCGAGAGATGACCAGTCTTCACTGTCTGAAGCGAGCAGTGAACATGAGTCCTTCTCCTCCGCGGCGTCCTCGGAAGCGACAGAGCGGCCACTCGGCGGCAGCTGTACGTCCGGCTGGGGCGGGGAGGGAGAGCGGGAAGCGGGAAGCGGCGGCGGCCCGCATGTTTCCGCAGGGGGCTCCGGCGGCCTCTGGGCGCGGCGTTTCTTCTTACGCGGCGAAGAGAGAGGCGGCGCGGGAGCGGATTGAGCCGCTAGGAGTCGTGCCCGCAGGGACGACAATGGCAGGCTTTCACAGAAGTCGCAACCTCCATCCGCGAGGGCGAGTTCTGCGTGCTCGAGTCCCAGGCAGAGAGCGCAGACAATATGGCGGTCTCCGTCCTCGAGAGGAGCGCGGCAAGAGCCGCAGGAAATTCGAGACATCTTTAAAAAGACGCTCAGCTCTTTTAAAACAGAGAAGGATACAGTCGTCGGATGGCACTAGCTTGCAGGGCGGCTGAAGGTGGCGAAGACGGCCGGCTTCTTCAGGGTCCGTGAGCTCGCTAGAGTGATGCCTTCTCGACGGCGACGGCTTTCCTCTTCTCAGAAAACAGCAGAAGCGTGTAGCTTGCTGAAGATGAAATGAATCAACATATAAGCCTGGGAGAGACTGTTTTATACACCATAGCCACGCCCACTCTGGCGGGCTATGATGCAGTGAGTGCGCGGGCGCTTCCCATTGGTAGCGGGTTCAGCCCCGCTCTCCCATAGGCTTAAGCAGTTCTCTCTGAGCGAACCAATGAGCTGCTAGCTAGCCCGCTCTAGGTCTGCCGCAGAGGAACTGCGTTGTCAATGGATACAAATTATGAAATAATTTTTGGCTTCAAACTCTCAGCAAAGATGAATCTTTCCCGTAGCGTAAGCTAGCTTACGCAATACGAGAGAACCTCTCGTAAGAGAACTGCATGATTTTCAAAAACTTGCACATTGAATCCCGTTTTCAAATGTTTGCGTTTTCAGGCCTCACTCAGTTGTGGTTTAAATCAACGGCTAAAACTCATAAAAAGTTTTCCATTTTAATTTTCAAAAAAATGTTCTGTTAGATTCTGTTCATAAAGTTACATCCATTTCTCACAGCAATGTTTGTAGAGTAATTCTCATTTAAATAGACAGAAGGCAGGGCTACCAACTTTAACACATTCAGCGTGAGACTCACACAATTTACACTTATCACACGCTCTCACGTCACATCCATTTTCTCACGCAGAGAAAAATCGCGAAGCAAAGAGGACACTTTTGAGATAAAGGTCACTTTTGATATAAAACAAATTCTCAGCTCTCAAACAATAAATACTGTTTTGGCGCTTGTAAATGTGAGTGACAGATCGCTGTAGCACCTCCATACAAGCGGCATGTGAACCGATCATCTCTCTTTGCCACTAGTTAACAGCAAATAAACACGAATGAATGAACAAAGATACAGTACAACTTACCGAAATGTATATGTCTCATACATATCGATCAATCTGTGTTTTTCAACTGCGGAAAGAGGTCAATAAAACAGCTGGAGAACTATGTCACGTAACGTTATTATCTCAGAAAAGCCATTTAATGTCCATTGCACATTAGTTGGCTAGAAAAATTAGCTATAGAGAGGAGTATTTTGCTAAATATGTGCACTATATTACATATTTATTATATTTTTACTTATATCATTACAATACAACGTTGTTTCTATAATAAAAAACACATTATATTTCATTTGGGTTGTTATTTTTAACATTTAATACCAGCTGACAGGGCTCTCTGTATGTTTACAGCATTAGATGAGATATTCTTTTTCTTGAGAAAAATTTACATGTAGCCTATCTACTGTAATATTTATCCAAATTAATCTATATTGAATCGAGATCGCAATCAACTCACAAGAATATAATTGAATTGAAATCAAGCAATTGTAAAAAAAAAGTAGCCTATCAGTCATTGTACCATGTAAATATTGTAACACGTTGTCACTAAACTTAATAGAATTCTATTTAGTTACCAAATGTTTTGACAATCACAATACACATATTGTGATGCAAGGATTTTTTTACATCCCCCATTCCTTAATTCTCACTCCAAACGTTTGCAGCCCTGCAGAAAGACTTTTGAAGATGATTATCAGAATACATATTTTTTAAGGTAAATAAGTCCTCAGCATTGTGACTCTTCAACCTTTGCCCTCTTACCTTACCCGCTTACTGTGTCTTCTTCTATAGTACGTCTCGGTTACGTATGTAACCCTCGTTCCCTGAGTAGGGAACGGAGACGTTATGTCCGGTGACGACGAAATAGGGGTTTCGCTTAGAAGCCTATCACCTTCGAGTATTAAAAAACGAGCCAATGGCAAAGAAATGCCATGGGTCTGCAGATTTTGCATAGCATAGCTCCGCCCCACCTCGTGGGTATATAAGGAAGGACACTGGCAACATGCAGATATGTTTACTGCTGAGGAGCTAAGACTGAACTCGGCGTTCCAGCGGAACAGCGGAAGTGACAGGAAGACGTTCCCTTTCGTAGTCACTCCGAGTTACGTCGAGTGATGACGAAATGGGGGGTACCAGTCTAATCACGCCTTGGACCCTTTTTACCGGCTAATTGAATCGAGTACATGAGAGGACACTAGCTCCACTCGGAGATTATAGAATTTCGCGAATGTGTTAGGTGTCGCCCAGCCTGCAGCTCTGCAGATGTCTGTTAGCGAGGCTCCATGCGCTAGAGCCCAAGAGGAGGCCAGACTCCGAGTGGAGTGGGCCTTCCCACCAAGGGGGCACGGTCGACCTTGCTGCTGCTGCCCAGCAGTGCCAAGGCTGGGTCTGCCTCCTCCGAGGGGAGTGCTTGCAGGTTCACCACCTGGTCTCGAAAGGGGGTGGTAGGAACCTTGGGGACATATCCAGGCCGGGGTCTCAGGATCACGTGAGAGTTAGCCGGCCCAAATTCCAGGCACGCTTCGTCAACAGAAAATGCCTGCAGGTCCCCTACCCTCTTTATGGAGGCCAATGCAATCAGAAGCACTTTCTTCATCGACAGGAACTTGAGCTCCACTGATTGCAAAGGCTCGAAGGGAGCACTCCGCAGGGCAGTTAAAACCACTGAGAGGTCTCAAGAGGGTACGAGAGGAGGGCGAGGAGGATTCAGTCTCCTCGCTCCTCTCAGGAACCTGATGTAGGGCTGTCGCGGTGAAGGAATTTCCCTTGCGGTAATTTTGAGTGCCTCAATAGCGCGATATGCGGTTTTACCGCCATTTATTTATTTATATTTATTTGTTACTATATAAATACGTGTTATGATGTGGTCAGCATACACAAAAACAATGTAAACAATGTAACCGAAACTAAACAGCATCTCTGCGCATTGAAAGACTGTCACTCAGCGCGCAGTTGTTACGCCAACGGACTGTCTTTCAGTGAGTCATTAAACCGTTCATTCAACGAAAACGTTCAAAAAAGCTGATTCCTTAAATGATAGATGTAATGAAACAAGGTGTTAATTATTTTTTAACTTTGAGCTCCACTTTTCAAGGCTCAGCTGGCCAGCAATGCTTCACTTTTGGGCAAAGCTGAAGCAATGCTTCACTTAATAGAGACCAATGGCATTGATTCAATGCGTGACTCGCTGCTTTCCCCCAACGGCTTCCTCGCGCTGTGTAATGCTGACCAGCGCTGACGCCATTCATGGTAAATACCCTTACACGTTAAAAGGATGATAGCCTACGACAAATATTTCGCTTTCCTTGGAAACGGCAACCTTTTCACGAATATACATGACTTGACTTCAAAGACAGACGCAGGTAATCACACGCGCTCAGTCGATCACATTCACTGTTTGTTTAGGCTTAAGTCCTAATCCACGAATCCTCTGTAAAAATCACCATGATAAACAGTCCTGTTATCATTATTAACTTATTTAACATTCAATACACATGGTACGAACTACGAAGGGTGGCCTTATGAAAAAAGAAAACGCGGTTCGCGGTTACTTGCATTCCTCTGCGGTTGGCCTGTCAGTAGCACGGTAATGCAATATTGCGGTTATCGCGACAGCCCTAACCTGATGATCAGGTCGTGCTTCCCAATGGACTTACCCTCAACTGCATCATGATGTGCGGCGATAGCGGCAACATATACTTTCAGGGTGGAGGGAGACAGCCTTCGCTCCAACCCATCTTGCAGGAAGGAAAGAACGACACTGATCGGGCATATCCTGGGGTCTTCTCGGTGAGAAGAGCACCAGTTGACGAAGAGGTTCCACTTCAACGCATAGGCATGTCTCGTGGACGATGCTCTAGCAGAAGTGATGGTAGCCACCACCACTGGTGGTAGGGTACTCAAACCTACCTCGTCCCATCCAGGAGCCACACGTGGAGGTTCCAAAGATCGGGACAAGGGTGCCATAGGGTGCCCCGTCCCTGAGAAAGGAGGTCCTTCAGCAGAGGAATTGGCCAGGGAGGTGCTGTCGCGAGGAGTACAAGTTCAGAGAACCAGGTCTGGGTGGGCCAATGAGGCGCAACCAAAATGACCTGCTCCTCGTCCTCCCTGATCTTGCACAGGTTCTGTGCGAGAAGGCTCACTGAGGGAAACGCATACTTGCGGAGGCCCCGCGGCCAGCTGTGCGCCAGTGCATCCGTGCCGAGCATGCACTCGGTCAGGGAATAAAACAGGCTGCAATGGGAAGAGTCGTGGGAGGCAAACAGATCTAGCTGAGCGACCCCGAACTGTTCCCAAATCAGCTGAACCGACTGGGGATGGAGTCGCCATTCGCCGGAGAGGGGCTGAATCCATGAGAGCTCGTCGGCTGCACAGTTCAGGTCTCCTGGAATGTAAATAGCACGAAGCGACCTCATATGCTTCTGACTCCATAAGAGGAGGTGGCGGGCGAGTTGCGACATACGGCGGGAGCATAGACCACCTTGTCGGTTGATGTACGCTACAGTCACGGTATTGTCTGATCGGACTAGTTCGTGCTGGTCTTTGAGCAACACATGGAAGCGGTGCAGAGCCAATCGTACTGCCAGCAATTCGAGGCAATTGACATGCAGAAGGCACTGGGGTCCTGTCCAGGAGCCTGCAGCAGCATGTCCATTGCACATGGCACCCCAACTCATGGTGGAGGCATCTGTTGAGACAACAACATGCCTGGAAACTCGATCTAGGGCCATGCCGGCCCGTAGGAAGCTGAGGTTCGACCACGGACTGAAGGTTTGACGGCAGGTCGGAATAACTGGTACTCGGAGCGTGCCCTGTTGCCATGCCCACCTCGGGACTCGATCGCGGAGCCAGTGCTGAAGCGGTCTCATATGAAGCAACCCAAGTGATGTGGCTGCTGCTGCGGATGCGGATGTAGCGGACTCCCCGGAAGCGGGGAGGAGATCGTGCAAACTGAATCACATAGCCGAGCCTGATGGTCCTGGCGACCCAGCGGGAAAGGTTGGGAAGCTGAAGCCAGGCTCTGAAGAACTGTACCAGCGGGGTCAAGGGGACCACAGAGAGGGACCTCGGAGAGGCAGCGAAGTGGTATTACTGGCCCGGACTGGGAAGGCGTAGCGTCCCGGCGGCGCTCTGACAGAGGAGACCAGGGAAGGGCGTGCGTTCCACTGGGGTCTCGTCTGACAGGGGACTGGCGATAGAGGGGGATGCGAGTGGCGAGGCTTGTAAGCGGCGCACACTGTCATCCGAGAACTCTGTGTCAGAGGGGAGCGAGAGTGGTGAGGCTCGTAAGCGGCACGCACTGTCGGCAGCGCAATCTGGGGGCTCAGAGATGAGTTTGTTAGTTCTGTCTTTAACCACATTAGGGAACAAAGGATTCTCCCCCGGCCCTCCACCGGGGGAAAGGAGTGGCCCTGCTACCACCTCCTCGACAGAACTGTAGCCCATCTCTGAGCCGTCCGCATCAGGAGCGCCGCTTGGCCTGGCGTTTAGCGGGCGGCGGGGCTTAAGCGGACTGGGACGCCTTCCTGCAACCACCTCCACGGCGCGGCCCGGGTGAAGGCTGCTGCTGGGGCCGAGCGGGAGGGGCGGGAGTCGCAGAACAGTGAACAGTGGACTGAGTCGGCGGCTGGGTGGAGGCAGCAGCTGGCCGCTGGGGCAGTATGTGCTTTATAGCCTCAGTCTGTTTCTGGGCAGCCGAGAACTTTTGGGCGAAGTCCTCGACTGCACCGAATAGGCCTGCCTGGGATATGGGAGAGTTGAGCAGACGTGTCCGCTCAGCATCCCGCATATCAGCCAAGTTAAGCCACAGGTGTCATTCCTGGACCACAGCTATGGACATCACCTGACCAAGGGAGCGTGCGGCCACGTTCGTCGCTCGGAGAGCAAGAGCCCTTGGTCAGCTCTGCCCTCGTGCATGTCCTTGAGCATCCTGGCCTGGTAGACCTGGAGGATGGCCATGGCATGCAGCGAGGTGGCTGTTATCCCCGCAGCTCTGTAGGGCATCGTCACCAGGGTAGACGAGAACCTACAGGCTTTGGAGGGGTGCTTTGGGTCACCACGCCATGTCGAAGCGCTCTGAGGACACAACTGCATCACAACGGAGCACTCAACAGGGGGAACCCCAGTGTACCCTTTCACTATGGCCTCATCAAGGGTAGAGAAGGCGGAGGAGGCCAACGAACGATCCCGGGAAGACTTCCAGGATCTCGTGACCTCCTCATGCACCTCCAGGAAGAATGGAATTGGGGGGGGGTGCCCCCAAGAACCAGTCATCCAACCGCGAGCGCTCAGGGCAGGGAGGTTGGAGGGTTCCACGCTAACCTGATGCTCGAGGCGGCCCAGGAGAGTCAGTTCCGGGTCAGACTCGGGCAATGCTGGGATCACGGAGGGTGGCAGCACAGCCAAATCTTCATCCCCAGAAGAATCCAGCTCGCCTTGTGATGCGGCGATCGACATCACTTCATCCCCTGGAGCCCCGAATGAGACACGAGGCACATCCGAAGATGGCCCTGTGGCTGCACCCGAGGAACTCGCGGGTTGCTGCGCTGGCTAGGGGGGTGTGGCTCGAGGAAGCATCTCCACACCGTCACCCTCAGATCACCCTGGCCACCAGCCGAAGTACCACCTCTCGTGGAGGGGGTAGATCGGGGTGTGGCAGAGGGGACTGTACCTTTTGTAAGGTCACGGAGTCTCGATCTCAGCGCAGCGATGGTCATGTTCCCGCAGTGAGAACATGATTCATCCATGAAAGCTGCCTTTGCGTGTTCTAAGCCCAAACACGCAAGACAACGATCATGCCCATCAGAGGGAGAAATGGAACGACCGCATTCAGAAATACACGGGCGAGACATCTTGAAAAAGACGTGCCCGTGCAAGCTCTTTTGTGAGAGGATGCTCGGCAGCCTGCGCTGAAGCGGCCAGGGAGAAGCACACACGCTGGATGCAGACCACTGCACAGATCAGCTGGCAGGAATGTGAATCTCGCTGGAAAATCGCCTTTGCACCAACACAGACTGGAGAGCTGCTCGTCTCGAAGATACTCGATGACAGTCAGAGAATTCAGGCTTACAGGAGTGAAGAGGACCTCTTGGCTCTGAAGCAAAAACATATCTGCATGTTGTCAGCGTCCTTCCTTATATACCCACGAGGTGGGGCGGAGCTACGCTATGCAAATTCCACAGACCCATGGCATTTCTTTGCCATTGGCTCGTTTTTGAATACTCGAAGGTGATAGGCTTCTAAGCGAAACCCCCATTTCGTCATCACTCAACGTAACTCGGAGTGATTACGAAAGGGAACTGCAAGTTACCATTGACAAGAAATGCCACAGCAAACATCAAAGTGAGCTCGAGAGTTATCATCAAAATCATCACACAATCGGTATGTGCATTTCATCAGAAAATGGTGACCACTGACTACAAAACCTACAAAATTTAATGTAAGCCGACGCATCATGACAGCGTTCAGACCAAAGCACATTAGCGACAGACACTTATGCATTAAATGCTGGTAACAGACTGTATTAAACTTGTGATTTGGGAAAATTTTAACTATTATGCAGAATTACAGCAAATTTGCATGGTCACTAAGTTTGTACATTTACAGACTGACCAGTAATTCTCCAAAATAACTGTTTTCATAACTAAATCTTAACATATAAAACAATGGCAGTGGCGGCCAGAATAAAATCAGTCACCTAACCTTTTAGATTTTAAATAACTTACCAAAACAGCAACAATTTCAGCAATAAAGCTTTAGCTTATTGATTGATGCTGTCATGCTGTGGTATCGCTTATAATTGCTGGGGTTGACACACTTTAAAAGCTTTGGCTTTCTGCACCAAATTAAGTTCTGATGTAGTTCTTCCTTTGCCGATTAACTCCAGCTTTTCTTTAAACGTTAATCTTGAAAACAGTGTGGATAATAAATTAGCAACGATGTCCTCCTTGTTAATCTTGCTTGAGGTTTCCATTGCCAATAGCGTTATCTATTTTTTATCAGTGTTTATTATTAGATCGAGTTCCCTACAGCGGGTGGAACTTTTCATAAACTTTGTGATAACAAGCCCCACCCATTTTATTACACTGATAAATCAACTTGCTGCTGTTTATGTATTTACAGTTTGATTTTAAATACTTTTGTCCGATAAGCAAGTCCTGTGCTGTGTTGGGTTGCTACTTGATGTTCAATGTAAAATCTGGCTACTGAAGCAAAGCTTTAGTTTAAAATCAGAGTCGGATTGATCTTGCTATTATAGCTTGTTATTCAGCACAAGATGAGGGATTTTAGCATCTTTCAGATTTTCTGCTCTTCAGCTTTCCAATTGAAAGTACAGGCACACCTGCTCCGGTTCTTTGGAAAGCAGGTCAAAAGCACCAGCTGCAGCGATGGAGGAACCTTGTGTGATTTGAACCCAGCTTGATCATTGTTGAAAGCGCTCAGTCTGAATGGCAAAATACAATCAGAGCACCGAGGGAGATCAAAGAACGAAGGGACAGGCAAGATGCTAATGTACTATAAAATTCTCTGGAAAAAACTTCTCTTCCCAGCTAATATTTTTGTAAAGCTTATGAGCTGTAAAATTTTAGAATATCAGTAGATTAGATGTGACGTCTCAACGATACCTGGCTCCAGTAGCGTCTCCTGGCTGTAAATTTAGGTCGATACTAGGTCTTAGCGCTAGTTTATGATAAACATTTTGTAAGCTTTATATTGTAATTGTTGAACACATCAGACACACTTTTGGCAGAATTCTAATGCCCTTGCATTATTCAGCCTGTGGGTGGCGCTCTAATGTTGATTGACAGACTTTAGTACGTGCGACAAACGCATAGAATGTCATCTTAGAATAGAGTGGTGCAGGTATGACATCCCTTTGTAAGTCAAAACGCGGAAACAAGTTAGCATTTTAGCACTTCCGGTTCCATCATTCCTAAGTCAATGGGTTTTTTTAATGGAATTTTGGTTAAATGGCTGAAATAAGGTTTGTGGTGAACACAAGCTCAAGATACTTTCACGTTTCATCCTACAAAAAATACATCAGTATTACCCCACTTTTTTTTTTTAAGCTTTTACGTGTCTTGAAAAGAGGTAGCTAAATGGGACTACAGAGGCTGTTGGGGACATTACACATCATCTCGCCGGACTGCATTTAGGCTTCAAAATTAATAAAACTTCTGTTTATCTGTGAAAATGATCTTAATGGACAAAACGTATAAGTATCATAAACCACAGAGCTTATTTTTTTTGCGATAATCCAAAAGGCTATGGAAAAATCCTATTGGGTTTTTGTCGAGGGAACCAGTGTGATGCTAACTGCCGGTCACTCTATTGCCTTAATGTAATATTTATTTATTGCTTCAGAATGTTGTTTAAGAATGTTGCAAGTTGTGTAGTAATTCCAGTGAGGAAAACAAAGACGTGTCTTTTCTCAGAACAAACAAAACATAGACAACAGAAATACGATTTGCTTACACCT
Source organism: Gila orcuttii (assembly GCA_026230005.1). NCBI lineage: Eukaryota > Metazoa > Chordata > Actinopteri > Cypriniformes > Leuciscidae > Gila > Gila orcuttii. The sequence goes on along the minus strand of JAPDVR010000019.1, from coordinate 26,579,260 downwards.
CACTGTCGTCAAATGTATATAATTGGACCTTCTTGCTTATTTTTTTTTTCCAAAAACAAGGGTTTTTCGAACATTTCACAAAATCATACAAAATGAAAATTTGGAAACTCAGAAAATATTTAGGTTTTCTTGTCATGGCTACATTATCAGAAGGCAATGAGGAAACTCGGGAAAAGGAAATGAGGAAATTAACGCAACGATGCAGACATATCAGATAAAGAGAGAAAATACATAATATAACAAGGCAGGGAAGGCCTCAGAATATCAATTTGACAGAGTTGGAGTGATGCGGAGGAGGATTTGCATTTAAAGTGTAGTTGGTTAAGCTAACAGAACAGATGCAGAGCTTGATCCATTTGGCGTGGTTAATAATTAAAGCAAGGAATAAACTTGAGTCTAATGAAACCTGCTTATGTAACTTCAATAAAGTTAAGTACTGTTAATATTATAAAGTATAATATGTTTTGTTGTAATTGGTCTTTTATTGAATTTGAATGCTTTAAATTAATAGAAACAAACAGATCTAATGAGAAAACTACATTTTATTTTCCTTTGTGACAGATGAGCCACAAAAGAATTTGAGAATTTGAGGAAAGAAATGGCATTTTAGTTTCCAATTCACCATTGTTACTATTTTGCCCTATTTTAGTTCAGTTCAGTCACATCTGAATTACTCCAATAAGGACTGGTGCTAAACAGTCAAGAGCAGATTGCACACGTCAGCTCTGGCCCAGATAACAGCCTCTAGCTAATGTAACTCCATCAAAATGGCCATGCTTTCATGTCCAAATGATAGCCGAGATCAAAAACTCTGTTATCTGCTGCACAGTTATTGGATTTAGTTACTAAGTTACTAAAAAAGATTTATAATGCATTCATAATTTCTACAAGGGATGTGTAATGGAAGCACCAAGACAAAAGGTGAAAGATTAAATTTAGATAATTAATCAAAAGTAGGGCTGTACAATTAATCAAATCGCAATATGGACTAGTGTAGGTGAATATTAAACTGCATAAAGGCCGCTATTTAAATATGAACACTGCATGTTCCCCTTGTGTCTGTTTGAATGGCACATTTTTGTTTACTACACATAAGCACATGTGATGCTCATGGTGTTCCCTTTCGAAGGGAACTCAACAATACGTCATCGACGCTATGGGGAACGCCTCAGGCGTGACAGGTGTCTGAAATCACTATCAAATCATGTCAATCACATTGACCGGCGACAGCCCGTGAATCATTAGCGTGAATGATTAACGTGCGACCTGGAAGTATATAAGGGCGCCTTGCAAACATGACAAATCATCTCATTGTCTTCAGGGACTGTCTGTTTGAAAATGCTACTCAAAGAAAAGGTTAGAGAAAGAAAATGAAATGTACAGCGAGCTGTGCGTTTCCTGCCTGGGAGAAGAGCACGCACGGGAGGTTCTCGAGAGGAACCATCTGTGCGAACTGTGAGCGTTTTTCTCTTAAAACGCTCCGCTCTCGTCTGGCTCTCTTTTCGAGTGAAGGGGGTTCAACGTCTGGTCCTCGTGATCCAGGTCCCGCTCATGCCGAGGCAGAGCGGCGACTTGCATCATGGGCTCCCAGATAGAGCTCGTCGATCACCTTGAGAGGGCTGTAAACCTCTCAGATGATTCGACGGCTGACAAGGGCGAACTACAGGTCGATGATGAGGATTTTTCACTGACGGTTTCCTGCAGTTGCTGTTCTTCAGGACGAGCAGGAGATGGCTGAGGAGGTTTATAATCAGGTAGATCCTGAACCCTCTCAGCCACCCTGCCCCGTGTATGCAGAGCTGGTGGATGTTGTGGAGCGCGCCGCCGGCAGGCTGTAGCTGCCATGGCAACACGCTAGAGGAGAGACCGCTCGCGGTAAAAGGCCGCTAGCTTCATAAACCCAGAACCATTAGGGGACCAGTCACAGGGAGGCCTGTAGAAGCCTACAACCTGATAACCACAGTATGTGGGGACCTTCTCCCCGGCCATACACCACCAGCTCAGATGAGCCTTCCATTCCTTCCTGATCTTCACACGGAGATCGAGAGGGCATGGAAGAGCCCATACTCTGCCCGTAATCACTAGCAAGGGTTGGAAAGCACTACGCTGAGTCATACTCTCCGGGATATCCCGTCTCTGAGATCCGGGCCGAGTGGTTCACTGCCAGCTTCGCAGTCTCTCGGGTTGGATGCCTTACTTAAGGCAACTGTCCAGAGGCTCTGTCTTCGGACAGACAGGAAGTGGCCAGACTAAGTGTCTATGTTCTGACGCCAGATCAGGCCGTCCTGGTGGCATTTCAGGGTGAGTACGTTCCCCTGAATAGTGATTGGCTGGGGTTCCTTCAGGTTCCCTAGCCACATTCCCTAGAAGGGACCCCTTCTAATTGGAAGTTGTGGTTCCAGGCCCGGAGCAGGCCCAGGTAGGCCTTTGTAGGGAATGCTGTCACTGACAGCCCAGTGTGACTTGAGGGTGAGTGGTTCTAGCGTTTCATTTGAAGTTGCTGGTTCTGACAGTTGTCACTGCCACTTGGCATGCACTCCCCTTAGCATGGTGGCGTTGGTATATCGTTCCCCATAGCGTCGATGACGTATTGTTGAGTTCCCTTCGAAAGGGAACGTCTCGGGTTACGACTGTAACCTATGTTCCCTGAGAACAGGGAACGAGACAATACGTCTCCCTGCCATGCCTCGGGGCTTGCCTACCGTACAGTCCCTTCAGACGATAAAGTGATTTGTCATGTTTGCAAGGCACCCTTATATACTGGCAGGTCGCACGTTAGTCATTCACGCTAATGATTCACGGGCTGTCGCCGATCAATGTGATTGACGTGATTTGATAGTGATTTCAGACACCTGTCACGCCTGAGGCGTTCCCCCATAGCATCGATGACGTAATGTCTCATTCCCTGTTCTCAGGGAACATAGGTTACAGTCGTAACCTGAGACGTTTTCAGCATATGAGGACATGAACACATGTATGTCATATCCAGTGCTGCTCTGAGAGTTGCTTTACAAGCATTTCATCATTTCATTTGACAAAAACGTCATATACACATAGAAACTCAGAGGTCTTCACTACAACCTGCCAAAATAAAAGCTTGGTTTAACTTGGTTTAACACAAAAGGGTATTGATTTTTTTCGTTACACTGAACAATTCTGCCATCTTACCTTCACCTGCCTCTACAATGACGAGACCCTCAAACCTCTGTTCTGGATCGGGGCCAACTACCACCACTCTGTAGACCTCCCAGACACCTCAGGACTTTACTGGAGGGAGGCCATCATCAGGTGTCTTGTGAGTATCTGTCCCTGATCCAGGACACACCCAGACCCAGTGCCCAGCCCACCACCACCCTCGGCCGCGGAGACTTCGCGTGAGGCCCTTTGCCTTCCCCGGGAACGCCTTGCTGTGTCCCTTCGCTCCACTTCTGCCCGTGGACCTGTCGGCTCTGCCTTGGCTCCTCCCACCTTCAGCTCCAACAGAGATCCTTGACCTTGCGGCTCCACAAGGATCCCTCGACCCACCAACCATGACGCCCAACGAGAGGCGTTCTGTCACAATATATCAGTTGTGTTGGTTAGTCTCAGTTTTCATGGACTTTTAGTTTGTATTCATTAGTCACATGTGTTCCTTTGTTTGAGTTTTCCCACCATTCATCCGTTTCCATGCACACTAATCCTCATCACAGCTGTTCGTCATTTAGTTCATCTGTATATTAGTTCCTCATCTTCACTCAGTGATTGTCTGGTCTACGTTTAAGTTAGCGTGTGTGTAGTTATGTCAGTCTGAAACTTCTGTGAATTACCTTGTGGATTATTAAACTGTTTTGAATCTTCTTTGTCTATTCCTGCACCCTTGTTGACAATATTATTGTTAAAATTAATCAATTATTAATTGTTAGAGTTTTCTGAATTCAATTGATTGAACATCTTTTTTGATTATTAAAATGTAATAAAAAAAAATCCTGGGTTATTTTTCTACCCTAATGCTGGGTTGAGCCTGGGTTAATCTGGATTAGATAATCTGATTCCAAAAAAAGTCTGTGTAATTAGATTATATTACATTTTAAAATACTCATAATCACACTACAGTTACTTTTTTATTGATTACAGGTTATTATCAATGGCAGTCAATCATTCATGATTCATTGAGGGTTTACGTTGATATTTCAAGTTAAAAATAGTTTTAAACCACAGCCAAGGGGTCTGATTGATTGATTACACCCAGTGATTCTCCCACTGTGTGTGGTAATAGTGTGTCCCAGTGGAAAACCATAAACTGAGGCAGCACCAGCAGGACATAGATAGCTGCTAATGACAGAACTTCTGCAAACGAACAGTGAATTGAACCCTACAGTTCTGTAACCTACAACCCCAGAGCTGCAAGATTTATCAGGGAGAAGAGAGAGGGAGAGAGTTGGTTTTGGATTGTTTTCTGATCTGTTTCCTATGTTTGCATTAGTTTATATGGTGATTTATTGTTTTATTGATTCTCTGCACCTGTTTCTCTTTCCTTTGATTGGTCTGCCATTGTATTGTATTTATAGCCCTGTGTTTGTCAGATCTCATGTTCTTCTTCTTTCATAGTACTCTGTTCTTCTTTCTTGTTGTGCATGTGAAAATTGTGTGGTGTGTGTGTGTGTGTGTGTGTGTGTGTGTGTGTGTGTGTGTGTGTGTGTGTGTGTGTGTGTGTGTGTGTGTGTGTGTGTGTGTGTGTGTGTGTGTGTGTGTGTGTGTGTGTGTGTAAAATGTATGACAGTATAAAGGAGACAACATACAAATGCAACATACAAATTCTATCCCAGTAGACCCTATTATAAATATCCAGAGAGAGATTTGCATGTGTGTTCTGTCTCTCTTTCTCACTCTCACTTGTATCTTATATCTTATAGACTCGATACAATGAGTCCACAGCTCCCCCTACTGCTCTATTACTGAAGATAAACTCTAGTAGTGGTTCTGCTTCTGTTGTTTGCCTTTGTGCTTTTGTGTTTGTTTGTTTGTTTGTTTGTTTGTTTGTTTGTTTGTTTGGTTGGTTGGTTGGTCTGAAACCTTTGCTGATGGGAAATAAAAAATACTGTTGTGGTTTTGGTATCAAATCCATGGTATGGTAATAATATGAGAATTGAGATGGTAATACTGTGATATTTTATATAAAGATGAATAAGCCTGTTTTATTTAATAAAAATAAAAAAACTCTTAGCAAGTCCAACAAATAGGCTTTGTTTTATTTAAGCAAAGTATAATTTATTCTTGTTTTCTTTTGATTTTGAATTGAAATATGATCTGGACGTGTTCTTGACAGGTTACAAGCAATTCACCCATTAATTCATTGATTTGGGTTGAGTACAACAGCATGTATTATATATTATCTTTTATTTTAGCACAGAATAATTTTACACATTGTATAGCTATAGATACACCCACCAGATGTCCCTCTTGTGTTTGCAGCTTCAGTCTTTAACCTGCCTGTCTCTGTTTTGCATTATGTTACATAATGCTGAACCCACTATGTGGCTATTGGCATACAGAGGTACAAAAGAAAAATATTACACAAAGAGAGACAAACAATAGAAATACAGGACCTATTCCATTCCTTACAAAATGTCTCACTCAATGTCTTACTCAGTAAAAGCTTAATTCTACATTCTGTATTAATGCAAAGGGGGGTGTTCGTAATAGATTATGCTCTCTATTTGAGAGCTTTACTAGTTTGCCTGAGCATAAGCTCAGTAATGGAGACAGTATGATTATGATTCACCTTCTGCAATGCAATAAAGGCTGATACATTTGCAGAGTAGCTTGTTATGGCTTAAAACTGTCTACTAGCAGTGTTGTGTGTTGTGAAAATTTGTAAAGGCAATTGCATTTTTTTTTCTCGCAGACTCTGTCCTTAAGACCAGGGGCGTAGCCATCATTTCAAAAGTGAGGGGGACAGAATGTCAAGTGTAATACCATTTTTTTTTCAGACTTTTGTTGACAGGTTAATTGGCTTAATATGCTATTTATTTTTAAAGCAAAAAAAACAGAAAGAAAGAAATGCAGATGTTCAGTACTTTATATTTGTCACGCAGGTTTTTTCCTGGCTTAAAACGAGGCGGAGGTGGTAAAATCCTGATCATGTATTTTAATTAGATAATAACTTTTTTATTTTTCGTAGACCATCATTTAGCCTACTGTGTTTCCCACAGTATTTTTGTAGGTGGATCTTGGTACTTCTAGGGGGGTCCGGGGGCATGCCCCCCCCGGAAGAAAATTTTGTACATTTTAAAGATAAATTCATTAATCTGGTGCACTTTGAGTCCCCCGAATACACTGTTAAAAATAAATAATCCACCCGTCAACCGCCCAAACATATGATATTCTCGGATTTAGATATCTGATCATCGCATTACAATTATTCAAATTATAAGTGTTACTGTTAAGCATGATAATATGGTTAAATATCAAACTGAAGTAGGCTGATTTAAAAATAACATTTACTTAAAATAAAAGTTCTTCTTTTGGCAATATAACATTTCCTTAATAGCCTATGGTCTGTCTTACTAAACTAAAACTTTCCAATTGAAAACCTTCAAACGTCAAGCTTTTAAAAATACTTCAAACTTTCTAGTTAGGCTTTTTCAAGAGAACTTAAAGTTTGTCTACAAACTTTTTTATCTAATTGTAAAGTGTTACCGAATTATGGTAAACATCATAGTCTACACGTTATTGCCTGATTCAAGCAGATCATGGCTGTTAATGCATGAACATACAAATTCAGCATTAACAATCACCATGTTTATTCTAATTTGAAGGGCTTTGATAACATATCTGTGAAAATAAAACGAAAAAAAAAAAGAGTGAAAATAGTGCACGTTTGTGCGGGTATAGTGAATATTTTCAATTTACAACAAAACTTGTTAATTATTCAACAAGAGAAATAGGCAGAGTTATTCATCATTGTGCAACACAATTCGTATACCACATGACAACTTACTTACAGTGCTTGACTTTTTCGTGAAAAAGGAGTGAAGAGTTTTTTTGCCGTTTTGAACTCTATGAAACTGATGGATTCGGCGCGGGTGCGAGCATGGGCGTGTCGTAAGCTAATGCACGAGTGACTGATTACCATGGAAGCGTGAAAGTCACGTATGTAGATAGACCTTGACTCTTTGGATTTTAAATCTCGATGTAGGGCAGGCTATACACACCCGCGGAAACCTCAGCTTGTCATAGACACATTTGCCCTATGAAAAAGTGCGGGGGACGAATTTACATTTTTTAAAAAGTGGGGGGGACACGTCCCCCCCGTCCCCCGCGTAATCTACGCCCATGCTTAAGACCCCATATTGAAAATGCCTGATATAACGCATATGCACTAGTAGCTGCTAATTTTTCTCATTGCCTTACAGCAGACATACTGTATTTGGCCCAGTCAGTTGTTATTATTATAAGTCAGGGAATCAAATATTGGACTTGCTCATTGAACTCTTTCATTCATCTTTCTGTTGATATGTTGCAGAGCAGAACCTGAATATTTGAATATGAATTTTTACTGAGGATCTTTGTTAGGTAAAGTATCCATTATCAAGCAGTCTCATGGGGGTTTGAGTCATTGGTTTATTTGATTTGCCTGTTTTTGTAACACGTCTTTCAACAGACATTTTCTGTATCATGTTAAATACAATACAAGTCCAATACAACAGATATTTTCATATATTAGCCATTGTATCTGTCTACTGATTTAGATAATCTTAAAGCTAGTTCAATTTCTGCATCACTGTCAGTTTCAGGGTGATTTGTTTTATATTTAACAGGACTTGTTTGTGGCAGCCTTTTTCATCAATTTTGAAACAAGCTTGTCTTGACCAGTAAAAATACTTCTGCTGACCCGAGGGCATGACAATGTGAAGAGATCAGTCAGTTTTGATCAATTTTAATGCATCCTTGCAGATAGATAGATTGTGAGAGTTCCTATAAAATTTTCTAGAGTTAGGAAAGAATTATTTAGGTCATGTTGTTCCAAAAATTGTGCCTAAATGTCATACATGTTTGGAACTACATGAGGGAATTTTGTTTTTTATTTTTTTATTTTTTTCAACAATTCCTTTAACAGTATGAGGATAAGAAAATCCACTGGAAACCTTCAATAAACTCAGCAATGAGATGCAGATATTTATGCCCACATGTTTGAGTTTAGGAGGCGCTTTGTGGGTTCTGAAGTGTAGGAGGCTGATGCTGTATGTTTGATGTTTTGCATACTCATCCATATTACTCTCTCACAGTATCTCTCTCCTCTACCCACTTCCCCCTCTCTCTTCTCTTCACTATGTACATTAGTTATGCTTGAGTGAATAATCAATAAAGACAAGATGTTTTTTAAAAATAAAAGTGTCAGTCTGAAGAAATGTGGACCCATGAGAATGAACTCCTATAGCCTGCACTGGTGCACGCATGTTCATGAATCGAGTTTGTTCTTTTATTTTCTGAGTCGTAAATAATAGATAAGCTGTCGTGACCAAGCGAGGCTTCCCTCCACCCACTCAAATAATGGTAGTTTCTGGTGTGCTTCCCAGCAAGCAGATCCACTTCACAATGCAGCGCACACACAATTCCCACACAGTTGGAAAATGACTGTCAAAATAAGAATGTTTTCCAAAACCCACATTTACATATATTCATTTACATTGTTTTTTAAAGACTTCTTAAAAATCAAATAGCAGTGTTGTGGTTCCTTTACAAGGAAAAGCAATGCTGCGTCATGACGTTGATGCTATGAGAACGTCCCCATGTGTTACCGGTGTCTGAAGCCTGCATGGACACATGGCAGTTGATTGGCAGACAGCAGTTTTATGACGTCACATGGAGCGCCCGTAAGTACATAAGGGTGGCTGCATTAGACGCCATCAGCCTTTTTTGTCTTCAGAATCTGCTTGTCTAAAGTGTGTGCTTGTGAAGATTTTTTAAGCTTTCCCAGATAGCTCTATTGCTCTCATAGTGGCAAAGCCCGTTCTGTGGCTGATTCCACCTGAATCAGAGCATATTGTGTGTAAGGCATCTAGTTCTTATGGATTAGACTCATAGACAGTTAAGGCAGATTTTATAAATAAACCACCTCCTCCTCTGCCCACATACAATTCTCTGAGCCTTTATTTCTCCTGTATTTCGCTAGGAGACCCTTGCTTAACACTTCCATCCTGCTTGTGCAGGGGCTTAGGCATAGAGTTTGGACTAATGTCAAGAGAGTGGGATTGCAGTGAGATTGAGAAGACGACTGCAAGCCGTTCTTGGTCCAGAGCAATGCTGTTGTTTAGCTTGCACCTCTAGGGCTAAGGTCCTGAGTATGGACAAATATTAAGTGAGAGTGTGAGTCGCGGTGCGTTCTGCTTTCTTATATGGTCCTGAGTATTACTATTTTTCAGCAAGCTCCTCTTATGTAAGGTCTGCTTAGGGCTGTGGAAGATGTGGTCGCATTGAGATGATGTGACCCCTTCCTGTTTTTGTGTCGGCTGCTCTCCCTCCAGCATAACTGGGGGCATTAAGCAAAATATGGGCGAATACCGACACGGGAGGTCTTTGTACTGTTCGGGTGAAGGAGTCTGGACATTACTGCATTCGCCTCTTTCACCGGTCCCTTCATTACGCTGATCCCTTAGCGCTGGGTGTTATGCTCCCTCAGTGAGGTGATTATGCATCCCACCTCCTCGCTTGTTACCCTTTCAGCACTTGAAGTACGGAGGAAGCAATACGTGCTTCCTGTATACTCAACTCCGTATGGCTAATGGGTACAGAGGTAGTATCAATGTGCCTCCCCTGTAGTGAATCACGAATGGGCTGGTACAGGTTAGGAAGTCTGGGCAAGAACCACGATTTGCATCCTACTCCTTATCTGTCGACTTGGAGGGGATAGTATGGACATAGTTGCCAGAACTATATAACACAATTCTAAGGTTAGTGAAGAATTATGGGACGACAGAGTATAAGAAAGCTCTCTGGCCGGAGGTAGACAAGCTCTAGTGCTAAAAAGATAGTAACGGATTGGGGATGTGTAGAGTTGCGATGAGCAATTTTCGTATTTCATCCGTTGTTGGGCAGTTATGGGATTTCCCTGGTTAGCTCTGCTCCCAGGAGCAGGTAAGAGCATTGAGCTTCGGGATTTCAGCTAGGCGGCTAGCTCCTCTAGGAATTAAGGCCATTGTGTCATATCACAGTGATCCGCCTGAACGGACTTTGACACATTTATGTTTCCCGGTTTATTTCCTTTGATTATTAGTGCTAGCTCTCTATGATTGCGCATATCTTCACAGCTTGGTGAAGTAGGCACTTGTTCAGCATGGTGAAGTGGGTATTAACTAGGGGTAGGAATCTTTTGGTACCTCATGATTAGATTAAAATCGATTATTGAGGTCACGACACGATTAAAAATCGATTCTCGATTTTGAATCCAATTTCGATTCGATAAATGCATAGATTTGATTCTAGTTTACTGTTTTATATTACTTTTCCTATTTGACTGCGGTAGACAAAAAGAAAAGGAAATTAATTAAATGTGAACCTTGAAATGTATTTAGTTTTTCTTCTCATTTTAGTTAAACCCAATATTATTATTAAGCTGATGACAATCAAATTATAAACAATAGGACAAATACAATAGAAAAAATATACATAAATAAATATTATATAAATAAATAATAATTTATAATATATAAATAAATTTTAAGTTCCCTTTCAAGGGAACTCGAGCTGCGTTTGAGACGCGGTGGGAACGCTCTGCGTGATTACGTCGTGAAGCACGTGTAAAATCAGTCCAATGGAAGCCCGCTACGACTTAGGTGACGTCATAGACCAGGAAACTATAAAGCAACCCTGAAATCAGACCGCGATAGCTTCTGTACCTTCAGCAAGCGCTCTCTGTATATCTGTCCTTGTCTATTTATTGTTGTCTGTCAAGCCCCTTATATATATATATATATATATATATATCACTATGGCGAGCAAGCAAAGTTATAAACCTTGTGTTGTGCCCTGCCCTCGTTATATCACGGGTGGGGACACACATCGTATGTGTATTGCTTGTTTGGGAGTGGAGCATGCCCAGTCAGTCCTCGAGGGGGCTGACTGTGAGCATTGCATGAGTTTGTCTATGAAAACTCTCCGCTCTTGCCGGGCGTTCTTTGAGGAGGACGGTTCGGTTCGCGCTCCCCGAGGTGCGGGTCCCGCTGCTGCCGAGGCACAGCGTCGACTTTCATCTTGGGGTTCACAGATGGATCTAGTAGCGGGGTTTGAGACGGGCCCCGCCCTTTCTCAGCCCTTACCTGCTGGATCCGGTGTCTTTGCCCAGGAAGGAGCCCGCTCTGCGGCTTCTCCTTCCCAGGCTGAGGCACCAATATTGCGGCTATCCAGTTCTGAGGATCTGGATGTCGCTAGTATGGGGGATATTGAGTGTTCGCCAGCTCATACCCCTGCTGATGAGGAGCTTATGGAGGTTTTATCTCGTGCTGTTACTAAATTAAATATTGAGTGGCCAGCTGATGATTCCAATGTTGAATCTAGAAAGAGTCTTTTAGATTAACGTTATTTACCATCTAGATCACGACCTCCTCGTCGGGAACTCCCGTTCTTTCCCGATCTCCATACCGAGGTGTCGAGATCGTGGATTAAACCAGCGTCTTTCAGAGTGCATAACCCACAAACTAAGAATTATAGTAAAGTTCAAGGGATTGATCATTATGGTTATTTGACTATGCCTCGTGCTGAAGACACACTAGCGAGTTATCTCTCCCCTGAGTCTTCTTCTTCTCTGAAAGCCCCGACGTTACCCACCAAACCATTAAAAAATACATCTTTGTTGGTGGGTAAAGCGTATTCGGCAGCAGGTCAGGCCGCAGCATGTTTGCACACTATGTCGATTCTCCAAGCGTACCAGGCTGACCTGCTGAAGGACATAGACGATAGTGAGGAAGTTAGTGCTGACGCAATTCGAGAATTGCGTCGCACGACAGATTTATCTCTCCGATAATCTTCTCTGGCCACGGAACGCCATTTATGGTTAAATTTATCAGAAATAAAGGATAAAGATAGATCTGTTCTTCTGGACGCACCGCTGTCACCTACAAGTCTGTTCGGCGACGCTATAAATTGTGTCATCGATAGGTTTCAAGAAAATAAGAAACAAGCGGCTGCGTTTCAGAGGTTTCTTCCTCGCCGGTCTAGTGTCCCCGAGGCTGCTCGCAGTATAAAGTCCGAGCAGCCTCGTCCGTCTACGAGCTCCGCTCACAGAGTTCAACAAAAACAGAGCGTCGCCGCTCGGGCACCTCCTCAATCTACGGTTCCCGAGTGGCGCTCGCAGCCCAGGCCTGTTAGGGGTAGACAAGATCTGAGGACTGTTATCTCTAAGAGAGCTTGGTCTAAGAAGAAGTCCTGACGCCAAGGCTATCAGGCTTCTGAGGGTGGTCCCCTCCAGGGAGGAACGGTTCTGAGGAACCGTCCCTCCTTGTCACCCTCCGGGGGGCGACTCTCCGAGGAGAGCCGCAGCGCTGCCACTTCGGTTGTTCCCTGCCGGTTCGCCGCTTCAGGGCGCCGAGGTGTCAGCGTCCCCGTGCAATCCTCTGAGGAGGGTTGTAGAACGGTCAGTTCGGTTGTTCCCTGCCGGTTCGCCGCTTCAGGGCGCCGAAATGATTGTTCAACCAAATCCAGAGGCCAGTCTCGAGAGACTGGTTCCCTTATCGGAATTTCTGGCAGCGTGGAAACTTCTGCCAAATATTTCTCTATGGGTCCTGCACATAATAGAAATTACAGAATTCAGTTCGGTTCTCGTCCGCCCAGATTTCAAGGGGTCCTCCCCACGGTGGTGGACTCACAGCAGGCTCTGGTAATGGAGCAAGAAGTACTGACACTTCTTCGAAAGGGAGCTATAGAAAGGGTTTCTCCTCCCAGCAGAGAGTCAGGGTTTTACAGCCGTTACTCCATTGTTCCATTGTTGGTTTGTCACAATAGACTTGAAGGACGCGTACTTCCATGTATCTATCCATCCTCATCACAGGAGGTTCCTGAGGTTCGCTTTCGGGGGCGAAGCATATCAATATCGGGTTCTTCCATTTGGCCTAGGTTTATCTCCCCGCACTTTTACAAAATGCGTGGATGCAGCTCTGGCTCCGTTGAGACTCCAGGGCATCCGCGTATTGAATTACATCGACGATTGGTTGATTTTAGCTCAGTCAGAGCAGGTGGCAGTTCAGCATCGAGATGCTGTTCTGTCCCACATAAAGAGTCTGGGGTTGCGGCTAAACACCGAAAAGAGTGTGCTTCTCCCCGCTCAGAGGACCACTTTTTTAGGTGTAATTTGGGATTCGACCACAATGCAGGCACGCCTGTCTCCTGCTCGTATTTCTGCGATTCTCACAGCCGCAAAGAATGTGAAACTAGGCCAGTCACTCACTGTGAAACAGTTTCAGAGACTGTTGGGTCTCATGGCAGCTGCGTCCAACGTTATTACTTTTGGCCTTCTGTACATGAGACCCCTGCAGTGGTGGCTCAGGACCAAGGGGTTTTCTCCGAGGGGAAATCCGTTCCGCAAGATCAAGGTCACGCGGCTATGCCTTCGTGCCTTGGCCTTGTGGAAGAAACCTTGGTTCCTCGCCCAGGGCCCAGTGTTGGGGGCTCCTTGTCGACGCGTCACGCTTTCGACGGATGCTTCCCTCACGGGATGGGGGGCGGTCATGAGTGGCCGCTCGGCGCAAGGTCTGTGGCAGGACCATCAATGTTCCTGGCACATAAATCGTTTGGAGTTGATGGCGGTATTTCGAGCACTCAAATATTTCCTGCCAGACCTGAGAGGCCATCATGTGTTGGTCCGCACAGACAACACTTCGGTGGTCTCCTATATCAACCATCAGGGGGGTCTGAGGTCACGTCACCTTTGCAAATTGGCCCATCAGATCCTCCTATGGGCCCAGGGGAAGTTATTGTCGCTCAAGGCGGTATATATTCCGGGGCATCGGAATGTGGGAGCAGATATTCTGTCGAGACAGGGGCTGAGGCCCAGGGAGTGGAGACTTCACCCAGAAGTGGTGGAGCTCCTGTGGGGAAAGTTTGGTCGTGCTCAGGTAGACCTTTTCGCATCATCAGATTCAACCCATTGTCCCATGTGGTTCTCTCTAACGCACCCAGCTCCTCTCGGTCTGGATGCTATGGTGCAGGTGTGGCCAAGGCTGCACCTGTACGCCTTTCCCCCGATATCTTTGCTTCCGGGGGTTCTGGAGAGGGTTCGCCTACAGGGGGCTCGTCTGCTACTAGTAGCCCCTTATTGGCCGACCCGAGTTTGGTTCTCGGACTTGGTGTCTCTTCTGGACGGCTCCCCCTTGGAGATCCCAATCAGGGTGGACCTCCTGTCCCAGGCCGGGGGCACGATATTTCACCCTCGGCCGGAGTTGTGGAAACTGTGGGCCTGGCCTCTGAGGGGGCCAGGCTCAGGGAGACCGGTCTTTCGACCGATGTTATAGAAACCATTCTTCAATCCAGAGCTCCTTCCACGAGAAGGCTGTATGCGCTAAAATGGAAACTTTTCACCACGTGGTGTGTTGAACGTCAGTTAGATCCTGTTAACTGCCACGTTGGTTCAGTTCTTGATTTTCTGCAAGACCATTTCTCGGCCAGGTTATCTCCTTCCACCCTAAAGGTTTATGTGGCGGCTATATCTGCCTACCACACCCCTCTGGGGGGTACTTCTATTGGGAGAAACCCTTTAATTACTCGCTTTCTCCGTGGTACATTGAGGTTGAGACCTGCACTGCACTCTAGAGCACCGGCTTGGGACTTGGCCATTGTACTCGAGGGTCTGGCTCTAGCTCCCTTCGAGCCCATCGAGGAGGTTTCAGAAAAGTTCCTCACTCTAAAGACTTTATTTCTCCTTGCTATCTCATCTATCAAGAGAATTGGTGATTTACATGCTTTGTCGGTTGCTCCTTCATGTCTGGAATTTGCACCTGTTATGGTGAAGGCATTTCTCTACCCCAGGCCGGGTTATATTCCTAAGGCCCCACTGAATGTTGGGGGCCCAATAGTGCTGCAGGCCTTTTATCCTCCACCCTTTAATACCCCTGACCAGGAACAGCTTAACCTGTTATGTCCAGTCCGGGCTTTAGATGCTTACGTTCACAGAGCTGCCCTGTGGCGTAAATCTGAGCAACTATTTGTTTGCTTTGGGTCACTCAAGAGAGGATGCCCTGCATCTAAGCAGGTTATGAGTAAATGGATAGTCGAGGCTATTTCATTAGCTTATGAAGCGGCCGGACAGCCTTCACCTATGGCTGTGCGGGCCCATTCTACTCGAAGTATGGCGGCCTCTATGGCCTTAATTTCGGGAGTTTCCCTTCTTGACGTATGTAATGCGGCAGGATGGTCCTCTCCGCATACATTTGTCAGGTTTTATGACCTTGACCTCTCCACTCCTGGGGCGAGGTTGCTTGCTTCTTAGTGTGCGCAAGGACTTCACACAGAACGGGCATTGGTCACTATGGCGTAATGGGTATAGGGTTCCCACCGCGTCTCAAACACAGCTCGAGTTCCCTTGAAAGGGAACGTCTCAGGTTACGTATTTAACCCTGGTTCCCTGATAGGGAACGAGACGCTGCATTTGCCTGCCATACTTCCTGCATGCCCTGATCGACTTGCTTCAGGTTTTTCAGAAGCTATCGGTCTGATTTCAGGGTTGCTTTATAGTTTCTATGGTCTATGGTCTATGACGTCACCTATGTCGTAGCGGGCTTCCATTGGACTGATTTTACACGTGCTTCACGACGTAATCACGCAGAGCGTTCCCACCGCGTCTCAAACGCAGCGTCTCGTTCCCTAGCAGGGAACCAGGGTTACATACGTAACCTGAGACGTTTTTCAGGTATAATAGTAGCCTAGGTTTATTTATCATGTAGTAAGAAATACTACAGACACTGAATAATCAAATGTAAAAATAAAAGACTGTATAGTCTTCACTGTATGAAATAAATGTAAATTGATTCATATTAAAGATACAACATTATATATGTTCTTAATAATATGTTCTTATTAACATTATACAGAGGCCACTGTCTATTTAAGAATGAATGCACGAATGTGATATACTGCTACACATCAAAATTTTCTCCTAAATGTTTACGTAGTATTAACATTTCCATAGCATCAACGTCGGTTTCTTCCTTCCTAGTTTCCTGTTTTAATATGCAATATGTCAACAAAGAAAGGTTTTTTGCTGGCCTGGTCAGGCCTCTAGTTTCACCGCCATTATTTTCACTTTAATTGATGTAAAAGAATTTAAAGTGGGTGGTAAATCACATTATGAAATAAATGCTTTTCTCAAAAGACGCTGGCCATAATTATTGGCTCCCTGTTATTAAATACTTTTTGCAACCTCCTTTTGCCAATATAAGAGCTCTGAGTTTACTTCTATAATGCCTGGTGAGTTTAGAGAGCACCTGACAAAAGATTAGAGACCATTCCTCCGTACATAATCTCTCTAGATCCTTCAGATTCACAAGTTTATGTTGATGCTTCTTCTCTTCAGTTCACCCCACTCATTTTCTATAGGTTTCAGTTTAGGAGACTGGGACGATCATGGCAGAAGTTTCATTTTGTGCTCAGTTACCCATTTTTGTGTTGAATTAGATGTTTGTTTTGGACCGTTTTCCTGATGGAAGATCCAACCACGGCCCATTATAAGATTTCTAGCAGAGGCAGTCAGTTTTTGATCTGTTGGTATTTGCTGGAATCCGTAATACCATGTATCTGAACAAGATAAACAAGATGAAAAAAATAGGCCCACCACATATAAGATCCATCAGTATATTTAACCGTAGGCATGGGATACTTTTTATCTCTGTTCTGCATCTATCTACACATCTGGTGGGTTTGCTGCCAAAAAGCCTTTTTTTTTTTTTCATCTGACCACAGAATCCAGTCCCTTTTGAAGATCCAGTCATGTCTGACAACTGAATATGTTGGAGTTTATTTTTGGACGAGCAAGGAGGATTTTTCTTGAAACCCTCACAAACAACATGTGGTGATGTAGAGGTTGTTTGAAAAAAAATGTTAAAGGGGTGGTTCAGGATTTTGGACATCGGACCTCATTTCCAATTTAGCCTGGGTGTTATTTATCAGTGGAGATAGTTTTCAAAAATTTTCATCCAGTCCTTCCAGTTGCATAGTTTGCCGGTGCTAGGCTAGCGCGAGTTAACGGTATCTGCTAGCCTACCATTAAAAACAGTTTTACCCACTCCACAGTACACCAAAAGAAAATAAATTATAACGCCAGAATATCGATATAAATGTCTGCTGAGAGAATAATGTTATGCTATATAATGAAATAATGAATAATGAAATGCTACCCTTTCATCGCATTGCAATAGTTATACTTTGTTCCCTGTATTTATTAGCACAGTCTACAGCAGCGGCAGACTGATATTAAGTTACCTAGGCAACCGAGAGAGCCGGTCCACATGACAATCACGAAAGTGTATTTACCTGCCACTGACACTCATCACTACAGAAGCAGAGTATATCACCATGTTGCCAATTCCTTTGTTTACAATCGAATGTTTCAATATCGTTGTTCAAGGCTACTACTAGCTAGCTAGTTGTCCCGACTGTAGTGCACTTCTGTTCTGTGTTTTCTTTTCGGCGCAGTACTACTAACCGGAGCAAAGTAAAAATTCGCTGCTGCTGAGAAACTAGTTCCTGTAAATGTAATGCGATCATTGAGATGCAAGAGTAGTTTGATTTCTAACATTATTCTCTCAACAGACATTTACATCGATAGTCTGGCGTTATAATTTATTTGCTTTTGGTGTACTGTGGAGTGGGTTAAACTGTTTTTAATGGCAGGCTAGCAGATACCGTTGACTCGCGCTAGCCTAGCACCGGCGAACTATGCAACTGGAAGGACTGGATGAAAATTTTTGAAAACTGTCTCCACTGATAAATAACACCCAGGCTAACTTGGAGATGAGGTCCGATGTCCAAAATCCTGAACCACCCCTTTAAGGTATTTTGACCCCAAGACTCAACTAATCTCTGCAATTATCCATCTGTGATCCTTGGAGAGTCTTTGGTCACTCAAACTGTACTCCTCGGCGTACATTAAGACAATATAGACATACGTCCTCTTCCTGGCAGATTCATAACATATTTAGTTGATTGGTACTTTTTAATTATTGCCCTGATGGTCAAAATGGGGATTTTCAATTATTTAGCTATTTTCTTACAGCCACTTTCTATTTTGTGATGCTAAACAATCTTTTGATGCACATCAGAACTATTTTGTATGGTTCTACTCATTGTGATGGATGATTAAGGGAATTTGGCCTTTGTTTCCTCATATTTAAACTCCTGTGAAACAAGAAGTCATAGCTAGACAATTTCATGTTCATAGTCACCCTGGTGTGCTATAAAAGGTAAATATTAATGGGTATATAATTAATATACAGAGATATTTTATTCTAGGGGTGCCAATAATTGTGGCCAACGTGTTTTCAAAGTCAAAGTCAAAGTTTATTTATAAAGCACTTTTTAAAAACAGCAAGTGTTTATCAAAGTGCTGTACTCACATATCACATATCAATGATACAAACAATCAACAGCACAGAAGAAAATGTCCCGGGTTACGTATGTAAACCTAGTTCCCCAAAGGGACGGACACTGCGTGTAATCGCAGTGGGAACGCCCTAGCGTAACGCGTCTGAAGCATGAATGAAATCAGTCAATGGAGAGATGGAGCGTCACAGCAAGTGACGTCATCGACCAGGAAGCTATAAAGAACCCTTGAATACACAAGCCGCCAGCTTCTAATGTTACTGAAGCAAGCGACCCAAGGGTATGCCGGGAGTATGGCAGGACACGCAGCGTCCGTCCCTTCGGGAACTAGGGTTACATACGTAACCCGGGACGTTCCCCTTCAGGGACTACCGCTGCGTGTAATCGCAGTGGGAACGCAATACCCACATCCCCATACGACCAAGTCCCCGTCGTGTGTGACTAGGAGACACAAGCCGAAGAGAGAACCTGAGCCCCGGGAGTGGAGCTAAAATCAAGAGAAGAAAACCTGACGAAAGTGTGCGGTGAGGACCAGCCTGCCACATCACAAACATCCTGAAGAAAACCCCCGGAAAGAAGAGCTCTAGAGGCAGCCATACTCCTGGTAGAATGGGCCCTTACAGCCAAAGGTGAAGGCTGACCGGCCGAAACTTAAGCAAGTGAGATGGCCTCGACCACCCACTTGCTCATCCTTTGCTTAGATGCCGGACACCCCTTCTTAGGTGACCCAAAACAGACGAACAACTGTTCCGATTTCCTCCACAGGGCAGCTCTGTGGACATAAGCATCTAAAGCCCTAACGGGACGCAGCAAGTTCAGTTTCTCCTGGTCTGACGTCAAAAAAGGCCTGCAGTCAGAGGACAGAAGGCCTGCAGAACTATAGGTCTAACGGAAGTGGTTGGCACCTTAGGAACATACCCTGGTCTCGGACAGAGGAAAGCCTTAACCATACCAGGAGCAAATCCCAGGCACGAGGGAGCCACCGAAAGTGCTTGAATATCTCCAATTCTTTTTAGAGACGAGATAGCGAGAAGAAGGATAGCCTTAAGTGTAAGAAACTTTTCCGAAACTTCCTCGATGGGCTCGAAAGGAGCTAAGGAGAGACCCTCTAGGACAATGGCCAGATCCCAAGATGGTACCCTCGTGCGAACTGCAGGCCTCAGCCTCAAGGTGCCACGAAGAAGGCGAGATATCAGTGGGTGTCTCCCAAGGGACCCTCCACTAGAAGGGGCGTGGTAAGCAGCTAAGGCCGCCACGTACACCTTCAGTGTGGAGTGGGATAACCCAGTGGAGAGACGGTCCTGCAGGAAATCCAGCACTGTACCAACCGGGCAGTTAACTGGGTCCTGCTGGCGCTCTCCACACCAAGAGGTGAAAAGTTTCCACCTTGCAGCATATAACCTCCTAGTGGTGGGAGCTCTGGATTGGAGGATGGTCTCAACAACCTTAGTCGAGAGACCAGAATCTATGAGCTGGGCCCCCTCAGAGGCCAAGCCCACAGCCTCCATAGTTCTGGGCGGGGGTGAAGGATCGACCCGTTCGCCTGAGAGAGTAGGTCCTTCCTGATCGGTATCTCCAGGGGAGAGCCGTCGAGGAGAGACACCAGGTCCGCAAACCATACTCGAGCCGGCCAGAACCGGGCAATTAGCAGAAGACTGAGCCCGTCCCGGCAAACCCTCTCCAGAACTCCCGGGAGCAGAGCTATCGGAGGAAAAGCGTACAGACGTGACCTCGGCCACGGATGTACCATCGCATCCAACCCCAACGGGGCAGGAGGGCTGAGAGAGAACCACAGAGGACAGTGTGATGTCTCTCGGGAAGCAAATAGGTCTACCTCGGCACGACCGAAATGTTCCCATAGGAGCTCCACCACCTCGGGGTGAAGACTCCACTCCCCGGGCCTAGGCCCCTGTCTTGACAGGATGTCTGCCCCCTGATTTAAATACCCCGGGAGATAAATAGCTCTCAGAGAAAGAATTCTCCCCTGGGACCATAGGAGGATCTGACGTGCCAGTTTGTAAAGTGGGCGAGAACGCAGACCCCCCTGATGGTTGATATAAGAGACCACCGATGTGTTGTCTGTTCGGACAAGAACATGGTGGCCCCTTAGGTCTGGGAGGAAGTGTTTCAGAGCCTGAAACACTGCCAACATCTCTAGACAATTTATGTGCCATAGACGGTGATGGTCCTCCCACAGACCCCGAGCTGGGCGACCACTCATGATCGCTCCCCAACCCGTGAGAGAGGCATCTGTCGTTAGCATAACGCGACGACAAGGAGCTCCCAACACAGGTCCTTGGGACAGAAAGCAAGGATCTTTCCACATAACCGGGGTGCGATGACACCGTCGAGAACTCACGATCATGCGAAAAGGATTTCCCCTCGGGGAGAATCCCTTGGTTCTGAGCCACCACTGTAACGGTCTCATGTGCAGGAGGCCAAAAGGTATCACGTTGGACGCAGCTGCCATGAGACCTAACAGTCTCTGGAACTGTTTTACAGTGGATGAGTGGCCTAGCTTGACCTGATCTACTGCGGCGAGAATCGAAGCCACACGAGCAGGTGACAATTGTGCCCATACTACTCCGAGAAAAGTGGTTCTCTGTAATGGAGAAAGAACACTCTTCTTGGCGTTGAGCCTCAACCCCAATCTCTTGATGTGAGCAAGAACAACATCTCGATGCCGAACCGCCTGAAGTTCCGATTGAGCTAGAATTAACCAATCGTCTATATAGTTCAGAATACGGATGCCCTGCAGCCTGAGCGGAGCTATAGCTGCATCCATACACTTCGTGAACGTGCAGGGTGACAGTGCTAGGCCAAACGGAAGAACCCGATATTGGTATGCTTCGCCCCCGAAAACGAACCTCAGGAACTTCCTGTGTTGAGGGAGGATAGACACATGGAAGTAAGCATCCTTTAGATCTATCGTGACAAACCAGTCCTCGGCTCTGATTTGTGACACGATCTGCTTGAGAGTGAGCATTTTGAATTTGAGCTTCTCTACAGTGCGATTTAAGAGACCAGATCTAGAATGGGAGGCAGCCCTCCATTTTTTTTTCGGAACGATGAAGTACCGGCTGTAATATCCTAACTCCCTGCTGGGTAGAGGAACCTGTTCTATAGCCTATTTTTGCAGTTTTTACCTCCTGTTCTAGTACCAGAGCCTGCTCGGGACCCACCACAGTAGGCAAAACCCCTCTGAACCGAGGTGGACGCGTTCTGAACTGAATAGCGTACCCATTCTTTATAATATTCAGGACCCACTGAGAAACATTGGGAAGCATTTCCCATTCCGCCCGGAACTCTACTAAGGGAACCAGCCTCTCGAGGCTGGTCTCTGGATGAACATCCCGAGTGACAGACACAGCGCCCTGTAACATACTAGCAGGAAACAGCTGGTCTGAGCACTCCACAACCCTCCTCGGAGGGGGCGAGCGTCCCTCGCGAAAACGCTCGCCGAGTCTCTCTACGCCCCGTATAGGTTAGTAGAACTGACCCCTGAGGGCATCGAGAAAGACAGGGCAAAAAGTTCTTGTGCGGTGAACTCAAGTCTTTCCCGATGGGGACCACCCTCAGAGTCCTGACGTTCAGCCCGTCAGGATTTTTTCGACGCGGCCTTCCTAGCGACAATGACTGTCCTCAGATCAGTCCTGCCCCGAGAAGGCCGCGCCGGAGAGCGCCCCGCCTCGTCCCTCCAGTCTCTCTGCGGGGGGGCACGAGACGCGACACTCCGCTTCTGCTGTGCTCTTTTGGAAGACGAACTCGACGGCTGGGACTGCCCTCGTTCAACAGCCCCAGCGACACGCACTTTTAGAGGGATAAACTTATGAAAGGCCGCCGCCTGTTTTTTTTTTTCCTGGAACCTCTCCGTGACAGAGTGAAGATCGTCACCGAAGAGGCCCGCAGGCGAAACGGGAGCATTTAAAAGGAGAGTCTTGTCTTTTTCTTTCATAGAGGTCTGACTCAACCATGAGTGCCTTTCTGTGGCCACCGGGGCTGCCATAGACCGAACGATAGATTTTGCGGTCTCTCTGGTGGCACGAAGAGTGAGATCAGCAGTCTGCCTGAGTTCGCAAATCATAAGTGCAGAAATTTCTCCCCCCTCACACGCATCTTTTAGCGGCTTGATAAGCCTGCATAATAGCCATCCAATGCAAACATGCAGCCGCTTGCCCAGCCACCGAGTAAGCCTTCCCCACCATCTTTAGTGGTCTAGATGGAAGAGCCGGTGCTTTAAGTGAGGACGACGAACGTAGCCTAAAGATAGCCCGCGAACGTCTCCTCTGCCTTCGGCATCGTCACATAACCAGCAGATTTAGCACCAAAAATGTTACCATAAGCATTGGACTGATTTGTGTGAATTCTGCTTGAAACCGGTCTAACCCAGGTCTTTGAAACCTCAGCATGAAGGTCTGGGAAGAACGGTAAGCACCGGCGAGAAGGTTGAGGTGATACAGACAGAAATCTATCATCTAGTTTGCTTTTAATTCTAGACTGCTGTCTATCAGCTGGCCACACGATACTGAGCTTTTCAACAGCTCGAGATAACACATCCATCAAACCTTCTTCATTTGCAGTATAATGTGACAAACTAGTTTCTTCTGATGCAAAGCTTTCGACATCCAGCTCCTCAGAACTGGATAATCTCAATTCAACATCATCATGTGCCTCCACCCGGGCAGAAGTAACCGCCGCAGCGCGTGCTTCCAGAGCCGGGTGAGAGTCACTGGATCCCGCCGGAGAGAGCTGAGATAGGGCATCAACATCGCCGGTGAGATCCATCTGCGAGCCCCAAGACAAGCGCCGCTGCTCTGCCTCAACAGAAGCGGGACCCGAGCCTCGGGGAGCTCGCAGCATACCGCTCTCCTCGAAGAGCGATCGCCGCGAGCACAGAGTTCTCAGAGGAAAACGCTCGCAATGCTCATAATCGACTCCCTCGAGAGCCGACTGGGCATGCTGCATTCCCAAACAAGCCACACATAGCTTGTGTGAATCCCCACCCGTGATGTATCGTGTACAGGGGGAAACACACTTCTTATACTGCTCGCTCATATTGTTTTTTTAATATATATATATATATATATATATATATATATATATATATATATAGTGATAAACTCCTGACAGAACAGACAAACACAATCGAAGATTTCAGATCACACACACAGAGCGCTGCTGAAGTAACAGAAGCTGGCGGCTTGTGTATTCAAGGGTTATTTATAGCTTCCTGGTCGATGACGTCACTTGCTGTGACGCTCCATCTCTCCATTGACTGATTTCATTCATGCTTCAGACGCGTTACGCTGGGGGGGGCGTTCCCACTGCGATTACACGCAGCGGTAGTCCCTGAAGGGGAACAATAAGACACAATAAAAAAGCAACTTTCACATAGCGTCAAATGCCAGACTATAAAAATAAGTTTTTAGGCTAAATTTAAAAACAGCAAGTGTTTGATCCTGTCTAAAGTAGAGGGTAACCTATTCCAGAGCTTCGGGGCCGCCACTGCAAATGCTCTGTCACCCCTGCTCTTCAACTTTACCCGTGTGACAACTAAAAGCAAATGGTTTTAAACCATTTAACCAGCAAAACGGAGCATACAGCTAAATATTTAGAGAAAAACATGTTTTGGAGAAAAACATTTATTTCATAATGTGATTCTATTTGGACCTAGTTTCAAACATTTTAAACAACTGATTAATAAAGGTTCCCTTTCAAGGGAACTTCGAGCTGCGTCGAACGCAGTGGGAACGCCTCTGCGTTGTGCGTCATGAAGCACGTATGGAATCAGCCCAATGGAGAGATGGAACGTCATAGGCGGGTGATGTCATCGACCAGGAAACTATAAAGCACCCCAAAAACACAAGCACATCAGCTTCTGTGCCTTCAGTCGCGCTATATGTGAATCTGTCCCTGTGTGAATATTGTCTGTCCTTACATACTCTGCACCACACAAACAATTTATATATATATATATATATATTAAGAGAGATTATAGCGAGCGAACAGCAGTTTAGGAAGTGTGTCCCTCCCTGCTTGCGCTATCTAACGAGTGGGGATACACACGTTCTTTGTGTTGTTTGTTTGGGAGTGCAGCATGCCCAGTCAGCTCTCGAGGGAGCTGATTGTGAGCATTGCGAGCGTCTGCCACTAAGGACAGTTATATTAGCTAAGAAGGCTTCGGCTAAGAAGAAGTCCTGACGCCACGGTGTGCAGGACACTGAGGGTGGTCCCCACCGAGGCGGAAAGGTGTTCACCTCTTTTTACGGTGCCCATTCTTCCTCGGTGCCCTCAGGGGCCCGTTCTGCCAACCCCGCCTTCATGCCAGGGCACAGACGGTCCCAGCGAGCGCTTTCCCGAGGGATGCTCGCTCCTTCTGTGGAGGGTCTCAGAGCAGTTAAACCAGTTGTTCCCTGCCGGTGCGCCGTTACAGGGCACTGCGTTTGCTGCTCAAGTTACACCAGAGGCCAGTCTCGAGAGACTGGTACCCTTAGTAGAATTACTGGCAGAGTGGAAAAGCCTTCCAAAAATATCTCATTGGGTCCTGCAGACAGTAAAAAAGGATTATGCTATCCAATTCAGGTGTCGTCCACCAAAATTCAGAGGGGTTCTGCCCATAGTGGTGGGCCCCGAGCAGGCTCTGGTAATGGAACAAGAGGTGAAAACGCTCCTTCAAAAGGAGGCTATAGAACGGGTTCCTCCTCCCAGTTTGGAGTCAGGTTATTACAGCCGATATTTCATCGTTCCAAAGAAGGATGGGGGGTTGCGTCCAATTTTAGACCTGCGCCTATTGAATCGCTCGGTAGGGAAGGTAAAATTCAAGATGCTCACTATCAAGCAGATCGTGTCACAAATCAGATCCGAGGACTGGTTTGTCACGATAGATCTAAAGGACGCGTACTTCCACATTTCCATCCTTCCACAACACAGGAAGTTCCTGAGGTTCGCCTTCGGGGGCGAGGCGTACCAGTACAGGGTTCTTCCGTTTGGCCTAGCTTTATCTCCCCGCACTTTCACGAAATGCATGGATGCAACATTAGTGCCTCTGAGGCTTCAGGGCATTCGTATCCTCAATTACATCGACGATTGGTTGATTTTAGCTCAGACAGAGCAGATGGCGGTTCGGCATCGAGATGTCGTTCTCGCTCATATCAGAAAGTTGGGGTTGAGGCTGAACGCAAAGAAAAGTGTTTTATCTCCTTCTCAGAAGACCACTTTTCTGGGTGTCGTTTGTCAAAGTCACGCGGCGCTGCCTTCGTGCTCTCGTCATGTGGAAAGAATCTTGGTTCCTATCCTAAGGTCCTGTGCTGGGGGCTCTTTGTCGTCGCGTAACGTTAACGACGGATGCTTCCCTCACAGGGTGGGGGGCGGTCATGAGTGGTCGTCCAGCCCAAGGTCTGTGGCAGGACCATCATCTATCATGGCATATAAATTGTCTAGAGATGTTGGCGGTGTTTCAGGCTCTGAAACACTTCCTAGCAGACCTGAGAGGTCATCATGTGTTAGTTCAGTCAGACAACACGTCGGTGGTCTCTTATATAAATCATCAGGGGGGCCTGCGGTCTCGCCGGCTTTACAAGTTGGCCCGTCAGATCCTCTTGTGGTCCCAAGGGAAGTTACTATCACTGAGAGCAATGTATCTTCCTGGGTATTTGAATGTGGTAGCAGACTCCCTGTCGAGGCAGGGGCCGAGGCCGGGGGAATGGAGACTCCACCTCGAGGTGGTGGAGCTCCTTTGGTTGAGTTTCGGTCGCGCCGAGGTGGACCTATTCGCTTCCAAGGAGACCACGCATTGTCATCTGTGGTTCTCCATCAGTCATCCAGCCCCTCTGGGGTTGGACGCTATGGTGCAGCCGTGGCCGAGGTCACGTCTGTACGCCTTTCCCCCGATTGCTCTGCTACCAGGAATTCTGGAGAGGGTTCGCCGGGACGGGGTCAGCCTTCTACTAGTAGCCCCGTTCTGGCCGGCCCGAGTATGGTTTGCGGACCTGATTTCTCTCCTGGACGGCTCTCCTTTGGAGCTCCCAGTCAGGAGGGATCTACTCTCTCAGGCGGGCGGCACGATATTTCACCCCCAGCCCAGAATTGTGGAAACTGTGGGCTTGGCCTCTGAGGGGGCCCAGCTCATAGATTTAGGTCTCTCAACCGAGGTTGTTGAGACCATTCTTCACTCCAGAGCTCCATCCACGAGGAAGCTTTATGCCTTGAAGTGGAAACTTTTCACTTCTTGGCGTGGAGAACACCTGCAGGACCCAGTTAACTGCCCAGTGGGTGCAGTGCTGGAATTCCTGCAGGAGCGCTTCTCCACAGGGTTATCCCCCTCCACACTAAAGGTGTATGTGGCAGCACTAGCTGCTTACCACATCCCTTTCAGTGGAGTTTCTCTTGGGAGACACCCGCTTATAACTCGTTTCCTTCGTGGCACTTTGAGGCTGAGGCCAGCAGTTCGTACGAGGGTGCCGACCTGGGATCTGGCCATTGTATTAGAAGGTCTTTCCCTAGCTCCCTTTGAACCTATCGAAGAAGTTCCTGAGAAGTTTCTCACTTTTAAAACTATCTTTCTTCTTGCTATCTCCTCACTAAAAAGAATCGGAGATTTACAGGCTCTGTTGGTTTCACCCTCGTGCCTGGAATTTTCGCCTGGCATGGTTAAGGCTTTTCTGCATCCTAGACCAGGTTACGTTCCCAAGGTCCCTACTAATGTTGTTAGACCTACAGTTCTGCAGGCTTTCTGTCCTCCTCCATTTTTGTCGTCAGACCAGGAGAAACTTAATTTACTCTGCCCTGTTAGGGCGTTAGACGCTTATGTGCACAGAGCTGCCCTGTGGAGGGAATCAGAACAACTATTTGCGTGTTTTGGGCCACCTAGGAAGGGGTGTCCCGCGTCTCACCTTTGGCTGTACGAGCCCACTCTACCAGGAGTATGGCTGCTTCTAAAGCTTTATTGTCAGGAGTTTCCCTGAGTGATGTTTGTGATGCGGCTGGATGGTCTTCACCACATACTTTTATTAAGTTCTATGACCTAGACTTAAGCTCTACCCCTGGGGCACAGGTGCTCTCGTCCTCTGTGCGCTAGTTCTCACATGATGGTCACTTGGTCCTATGGCGACGTGGGTATTCGCGTTCCCACTGCGTTCGACGCAGCTTGAAGTTCCCTTGAAAGGGAACGTCTCGGTTACGTATGTAACCCTAGTTCCCTGATAGGGAATGAGACGCTGCGTTGTTCTGCCATACTCCCGGCATTCCCGTTAGCGCTTCCTTCAGGCCTATCAGAAGCTGATGTGCTTGTGTTTTTGGGGTGCTTTATAGTTTCCTGGTCGATGACGTCACCTGCCTATGACGTTCCATCTCTCCATTGGGCTGATTCCATACGTGCTTCATGACGCACAACGCAGAGGCGTTCCCACTGCGTTCGACGCAGCGTCTCGTTCCCTATCAGGGAACTAGGGTTACATACGTAACCGAGACATTTCAAAAGGGGGTTTTCACAGTGATACCATAGAAGAACAATTTTTGGTTCCACAAAGAACCTTTCAGGCAACAGTTCTTAAAAGAACCATTTTTTCTTGGTGTGAAGAACATTTTAAAAAGCTTTATCTAATAACGAACCTTTGGTGCATTGGAAGGGTTCCATGGATGTCAAAGTTTATTCATGGGACCATCAATGCAAATCAAGAACCTTTATTTTTAAGAGTATAGAGCTTATAAACTCAAATGGACCACCAAAACCAGCTTCTGTGTTCCAAAACCAGCTTGACCATCTTAAAGATTAAGTGTCAAAGCACTGGAGTGGCATAAAACTATCTGTTTTATTTGACTGATCTGACTGGGGCTGAAAGTTATTTAAAATCGTCATTATTTTTTAAAATGAATTTATTAATTATTCTGTCTGTGTACAGTGGTCCAGAAATTACAAGCTTCACCTTTAAAGCCATGTCTCTAATGCACTGAACTCTGACACAATGTCAAGACCATCATTCATGACGTTCAGAGAAAAAAAATGTATTGCAGAATGTCAAAATGGGAGTGCCTAATTAAAATCATCCTTCCATGACGCTATCTGCAGTATTTTTCATGTGGAGGCCTATGTGACACGTGACCTTTGTGACTCATGATGGATCACAGGTATATATTCCACTCCAGAGATCCTGTTCTGGTTTCTGTCTTGATATTCCATGTTCGTTTTAAATCATGTGTAGTCATTTAACTTTAAACACAGCCTAGCTGTGAGGAAAACAGGAGTGGAAAATGTTCAGGAATCCAGTACATAAAACAGGAGAGAGGAGGAAGGTAAATGGGAAAGTTAGAGTCCTGGAGGAGTCTCTCTTGTTCCTGTTAAAGTCAGGATTAAATCTTCTTTTTGGGTTCTGAAAGGTGAATAATTTCTCACAGAAGGAAGGGAACACTCACACACTCTCTCCTGATCTCTTTCTCTCCCGAGTGCTGTAAGTTTGAATGGGAATTTCCTGTCTCCTGTTGTTGTCCCTCTGCAGTGTTTCAAACACAACTCGGAAAGAGGCGTATATGCCTGTCATTCTACCAGGGTCAACTATGTAATGAATTTATTATATGAATTAGATTTATAATGAATTAGATTTTACCTCGGGAAAAAAAAGAAAACAAAAAGGTTGTAGAGCTGCTTGATTTTGGCAAAAATCATAATCACGATTATTTTTGGTCAATATTGAAATATTGGTAATATGATCAAAGTCTCAGTAGAGTTACATTCAAGTTATTTTAAGGCATGAATACTTTTTTATCAAGGAAAAAACACTTAAATATGTAATTTTGGTGATCAAAGATGAGTTTTAAGTGATAATATGATTGACTACAAGGGGACTTTCAGATAAAACCGACTGTGTTTATGAGAATACTTGCCAAAAAAGCACTTTGACTTTTTTTGTATAGGCTATTTGGCCGTTTAGGCGTGTATCCGAAGCCCACATATACTTTGCATATCTGCGTTCAGCTCAGTCTCGGAGCGCGCACAGAAAGCTGCCTGGGGAACAGTGTCTCTTTTGCTGCTTAATGTGCTTTTATTAAAGCGGTTTAATATCGAGCACGTCCTCAGGTTTAGCATCAGTAGACTTATTTGCGAGTAGTAGACTTAAACTTATTTTACAACACTTACTTATTTGACTGATTTGGTTGTTTGAAAAGCTCAGGCTTTTAGGGAGGAACGAAAGCACATCTGTGAAGTAAAGGAAGGCGCGCTGGACGGAATGTGGTCGAAGAACACAAATAATTGTTAAACCTTGATTATATTGTTTTCATAAACGTTGGAAGCCATAATTGAAAGTGGAAAATTTATTACAAATAAATTCCACAGTCCTAGCAGGTTGTCACAATTATATCTGGGCAGATGTTTGTTTTTTTCCCCCCTTGAAAATGTAAAGGTTATAATTTTGTTGTCACAAAAGGTCAGTATGTGTTACATATGGTGCAATTTGTGAGGACAATTATATCAAGGTCGACACAACAGCCTCTTAAACGTCTACTAACACTCAAGTCTCTGTTGAGCTCAAGTACTCCAAAAGGCCATAAATAAACCAATATCCTTCTAAATGGTCTTTTCAATTTAATGGAAAAATAAAATAAAGTTAAGTAAAATGAAATAGTCAAAGCACACTTGCACTGGACATGCTGGTTTGGGCTTCATTCATCAGCAGCTGCCACCATTTCCTCATCTCAGATATATGAAAAACCTGCGATTCAGCAACTACCTGCTAACGCAGTCACATTTTTGGGCGAGTAAAAGCAAAACGCTTAAGATTTAGTACATTCAATGCCCTGTAGATGGCGCTATCACTTACTTTGTAGCAGAAATAAACTGCTGCAAAATAAGTTAGGTGCCATGCCAAAATGTAACAATTAATTGCATTACTCATCACAAATCTATTGGAGTAAAGAGTGCATATTAATGTAGTCAAGTAGAGTTGAGTGACTGATACTCAAAGTAGCCAAAAAGATACTTAAGAACAGTAACTAATTGCATTTACTCAAATAGGCTACTTTACACCACTGCAAAAATGCTCAGTGATAGTGTGACGATTATTCTCCCCTGTGCATTTCTTGTGACCTCAATTAATTCATTAAATAATATATATATAAATTGAAAACTATTATTAATAGTATTTTAATATATATTTTCTGTTCCTCCCCATGTAGGGTTAACAAATTGTATTTTTTGTTATGGTAATGTTTTCTTTTTATAATTATTATTATATTTTTATTATAATTTGAAAAATATTAAAAATCGATATTTTAAAATAATTAAATAATAGAAAATAATGTATTATAATCATTATATAAAATCATTATTTATTTATTCAGTCATTGTTTCAATTAGAAATTTTATTTTCAAAATATATTTTCCAGTTTTATATTCCTAAGGGTTCGTGTGTTGTGTAGGCTATGCTATGTCTCAATTTTTATATATAATTTTTAGTCCTCTATATCATGGTTAGACATGACTTTGGTCTTACATTTACATATTAGTGAAGATAAAGAAGGTTAGCATGCTAGTACAGCGACGCAGCTGGCGGAATTAACGTCATTGCAGAGGTTTAGCTATATACCTAAGCTTTTAAAACTCCGGTGCAAATCTCTATAGTGCAAGAGAACTGAACTGCAGCACTGTGACTGTCCCGCGTGGAGCATGCAGGAGTAGGCTATACCGCAGAGTGTTTAGTGGGAGGGGAGAGCAGAGATCAGGGGTAACGTTAGAGGAGGCGCACGAGACATCGAGAGCAGTTCGGAAACAATCAGCTTTAGGGATGTAGACGATGCGGCTTGAGCTCCGTCTGTCCGAGCTCGTCAATATGAAGAAACATTCGGCCCGGGTCGCGCCGCTGTCCGCCTGTAACAGTCCGGTGCTCACCCTTACCAAAGTGAGAGGTACGTGCGCAACGGGCTCCGTCCGCAACACGATTCTCGATTTAACCTCATTCTGTTCGGCGGTCTGCTTTCCTTCATGTCTTAAGGCGCAGTTAAGTGTGCTTTGATTCTATAGTCTTTGTAATTTAAATCGAACTGTAGTGCATCTGCAACATAACCTAATATTACGGAGTAACACCTAATGTCTCCTTTGGCTTTAGGCATCACAGTGCAGATGTTTGGCTGTTCTCTGCGCTATTTATGGTTATAATATAAACAGATTATTGTTGAGGTTAAAAATACATCAAATGCAAAAACATCTGCATTCATTCAAATCCTAAAGACATGCCTATATTGATTTTTTTGTCATAATTTGGTATAAATCCGTATCTGATCATATACAAGAACCATGTCAAAATTTGTGGAATTATGATTATGTCTTCCAAATTATGATAGAAATTCCTTTAAAATTTTTTACATGGATTTAAGAGAGTAAGATATGCTGATTATCTGTTATTTTCATCAAATGAGTCATTTCTTCAGTCCAGAAGATGAGGCAAAAAGTGCATCTGCTTGTTATTGCAGACAGAAACTTAAAAGACACACTTAAAGCTTTTGGCTTCCTCTCACTAGTTGAGACAGTTAAATTACTGGAAAACTGTATTTTACCTGTTATATATAAGCACTCAGTCATTAATATGCCAGCTGCCAGAAACGATATTGTGAGGCAGTTTGGTAACTATATTGTTGACATGAATAATAATATTTTAAATCATACTTTTTATTTATCACTTGCAATCTTATAATAAATTTTACTGTAGCATTTAATAATATTGTTATTATTGATCACAATAACATCAGGCTGAGTACATATCCCATACTTTCCCATTTCCATGATGTATGAACCCTGTGCTCTTTCCCCTGAAGCTGAGTGTGCATGTGTGCTCGAAACCATTATTTTTATATCTGTTGCATTAACTTGCATTTTCTAGATGCCTACAAAGAATGTTTTTTCTTTTTTTCTTTTTTTTTCCTTTAATCTTAGAAAGCAGGGCAGAATACAGGTACTCTATGTTCACATTTTCCTCTGGTTATGTGGTCTGTATCAAAGTTGTATGAGCATAGACAGAAATATCAGCCGTTTTTGTGAAGGTTACTCTCAGAACATTGCAGCTTTGTCATACCCTGACTTCTCATTTATGCACATTTCATAGTATGATGAATAACCGTCTCCCCCAAATGTCCAATCTGATGACCAGCACCAACTGGAGAAATGGACTACAAATTGACTCTGAGTCACTGATGAACTCAAGCATCTTAGACAAATGAGCTCATTGATTATTGGTAATCGCTTCTTCTTTGATAAACTGATTGATTTCTTTGCACACAGTTGTGCTGTTATATGGACACTTGATCTGCAGAGGCAGGATCGGCGGAAGCTGCTATACTCTAGAGTATGTTTACGTCTAATATAGTGAATGAGGTGGGATGTTAAGTCTTTAGTTTCAGCTCTGGCTCAGACCCAAGGGTCTACTCAGACTGTTGCAGTGGTGTAGGCCTGCCTGCAGCCAAATCCTGGCAGCTTCTATGATTACTAATAGGTTGATGTTGGCAGTTCAGAGATCTGGTGGGCCTTGTGGGCTTTCTTTGAGGTGAGGTACAGAAAATTTAATTGAATTGACTGAAATGAGTCATTTTTACGATTTTTTAAGACTTTCTCACATCCTATCTTAATACTGTGCAAAGACAACTTCAAGTAAACCATTTCCAGGTTGATTTCCCCAAAATGAAATAAAATGAAAATAGTAGCTATCAGTTTTAGGCTGCTTGTTAAACAATCACATTTCCACGCACCCAATGCTAAATAGAGTTATACAGTGTTTAGTTATTAGCCTACTTACAGGTCCTTCTCAAAAAATTAGCATATTGTGATAAAGTTCCTTATTTTCCATAATGTAATGATAAAAATTAAACTTTCATATATTTTAGATTCATTGCACACCAACTGAAATATTTCAGGTCTTTTATTGTTTTAATACTGATGATTTTGGCATACAGCTCATGAAAACCCAAAATTCCTGTCTCAAAAAATTAGCATATCATGAAAAGGGTCTCTAAACGAGCTATTAACCTAATCATCTGAATCAACTAACTAACTCTAAACACCTGCAAAAGATTCCTGAGGCTTTTAAAAACTCCCAGCCTGTTTCATTACTCAAAACCGCAATCATGGGTAAGACTGCCGACCTGACTGCTGTCCAGAAGGCCATCATTGACAACCTCAAGCAAGAGGGTAAGACAGAAAGAAATTTCTGAACAAATAGGCTGTTCCCAGAGTGCTGTATCAAGGCACCTCAGTGGGAAGTCTGTGGGAAGGAAAAAGTGTGGCAAAAAACGCTGCACAACGAGAAGAGGTGACCGGACCCTGAGGAAGATTGTGGAGAAGGACCGATTCCAGACCTTGGCGGACCTGCGGAAGCAGTGGACTGAGTCTGGAGTAGAAACATTCAGAGCCACCGTGCACAGGCGTGTGCAGGAAATGGGCTACAGGTGCCGCATTCCCCAGGTCAAGCCACTTTTGAACCAGAAACAGCGGCAGAAGCGCCTGACCTGGGCTACAGAGAAGCAGCACTGGACTGTTGCTCAGTTTTGCATGTCATTCGGAAATCAAGGTGCCAGAGTCTGGAGGAAGACTGGGGAGAAGGAAATGCCAAAACGCCTGAAGTCCAGTGTCAAGTACCCACAGTCAGTGATGGTCTGGGGTGCCATGTCAGCTGCTGGTGTTGGTCCACTGTGTTTTATCAAGGGCAGGGTCAATGCAGCTAGCTATCAGGAGATTTTGGAGCACTTCATGCTTCCATCTGCTGAAAAGCTTTATGGAGATGAAGATTTCATTTTTCAGCACGACCTGGCACCTGCTCACAGTGCCAAAACCACTGGTAAATGGTTTACTGACCATGGTATTACTGTGCTCAATTGGCCTGCCAACTCTCCTGACCTGAACCCCATAGAGAATCTGTGGGATATTGTGAAGAGAAAGTTGAGAGATGCAAGACCCAACACTCTGGATGAGCTTAAGGCCGCTATCGAAGCATCCTGGGCCTCCATAACACCTCAGCAGTGCCACAGGCTGATTGCCTCCATGCCACGCCGCATTGAAGCAGTCATTTCTGCAAAAGGATTCCCGACCAAGTATTGACTATTGAGTGCATAACTGAACATAATTATTTGAAGGTTGACTTTTTTTTTTTTTAAATATGCTAATTTTTTGAGACAGGAATTTGGGGTTTTCATGAGCTGTATGCCAAAATCATCAGTATTAAAACAATAAAAGACCTGAAATATTTCAGTTGGTGTGCAATGAATCTAAAATATATGAAAGTTTAATTTTTATCATTACATTATGGAAAATAATTAACTTTATCACAATATGCGAATTTTTTGAGAAGGACCTGTATAAGTGCTGAGATTCATTTCAGCTCACACGTTAAGCCAGATGAATCTGTAAACCCGAGCCGTTCCTCCGTCAGGCGGTAAATCTAATGCAGGGTGGCAGAAGTAAGAGGCTGTAATAAACCTGCAGTGAGTCATTACACTGATGTGACTCACTCGCCTTCACTGCCAAACTCTTTCTGTTCACATCTTGGCTTTTTGTAAGAACTCTGCGTCCCTGTTTGGATGCCAGGCCGTTTTATGTTTTTTTTTTTTTTTGGTACATACCCAACTCTTTAATTGAAGCGTTTTAATCAAATATATTTCACACCAGTCAGCCGTGGCACAAAACATCTATGTTGCTGTGAGTTTTTTATTTCTTTCTGACATCAATCAGTTTGATTCAGAGCTTCAGTCTAAGAATAACTTTTGCATGTTGCTCGTGATATGTTTGGGTTTGGATACACGTCATCCAGACTAAGGCGTTTTGGAACAGAGAGTGGAAAAGGGTGCTTTTGTTTCTTGTTCAGCGCACTAGTGAGGGGGAGAAATCTCATCCACTTCAAATATATAGATTTTCTTGTTTGGATTACAGAGCAAAGATATTCAGGAAGTCTTGACTTTTTATATTATTATATTAAGCCTTTGACACGTACAGTCCCTGAAGTTTGGACAGCTTTTTACAGTAAATTTGTGGGGGGAAAAGAAAAATATTTGGATGAAGACGTGTTATGCTTCTGTCAGCTCGCTTTCTGATTTGGTATTGTTTCGTTGAATATCACAATCTACAGAGTGCGTTCACATTTGTCCATTAATTTCCATTTTCGTGAACTTTTAGTTTGTTTTGCACTGTTTCGTGTTTTCATAGTTTTCATAGTTTTCTCGCTCATCATTGGTTACCAATGTTTTTAATTAGTTACTCAGACCTGTTTCATTTTAGTTCATTAGCTTGTGTATATATTGCCCTGATTTTCAGTTGTTCATTGTCTGGTGTTGTCTACTTTGTGGTTAGTGTGTTTTTGTTTTGTTTAATAAAGTGACTGCTACATTTAGATCCGCTGTGCCTAACATCGTCTTCTTCATCTGATCAAAAATGCCCTGTAGCATTTTATCGATGAGTTTCGGCACACTTGTCTCAGTGTTTACAGACTGAGCTGGATTAGTATTGTAAGTCGAAAGCTGCAAGTTAACTGTCAGATTCTGGGCACTTCACACTGTCAGGACATTAGTGTGGAAAGCTGTGTTTGGGGAGACACCTGCAGCGCTAGCTCATCAATTAGATTCAGCAGAAGACTTACGCTCTATCTATTATGTATTGATCTGGAGCAAGAACGCTGGCGGGACTCCAGTCTGTAAAACTGCAGTCTTTCTTCAGGATTCTAGGCTGTTGTGGAGGAGACAGAGAGGTGGTTGGACTCTGTTCAGTTTAGTCACTGAACAAATCCATAAAATATTTTTATTTGTTTGTTTGTTTGTTTGTTTGTATTTGATCAAGAGAAAAGAGTCAATGACTCAACAATCCACTTAAACGTCTCTGATGCTCAATACTGCAGTGCACAGCCATACATACACACAGTGGGCGACTGGCAGGGATATGCTTTTCTCTGTCATGTCTGTGAGCCGTGAGCAGGGTCACAACAGAGTGTGACATCCAGGGCATCTGTTCTTCTAGCTCGACACTCCAGGGTTCACTGACCTGCAGCACCAAAACACACACACAGTTCACAGCCACTTGTTTTCGTAGACTTCTACGGACACAAACACAAACGTCCTGTCAGTATTTCTGTCTACTGTATTTTCCAGCAGCAGCATCATCATCATCCCCAGACTGATGCCGACCATCAGATTCTGAAAAAAATAAACCCACCAGAAATGACATTTTGACAAACCCCCCCCCTTTAAAGATAATGAGTATTTTTTTAACTAAACAAAAATGCTCTTATAGTCACTCCAAAACTTCAACAAGCATATTATGACTTGAACTGTAATAAATTGTTTATACAAATGCTACAAAGAACGTTCAAGGATATTTCAATCATCCTACATAGTTGCATTGTACAAATACATTTTATCTGACCATGTATCTTGTAGTAGATAAAAAATTTGTGCATTTTAATGTTAAATTCATCAATCTGGTGCACTTTGAGAGTTCAAAATTAAAAGCTCCAATCCATATTCAGTGTTCAAATTAAACAAAGAAAAATTCAAACCTCTTTTAGTTAGTGTCTGTCTACATTACATAATAATAGTTATAATATTAATCCCATGATAATACTCATATATTGTAAAACAATACACTGAAAAATAAAGGAAACTTTCATAAGTTTTGTACTAATTTCTATACTAATAGAAAGAGTATTTTTCTATACTTCACATTAAAGGTGTGATTGGGCCAGCCCAGTGTCAATCAAGAAAACAACCAATGGGCCGCTGATCTACGCGTTTCATGCGGTGTCAGAAAAAAAAGCTAACGCTGACTTTTTTTTGACCAATGCATTACACCAGCACTAACCCAGCGCCGCCGATTAAGCAAAACAAAACAAAACAAAACGAATGGGCTATTTCTATTTTAGCCCCCGGCCGCTTTTTTGCTTTATCCATCTTTTTCGACGACAACTCACTACTAGTGCCTGTTCGCTCAGCCCTCACGCCACCCGCGCCCGCTCGCGATATTATTGGAGGGGGGTCCCCTGTCAAAATTCTATGATGAAATCTTATGAGGGCGCCTACTCCGCTACAGATACAGGTATACCCACTTTTTGCGCCACTGGCAGGCTTATGTAATTGCTCCACTCGTTGCAGTGACACTGTTAATGAAGTACAATAAAAGCGGAAAGTTCCTTACGCGGCTAAGGCACTGGCGCCCTTAGCATTTGCCTATACTGCCTATGCCACGGGCCGGCCCTGTCTAAAATGTATGTTTGAGCTGTTTTAACTGAAAGCAACTCGCACTGGCATATCTTAAAATATGACAGTGTCATTGTTTTGTCTCAAAATGCACATAAGGAAGGTTTTTTTGTTTTGTTTTTGTAGGCACGTTTATACAGTAAAAGCTACTTAAATATCCTAATTTAACTAAGATAATCCTGGCTTAATCTAAGCCCTGTCTGTGAAACCAGGCCTATATATTTAAGTAAGTTTGTCTTCAAGCTGTGTCTTGTAACATGATGCTGAATAATGTGTTTTTTTCTTTAATAGGAAAAGATTGTCTTCTTACTTTATAAACCTGGAACAGCACTACTGCGGACCATAAGCAATGAGTTTGAAAACATATGGGTGGTGTCAGCATAAATGATTAGTAATTTATGAGGGCCTTTATCATGCTACAGCACAACATCTGCCATTCTTAGCAGTTCTGGACATGCATTCTGGAATGCAGAAACTTTCACCAAGCTACTAATTTAGCACGTACATTTTGTTGTAAAGAGATTAATGATCAAAAAATACTTCGAAAATTAAAGATATATTTTAGGTAAAATGCATCTTTAACATACTGTTGATTAACATGAAATATATTAAATGTTTTTATGCTCACCCGGGATACATTTACTTGATCAAAAATACAGCAAAACAATGATATTGTGAAATATTATTACATTTTGAAATAACTTTTTAATTTTAATTCTATTTTAATAATATATTTTAATAATTAATTTATTCCTGTGTTGGCAATGTACAGCATCATTACTCCAGTCTTCAGTGTCACATGATCCTTACAGAAATCATTCATTTGGTGCTCAAGAAAAAAAAAAAATCTGGTAACACATTATTTGTATATATATAATGCATTATAAAAAGTATTTTAATTGTATTAATTATGGCTTGTAATGCACATTATAATGCATTATAATGCATTTTATGACCTCATGAATAATTGTAACCACTGTTATAATACATTATTATTATCCGGATTATGAATGCCTTTATAATGCATTATACATGAAAGCTTTAAGTGAAGTGTTGCCAAAATTCTTATCATTATTAATGTTGAAAGCAGTTGTGCTGCTTAATATTTTTGTGTAAACTGTGATACATTGTTTTAGGATTCAAAATAATGTCTCTGGGTTATGTACTGTATTTAACCCAGTTCCCTGAGAAGGGAACGTGACGCAGATGTTCCCTCGAAAGGGAACAGCATTTATTTAACAGAAATCAAAAATTTAAATGTCTCTACTCTCACTTTTGGCTCAATAAAAGTATTAATTTCTTGAAAAAAAAAAACTTTGAATTGGTAGTATATGTATTTTTGTACAAAATAGCTAAACGCATATCTCTTTTTCAATCAGAGGAACCATCATTTCAACATTCATCATTTCAGACAAGCAAAAGAAACCCATTAAAAATCCTGCTGAACATTTTCAAGGTGGACATTAAATCAATGAATCATTGAAATCAATGAAAAACAAAACATTGTTTTCTGTGATAATAGGCAACATGCCTCTAATTCTTTCAACAGAGCTTAACTTACATTTAACATGGTAGGCTATATTCCTTCAAGGACATGTAGAGAAATCCACTAAAAGACGTGCTGTTCCCAAATCCATGGGATGCTGCACTGCAGAGCTGTACCACTGTTACCCAGATGGCAACACGTTCATATTTCATCTCTAACTGTTTGAAGTCATGCACTCACTGATGTCCCAGACACGCTCATGATGCTATTACAAAATAGCATGGACCTGCTCAGTATTACGTGTGTGAGAGACAAGGTGCTTTTTCATGCTGGTTGAGCTCTGTGCAGAGTTGGCTCTACAAAGAACTGGCAGTTCTACCAGAAAGACTCGGGAGATAAATTGAAAGGCTGTATACATTTATTGACAGCTCAGCAAGCATAAATTTATGAGTTCTTTGGCGTAGGCCCCGTCCTTAGCGAGCAAAGCGAGGTTAGCCGAATCTGCATGTCCCGCCTGAGATGAAGGCGGGGGCGCAGCCTACCCCCTGGAGGTAAGGAAGGGACCATCCTGGTGGTGGTGATGGGGAGGATGGAGGGGAAGGTACCATCTTGGTGGTGGTTGGGGAGGATGGAGGTGAATGGTAGCGTCAGCATCTGCGGACTCAGACAAGTGTAAGTACCAATCTTTTATACTGTGGCTGTTAACACCTGATTGGATAGGGATGAGGTAATACATGACACGCTGATTGAGTCTTCCTGACAGAACTTAAGCTAAAGCTTCCATTTATCAGCAAGAGAGATCTGCACTGCAGAGACAAATGTAAGACTACGTAAAGCTCACATGTGCGTTCTTTTTTGGTCGTTCATTTACACGACAACTGTGCCTAAAAACGTGCAAAAAAGGGCACATTTTTGAAAACTATGCCGTTATCATCTCAGTGTAAACTACAAAAACGTGAATTTGTGAAACCGGTGACATCATGCGTAATACGTGTTTATAGGCACAAAGTGTTTCTTCACAAGGTGACCTTGCCAACTACTAGCCTGGCATGTGTAATACAGGGTTTTTCATCTTTTTAGTGGATCCGTGTGAACGGGATCATTTTGATAATGTTGTCGTTTGTACGCGAAAAACACCAATTAAAAAATAGATAAAAAAAGATAATTGTTACTTTTTACAACCTTCCTATTACAGGTACATTACTGCAAAGATGACAAAAATGTACTCACAATTGCTGTCCTGCGGCAAAACATGAGAGCAATTATGTTTTAGATGATTATTACGTTATACATGGAATAACAATAGAGTGGGACCAGGTCACACAAGTAATTGGTGAGATATTTTGCTAAATAAAATAATCATGCCAGAACTGAAGAATAATAACTTTATTTATATTATAATGCATATACAGTAAGATGATTTAATAATTTTCCGGCGTTTCAGTGTGGATGAGAAACTTTTGGAAAACGCTTGAAAACGCTGGTATGGACAGAGAGCGTTTTGAAATTCAAACACCATTTTCAGATGTATCCGAATTAATGTAGAAGTAGCCTTTCTGCATCGGACACGAAGGTTCAAAATCCATTTATTTTTCATATCAGAAGTAGCGAGAGCACATGGATTACGTCAGAAACAGAACGGAACACCAGTTTACTGTCAGGGATTTGTAATATCAGGTCGCACTGCATCCCGTGTAGACAGTATTAGTGATTACAATGGGTTCAGTTGTCTGGTGTAGACCCTTTAGAGTCAGTTATAAGGCATGTCACTTCAAAAGGATGCATGAATGTATCAATAACTTATTCACTAGCAGCATGCATCGGCACATTATTATGCTAGAATAGGGAATCGTAAGGATAATCATGAGCATCTGTTCTTTTAAAAAAGGCGCATATTTCGTGGTAGTCACACTAAGCAATCATCTGACTTAATGACTTCCTCAAGATGGTTGCAGTTACCATTACGGTTCATCCAGCATTTTTAAGATTTGCCATTGTGGGC
Source organism: Gila orcuttii (assembly GCA_026230005.1). Classification (NCBI taxonomy): domain Eukaryota; kingdom Metazoa; phylum Chordata; class Actinopteri; order Cypriniformes; family Leuciscidae; genus Gila; species Gila orcuttii. The sequence continues at coordinate 26,537,993 of JAPDVR010000019.1, read as the reverse complement.
TGTAGACATATTTTGGCTAACGCAGGAAGTAGGGTGAAAGATGACTCATTAAATCGTAATATTTTTCCATTGCTTTTGGGTTCAGATTGTGTGCTCATTACACCAGCACCTACCAAATGTCATTCCCTGCCACTTATTATTATTATTTAAGCTCACTTTGTCACAGTTTTTCCTGAGTCTGGGTCACAGAGGCTCTGATTCAAATCGGTCACATCTTTGAGGCTGTACTTTTATGTCATTTTGTGACTGAGAGCTCTGACCGCTGCCCTCATTGCCGATGCACTTTGTCTGTGCTCCTCTTGACACGTCGATTCATTTTGTAATGCTTTTTGTGAGAAACACTCACTCGCCTGATTCAGCATCAAGCCTCCGGCGCAGACAGATTTTAATCTTCCCTGTCAAAAAGAAGAACTGTTACTTGAAGCCATGAAATAAAACCCTTCGAAAATTGAAATTGAAATAGAACCCTTCAGAAGTGTTCATGGATAAAAAAAGGGAATGGCAATGGATTCTGTGGCTTCGAATTGGAGTCTTGATCACCCTGTATGGGATTATTTTATAACAATGACCAAAAAACACTACTGTAATCTTCAAAATAGTAATTATGATGCCAACAAACATGATGGTTCTCTTTGTGAAACACCAGCATTTAAAGGCAGGTTTTTTTTTAATCAATTTATGTTACATTTATACTACTACACTAAATGTATAATACTCATTTGTACTGTCATTTTATACTACTAAATTAAATTTAAATGAAATAAAATAAAATAAGTGTAATTCTTTTGTTGTCATAATTATCTCAATAGTCTCTCAGCAGAATGGAATAATCCCATTTTTAGAAAGGAGTAGTAAAGAAAGTCAATTTTTCACTTTCCTCCCAGTACCTCCTTGATCTCAGTCTGATGGTGAGAAATGGAAATGGAAATTGCCATTAACTTCACTTAATCCTTTAGAAATTATATCAGAAGGCTTCCATGAGAACCTTTTTAATCGTTTTAAATTGCTATGAAGGTCAAAAAAAGAAGGTCAAGTCATTAGCAGTAAGTGACAATCTGATTTAGACTCCATCAGTCCTGCTAAAGACATCCTTCTGAAGTCAAGAGTCAAGGACTTTCACTGTTAATTGCACAGAATATCCCTGCAGAAACTGCATTGATGATGATAATATGATCAAATAGTCTCATTAACATCTCCTTATAGCAGCCGAATCACATGCTTATTTTTTCCACATGCATATTGTTTTGATGGTACAGGGCAGAGTTTAATGGAATTATTATTATTATTATTATTATTATTATAAATAGGATATAATTGATTTATTTTATTCTCTCATAATATTAATAATACTTATTATTATACATTTATTATTCTCTCATAAATAATAACAATAATATATTATTTTCGTATATATTAATTGTATGTATATATATATATATATATATATATATATATATTATTTGACATTTATTTATTTACTCTTTTCTTCCACAGTGCAAATGTCTTTACGATTTCTGCTGAGCTTGCATGTTGAGTACTATATATATTAGCATGTGTCTCCAGAGATTTCTATCGCATCATCAGTCTCCATGGTAACAACACACGTTCACTGCTTTTAGATAATTACCCACATGTTAAATACTCAGTGATAGTGGCAGGCAGGTCATTATGAGGGCATTGGGAAGTGGTTTGAAAACAGACACAGCAACAGTGCTGGGAGAGTGCAGTGACTGCTAAGTTTGGTATTCAAGGGTAGCTTCACACATCCATGAACACTTTACATTTCATGGGTCATTTAAAAGAGCTTTGAGGTTGAGTCCTTTGACATATCTGGCATGAAAAATACACCTCATTGCTTCAAGTTTGGCTTTTTTGGGGTTTCCCATAAAGATTCAGTGCACTTACTAATATTTGCTTTTTTTTATCATTTTGCCATTTTAAATTCCTCTTCTTGGTTGGGTTTATTTGGCTGTTGTTCATCCTTTCAGATGTCAGTGAATGTGGCATGTTGTTGCTGTTTTCAGAGACAAGCAAAGCTGCACTCGACGTGCAGGTGAACACAATTATTCTCAGTGTAATACTGCTGCTGAAGTGCCCTGCGGCAACTCTCAACAAATAGTGCTGCTTATGAAAGGTATGAGATCACTGTTCTGTTTTTTATGATCTCCGTAGGATTCCAGACTGCAATTGAAATGGTCACAAAAGCATGCAAAAAAAACTAATATTTGGTATTTTAATTTTAAAATTATTGCTTTTGCTAGTCTACTGAGGACCAAATGTAAGGTTGAATTTACCAAAGAACTATCTTTAGAAATAAAACAGATAGTACATTTGCTGTGGTGTATGATATGACAACAGCTTCCATTGCTATGTGTGTGTGTGTGCGTGCTTGCGTGCGTGCGTGCGTGCTTGCGTGCTTGCGTGCGTAAATATAGATTAGTGTACACTATAGTTTCGGTTTATACATACACTGTGGGTGGTGTTGTTTTACTAGGAGTTATTGGATTCTTTCTGTTTGGAAACTAGCTTCTGTTACAGGAACAGATCTATGGATGAACATGCTGTTGTGTTGTGGTTTGGATGTTGAAAGCTTTTCCAGGCACATCCCAAAGGATGCAGATACATGAAGGTTAAAGAGTGTGTTCGGGTGGACTGGTGAACTCTAAAAGTTTAATCATGGATTCAGGGCTATCGGCAGAAACAGAAAATCTTACATAATTCCAGCTAATAATTAAGCTGCTTTAAAGAGTCTCTTGGAGTTTGGGACATGCAGCTTCTCTAAAAGTAAAGCTTGTGCGTGTAAAAATTCCTAAAATACAAATAGGTGCTGTCTTACAGTCTTCACTCAGTCTGTCTGTGTGAAATTTCTCTAGGCTGTTGGTTATGAATTAAAGGTCTCAAGAGAAAATCATCTTTCACTTTAAATCACTTGCTATAAAGATTAGGATTCCGGGTATTTTGTGATATTAGGCCAATATATGATGATTGAGCTCTCAGTGTCTTTCATTTAAAATGGAAGCTTTCAGCTATGCCATGGTTCTGAAAAATTCTAGAAAAGTAGTATCATCTACTGTTAAGAGACCAATAGATTAATATTAGATATTATGTAATGTATCACAGTTTCCAAATATATTAAGCAGCATAACCGTTTTCAACATTGATAATAAGAAAAATGTTTCTTAAGCAGCAAATCAGCATAATTAGATTGATTTCTGATGGATCATGTGACTCTGAAGGATCATGTGACACTGAAGACTAGAGTAATGACTGCTTTTGATCAAATAAATGTAGCTTTGGTGAGCATACAGACTTAATTTGTTTCTGTCAATCCGGTATCAAGTGGATGATGCTAAATACAGGTGTAAACGGGGTCTGAAACGTTTTAAGCTTGTCCACTTTCAAACACTTCCAGAGGTTGTCCAACTTGTGATCCAATTGACCAAAACGCATCAATGCCAGCTTTAAACAGGGCCTAGAGTGTTCTTTTAAAAACATTAACATGAGATACAGTATTTGGTGCAGTATGCTTGTTGTATACTGCACGTACTGGATGGAATCTAGTTAGTATGTTTGTTAGTCTGCTATTCTGAACGATGTATTTGAGTGTTTACTTTCTTGTGAATTACCTTGCAGTTGAAAACTCATCTATCATTACCTTGATAAGTGTGTTATTGTGTTTCATAGAGTAATCAGATGCTTCAGCACTGAGGATGCACCTTTTTCTCTTTATGGATAAACAGATTGAATCCTCCACCAGGCGCTGTGATTACTCCACTCGTTTATTCTGTGTGTGAATAGATGAAGGGCTATTAAGAACCATTAAGAATGTTTATAAATTGATGGTGGTCTTGAGATGTGCTTATCTGATCTGAACAATAGCACTGCAGTTCTTGAGAGACTTCTGACAGATTCCATTCAGAGTTCCTGTTTAATAAAGTATTCTTGGTTTTCAAGCATTTCCTCTTGACACTTTAAGCACTGTAAGCTGTGCTTTTGATTGCTTCTTCGATATTTCAAGGAACGCTGATGAGAATGTGATGTTTCATTTCTTTGGCGAGAGACATTTTTTGGAAGTCAATGGATTAGACATCTTTCATGTCATTTCAGGAATTTATAATACGCCTAAAAACCCATGTACTGTAAGACTGGAACACTTGACAAATATGGTGTCAGAAAGGTTTTTTTGTAAAAAAAAAAAAAAAAAACTTTTATTCAGCAAGGATGCAAAAGTGTAAGGACATTTACAAGTTACAAAAGATTTTGAATTAATGCTGTTCTTTCAAACTTTTTATTCATCAAAGAATGCTGAAAAAACACGGTTTCCACAAAAACTGCTATGAACTGCCACTAGATCCATTTTTGTGGTTCGGTATTTCTGTCACAGTGCACTGATGCAGAGATGATATCAAGCAGGATCTATTTGCAGCAGTTATTGTTTATTCAAATAAAATTTAACATGAAATAAAAGTTCTCAGGATACTGTGCTTCCAAAAAACAAGAACAGAAAAAACAACTAAACAGAAGGTGCATTCCTTTCGACCGTAAGTGGACTGTGAATTGTTTCACCATCTTAAGTGAGATTCCAGTCCGAAGTGAGCGAACATGTTCAGTTCGAAGGGCACTGCAAACGGCATAGGGAATAAGGGAACATCAATAGGCCTACATCACTTACAGGAAGTGGAGAAGAAAAATCACCCAACAGTCATTGAGAACCACATCACCAGTCAGAACTAAAGATGGAGCAGAGCCATTAAAAGTGTTTTTAAATGGCTCTTTAGTTTACCTATGCTTTTGAGTATTCATAAATGTTGTTATTATTATACAAACTAGAGTATTTATGAATGGCGATGAATTTTACATTTGCATATTCTATTGTATGAATAGGTATGACAAAGTAAAAGTGGCAAGACACAGCTGAGGCTCTGACATTTTTTATTTTACTTCATTTACCTCAGGAGTGTTTATTATGTGGGAAAGAAAGCGCACAAGATGAGACCACTACAATTCAATTATTAAGACCATAGATTAGGAACACATATGCACATGCTTAACCAAATCAGAATTTATTTTCATATGGCATGACAGTTAAAGTACATCTTCAAATCTGTTAATAATAGTCAATTGATAGCTGCAATAGTCATACAATTTTATAATTAACATAAGATTTGATTATATTTATTAAAAAAGACCAACATAATGTGTGTTTTGTATATGTATTTTAAATTTGAATGTACAGTCAATTACAATATTCATGTTATATCATAATCTGTGTGACCCCATCATTGCCTTTCTTTGATGACGTTGCAGGGCGTTCCAAATGAGCGATTATTGTCAGCGAAGTCCACTTCAACGGATATCCCATGCGCAGGGAGTAGGGAGCAGTGAACACTGCGTAGGGACCCTGTAAATCGGAACACACCTAGAACAAAACCAAATCAAAGAAACAAGCAACAGGTGTTCAACTAATCAATCAATGAAAAACCATGGAAACAGACAAGGAAATTACAGGCAGGTCAAACTAGAAAAACCTAAACTAAAATACTGATAAACTAAACATAACACATAGGAATAAATTACATTTTAAAATATATTTAAATTAGTGCTGGGCAACGATTAATTGCAATTCATCGCATCCAAAATAAAAGTTTGTGTTTACATGATATATGTTTGTGTACTGTGTATAATTATTTTGTATATATAAATACACACACATGCATGTATATGACTGTATGTGTTATTTATATATAAAATATTTGTTTATATATATATATATATATATATATATATATATAATATAAATGATGTATAAATAATATATAGTATATACATGCAAATATTTCTTAAATGTATACATGCATATGTGTGTATTTATATATACAAAATAATTACACAGAGTACACACACATAAATTATGTAAACACAAACTTTTATGTTGGATGCGATTTATCGCGATTAATCGTAGCCCAGCACTAATTTAAATAGAAACTGTTTTATTGTAATTATATTTAATTGTAATTTGAGAAATTAAAATTTTATTTAAAAAAAGTGTGTAATGCATATATATATATATATATATATATATATATATATATATATATATATATATATATATATATATATATATATATATATATATATATATAAGATAAAAAGATTTTTTTGAAAAGATTTCTTAAAGGAAAACTTGCAATTTTTGTATTCTCTGAATATGATTAATACATTTTCATAAGATGAACCAAATGAAAAACACATCATGAGAGCAAAAAATGTGGAGAAATCTCTTTTTGTATGATTCTGTGGTAAATGGGACATTTACAAAAATAGCAAGTGCAGCTGAAAAACTGCATACAAACTGCATCCAGATTACCTCATTTGTTCTGCATCACTGAAAACGTCACATTTTACTGCTTAGTAATACTGCAACCCTGCAGTTCATATATGGGGGGGGGGAATATTTTTACAGTGATTTGATTGTCTGTTTGCACAAAACCATAATAAAAAAATGAAAATAAATGGTCTCATAAATCAGCTGCTGATGTCACTTTGTTTGCTTGCAGGGGAGGAGCGTCCGAGGGAGACCGTCATGGGCACCGCCGATGGACAGGCGATTGTGGGCGGAGCAGGGGCGGAGTCAGGGACGGGGAAGCAGAGATTACGCTGCTGCGTGCGAGTGTCGGCCGTCCAGGTGCGAAAAGCAATATGGGGCGTTGCCATGGTGATATGCGTGTGCTCGTCATGGGCAGGCTCCACCCAGCTGGCCAAGCTGACCTTCAGGCAATACGACGCACCCTTCACTCTCACCTGGTTCGCCACCACATGGAACTGCCTCTTCTTTCCTCTTTATTACGTTGGCCACCTGTGCAAGAGCCCTGAAAGACAGACACCAAAACAGAGGTTCAGGTAAAAAAATCTGGACCCGTGAGATTGTGTTTATCCAGCAATGCATTCTGGGATTGCCTTTTCGGGGGGGAAATGCGTGCAGCTTACTACTGCATTTTCAGCAGCAGAGCAGGGTTTTGCGTTTGCTTGGTGAATCTGTTTAGTGAAATCCCTTTTTGTGACCCTAATCTCTGTTGAGGGGGACACTTAGGAAATCCTGTGCCGTAATTCACAGACAGGTTGTCCTCTCCAGGTTTGTCATTTGATGTTGTGTGTGCTGAATACTAAGCAAACTCATTGCTTATTTAAACCGAGTCATTAAAGGAAAGTATCTTCCGCTCCGTCTAGGAAGAGTGTTTGGAAAGTGAAATATACTGTAGATTCTGGTGAAATGCTTCTTTTATTTAATAATTTAACAAATGCTTTTGTGTTAAATGAGGAAAAGCCCAATCAATTTGTCATACAGGGCAAAACAATATTAGCAGTACTGCAGTACAGGATTTGAAGACTCAAGAGTAAACACCAGCAGTGAAGTACAAAGGCTTTGTAAAAATGGAGGGGAAAAAAAGCAGAAAGATTTTTTTTTTTTGTTAATATGAAGTGCCTTTATTTATAGTAATGCATTAACTTAATGATTCAGTATAGCCAACTTAATTTATCCAAAGCCGAATGTTATTTAAAATAGTAGAATTGGCTGTTTTTTAAAATATAAACCCAGAGACCCGTTTAGCATCTTAGACGAGAATAGAAAGGTTCCTGCTATAGACATCTTCATGCTTCATGCTCTTTCTGTGGGTCATTTAATATGTTGACCTTAAAAAGTGATGTCAACCAGCCATGACTCGGGATACACTTTTCAAAAACTTGGACCCTGAAAAATGTCAAGCTTTAAATTGAAGTAAATAGACCATATTCATGCACAATGTGACTTAAAGTATGTTTATGGATCAACATCATTAGTTTCAGAATAACAGTGCTATTAAATAAGCCATAACTCTTTCTCATAACTTTCCACTAAAATCAGAGGTAGCAGTTAATTAATTAAAAACATCTTTAAATGCAAAACAATCACTTTTTAGAAGAACTTTTCAAAATTTTATATATTTCAAAGACTCTAAAAGGAAGAGATTTTTTTATTTCCCCAATTAAAAGCATGGGGTAGTCATACAAAAATAGTGTCCGACATAAAAATATGCAAATAGTTACTTCCCTTGAGAAACAATTAAATATATCCAAAATCCAGTGACAAAAGCCAAATACATGCTTTGCTTTGCATAAAACAAGAATCACATATATAGACCAAACCAAATTAATGAATCTTAAACTAAGACAAATTTCAATAATACCCATGATGTTCACATAAACTAAATTAATAGACACTTTAATCACTAAAATTACTGAAAAGAGATGTGAATGAAGTTGAATGAATGACCTGCGTGACCTTTCCTGAATTAAATGGTTTAGTCCAATTTCCTGATGGAGAGGTGGACTTCTCAATTTGCCTGATTGCACATGGAAGCTCTACAGTCACTCTCATACTATGTCACATAAGGACAGCAATGCATGACAAGCATAAATGATCTTTTACACGCTGGGACCAGCATGGGATGCTGGTGTGCTGGTGGACCAGCATATGTTGTCTTTTGTTTGCTGGTATGATCCCAGAAAGACCACAGCAAAACTTGTGTATGTTACATATCACATTTCTTAGTGTGTGATCGTAGTTAAAGACCAAGACAATTCATTGTAATAAATGATTTAATAAATAAAAAATGTTGCTGGTTACATGTTTACACAGTAATGTCCCCAGTGTTAAACAAACACTGCTCAGTTTTCATATGGCCCCAATCTGAAGCAATGTTGCAGTTAGTGAAATAAAGTAGATTCTCTCTACAAGTGCTGATTGAGCATTAGTGATGATACCTGCAGTTAACAAGCAGAATCACTGAAGATAAGAGGAACAACAAGAACAGAAAAAATAGAAGAAATGAGCAGAAATACAACCACAACTGACTCACAGCCACACGGCCTTAGATGAAATCAACTGTAAATAGAATCAGTATCTCACCAGAGGATAATTAAACAACTCCAAAAACAGCATTACCATATTTACTTAATACAAATTTACAGTTCAAAAGTACAAAAGTACAGTTTGGCTTTTTTTTTTTTCATATAGTACAAAGGTTGTTGAAGTCAACTGTTATGGTGAATAGTGTTCCCTTTAGTTGGGCCCTTGGTCGTTGACTTTGGTTGAATTAATTATCTTTCAGCAATTGTTGAAACTGCATGCTATCACTGTTTTCAACAATATGTCATGCTCCTGACTGCACTGACTTGCTGGCCATACCATGCTGGTGAACCAGCTTCAACAGCTCCGTTTTGCTTGAGAACAGCATGACTAGTATGCTGGTCCACCAGTTAGACCAGCACTACACCAGCATAAACCAGCCTGGACCAGCACCATACCAGCACTAACCAAAACCAGCATGTTTATGCTGGACTTTTCAGCAGGGAAGGGCTGAGCAATTTGCTATCAGTTGTAATTATCTAACATGGAAGTGAACCGAGGGAAACTCTAAGTGTAATGGCCAAAGATATATGGTAATTCTGTGTGTATTTGTTCATCAGATCACGTCACATAGACACATTCAACATTTCAATGAGGGAATATAGCTTTAAAAGTTTGTTTTCAGTTGGTCTATCTGTTGGGTGTTTTGTGTGACAGAGAGAGGTTTCGAGAGGGTTGTAAATTCATGTTTTATGTTTGTGTGTGTGATATTTCAGAGAGTGCTCTCGGTTCTTCGGGGACGACGGACTAACAGCAAAGGTGTTCTTCACTAAAGTGGCCCCTTTCGGCCTGCTGTGGATTCTGACAAACTACCTGTACCTTCAGGCTCTGAGAAAGATCAACAGCACCGATGTATCTGCCCTCTTCTGCTGTAACAAAGCCTTCGTCTTTCTCCTGTCCTGGATCGTGCTGCGGGATCGCTTCATGGGTGTCAGGGTGAGTGGGTGGACAGATAGTTTGATAGATGGAAGAAATTTTAGGTATCGATTTGACATGCACTTTTCATGATGCTTGATCGCAAGTGTTGCTAAAAGAGTTTAATAGATAGACAGACAGACATAGATAGATGTCATGGCAACCTTTGGTTGTGGATTGATGACTGGTATTCTAGTCCCCTCTGCTGTCTAATCCCATGAGTCAGCAGTTCCACAATAGTACAATACTTTGCTTTCACAATCACCTTTTCCTGTCTTCTTCCTTTGTGCTCCTTTTTTCCTTTCCTCTTTTTTTCTCAGATCAAAGAAACCAAAGTGCTGTTTAACATTTTCTTTGTCTGTGTTCCTGTTGCTCTCTCTTTCTCTCTTACACACACACACACACACACACACACACACACACACACACACTCCGCAGTGCTTGGCAGATTTTGATGAGTCAGGGTTTTTGGGTGTCCCTGGCGCAGTACTAGTTAAGTTCCTATCTAGAGGACATTAGATGAAAAAGAGACCATGAGCTCACGTTAGTAAGAGTGTTTGGTTTGTGGTCCAGTTTAGATATGTGATGTGCTACTCTCCCAGTAGAAATTACCCACAAATTTATCAGAGTAAAGGATGCGAATGTAGTCATTTAAAAGTGAAAAAAGGGAATCATATAGAATGTGAGGTTAAATGGGTTAGATGTGAGTGAAGATTTTGAAAAATAAACATTATTCCATGTCAAGTTAAACAACAAAATAAAATAAAAAATAATAATTATCCTAAAATAGTCTTAATTATCTTTGTGTTCATCTATTTCTTGTTTATTGCTTGGAATGTTATGGTGAAATATGCCCTGGACATGTTCTTGGCTGGTTTCATGATATGTTTTTCTTTGTTTATCCTGACAAGATGATGGTGATATGAATATAGCAACATCCATGAGAATGCAAAACCACGATCCTTCAAATAAGGGCAACAGAACAGAGATAGTTGAATTAGAACAAAAAGCTGTTGGGGAGGGTCTTTGGGTGGGAGTAATCAATCTTTCTGACACCCTCATAATGTTTCTTTACTGCACTCAATTCGGCCACGCTCTGGAAACTTATTTCACTTGAACACACTTGTAAACACAAGTGTGTGTGTGTGTGTGTGTGTGTGTGTGTGTGTGTGTGTGTGTGTGTGTGTGTGTGTGTGTGTGTGTGTGTGTGTGTGTGTGTGTGTGTGTGTGTGTGTGTGTGTGTGTGTATATATATATATATATATATATATATATAATACATGTTGTAGACTACAGACAGTCTTTTTGATGTAACACATTGCGATGCCTGTGACCTTTATTTTGTTCTTTTACAAGATTGTTGCTGCCATTCTGGCCATCGCTGGAATAGTGATGCTGACCTACGCTGATGGCTTTCACAGTCACTCTGTTATTGGCATAACATTTGTAGTGGCTTCTGCATCTGCCTCTGCCCTCTATAAGGTAACCGTACTTCAACAGTCAACACTTTGGTTATTGCTCATTGAGAGCATTTTAACACCAATTTACCAAATGTTTTTCAGTTAAATTGGTATTTGGTTCTGTGTCGTTGAAACGGTACTCATCAATAACTGCAACTCTTTACATAGTCATGGAGTGATGTGTCTTGGGAGAGCTTTGTTTTCTGTAATTAAAAACCTTATTTGTCTTGATTGATTTTGTGATGTACTTTCCTGCGGTCATCTGAAAAGGACAAATCAATAAGTGAACTGGACAGAAAGATCAGTTGGCTATCCTGAAATCCCACAACATTACAACCTTGTTTTCTTTCCTGCAGACATTTGAAAGATAACATTATGTTATTTTATATATTTATCTTGTGCACTGTTAGGAAAATTGTTTTTCTAGCACAAAAACAACGAGACACTATATAGAACTATTATTAAATAGAACTATTAAAGCGAACACTGAATCAGAAGAACTGTATTTAATTTATATACATATGCACTTTATGATGTACACCTGTTCAACTGCTCATTAATGCAAATATCTAATCAGCCAATCACATGGCAGCATCTCAATGCATTTAGGCATGTAGACATGGTCAAGACGATTCGCTAAAGTTCAAACTGAGCATCAGAATGGGGGTAGAAGAGGATTTAATTGTCATTTTGACATGGTTGTTGGTGCCAGACAGGCTGGTCTGAGCATTTTAGAAACTGTTGATCAAATGGGATTTTCACGCGTAACCAGAGAATGATCGGAAAAAGAGAAAATATCCAGTGAGTGGCAGTTCTGTGGGAGAAAAACTAACAGCACATCGAACCATGAAGCAGATGGGCTACAGCAGCAGAAGACACACTGGGTGCCACTCCTGTCAGTTAAGAACAGGAAACTGAGGCAACAATTCGCACAGGCTCACCAAAATTGGACAAAAGAAGATTGGAAAAACGTTGCCTGGTCTGATGAGTCTCGATTTCTGCTGCAACATTTAGATGTTAGGTTCAGAATTTGGCATGGAAAAGAAAGCATGGATCCATCCTGCCTTGTATCAATGGTTCATGCTGTTGGTGGTGATGATGTGGGTGATGGTTTTTTTTTACGCATTTTGGGCCCAATTGACCGTTCACAAAGACCCGCCCCCTTTAGTTACTGTTGCTACGTCCGTCAAGCCGTTTAATGTGTCGTGACAGATCGCTGTAGTAGTGCCTCAGTTCAAGCGGCTTATGAACCGATCATCTCTTCCTAGTAGTTAATTTACAGCATCAAATAAACTTGAATGAACATCAGATGAACTCACAATTTTTCAAGTTCAAATCCACCAAGGTTAATCTACTAACTCTTCTGACTGCTTTGTCGGACAAAACGGCAGATTCTGCGTTATGATTGGTTAGATTGTCTGTCAATCAAACTCCCGGCGAAGGATGAATTGAGCATTGTTTAAACACCACAGCCTATCTGAGTATTGTTGCTGACCATGTCCTTCCCTTCAAGACCACAGTGTACCCATCTTCTGATGGCTAATTCCAGCAGGATAATGCAACATGTCACAAAGTTCTCTTTTTCAGACCATTCTCTGTAAACCCTAGAGATGGTTGTGCATGGAAATCCCAATAGATCAGCAGTTCCTGAAATACTCAGACCAGCCCCTATGACACCATGCCACCTGCAAACTTCAAAGTCACTTAAATTAGCTTAAATTCTTTATTCTGATGCTCAGTTTTGTAGCGTGAGAACCAATCATAATTATTCATTATATTTAGAGAATAATCCAGCAAACCCCTTCCCCCAATAAACTCTGTTAGTATTCTGTGAACTACCCCTGAACTGCAACTAACATTCAGGCAGAACAAGGCCTCTGGTCACCATGGCAAAAAATCAATTAACGACCAAAAGGAATGTGGAAAGAGAAAACTCTCACTCCATTTCCCGATTAACTCTCACTCAATTATGCCCATAAAAATGACTCATCCCCTTTCATTCATAGCCATAGGAAACCTTCTATAAATGAGCATGCATATATCCAGGACATTGGGTCTCAACCACTAAGCATGTGTACGCATGTGAAACCACTCGTATACAATAATTACATTCAGTTGCTGGCCTTATAAACTTGTTACAATGAAATTTAAATATAGATCTTAAATAAGCTAGTACATTATAATAGGCCTATCAGTAAAATAGTAAGAAAAGGTGCGTTGTAGCTCAAGCTTCGAGGTAGCTCTGTATAAAGACAGACCTACACGTACTGTATGTACAGCCAGCTCATCAGAGGTCTGTAATGTCTTTATGAATGGTGTTTATTGCATTTGAACTTGTTTTGATGATGCCACTCTTGTCATTGCTCGGGGATCTTGCTGCGTGTGCTCTCAGGCCAGAATGTATCTTTAGAGAGTGTCATGTTTGCTGAGAGTGACGAAAGAAAAGGGTGTGCTGAAGAATGCCCTCATATGGACATGGCGTGGGTGTGTTTTATGTAAATTACTTACCTCAGGCACGCGGTCACTCATTTAGAATACTACGACTTCATCAACATTAGAACAAGGTTAAGAACATGTACCTACGCAGGTGTTGTAAATTTGGCGGAAAGGTTTCATGAGAAGTTTAAATGTGCGTATAAATATGAATAGTGTACGCAATTATTAGTGAATAAGACCCATTTTGTGTAGGATGTCTTTTGTCTTGTATGTTCGTCATCTTGGAATTATAAGGTTATATCTGACATTTTTGTAATAATTTTATTATTCACATATTCTTATTCTGTGACAACTTGTTATATTTTGTGAAAAAGCTTTTTTTTTTAAGTTGTGTACATGTTGGGAGTTTTTTTTTTTTAGAAACAAAAAGGAGTATGGAATGCAAAAACTTTGAAGCTCAATATCTCAAAACTTCTCAGAATGCAGATAGAACCTTATAATTCCACGGTGGCATTGTGTGTTTTATGCATGCTTTATGATAGAACCACTAGTTAATTTAATCTCACCTATACTCTTTTTGGTATCTACAAATTTGTATTTTGATTATCTAAATGATCATGTATATTATATGATGATACATTATGCAACATATTAATATTACCAGAATCTTTAATAGTTTCTGCATCAACAACCAATCCAGTTACATATGCAAAATACTATGCTTGAAGACAAAGAGTCATAAATGTTCCCTTCTAAAGTTTAAGTTACCATTGGCTTACTGACCCACTGGAGGAGTGACCTCCATAGAAGTTAAAGTGCACCTGCACAAGGTTCTTCTCCTTTTCTTCTCTCTCATCTTCTCCTGGTTACTGTCCATGTGGAATGCCAAGGGATCTTTGTCCCGGAGTTGGCACAGCCACGTCAACAGTGCCTCAAGTATTGTAATACCTCGACAACAACTGAGACAGGCTAACATCGCAAGTTCATCATAATTTCTTCATTCAACATGGAGAAAATCAGTTGCAACCATCTGACCCCTGAACCATCAAGGCTTTCTCCTGAGACTGCATATCTGGACACTCGTTCAACGGCCAAGGCATTGCAAGTATCGTACAATTAACTAACTAAACAGGGGTTTATTATACGCTGTTAACAAGGTGCTTTGAAATAAGAAGCTGATGGTTCTGTTCAGATGGTTAAATTACTCTTTTCATTCCCCTGTTCTGTTTCCGGTTTTATTCACTTTTACTTTTCCATTTCCCATATAGGCCTATGCATGATTGTGTGTGTGTGTGTGTGTGTGTGTGTGTGTGTGTGTGTGTGTGTGTGTGTGTGTGTGTGTGTGTGTGTGTGTGTTTGTTTAGATTAGTTATGTGTTCGTGATTTATTTGATAAAACCTTTGTGCACCCGTATTGATGTCCCTTTAACGATGTGATCACAGCTACAAAGCTTTTCTGTGGCAGGGAAAATATTCTTTCTGAGAGTTGATAGATGATCACTACTGTGTGTTCACTGGATGAACAAATTAATTTATTGTAATATTATTTCAGCTACATCAAATCCAAATATTTATAATTAATTATAACAAGTTATATTTTTAACTAATTTGCTAGTTTGAACTTCATCAGATCATCTTGACCATGGCTGCATCCGAAATCACAAACTTCCCTACTATATAGTAGGCGAAAAATTGTATGTGACAAAAGAAGTATGTCCAAATTCACAGTACTCATAAAAGAGTAGGCAAAAATTACCCGGATGACCTACTTCTTCCACCGAGATTCTGAAGTGTTCGATTCATACGTTGGACACTTTACTATCCCTTAAGGCCACAGGAAAATATTTGTGAATAGCGACGTAACTGACGCTGGTTGGTCACATGAGACTGACAACATGGTGAATGTAGTACGTCCAGATTACATTTATAGCCTACTACAGACATTCATACTTAGAACTTACTTTTTTAGCGGTTGCGTTTGGTTGTGAGAGTATGCGATTTCGGACGGAGCCAATGTCTACATGCCTAAATGCATTGAGTTGCTGCTGTGTGATTGGCTGATTAAGTATTTGAGTTAATCAGTTGATCAGGTATACCTAATAAAGTGGCTGGTGAGTGTATTATAGCTAAAATAAAACAAGTATAATGTGAATAGCATTGAATAATCATTGAAATGAACCACCTGAATGAACCAATTAACTGAAACAAACTTATCTGAGCTGGTCTTTTTGTTTTTGTTTTCTCAGGTGCTTTTCAAGCTTGTCTTGGGCAGTGCCAAGTTTGGAGAGGCGGCTCTGTTTCTAACCATTGTCGGCGGTGCAAACTTTGTCTTAATGAGCTTTGTGCCAGTCATACTGTACTTCACACATGTTGAGTACTTCACATCCATAGCTGATCTTCCCTGGGCCTACATGTGTGGAGTGGCTGGACTCTTACTAGGTAAATAAAATACTGACAGAAAAAAGTATATTATTATAAGTAGAGTATTATTTATGTAATGTGCAACAATTGGAATAACTGTCTGAAGAAATATATAACATTATATATTATTTACATATATATATTAACATATATTCAACATTTTCTTCTTCTACAGTATTCAATATGCTGGTGAATTTTGGCATTGCCATTACATACCCTAAGCTGATTTCACTTGGCATTGTGCTGAGTGTCCCTGTCAATGCAAGTGAGTTCATTTTCATCAAAGTAAACTTTATATATATATATATATATATATATATATATATATATATATATATATATATAAACTTTTGTATATACAATTACACTCTTAGTTCATTGTATATCTGTTTTTAAAAGGTTTTTGTAAAACCGTTTTTGAACCCTGTCCCACTGAGGCTAGCAAAGTAGCAGAACCTGATTTCACCAAGTGCAACATGTTCCTGGATCAACATCGTTGTTGATCCTGGAACAACAGTCCAATCAGATTTGAGGGACAAGTTTACAGTGTCAAGTTTAGGCGAGTTAGGTGCTTCTACATTAATGTCATTCACCTAGCATTTCCTTCTGATTTTAGCTTATGGGTAGGGTTAGGTTTAGGGGTAGGGATATGGATTGGGCTAAATATTTGGACCAGAATGGTCACAAAATATGTTGACCCAGGAACACGTCTAACTTGGCAAAATCAGTACGTGCAGTAAAGTGGGCAGTCATTGCAACTTCATAGACATTTTGCCATGGTGGCTCTAAAGTGTGTGTTGTTGGTGTTGCAGTGGTGGACCTGTACACCTGTGATATCCACTTCAATACAGTGCGACTCATCGCTGTGCTGATCATCTGTCTGGGCTTCCTAATGCTGCTGTTACCGGAGGACTGGGATCAGTGTTTAATTGAGCTCAGCACCAAACTCAGAAAGCGGGAACAGCCTGTTGAACCGGCTGAGACCGGAACCAGCTCAGGACTCAACTGGACCCGACGGGCCAGGACCTCAATGTCCACGTTTCCTCACTGACACGCACAAACCTTCTCCCGTTCTTATTCCAGTGACTGGATGATGCTGGGAAGGGCATTCATTCCATAATATTCCATCATTTACCCTCATGCACATTATAACAGATGATTTCCAAAAGCCAAATTTTTGTGCATCTTACAACTGTAAGTGGATTGGAACAATGACTTGGGTCTTGGAACTCAAGAGCAGGGGTCTCAAACGACTTACCTATGGGCCAATTTTGGGCTATCAAGTGTTAAGTTTATCCATTTATAGTTTTATTTTTTAATTTTTTAAATGTTTAATATTTTAAATAATACCTTTACTATTTACATTTTATTTTATTTCAATTAATAACGTTTAATTTTTATTTTATATATTGTTGTAATTTAATGTATATTATATATTGCAATTTAATTTTATACATTTCTTATTTTCCACATGGCTTTTACAGGCCTAAAACTTGAATGTAAAAGAACAACTGTAGCCCATTTAATAAAACAAGCAGTCAAAGTCAGAAAAGTTTGAGTTACATGCATCTACATCAAACTATATTCAAACAGGAGCGGTTTACACAGGGAACAGTCTTGTTGTGGCAATAAGTCTTCAGTGGATAGAAGTTTCTATTTTTGATGCACTACAGCTACTCCAGCCACTTTATTTGCCTGTCTGATATATATAAAAATATTTTGAATATCATATGTAGATTGATAGCTTTGTAATCTTTTTCTATATCGAAATATTTCTGATTGTTATGTCACATCTAGCTTGTGATTTTTCTTCCACTGCTTATTGCAGAAAAGAAAATTTAAGTAGTTTAGAATACAAATCAAGGCACTATTACTCCACTAAACATGCAGAGCATTATGCTAGGTATGAAGGAAAGATGCATGGCTGTCCATGCCTCATTAACTTTATTTAGTTCAACTGTATGGTCGTAAAACAGGCCCAAATGGAGGATTTTACCAGGCTAGTGGTAGTTTGAGACCTCTGCTCAAGAGACCCATGAACCAATATCTTCACAATAAAGAGTCCCTGCAGATCTTCAGATGGTTGCACTCTTTTTGAAGCTCAGACTGACTGGCACGAATCACAGTGCCCATTGGAACATGTGCCAAACATTGATATAGACATTAAGAACTGCAACATATGCTGTCTTCTAATATAACAAAGTTCTACCTAGCAACAGGTGCATCTGAGGGACTCCCCTTCCCAAACTGTGAATGAAGGTGTTTTTGAACTTATGTTGGAGGGTCTAGGAGAAAGAGCGAAACAGGAACAGGATACCATGGTGCTGAGGTTTGCTGGGATGCTGGAAGACTGCAGATGTCCAGCTCTCCTTGTACAAACAAAGTTCTACCGTTCTATGGGTGCATCTGAGGTCTAAAGGGATTTCCTTTCCTAAACTGTGAATGAAGATTTTTAGGGGGTTAACGACAGCATCCAGACTGTTTATACTGAAGCTATACTTTGATTCCATCACATTTTTTTCAGAGTCACATGCTAACCACTGTGAGGACACTTCAGGGGCAGTATTGGCGAACCGAAAAGGCAATCTTCAGCAAGATGTGTTACCGTTAAAGGGTGCCATGTGCATCCAGTGAATGTATGACCATTTCTGAAAAGTGCACCTACACCATGTGCTTTGAAAAAGGTGGTGACTGGAACTGATAACCACCTTTAGATACACTAAAAACATCCTGCACTTCATAAGACTCCAGTCACTTTTTTTTTTTTTTTTTAAACAATGCATTGCATTTTTGTTTTTTTAATCTTATGGACTGTTCCATTGGAAGGAAATTAGTTCTACAGGACAACGCATGCAGAAAACGCCAATAAATGCTACACGATGGCATGCCACTGCCTTTTCTTTGATTTGCAATAGGATCTCATCAGCACTGTCTCCCATTGTCATTGTTATGATGACAATAAATATAATATTGTATTCCTCTGGAATTATTGCTAGACATTATTGTAAACCTTTGTAAGGAATGATTTTTACACTGAAATGCATTACGATCACATTTGAGGAAAATGACAAGAAAACAAATAAATCATCCATTTAATAGATCCGCTTTGTCTGTTTTCACATGTACCATGTAAACCTATATTTTATCTTCTGTTTGTTTTGTTTCTAAACAAACCAATCCTATAGACTGATGAATATCAAACAGGCTTGTGCTGAGAATGAATGTTTTTTTGAACATGCCTAATTTTACAGAGACCATCTGAGTGGGTTTCAGTAATTATCCATCGTTTGAATTTTTGGAATGTAATAGTAAATAGAATATACCTTGTGTCAAAATTTGATTAGATAAAGTTAAATCGTTTAATATTTTGTCATTTTCTGCGCAGAATTGGATGCATCGGAGAAGACAAAGATTATACATTGTTTAAAGACCATGATGCAATTTTATTTTTGTACTAATTGATGTGCCTGAGTGAAGATGGTAATGATAAAATTGAGAGAAAAATAAAAGTCATCAACATAACTGGCAGTACAAATTAAAAATGCAGTTACTATAAAGCACATATAAGGAAGAACACAGACCAGGCAGTAAACATTAAAATAGTTTCAAAAGTATACTTAAAAGAAAGTTAGCGTGAGGCTATTATTATAAAACGGTTTACTGACCATGTTTGTGTAAAAATTGCATTTTCACTTAAATGTCACAATCACGTAACGCTGGTAAACCCCAGTAACTTTCACATGACAAGTCACAACCTACAGAAATCATGTCAGCAAAGCATGACGTCAAGTTCATCCACATAAAAAATAGGTCCACCTTAAAAAAGTGAAGATTTAGACAAGTTAAAAGCTAAAATAAAAACAGTTTTATCCTGAATAATTCATGTAAGTGCTTTGACCTTCACTTTTTCTGCTTTAAAGCCCTCTAAAACGCTGGCCCGTGTTACAACCATAAGCAAACAAATATATAAATAAAAAATTGCTTTAAATATTGAAAAATATATATTTTACAAATAATCCATTATATAAATATGACAATATCAGTCAAATGTTTGGAACAATTAAGATGTTTTAAATAAGTCTCTTACCCTCGCCAAGGCTGCATTTATTTGATCAAAAACACATATTATTCTTAAATATTATTACAACAAAGTTTTCTATTTTAAAATGTAATTTATTCCTGTGGTGGGAAAGCTACATTTTCACAATAAATAATACGTTTTTTTTTTTTTTTTAGTTGTCTTTGTAAAACTTTACATTTTCTTTACAACCTCATTATGGCAACATTATTATTTAAACTTTTTAATGCCTCATAGAACTTACATTTTATTGAACCCATAACATTCCATTAAAATAATCAACCACCCACAAAATACAAATAACATTCAGCTTTGTTTCCATTATGTAGGACTGTATGTGATGCACTCAGCAAATATGTTCCACTCTAACTGTGATCTGTCCATAAAAGAATGTGGCTTGTTTCTTTTTAGTAGCAGCAGAATAAGGGAGTCTGTTCCGCTCACGCTGTTTGGAGGGAACCTGCAGGTGGTCCACCGTCCTCGAACCCCGTCCGCAACATTCATGACAAACAGGACGAGAACAAGTGTCTACCGGAAGAACATTATTCAGTTTCTCCCTGAGGCTGTTGGGAAACTGAAAAACGGAAGAGTACGTCGACTCCCTGTCGTTTCTGGAGTGCGCCGTGGAACTGTGGGTCGATCTTTTAGTGGGATCACTCTCACCTCCACCTTTAGATCTCTCAGCTCCTACTCTCTCAACAACGCATCCCAACCTGGCTTGGATCTTCAATCTCAAACTCTGGAAGGCGCCCTGGAAGCGCTTGCTGAGGAGCGCATACAGCAACGGGTTGATATCTGAATTGAACAGCACCAGCCAATAGGAGAAAGTGACAGCAGATGGGGGAACAATGCTCCTGGGTCGGGACAGGGCGGTTTCGGTGGCCTGCACCAGAGCTACGCTGATGTAGGGCATCCAGCACAAGAAAAAAGCGGCGATGACCAGAAATAACTTCAGAACTCCATGATGCTGAGGTTGACTGGGATGTTGAGGGCTACTGCTATGGATTTGAGCCATAAAAGAGTGCAGACGTCCACCAGTTGGCTCGGAAGACATCTCAGATGGTGCATCTGGAGCAACTTCATCAGGAACATCCAAGTGATCCGTCACAAACCTCCCACTCACATAGTAAATCAGCCTGGATGGTGTGTAGGTGTCCATGAATGAGTGTTGGAGATTCAAGACAGATGTGGCTCTGTTACGCTGGAGATGTTCTTCCACACTGTGGATCATCCTAGCATGGTATCGTGCCACACGGACAATCTTCACATAGCAGAACAGGATGATTATAGCCGGTAGAAGAAAAGATAAAGAGGCCATAATGACCGTGTAGCTTGGGCTGTTGGGCCAGTTCACGGCACAGCTGTACATGGGAGCCACGAAACTGATGTTGCTCCAGCCGAGGAGAGGAGGACAGCTGGTCAACATAGCTTGCAGCCAAATCCATATCACCACGGAACCGGTTCTCCATATCGTGCAGCGGGAGCCGTACCGCAAGCAGTCCATGATGGAGAAGTAGCGGTCAAGGGCAATAGCGGCGAGTGTTAAAACTGACGCGGTGCAGTAGACTGAGGATGTGTAGCCGACATACAGACATAGATCCTGGAAGATCAAGAGAGAGTTCAAAATGAGCAAAAACATCTGTTAATGCACTCAAAATTAGGGATGCACGATATATATGCCAATACCGATATGGTGGCAGATATGTTAATTTTTAATGTTATTGTTATCGGTTTGATAAGAAAATTTGGATGATACATTAATGCCGATAAATAAGGGATTATTTCCTTCAGCTGAGACACTATAGATGCACACTGTTCACCATGATGGTTTTGAATTGCTTGAAATATGATTAGAATCACTTAAAAAAAGAGGAAAATACAGTTAAGTGCAGCATGTGCAGCGCAAGTCTGTCATTTAGGCTATATAAAATTAAAATGACAACATTATATTTGTGTGTTTTGGGACATGACTTTTAATGGTGAGACTTTTGTTTTTGTGATCAGGCTCTCTAAAATAATATAACAATTTGGATTTAGATTTATCAGTCAAAATATCGGTTATCAGCTTTCAAATAAAAATAAATATCGGTATTCGGCAAAATTTTCATATCAGTGCATCCCTACTCAAAATGTTATTTTGTACCTTTAAACAACTTGAAGGTGATGTATGTCATTTTATCAATGTTAAAATAAACACTGGTTCTATGCAAAACATTGCTATGTTTGTTTCAGAATGTCAATCATCCTAGTAGAGTGATAGCCAATCAGAAACCACCAGACTAAGAGATTCCGAGCATTTAAAACTGTGGGGTACTTATAATAAAAAGAACGTTATCATTTTTGTTATGAACAGGCCTTAAACCTGCAACATTAATTCAACCAATGGCTTGAGTTTGGGGGCGGGACTAATGGCTTGGACAGTGAATGGCAGATGGTGGGGAAACTCATTTGGATACGGTCATTACTTTTACGATTCCGTTCGGTCTCGCTAGTGGTTCAGACATCTCACACACTTCACCTTTAAGTTATAAATGTTGGATGTAAAGCATTATGTACTAACATTGTAGTTGACCCATCCGTTGTTCATAATGGACACTGCCACAAACGGCATGACTCCTATTCCCACTAAGAAATCACTAATGGCCAGATTAATGATCAGGACGGATGTCACTGTGTGGAAGGTTTTTGTGGCTGCCACAATCACAATGACCAGAATGTTTCCTGACAAGGAGGAACAAAAAGCACAACAGAATAAACACATTTTATATTAATTTTGTACAAATTATATTATAAAATAATAAAATAAAATAAATATAAAAAGAAAAAAATAAATCATGTCAATGTCAAATTTTAATTTCATATTTTTATATATTGTGTCAATGTATTTATGGGTGTGACGTCACAAAAGCACAGGTGTCTGCAATGATTTTATTTGGATAGTTTATTTGATATTCAATAATTCGATAATTCAATAGTTTATTTGGAATGAGTAAAGTGTTTTCAGTTCTGAAACTTACAGCACAGTAAGTTTTGATTGATGCATTTTATTTCTATTTTTCTTGACATCACCCCAAATATAGGTAACACTTTACAATAAGGTTTCATTAGTTAATATTAGTTAACAACATTAGTAAACAACTAGTAACTAGTACTAGTAATGTCTACAGCTTCATGTCTACAGCATTTATTAATCTCTGTTAATGTTAATTTCAACATTTACTAATACATTATTAAATTCAAAAGTTGTATTTGTTAGCATTAGTTAATGCACTGTGAACTAACATGTACAATGAACTATATGTTAACAAAGATGAACAAATACAGTAACAAATGTATTGCTTATTGTTCGTTCATGTTAGTAATGTTAACAAATGAAACTTTATTGTAAAGTGTTACCAAAATGTTACTAAAAGTTTTTGTAGTCCAACTTTTAAAATTCTGAAATTATCATACTAATATCTGACAGGATGGAATGTTTTAGAGAAAGGCAAAAGCACATAATTCCACAAAACACTACAAACCTCATCAAATTGGTTGCTAATACTTATTGATGTTTGGGTTGTCGTTTCCCACCAAAATAGTCATATCCTGCAGGATGATGTCATTAGGGCTTTGGATATTGTTAGCATTGTTTTAGATACCAGTCAAAACAATATTCACCAGAAAATGTTTTATTCTAAAATATCCGTTTTTGCATGTTACAGCTAATACAACTTAACACAAATCATTTGATCTTATACCATAATAATGCATCCAAAATCTACAGTTAGAGATCAAATGCAAAACTTTCTCATGTCCACACGTTGAGAACATCTCTGACATTCACACACATTAATGAAGCGTAGTGTAAAGCTCACCCGTCACTGCGGCCAGACTCATCAGCACCATCAGAGTCTCCAGCACCAGTCGTGCTCGAGGAGACAGAACGGTTGCGTTCCTCAGTGCAGTCCGCATCTGAAACTCAGACTCATCTGAATCAAACCACTCACCAGCCCAAGACTCCATTTAAAAACACTCGGTCTGATTAAAGTCTGATATCCCGATCTCAGGTGCGTCACAAGCAACCTGGCCATTTAGTTTAAAAAAAAATCAATCTTCCATATGAATGCAAAAAAATGATCAAAATAATAACCTGCCTATACTTAAAGCAGACAGTTTGCTTCTTACTCCTCTCTGGTTCTTCATTTGCCCTGTGAGCACCTGACAGTGCAGTTTACTATCTCCAGGGTCCCTTCATCAGTTTATCCACAGCGATGACAACATGGAAAAATCAAACGCTTGACTTGTGAATTACACAGCTAGAGAAAACAGACCGCTTGAATGTGTGGCTCATTTAAACAGTCTATATTTACACAGATGCTTAGTTTCTCAAGGGATTACAACGGCTATGGATGTGATTACTTGAGACCTTTTGCGTTGCGTGTGTGGGAACAAATATGAATTTGTGTACATGTGAATTAAATATCAACTTAGTCATTGTGTGAGAGAAAACAGTTTATTTGATCTAAATTCAAAGGTATATTAAAATACTTCTCTTAAAATATAAGATAATACACAAAGTCATCAAACAACATTTGTCAATACAGAGTGAAAAATAAAAACTCAAAGGGAAGGAAAAGGAACAACAGACATATGGATAGATGCCATATTTAAATATGAATGAAGCAGTTTTCTATATTATCAAATTTGGGGAGTCTTGTCATGCAAAATGCATCTTATTGCATCACAACTTTTCCTTATAAAAATTGTGTAAAATGCAACATCTCCCAAATACTGACAGATGTTTTCTGCTAAAACACAGAATCAAGCAAATTCAGCACCGAGGGGCTGCGGGGTTTTGTCCTAAATGCTGGCGTGTATATTCCCACACCAGCAGGGCGGCGCTCACGTGCACATTGAGGGAGCGGGTGACGCCGTGCTGAGGGATCTCCACACACACATCCACCAGCTGCAGCAGGTTTGCAGGAATGCCTTCTCTTTCATTACTGTTCGGAGACAAACAGACACTTTAGAGTCATGCATCAAGCAGAATTCAAAAACTAATATCCGATGGAATGCTAAGGTCCCTAATGCAATGTTCAAGTCAAGCTAATGAGTTTATAAAGCCATTTAAAAATGGTAATTTTACGCCAATGAGCAGACCCACACAGAATCGGCACCCGCAAAACTCCACGGGCAGCTCAGCTGATATCCGCCCATCATTCACAGTTCTACATATCCCCTATAACTAGCATGTTTATTTAGATTAATTTGCTCTCTTGGCAGTCTCTGTTTGAAATACTCAGTTCAATATCTCAAAGAAATTACTTGACAAGTGCAGTTTTGGTTCCAGTGTTTCCTTTTTGAAGAAGCACATGGAAAATGAAATGCTATTTGGGCATTATATTGGACAAAAATTAGTATATGCCTCTTCGGACAAGATCAGCCATCTGTATTTTTTGCTACATCTTCCTTAAAGAAAAAGGCTCTAAATTGTAATGTGTATATCTACTGAAAGTTTGTCAACTTTAGCATATAGATAATAACCTTAATTAATAATAATAGTAATAAAATCTGTAAATCTAAATGTCTTTTAATGCATTCTGTAAATATAGAAGTAGGCCTACACTAGCAAATAGATGACCTTAAAGCTGAAAATAAAATAACATTTAAATGCATTCTGTAAAAATGCTGTAAAATGCAGGGCTCTCTCAAGTCTCACGCATTGGGCGTGAGACACACGCATTTCAACCCGTTCACACGCCACACCGTGTATTTCTCACGCTGAGGAGTAAGGGAACTTGTCCCGCTATACAATTAATGGACGAGGCGCAGGCAAACGGAGAGAAGTTCTCTGCCGAGTTCATAGCATCTGTCTCGAGTAATACAGACTTAAATGCTAGCTACCAGCCAATCAGAAATTAGAATTAGTTGTTTCCGGGTAAATTATGTGTTACCGCTGCAAGCACGTTCGTTACTAGACAACACGCGCACACACGGAGTGGAAGTTGAAAGAGCACGATCTGATGAATGCTGTTTGTGGACATCTTCATTTATTTTTTTTATATTTTAGCATTTTGATTTTACGATTCCTGGACGATATCTCTTGCCTGTGATCAAAGACAGTGAGAGCTGATGTTGAGGAGTATAGCCAAATTCGTGCTAAATTATTTTTGATGCATTCAAAAACTCTCCAACTGCTTTTAAAGGGGTCATTGGATGCAAAATACACTTTTATATGGTATTTGCAAATAAATGTGTCTTTGCAGTGTGTGGACACAATCACCATGCAATGAAAAAAATCCATTCACTTTTTTTTAATCCTCAAAAAGCCAAAAAGTTGTTGCTCATTATCATTTAAAGAGACATGCACCGAAACGGGTCACTGTGAACAGAGCTGTTTTTGAAGAGGTAAAAGGGGTGTTGTTTTACACAACCATTGAAAAATTTTAACCAAAGTATGTTACAAACTTTACATGAAGACCCAAAAGAATCATACCAACTTGTGGAAAATGGGCATCCAATGACCCCTGTAAAGGTGACCGGTTTGGGTCTTGACATACATGCTCAGGGCAAGTTGTTATGACACAATGTTATGTACATTGAGCACTGATGTTCAGTTGGCTTGTTTGGGGTCAAATTTTTTTTTTTTTTTTTTATAAATTTGTATTTTTTAAATATAACTATTTATTTTATTTGGATGAGTTTGTCTTTTTATCAGATTTACCAATTGTTATAATTTCCATTTGTGCTGGTCAATTATGAACAATAGGCAAAATTGAACTGCTAGCAAAAATTGAAGCGAATTTGGTGGGGTCGAGGGACCGCTGCTGCAAATATTTGGGTGGCTCCTCCCCTAAATCTCACTCTAAACTTTTGATAAAACTTGAGAGCCCTGAGTGAAAAACTAATTTAATCTAGGCCTGCTGATGAGGTCAGATAAGAAGTGTACAGGGGCTGATTGAACTAATAAACCAAGCTTTTAAATAATAAGTCTGATTAAACTGCTGCTCAACAGCTCTGCATCAGTGAGATAATCAGACATAATAACACAGTGATGTGCAGGAAACATCAGGTGGCTTTACTGCCTCTAAGATAAGTGATGCAGCAAGACAAATCATGAACACCAAACACAAACACTCGTTGATTCTTTCAAACACATACTCTATTTGTGATAACTATACTGTATCAGTGCCTTTTCACAACAAACCTGTTGCTTATAAACATATGGCCAACATAACAGCTCTCCTTGAGAAATATAAAATAAAACCTTTGGGGCTTTATTTAAGTTTAATACATTTATAAAAGATGATTAAATGTACTAGTTGTCACTGCATCAACAGCTGCTGTAAAATGTGAGATGCTGTTCCTTTATTGCTCAGTTTTGAAACACTGAAGCTGCTACATCTCAGACTGAATGATGGTTGATGCTTGTTAAACTGTACATAAAATAAAAAATAAAACAATGAAGCTGTTAGATTACTGTTCTATGACTGAATTATGGTTGATGATTAAAATAAAATAAAAGACAGTGATTGCTGATGCTTGTTGTATATGTAGTATGTGTAAATGGCACATTAATGTTGGGTGGTTTTGCCGATGAGCGCTCGGGCATGTAAGAACATGCCTCTCTCTCTCTCTCTCTCAGCATTCAGAGGTGAGGAAATCTCACAGGGAGAGACACATCAATTAGCCTTGTAATGTTAACTGCACCGTCAGCGCACACTGACACGTTTCTATTTTCACCTCGCTTCACAAAGACAATCCTGCTTGTACAATGGCCTCGAAAAACAATCTTGACCCTTAATTGTTTAAATACATTTTAAGATGTATATATAAAACAAACATGACAGTTCTAAAAAAAAAAACACAGATGTTTAAAATCATGCATTTTAAAGGTACACAAACTTTTGAACCTCTTGCAGTTTAAAAACAAAACTTCATGCATTTTGCGGAAGAACATTTTTTTGGCTGTGTTTCGGCTCTGCATGACTGTGCGGATGAATATGGTTCTCTCTCATTACTAAAAAAAAGAGAGATTATCCTACTGCTCATAAAACATTTACTAATAGGCTTGAGAGAAATAACCAGTTTAGATGAAGAGGATCTCAAGCTGACTAGCTGAATATGTTATTGTATCTATCTACCCATTAATAGACACGATACTTCCTGCGCTACAACAACCCATAATGAAATTACCCTTCACAATAGATAATGCTTTACGATGAACTCCGTCAGAAAGCTACATATGGCAATTTATCGGTTCACCAGTTGAGTAATAAAAACATCATCTCAGCGTTGCCTTTACAACATTTCAAACCCCTCAATTCTTGCCATCTCCGAAAAGCCAAGCTAATGTTGATTCTTGTTTTATGACGAGCTCTGTCGTGTTCTCTTTATGCCAACAGATTCTTCTCTGTTCAGTGTTTTTTTTTTTTTTTTTTAAAGATTCAAGATTTAGCGCGCTCCATGTCAAACTTTATCTCTCATTAAGGCGAGACACGGCAGGCAAAAACATCGTTTTTTTTACTGGTCAATTGAGATTTTGGCCTAATTGTCTTCAATAACATGTCTTCTTTCAGACTTGTGCTCTGACATTATATACATACATCACATATATACTATACTTTACACACTATATACAGAAGAATTACTGTACATTACACAACACATTTCAGCTTTTGTATAATATAATTACTATATAATACTAAACAAATCTGTAATTGTGGGATCCTAAAGTAGTTGTGAGTCCCTCAGGCAGAGACATATTCACCTGTGTGATGGACTGTTGATGTGTGGTTTTGATGTTTTGATGTGTTGTTTTGGATGTTAGTGATGGATGAAGCAATAATGAGTTTTGGATGTTAAACAGTGTGATACATGGATTTTACTTGGACCTAAAGCATATTTTGTCTGTAATTCATGGCTTTCAATAGAAATTAGTGGAATTTTGCCATAAAAATCTTTAAAGGCCATTTTTTCAAAATTAGTTTTTTTCTCACACTCCTAGTGACGATTTTCCACTTCTGTAGCACCTACATACACCAAACTTTACAGTCGTATTCCTAACTATATTGTGAAGGTTTGTCCAGAGGGATTTGTTGATAGATCATTCTTGGCCTAATTTATATGACATTTTATGCCAAAAAATAGGGCAGAAATCAATTTAAGGCTATTGGCAGTATTTTCTGATTTACAGGGTAACAAAAGGAGATATTCATAATTCCCTCTGGTAATTGAATATATCAACAAAATGCAAAAATAATTTTGAATGTTTTTTTCAATGGTCAGATTCGTCACTTCAAAATACATGCAAATAAGTGCATATTTAATTAAATATAGCCTGATTAGCATATTCAAACATAAAATTACAAAAAACGTGCAATACATTTTTTTTCTCCTATTCATGTGAGTAATCAACTGGGAAAGTTTCATGGAGACATCTGTAAGTTACATGTTTTACCCTATTCACCTGTAGTGTCTCGCCTTAAGACAACAAACCTATGTCACTCCCAAATAGCATCTTTTCTCTATTTACAGATATGACTAGACATGCAGAGGCTTTACCATAGTGAATTAAGGTAAGACAAAAAATATGTTTTGGAAGAAGGATTGGAAAAAAGTTACATAATGTACCTTTAAGCTACATTTTTAAAAGACGCATCATCAATTAATTATTAGGGTCACTGATCCTCAAAATGTATAAGTATCTTTGCATTACATAAAATATCAAAAACTTAAAATATGGTTGTCAAACATTTCTGTAGTTACTCTGCTAGGACATTTGCTAAAAAGATTGAAAATTCATATTTTTTTGAGTGTGGCTGAGATGTACAAACACTTTGTGGGACCACTGCATATAGACAGAATTTGGGCGGTAAGTGTGAGGTGTTTGTTTACCCAAGTAAAAGGAGGCTTCTCTCAGGAAACGTGTAATCTTGTAAACTCTGGCTGTTGGATGTTTGCTCTACGCCTATAACCCAATATCCCTCTCTCTTCTTCCGCTGCAGGTAATCTGACAACTCTGCAGGCTTCACCTGAAAAATGAAGGCAGATAACTTGAGATTTCTGAACAGCTTCAATAATCATGACAGATTCAATCAACAGAATGCTCATATTCTACATTTCACCCCACAAAACCGAGCTTCTGATGGTTTCGTGTAGTACGTATTTGGCTGATGTAATGCATGATTATGAAGAATAACATCTCTAGGCTTGTTTCAGCTCACACTCAGAGGATATGTGAAAATATAACTCTTTCTTTAAAGCTGCAGTGTGTAATTTTTGCAGTTTGGATTAGTTTTGAGCAATCGATATATTTGTCAAAAGGGCTGAAAAATAAACTGAACAGAATTGATAGCCTATACAAATAAAGAATCTATATCTGGCCAGAAATAAAAACACACCTCAAGCATTGGCAGCCACAACTCTGAAGACACACTGAGCGCCTGGAACTGTTTATCATTAATGTGTCGCAAACTGTCCAGAACCAGAGCTATGGCCCCAAAGATCTCACACGTCCTGCACAGACCTGGAACAGACACACAAACACTTGCGGTTTAGTCCTCTGATAGTCTTATTTGTAATGCGCCTAGATACATAGATATTTTTATATTTCAAATAAATCTCTTGACTTTTCATTTAGCAAAGAATGCTGGGGTGGGGGTGGGGGGGGGCATTCCCTTAATATTTCCACAAATATATTAAGCAGCACAACTGTTCTCAACATCAAATCAGAATATTAGAATGATTTCTGAAAGATCATGTGACACTGAAGACTGGAATAATGATGCTGAAAATTCAGCTTTGCCATCACAGGAATAAATTACATTTAAAAAAAATGGTAAAAAGAACACAATTGCAATAATTTTACAATATTAATGATTTTACAGTTTTTTTGATCAAACAAATAAATGCAGCCTTGGTGAGCATAAGAGATTTCTTTGAAAAACACATTTAAAAAAAACATTTCACATATATTATGATACTCATCGGTGGTTTCTTTTATCAGTCGTGTTGAATGCAACTGAGCACATCGATATTTATTCATGGAATGTGACTGAGATAAAACTGATGAAAACCATATGCCTATCAAACTAACAATAGTTGGCTTGTGCAGAATGTTTGAATGTGATGAATGAGCCTTTTTTAATGAGCTTGTGTTAAAACAGATTTGTTGGTTGATTCAGAAGCGAAGATGTGTGTGTTGAATGTCTCTGTTATAGTTGCAATGATGACATACAGAAAAAAAACAACGATCAAACAGAATGAAAACAATGTGAGACACACTAATATCTGTTACAGCAAAGACCATCACAGGATGCACTCAATAATAGGGCTATGTTTCGCCAAGAATCTGGCGATACGATACGATATATTGTGGTACTGTAAGAAAGGTGATATATTACAATATTTCTTGTTTTTTTTTAGGAAGAGAATCTAATTTTAGAGAACACATATATGCATAAAACCAGGGCAAAAACTTATTTAATTTTATTTTATCAAAAGAGTGGGATCTACATTTATATCTATATCACTAATCGTGATTAATCCATGGTTGCTGGACACTTTTAAAGTCAAATTTAAGGCTTTTTAAAACCTTTTTAAGACCTGAAGAAATCAAAATTAATACCGTACATTAGGTGTGGGCAATATTGTTTAGTGAATATCAAGTTTAGCTTTGTTGATAATGGCAGGTTTAGGCCTGTTGTTGAAAGCAGACTCACAAAGATATTCAGATTTTTCATATTCTATGCATTGGTCAGTTCACTGCAGTGAAATAAATTATCATTTTTATTAAGGGGAAATATTTGCCACCTTAAATTGATTTCCAGGGGCATTTTCACATATGGACGATTTTTCTAAAAATAATACGTACGCTAATTAGATAGTTTTAATTTGGAAAGCATTTAGATATGTCTAAGTCAAAGTGACATCTAAAATTTAAGAACTTTCATAAGTAAAAAATAAGACTTAAGACTTTTAATGGCCTTAAATTTGAAAAAATCTAATTTAAG
Source organism: Gila orcuttii (assembly GCA_026230005.1). NCBI lineage: Eukaryota > Metazoa > Chordata > Actinopteri > Cypriniformes > Leuciscidae > Gila > Gila orcuttii. The sequence goes on along the minus strand of JAPDVR010000019.1, from coordinate 26,505,741 downwards.
GAACTCTGTAATCGCATTCAAAATAAAAGTTTAAGATAACATAAAATAAAAATATATTAAAAAAATATCTGCATGTATATATATATTTATACATAATTTATATTATACAAATATTTTATATCTAAATAACAAATTTTTCTTAAATTTTTACATGCATATGAGTGTATTTATATATACGAAATAATTATACACAGTATACACACATATATTATGTAAACACAAACTTTTATTTTGGATGCGATCAATCGCAATTAATCGTTGCCCAGCACTAGTATATATATATATTTTACAGACAGAAACAGAAAGTGCATAGTCCAATTCATGACTACATGACACTGTTTTATATTCAATATTGTAAAGCTGCTTGTTTTAAAGCAATCTATTGTATAAAGTGCTATATTAATTATGCCTTCACTGGAATGCTGAATTGCGGAGCTCGTGCCAACATCCACATCGCTATGATCAGATGCTTTCTAGGGTTTAGGGTTTAGCCATCATAAACAATTTTATTGATCCCTTCTCCTATATAATATTACGATCATTCATTTTGTCTATTTGTCTTACCGCCCAGATTGGTGGGCTTGTCAATGAGCGATGCGACCACCAGGAGGTTGCTGGTGAGTTTGCCCAGGCGTGCTGCCCTCTGCTGGGCCATGAGCTCAGGCTCCTGCTCCTGGACGCTCAGCTTCCACGGGGTGATTTTCTTCTGAACTTCTGCCCAGCGCTCGTCCAGCTCCAAAACACCTATTAGACATATAACACGTGTGCTTGTAATGTAACGATTTCACTCCTCTTCTAACAAATAGGCTGGTGATGTAAAAAACTGAACATTACAGCTGACAAGACCACATCCCTCACACTGATTGAAACGAGGAAAATAGCTGAAGATTCTCGGATTTTCGTGGTTTTTATAAGTGTGGTGTGGTTCCTGCTCTCTGCTGCCCTCGTGTGGTGATTACCTTTGTCCTGCTGGATCCAGTCACCAGGCTGGAGTTCACAGAGATCCCTCACACGGTTCTTCAATGGCAGGGCGGCGCACATCGGGAAGACAACAAAACTCTCAAATTTCCACAGTGGAAGCCACTCATCTTCTGCCAACTCTGAGAGGCTGGGAAAGGTCTGGAATATTGTCTGGGGAAGCAGAGAATGTGATGCTGATGGATTATAACAGCACAAAACAATTATACAGATTATACACAGACAATAGGAAAAAAGGTGTGTGTGTGTGTGTGTGTGTGTGTGTGTGTGTGTGTGTGTGTGTGTGTGTGTGTGTGTGTGTGTGTGTGTGTGTGTGTGTGTGTGTGTGTGTGTGTGTGTGTGTGTGTTGTGTGTGTGTAGGAATAGAATATACAGTTTGTACAGTATAAAAATCATTACACCTATGGAGAGTCCCCACAAAGATAGCAAAACTGTGTGTGCGTGTGTGTGTGTGTGTGTGAGATCTCACCTCAACACTGTAATCCCTGATTGGGTGGAAAGCACTGAAGAAGAAATGCTCCTGGATTCTAGACCAATTTTTCATTGCATTTCTGTGGGAAAAAAAAGAAGTTTTAAAAGTCTCTGGTATCTCCAGGTTTCTTCTGAGAATCTAAGAAAAACCAGTCCCAAAATGAGTCGCTATAATTTAGGATCGCATTCACAGGTCTATTAAACCCTGTAAAGCAGATATGGAGTTCATATTCAAGGAGGAAAAAACACCAGTTTTATTCAGAGGCCCAAACTGAGAAAAATAATATGCAATTTAGTGCACTTGCTGATATTTATATGGCCAAAAGGCCAGATAAAAATTCTGATAGACTTAATGTAAATTAATGAGATCTGTATCACAGTATAGCAGACTACTTACATAAAATGGTTATAAATATCAGTTGTCACTCTATATCCCTAAATAATATGTCTTAGTAAGATATTTAAATGCTTATTTTTATGATCAAAGCTCTGTAGTTTTTATTGTGGGGGGAAGCATATGATACTGACAAATATTCGTTCATTAAAAGCCTAATTTTAAAAGCCTGAAGATCACATTTTAATATGATCTTTCTAAAAAAAAAAAATGTATGGATAATCAATTAAACCCAAGTAGCTTCAGTCCAATAAGTATTAATCTTGAAATATTAATGTTTTTACATTAACTAAACAAAAATCAGTAAAGATTTCCCAGCAAAAACAAAACACATGTACCACGACCTGAAGGGGGACATTTTTACAGTTATATTAAAAGGCCTTTTACTTGCTAAAAAAGCATAAACTATCAATTAGACATCAGAAGGCATTAGAATGTACAAGCACAACAGGTTTTTCAGCAAAGTTTTGATCATGTTGACAATTCAGAGGCCTTAGAAATTCCTGAATCAAATAAGATGCTCTGAGCTTTACAGGCTAAATGAGTGAATCTTTTCTCACCCAGTGTTCTGCATGGCTTCAGCCTGCTGTAAACAGGCCTGGACCACCGTGGTCAGCCCACCCAGGTTATGCTCCATGAGGACACGGGCGTCCTCCAGCTGCCAGACACTCTTAAGGGCGAGCAGGGCGTAGAGACGAACGCTGAAGTTATGACTGAAACACCACTGCAGGCTCACCTCCACAGCTCTACGCCACTGCACCTCCTGAGAGAAAACAGAAATAAATGTTGATTTCTTCCTGTTCGCAGAGGAAGAAATTAGATTCAAATGATAAAAACTGCACCTTATCTTGCAGTTTCGGGAAGAGGACGTTCAGGTGCACGAGGACAGAGAGAAAAGTGCAAATGCTTGTTTTTGTCTTCTCATGCTCCTGCAAAACAAATGATTTATAAGTAAATAGACATATCTATATAACTCAAGGAGCTGCGTGTAATATGTTAGATGTTAAAATACTTCCTCCTGTCTGAGTTTAATCTAGTTGTTTTTTCTACCGCAGACCTTGGAATGAGATGCAATCAAGCCTGGTTTTGTTGCATATGTGTCGCACTTGTTTGTAGATTGAGGTTTGTGTGTTGATAAGTTCAGACTCACCAGATTGAAACAGTTCCACAGGTTCTGGATGCGAGACGGGTTCAGGTGGAGGATCAGGATCAGGGTCCATTCGATCAGGTACTTGACGGATGCTTGGTTACTGCAGAACCCGGCCTCGCACGTGTGACTCAACACACAGTCCAACACAAACTCCTGTGACAGACAACAAACACTATTAAAGTGACTATATAAGTCTTACCCGCTAGAAAAACTCAACTAATTTTCATATGGAAAAAATGCTTTTTATTTTTTTTACAAACACACACACATATAATTTTTTTTACATTTCTTCTACACACACACACACACACACACACACACACACACACACACATACACATATATATATATATATATATAAAAATTTAATTCAAATATATATATACATAATTTTATTTTCTTAATCTGCTATTGGCATGTGTGAGGAAAAAAAATATTTAGTTTGCATCTCATGTTTGTAAAAAAAAAAAAAAGATTAGAAACAAAACAAAAATAGCAAGATTGTTTTATTTAGTATAGATTGCATTAGTGCCCACCGACTCTTTCAGCAGCGCTGAAATTTTTTCCATTAGGGATTTAAAAAAAAAGTTTTTGTTAAAAGCCAATCAGCCATGAGGTGAATCATAACATTAAAGATTTCAATTTGAAGCAAAAAAAAAAAACTTTTGAAAATGGGATAAAAAAACAAAACAAAGGTACAAGACTGTCTATTTTACGGCTTTAGAGAGGGAAATAACTACAATCCCAGTAAGGCTGTATTTAATGGTTTATAAGTTATCGTTAAAAATAAATTTCCCTATGAAGAAAATGAATGGAAAAAATATTTCCGGAACCCAACTCATCATTATAGAATATTTAATTAATTCATATTTTTTCTTCATTGTGCCCGTCTTACTATGTAGGCCTGTTATACATCCACCCGATTTAATCGAGTAATGTTTAGGAGAAATTACTTTGTGAGGTTGTTATCAAATTGGTATCAGAATTGGTATCAGCCAAAATCCTTGAAATCAAAGTGTATTATTATGAATGTGTGTAGAGATCTAACCGGTCTGAGTTTATGCAGTAGCAGGAGCAGCGTCTGCCACACGCGGTTCTTCACTCTGTGCTGGATGGAGTTGCTATAGTAACGTACTTTGGATTTTGAAATCTCGGCATCCTGAGGGAAGGAAAAGAGAAATGGGAGGGAACTTTTAATCATAAACACATGCAATAACCATGAGAAGAGGGGCATTCAAAACAGAATCAAACACACACTCATTGTTTTCGGGAAGTGCTTTCTTTAAGAATTGAACACCCAATTTCCAGTAAAAGCTGTAGTTAAGAATTGAACACAAACCTTCCTCAGTAGTCGTTGCACGAGCTCTTCCATCAGACGCTGGTGGAGACGATTAGATGGATTCAAGCGGGAGAGAAAAGCCAAAGCACACACTCGAGGAAACTGATCGTCTCGGTTATCACTGGAAACGAGATTCAGAATAATAAATGCAAATCAGCATCAAAGTATTTGACATGCAATGAGGAAAGTACAATGAATATATTTAATTCAAGTAGTTTTGAACCACGTAGTCTATTTGTAAAAGTCATGCTTAGTCAATGATGTCAACCTCTAAGATGTGCATACCACAACAATATTTCTTTACAATTATGGAATGCTTTGATGAAACATTACTCATTATCTTACACACATTATAAACAGTTGGTGTTGAGGTTTACCTGCTGACAGCTGTGTTTGCTGCACAAGTATCACCAAATTGCTCAACATAGCTTTGAACCTCCTGAACAAGCCTGAAAGCAAGAGAATAAAGGAAAATAAATTAATTAAATAATAATAGTAATAAATACTAACACAAATCAATCAATATATACTGTGTATATATATATATATATATATATATATATATATATATATATATATATATATATATATATTACTTTTGTTACTTACATACTTTTGATAGATGTGATTAATCATGATTAATATATATATATATATATATTGTTGTTAGTATTTTTTTATATATTTATACTATATTTATATAAACATTTTACTATTTGAATATCTTTCTTAATGTTATTCAAAATTGACCTTTGGTCTCTTCTGAACACTGGGCCGTACACACAGGCCTCAGTCAGGATGTTGAGGTGTAAGAGAGCCGTACTGAACAAAGCGTCTGACTGGACACCCTCTGCTGGAAGCCACGTCTCACAACAATGCTGGATCAGAACATTAAACACCCCTGATCGGACCTGAGCCAACTCCATGAGCTCACTCAAAATCTGTCAAAAGCCAGAAACCTTTTATTATATACACTAAGGTATTTGTGATCGAAAATATATCTAGCTAAAGTATGTTGTGGGTGTAAAAAGAGAACCCGAAGTGCTTTCTCTGACCTGTTGTATGCAGGCCGTGATGCTGGGGTTCTGTTCCTCTGTGAGCTGCAGAAGCCCATGGTCAAAAGCCAAGCGCACGAATCCCTGCAGTGTGGACCAGAAGTCATGAGGGTTTGTGCTCAGAGCCTGAACCACCTTCCATGATGCACATATGGCCTCAACGCACAGAGATTCTTCACACTGCACCACCTGCTGGAGAAAACACAGCCATGAACTAAACACGCATAACACCAATGTAACCTGTCCATAAATAGGCGCACAAAAATAATATATATATATTTTTTTTTTTTAACCAACAGAAAATCATATTTCTACAATTTCAAAACTAAAATAAATAAATTATAAAAATAAAATAAATACCAACAGGAAATCCTAATTTTACCATTTAAAAAAAATATATACTGTATATATTTTTTTACAAAAGCGTCTGAACAAAAAAATATATACTGTATATATTTTTTTACCAACAGGAAATCATAATTTTACAATTGCAAAATTCCCTGAAATTCCTGATGTTATTATAATGTTATTTACATTCTATACTGACACGCTGCAAATCACCTTATATCATACCCGTTTAAATAGCCGTATCTCCTCTGTCCCGGAAGCTTTTTGCTAGATTTGTTTGAGTGCTGCCATCTTGAACACACCTTTTTAGCGCAAATCTGTGTTTTTGTGATTACATGCTGTTGCTAGAGTTTATTATATACGTGTGTCCTATAAGGTACTTGCCCGATGCATTCTATGTTATCATGTATATGCGGATGTAAAGTGTAGAGTTGTGTATGTTCTGTCGGTAGCACTTTAAGTCCTGTTCCAAATGTTCATACAGGTACAGGTACTTATAGTATTGTAGTAACTAAAATAACTGAGTAATAACTAAATACTAACTCTGAACCTACCCCTAAACCTAACCTTAAAGGGACAGGTCACCCAAAAATGAAAATTCTGTCATGATTTACTCACACTCAAGTTGTTCCAAACCTGTATGAATTTATTTCTTAACACAAAAGAAGATATTTTGAGCAATGTCAGTAACCAAACAGTTGATGGTACCTTTGTTTGGTACCTCTCATATTTGTATTGTTGTTATTTGTCTCTTGTAAATATAGATTTTTTCATCTAGATTCTTTTTCACTTGGCACTGTACACAAAAATAAACCTTTTAATTTAATTCAAGAGTACAGTCTATTTCCTTCTCTTTTGCTGCCCACCTGTGGCAAGACTGATGCCATGAAGTCCAGCACCGGCAGAACGAGATGGCCAGGCAATAATGCCAGAGCATCCACCGCAGCCCTCAGGACCTCAGGAGCTTCAGGAGCTTCAGAAGCCCGGACGGTCCCAGCAGACTTCTGCAGGAAACTCAGACACGTCCACTGATCTCCAATAAACTGGGCCACAATTCGCCCCCAGTCCTTCAGCAAGAGGCCATCTTCTGGATGACTGGAGTAAACACACATTCATAAATGAATAAGTGATAAAGCTCCTCAGAAAAAAATACTTTGATAAAAGTTCTCCTCCATATGGATATGGAAGATTATGATAGAATTTAATTTTTTGGGTGAACTATTCATTGAAGACCCACAGCAACAACTATTTAGTAGGTAGCTTATTTAAGATGTTTTGGTGACACTTTACAAAAAGGTCCCAGTAGTTAAATGCCAGTTAGCATTACCTAACATTAATGAGCAACACTCTTTGTTAAGGTTAGTTAATACAAATACAAATCTTTATTGTTAGGTCATGTTAGCTCAGGTCCATTATAATAATATTAGATACAACTTAATTTTAATAATGTATTGGTAAATGTTGATATTAACAGATTAATAAATGCTTATTTTGTAATGTAATGTAAAATTGGTAAGTTCACCCAAAAAAGAAAATTCTGTCATTAATTGCTCACCCCAAGCCTAAATTCAGCGATCAAGTCTCTTCAGAAAATTTGGACTAAACAGCTCACTTCAAATGGATTAGTTTTACGATCTCTTTATAAACTTTTTGAAGCGTCAAAGTGTCAGTTGAGTAGCTATCAATGGAGGGACAGAAATTGCTCAGATTTCATTAAAAAGATCTTTATTTGTGTTCCAAAGATGAATGAAAGTCTTACGCATTTGGAACGACATGAGGGTGAGTAATTAATTACAGAATTTTCATTTTTGGGAGCACTATCCCTTTAACTAACAAATTGAGCCTTATTGCAAAGGTCTACCAAACTTGTTTTAGAGCTTGAACAGACCTGACTGTCGCAGTTGTGGGCTTCAGTAATGTTTGGTTGAGATGCTGGGATGATGATGATGATGAAGGGTAGAAATAGTCAGTCAGCGAGTGAAGTGATCTCATGGCCTCAGACTGGGACTTCAGGACACCTCGATCAGCCATATCACACAACAGCGCAAGTGTGGCCATACTGACCGCTCTCTGAACCTGCCCTGGCACAGAGGGATTCTGGGAAAAAACAGTTTAGATCTCATTCCTTCAGAAATTGCCATCCACTTACAAAATGTTTTAGTAGGTGTCTAATTTGCTAACTAGGAGCTAACTTCAAAAAACATCCAAAATTATACTGAAAAAAAAGGAACCAACACAATTGAGGATTAGCTCAAATAATTGGGAAAGAATATCTGTTTTGAAAAAAAAATAAACAAGACTGTTGTGCTGCTCTATTACTTTAGGTTCAACTATTTAAAAGAACCATAAGTCAAATATTTATGTAATGACAGCCTTATATTTGATATGACAGCCTAAAACTTTATATTTGAAAACTTAAAAGTGAAGGGAAATAGAGCATACACACAAGAGCATTCTAGGGATAAAAACCTGTAGAATTTTAGAGTTGGTAAGATTTTTTATGTTTTTTAAAGAAGTCTCTTAAGCTCACCAAGACAAGTACAGTAAAAACAGTAATATTATGACATATTTCAAATGTAATTTATTCCTGCATTGGCAAAGGTGAATTTTCAGCATCATTACTCCAGTCTTCAGTGTCACATGGCCCTACATCAATTCTTATATGCTGATTCGGTGTACGAGAAACATTTATTTTTATTATCAATGTTGAAAACATTTAACAGTTAATATTTTTGTGCTGCACCTGTTCAGAAGGTTCATTGAGGATCCTCAAGCAGTGAGTGGTGAGTTTTGGGATGTAGTTCTGCAGCAGATTTGAGCCGTACCACGAAACAGTGGAGTAAGTGAGAACCAGCTCCTTTAACACTGAGAGATAAAGTTCAGACCTCTCCACATCACATAACTAGAGAGAGAAGACGGATACAACAGTGTAAAAATCCCCTGAAAATCCAGCTAAACCAGATGGTAATTTATTTTACATGGTTTTAGGTGGTTCAAAATGATGGTCATCAGCTGGTCTAAATGGTTGATGGAACAGGTTTCGACATGGTCGACCCACTGATTAGTGCTGGTACACCACCTTGGATCATCAATAAACCAGTTATGACAACCCAGGCTTAGTTTTTCCAGTAGGATTCTGTGTGTTACTGTGCGAAAACACTCACCTCCCTCAGTTCCCCACTCAACCTCCTCAGCAGAAACTCCTGCACTGAATCCACCACAGACAGCATTTGCGTCTTCAAAGCGACAGCCACAACATCTTCTACAAACATCCAAACACATCAGCTTCAAGACTTCCATTCAGCATGACCAAACACAGCATGTTTGTCTTCTTTTCTCAAACACAACACACACCATTCTCCTGCTCTGTATCTGCGCGTCTGCGATGCAGCTGCAGCAAGAGCAACAGTAACTGCAGGCTCTTGTCCGTCTTGTGAAGCACCAGATAGACATTAGTGCTAAGTCTCTGTAAGACATCCAGTAGAGGCTGGAGAAGCAGTTCTAGACCAGGTTCCTCATTCCTGGTCTTCTGCAGGTCTGCTGTAAGCAGTACGGCCCGCGCCAGCAGCTCGGCCTCAGCTGGATCAGGTAGACTTCCTTTTTGATCTGCTAGAAGAGAAGAAACTATACTCACGTACAGCCTAAACTCTTACTATATACACTATACAATCAAGCCAAAAATTATTCAGACACCAGATGTCTTTTTTACTAGTGGTTGCAGGACACTATAGTTCATTTATGTAAGAGAGGATAGCAAAATAAAGTAAACTGTGACATATTATACCCAAAAACTCTTCAACCAGTGGACTACCAGTTCAATTCATAAGAATTTGGGACCAAAAATGATTCAGACACTGACCTGACCATGTTTTGCTTAAGTGTTTTTTCTTTAATTGCTAATGCAACCTTTTTACACCACAGATTTAATAAAGTTAAGCATTGCTTGGTAATTGGTTGAGCTAAATTGGTATTATTTAATTATGTACTTAAATTTAACAGCTGACAGCAATTCAACATAATTCATTTGTGAGACAGTCCAACAGAAGGATGGCCATAACCATTGAAATATCAACTGACTTTATAACTCTGAGTTCTTGTCATATTTTATTACCATTTTCTAAACTATAGCAAATAAACTGTGATAATGTGAGAAATGTTGAAGGTATCTGACTGAATGATGTACGGTTTGACTGTATATACAACATACTATGTTAAAGGCATAGCTAAATGTGACGCATTATAATGGGTTTATTTATGGATTGTTCACTGAAAATAAAGGGATAGTTCACCCAAAAATGAAAATTCTGTCAGTATTTACTCACCCTCATGTTGTTCCAACCCCGTAAGACCTTCGTTCATCTTCGGAACACGAATTAAGATATTTTTGATTAAATCTGAGAGCTGGATCACTCCTCCATAGGCTTCTTAAGGGATTGACACTTGTTCCCCGAAAAGTCATTACAGACATCGTTAAAATAGTCCAAGTGACTACAGTGGCTCAATCTTAAGTTTATCAAACGACGAGAATACTTTTTGTGCGCAAAACAAACATAAATAATGACTTTATTTCAACTATTCATTTCCTTCTCTGTGGGCCTCGAGTCAGTTCACTAGTGTAATAGCGTAAGCTTCTGTTGTTGTACGTCACACGCATCACACACATGACCAGCATTGGCCAATAGTGAGCCTACGTGTGATGTAGCTCTACGCAATCACACTAAGTTAACTGACTAGAGGCCCACAGAGAAGGAAATGAATAGTTGAAATAAAGTCGTTATTTTTGTTTGTTTTTGCGCACAAAAAGTATTCTCGTCGCTTGATAAACTTAAGATTGAGCCACTGTAGTCACTTGGACTATTTTAACGATGTCTTTAATAACTTTTCAGGGCTGGCAAGTGTCAATCCCTTAGAAGCCTATGGAGGAGTGATCCAGCTCTCAGATTTAATCAAAAATATCTTAATTCGTGTTCCGAAGATGAACACGGGGTTGGAACAACATGAGGATGAGTAAATACTGACAGAATTTTCATTTTTGGTATCCCTTTAAAAGTATCCCTTTAAAAAAATGTGTCATTTCAGGGTTCAGCGCTAAAGATTTTTTTTACTGGCCCCACCACAAAAACGTAATAAATAAATAAAATAGGCCTAGTTATAGTCTTTGTTGTTTTTGACCCATAACCTTAACAAATAAGGTTGTTACACCAAAAACTACTAGCATAACTCATATAAATATCAAATATTGTTAAAGACAAGTAAATTGTCAGTAATACAATAAGAACAAATAATCAAATAGCACAAAAACAATAGAACAAAGTCAAACATACAAATAAAATAAACACAGCTTTTCATATTTTTCAGGTAAGTCTAACAGTAATTTCCATGTAGAGAAAATGAATAATCAAATGTAAAATAGCACTGCATAGTCTTCATTGTATAAATTAAATATAGATTAATCCTTATTGAAGTTACAAAAGTTATTCAGTCAAGAGCAATGAGTGATAAATTTTTTTTCTTTGTCCTTTGTTGTTTAATTAACATTAAAACAAAAACAGCAACCGGTTTATTAAGCTGCTGTCACTTTAAGAGCTGCAAGGATCCAACATACTGTTACACCTGTGTTTTACAGGTGAACTGTTTGCTCACTTAAGATATAACAGACTATGTTTACTAGGATACATTTTTTTTTAAGTAATTTTGTGTGAATATGTCCGTTCAAGCGCAAGAAGAAGGGCATTCGCACAGTGTCTGAGAAGCGGCTTTCTGTGTACATGTCGATGTAGAAATGTCCTATTTGGTCATAATGTTGTGCTGTCTGTCACCTGAGTTGGCTGGAACTGCGAGAAAGGTCTTCAGTCGCTGCTGGACGTAGCTGAAAATAGAAGCAACTTTACTGTCTGAAGTTGCAGTGCGAAGTTCAGAAGAGCCTAAATCCCCGTCAGTCAGAAGAAAACGGCCTTCATTAGTCTGGAGCCAATTACACAGCTGTGATGGGAGCAAAGTTTGAGCTTTAGTACGTGGTGAATATTAGTTAAGATACAAATACTTTGCATTTTGTGCATGACTTATAAATTCTGGTTTAGTTAGACTTTGAGTTTACCTCCTTCCAAAGTGCTGTACCCCGACATAGAGACTCATCAGTTCGAAAATGTACAAGGAAACCAAATATCTCATCTAGAGACACAGTGGACTGCCAAAACAAAGTGAGGGTGAGTTAATGATGAAAACAAGTCAACTATTACTAACCCTATAAAGTCTATAGTATTATATTTAATATGTGAATTTCTAAAGCCTCTTAACTGTCAACATAATCAAAACTTTACTTTTTAGCAAGTAAAATGCCTTTTAGAATAATTATAAAATGTCCACATTAAGGACGTGACTAGTGGTATATGTGCTTTGTAGTGAAATGATTTTTATAAAGTAAACAATAACTTTAGGATAACTTTATATTGTTAGTAATATTTCAAGATGAACATTTACTGGACTGAAGCAACTGATTATCCACGCATCACAGGTTATCCATGAATGCATTATTTATATACGTCACATGTTGATATGCGAGTATTAAATATTATTCAACAGGCTTTTAAGAAATGTGTAACTCTCAATCATCATTATATTGCATTGCATTACATGTTTTGCCCCCTACAATATAAACTTAAGAGCCTTGATCATAAAACTAAGCATTTAAATATAATCTTACTAAGACATTTACGTTAATGCTACCAGAATTTCATCTTACATTTTGGACATATAAATAACAACATCTGTACCCAATTGCATTTTTTTCTGCTCATTTTGGGCCTAAATAAAAATAAAAATTAGGTGTTTTTTTCCTCCTTGAGTGCAAACTACATATTCTCACTGTCATACTACATGGTCCATAAAATCCAGATGTACGATCAAATATGACTTTTTAACATAAGTCATTTTTAAAAAGAATTTGTCTAAAGGTAAACTGCTCCATTTAAAGAGATTATTCTGACTATTATTTAATATCTGTGTTAAGGATCTGTAAGAAAAAAGCAACTGTACAGTACCACATCTGTCAGGCAGAGAGCGGCATGGAGCAGAAAACACTGTGACGCTCCTCTCAAAAGAACCTGGTGAGTGATCATAGTACAGCGCAGAACTTCTCTGAAAAAAAACACACACATGAAAATACAATGACCAGATCATGTAAATTACAAACACATCTTTATTTTTTTACAGTCTATGGTGTCTATTCAAAAACTCTTGATTCACAAGTATTTATAGTACGATTTTCGGTTTCGGAGTTTTGGGTGAATAGACTTTTAATGGAGTACCAGAACTCTCTCAGGTTTTATTAAAAATATCTTTATTTGTGTTTGGAAGATGAACAAAAGTCTTACGGGTTTGGAACGACATTAGGGTGAGTAAATGATGTCTAAATTTTGAGAGAACTTTTCCTTTAACTCTCTCTATATTTCTCCAACTGCATAATTTCGTGATTCCAGCAGGTAGTAGTTTGTACCTGAACGCGTGGAGTCCCTCAGATCCCAGTATAGGACAAGGGGACAGACAGGACAGGGCCTGGGACAGAAAGAGCAGCGGGACTGCGCACCATTGCCGTGAACCCAACCGCTGAATGAGCTGCAGCAACACTGAACCTGAACACAATAACAACAATTATTTCTGGATGTGGAACTGCACGATTCAGACCAGCTCAAAATATCCTGAACTCTTTGTGATGGATTTATTTAACAGCCTAAAACAATATAATGCAAATCATATACTGGCCCTCTTTACCTCTGTTCTCTTCTGGCAAACTGCTGAAGAAATTCACCATGAAGATTTGGAGTTTCACTCCCAGCTCTGGACAATCTCTGATGTTCTGCTGTGGTGCCCTGTGGAAACAAACAGCTTAAAAACTCAAAGATAGAGACCAAACTAATTGAACTATGTAATAAAACTTCACCTAGTATGAATTTCAACACCAGGGAACAATTACCTGTGATAGAGAGCGCTCTCTGCAAGAACATCCATGAGAGGGCCGATTACAAACTGATAACCAGAAAAACATTCATTATCAATAAATGCTTTCACAAACTTTTCGACTTACATAATGTGACATATTTCTGGGTTATCACTATCTCATAAGGCATAAGATCCCACTATCCTAAACCTATAAAGCCTACTGTATCATATTTGACTTGCGAGTTTCAAAGGCCTCTAAATTACTTTGCTGAACAACCTTTTGTGCTCAATCTACCTCTAACCTCCCTCGTCTGATTGATAAGTTTATACATTTTTAGAAGGTAAACTTTTAGTATAATTATAAATTATACTAAATAATATAAATTATACACTTATACAGGTCATTTGCACTTTGTTTGAATGTAAAAATACATTTTATATTGTTAGTAATATATTGAATATTTACCGAATATTGACTGAATTTTACTGACTGAAGCAACTTTGGTTTACATGATTATCCTTGCATCATTTTGATAAAAATCATGCTAAAATGTGAGTCAAATATGATACATCAGTCTTTTAATGAAAGTATTTTGTCAGTCATCAATGCATTGAATTGAATTGAATGTTTTCCCCCTCAATAAAAACTACAGAGCTTTGATCATAAAACTAAACATTTAAATATCATCTTACTAAGACATATTATTGGGAGATATAGAGTGAGTGACAACTGATATTTATATGCTTTGACAACAACTTTTGCAAACTACCACTATGACGCTTGGGTTAAGTTCATAAAGAGATCATATAAATAATCCATATGAATTGAGCAGTTTAGACCAAATTTCCTTAAGAGACTTGATCGCTTTATATGATGAACAGATTGAATTTATTCACATTAGGCTTTTATTCACATCTAAACATTCATCAACTCACACATCAGTTGTAGTAAATGGAAGCTCAAACATGTTCATTTGACGTGTGAGAACCAATGAGGTTCATTCTCGTGTTACGCAGCACGTTTGAGCTTCTGCAAGAACCAATGAGGTTCATTGTTGTGTTACGCAGCACGTTTGAGCTTCTGCAAGAACCAATGAGGTTCATTCTTGTGTTACGCAGCACGTTTGAGCTTCTGCAAGAACCAATGAGGTTCATTCTTGTGTTACGCAGCACGTTTGAGCTTCTGCAAGAACCAATGAGGTTCATTCTCGTGTTACGCAGCACGTTTGAGCTTCTGCAAGAACCAATGAGGTTCATTCTCGTGTTACGCAGCACGTTTGAGCTTCTGCAAGAACCAATGAGGTTCATTCTCGTGTTACGCAGCACGTTTGAGCTTCTGCAAGAACCAATGAGGTTCATTCTCGTGTTACGCAGCACGTTTGAGCTTCTGCAAGAACCAATGAGGTTCATTCTCGTGTTACGCAGCACGTTTGAGCTTCTGCAAGAACCAATGAGGTTCATTCTCGTGTTACGCAGCACGTTTGAGCTTCTGCAAGAACCAATGAGGTTCATTCTCGTGTTACGCAGCACGTTTGAGCTTCTGCAAGAACCAATGAGGTTCATTCTCGTGTTACGCAGCACGTTTGAGCTTCTGCAAGAACCAATGAGGTTCATTCTTGTGTTACGCAGCACGTTTGAGCTTCTGCAAGAACCAATGAGGTTCATTCTCGTGTTACGCAGCACGTTTGAGTTTCTGCAAGAACCAATGAGGTTTGTTCTCGCGTATCAAGCATGTATGGTTGAGGTTCTGTTTATGTTCGCTAATCAATGTTTAAATGTGAATAAAAACCTAAAATAAATCTTCATCATATAAAGCGATTGAGTCTCTTGAGAAAATTTTGACTAAACCACTCAATTCAAATGGATTAGTTTTACGATCTCTTTATGAACTTTTTGCAGCATCAAAGTGGTAGTTGCATATCTGTCAATAGAGAGGACAGAAAGCTCTCAGAGTTCATCAAAAAGATCTTCAGAAGATAAACGAAAGTCTCACGGTTTTGGAACGATATGAAAGTGAGTAATTAATGAAAGAATTTTTATTTTTGGGTGAACTATGCCTTTAAGATTCAAGGATGGATGGATACCTGTGAGAATGCCAAAGCAAATGCAGAACGATGCAGTGCTTTCAGCTCTAACAGGTGATTGACTCCTTCTTTCATTACTGCCTTGTTCTCACTGTGAAACATGCGCTGATACACACACAGCAGCCAGGACGGAGAAAACAGCCCACCTGATTATCCGGAGAGAGTCGGGGAACAGATTTAAGACAAATTGAGAGTAAAACTGACATTGTGCTGCCACATAAGAAACACGACAAACCTTGAATATCTGTTGCCGTTGTCTCAACAAGCACGTCAATCCTGTTGAGAACAGGTCGAATCACGTGAATCTTAAAAAAATATATATATAAATAAACCGCATAAGACACACATAGAGATGTTAAATAAATATTAGCATAAAATCAAATTAGTAAAGTGCAGTTTTATTTCCATAATCCGACAAATATTCAGATTGTTGGTCGATCAATATGAATTTGAAAAACAATTCTTAAACTTTCTTAAAATCAGTATTGACAAATCTTTTTATCAAGTTTTTTTTTTAATGAAATATTTAGTATGCAGTAGTAGTAGTATGACAAGTATGATAGTTTAGGCCAATTGGGTTTTGAGATTCTAGAACTCTAAATAAAGCATTCTTACCTGGTTCTCCTCTAGAGTCTCTAACACTAGAGCAAAATCTTCCCAGAATTCTCTCAGTAACTGCTGTTGTTCTGGCATCCATCTGAACAGGACTTCATCTGCAGAGAGCCAAGACATGTGTGAACAATGTTAGAAGTCATGAACATGTTGCGCAGACAGACACTGAAGATCATCCTACCCGTGTGTGGTTCCACGCTGGTAAACACATCTTCTTTCTTGATCTCTGCCAGTGCCACACACCTGGTGAGCAGGTAAAGCGCCCGTTTGCGGGTCACACTGTCCTTGTGAGTCAATCCGGCCTGAATTGCCCTAAAAAACCTTTGAGATCTTCTAGGGTCTGGCCGGTTCTGAGAGGTTTCCAAAGAGTAGAGGTGGTCAGAGAGAGCAGTGAGACACAACAGAACCCGAGCTGACACGGATTCTGTCTGATCTCTCTGATGCCATGACAGCAAATCCTCCCATATCTGATGTAGGACCTCTGATTCAACCTCTTTATGGCAGGACTTGAGTATGGTGAACCAGATCCGTACTATGATTTTTGAAACTATGGAGTCAGACAGATCTTTGACACAGCAAAGCGTGCAGGATAGAGTCCTGGAGATGATGTCTCCGTCATATGAGATGCTAGATAACAGCACTGCTGTGACTTCAATGGCAACATCTACGTCTAACCTGCTGGTTTCGTTGTTGCCATCATCTCTCGTCATCAGCACTTGCAGAAGACCATGACTTACCTGCTCAGATACATCGTCAGCCTGACAGGTACTGACACAGACTGCAAAGAGTCCACAGACGGAGCTGAGCAGATCCTTACCTCCATCATCTGCACTGGAGATCATTTTCAGTAGCGGCATGCATTGATCCCATATAACTGACTGCACCTTACAAATAAAGCGCTCCTCTTGTGATTTATTGGAAAGCTCCTTGATCAAAACAGTTAAAGCTTCGATATTCTCTATTTCAGGGCGTGATGAGCTTGGCCAGCACAAATTATTGATCAAATTCTCGGGATCGGGATAGTGGGACAATAGGGTGCTTATCAAAAAATTAGCCATCTCCCCTATAAGATAAAAACATCCGCAGCTTCAAAATAGTAAAATCCGGTTCGATGTTTTGCCTTCCCACACGTGTGAGCCGGTGTATCTACTTCCTGAAAATTACGTGAACGATTGACGCATGCGCTGTGTGAGCAAAGTTGCTGCCAGCAGGGGGCGCGTGGTGGCTGGTCTGACATTAAAACATATATTTTTAAGTTATTTCTTATTTGCATATTTACATAATATTTACCTTGGCGGAGTTTATACTAAACGTAAAGATTTTGCCAGTTTTAATAAAAAATAAAAATTAAAAGAAATATGTAGCCTAGCATAAAAGGATCAGGACTCTTTTTTTTCTAGCAGATTTATATATTTAGCCTATTTTAATAAGCAGAGCAGCCACATTTCTACAAGAGTGCCATTCTTTGAACATGCTTGGTTGGTTAACTAGATATGTTTCTTGGACAACCTAATCAGTGTTGGGGAAAGTTACTTTTAAAAGTAGGCTAATGCATTTGTTGCGTTACTCCCTAAAAAGTAGGCCTAAGTAAATGCCTTAGTCACTTTTTATGGAAAGTAATGTGTTTGTCTTACTTTTTCTCACCTGGGGTGGGCTTGCTTGTTTGTTTTAATAACAAAAAGAAACCATAACGTTCTGTTACATTCCAATATCTCTGCTCCTTAATACTTATGTCCATGAACAACGGATACACTTGACTTTGTGCATAGATCATAAACCATTACAATCGTTTATTTTGGGACACTTGTCTCTGGTTAACTCGGGATGAGAACCCAAAAATTAGAATGAAAGATAGCGTTTCCAACATCCCTATATAAAAGAGATAATACTTGTAATCTTATAAAAATGAGACAGAAACATTTAATCCCTCCGCCATGTCCTCAGCCATTAGTCTGACCGTGGCTGGGAAAAAGCTGTTATACCCTATGTGAAATAATACTGGTGGTTGGGACCCCAAGGTCTAGAAGCTTCCCAATTAGCTTTCCTGGTCTTTACACAGTTATTGAACAGATTAAAATACACTAAATGTCAGCTGAACAATGACACGGTTGATTGTCTTTTTTAGAGCTCTATTGAAGCCTTGAACTGTTGTTTGCATGATCACTGAATCATTATTTTCCTGTTTATCACTGTAAGACGCTTTGAAATCGGTCTTAAGCGCTATATAGGTGACTTGATTTGACTTGAAACGTGCCGTAGAGTTAAATATACAATTTATGAGCTACTAACAATAGTGTTTTTGAAAATACAGCTTGTACTTTACAGTAACAGTACTTTTAAAAGTGTTACATATATAATTATTCCCCCGCCTCCAGTTAACTCACACCGCACTTAACGAAGAAGAAAAGTCTCGTGGAGCGCTTTGCGTTGTGGGAATGCAGTTTCATACAGTGTCCTCAGATGCATAGGCCTAAATCAGTTTTCAGCAAATGTAGATAATCTGGGAATTCCATGCATACAGAAAATTCACATACTAATTACATTATAAAATTTGCATACTGTAATATAGTAGGAGTTGTATGAAAATTGCATACTTCTCTACTATATAGTAGGCAAAAAACAGTATGTGACAAAAGAAGAAGGCTTATGTCCGAATTCACAGTAAAACATAAAAGAGTGGGCAAAAAGTACCCGGATGACCTACTACTTCCGGCGAGATTCTAAAGTGAGCATATGATAGACACTTTACTATCCCATGAGGCCACAGGAGAGGGTTTATGAATGGCAGTAAAGCGACGTAACTGACACTGGTAGGTCACATGATAGTGACAACATGGAAAATGTAGTACGTCCAGATTACATTATACTACACATTCATAGAATACTTTTTATTGGTCGTGAAGTAATTATTCACAACTCAAGAGAGCATGCGATTTCGGACATAGCCATCGTATGCCACTCTGAACACAGCTTCCATACTGATTTCAGTGTTCTTGAGTTCTTGAGTAGATTACATCCAGATTACATTCACTACACACATTCACTATACAGAACATACTTTATTAGTGGTCACAAAGTACTTATTCAAAATAAGTACTTACTCAAGAGAGTATGCGATTTCGGACGCATACTATTCGGACTGATTCAGAATGGATCATAAGCTCTTAAAGGGATGGTTCACCCAAAATTTTAATTCTGTATTCATTTTAATTTCAAACCTTCAAACTCTGTTGAACACAAAAGAAGATATTTTGAAGAATGTTGGTAACCAGACAGTTTTGTTTAACACTGACTTCCATTGAATTGAGAAAAAACATTCAGAAAGTCCTAATGGCATGAGGGTGATAGGCTAAAGGATGACAGAATAGCATGAATCAATTGCATAAACAGCCATTATGTCAAGACAGTGTCTTATGATCTAGTATGACCTAACAGTTAGATAGTCAGTCTTACTTTTCGGTATCAAATTTGGCTCATGTACGTTTTTATGTATCTGACTTGGAAAAAAGTTATGAACAGTCTTAAAGAAATAAATTTGATGACTAACTTGTAAGAATAGTCTTTGCAGTTTATGCAGCTGGCCCAAGATCTGTCTGTGAATTAAAACAACCATTCGACTCAAAAGAACAATCTCTCAGGAATCGGACGTCGAATCCACCAACAATCTCATTCAAATCTCAGAACGTTTTTTGCAATACAATATTTCTGGTCAATAATTTCTATTGAACTGAAAATACAGTGAGGAGTTAACATATAATTACTATTTATACCAATCATATCACTAACCCTTATGGTTATGCTAATTGCCTTTATCAGTTTATTATATTTACATATAATGCATCTTTTAAAAAAATAAAAAATTAAAAACACAATGGCCTGGTTTCAAAGAACAGGGCTTAGATTAAGGCAGAATTAAGCCTTTGTTTAATTATGAGATTTTATAAATCTGCCTTAGAAAAAAAACATTACTGTTGCATCGTGAGACAAAACAATGGCACTGACATTATATGATATGTAAGTGCAAGTTGCCTTCAGTTAAAACAGCTGAGCTCAAACATGCATTTTAGTCTGGGACTAGGCTTAAGCCTCGGATTCCAGCTAAATTTATTTATACTATTCATTCTCAGTGTTTTTCCTTTCACTGAAAGAAACACATGGGCATGCTTTTAATAGGATGTGTGTCTACAATACATAGGTGAAGAAATGACACCCAGCATTATGTACACAACCTCTGAGGGCTTGTTGTGCATTTTGTAATTATCAAAATCACAAGAGCTCCATGTATCCGAAACAAAACAAACATTGATCTATATATAACAGCGAAATAATCTTTGTTCATATCGTTACAGAAGTTCATCTCAGTTCTGCATTACTTGGGTAGGAAAAGAACATATAATAACCAATGGTTAGATCTGGCAAAAAAAAACACACATGCAATATTTTGGTTTGACCTTTTCACTTTCTTTTCTAATCCTGATTATTGGTTTGAGCGGGTTCACACAAGCTTTGTAATTTGGGAACATGAGTATTGTCTATACACAATGGTTCTTTGAAACAGAAGATCAGCCGGTGCAAGTTCAGTGTCTTTGAATGATGGAACAAGATTAGCATGACTCAAAATGCAGTGGACAAGCTCTTGTGCCATAATTTGATATTAACCACTGCACTGTTGTACATGGATGAATGAGTTTATGTACAGTATTGACAGAAATGATGCACCTGTAAAAATCTCCAACATTGAGGGAATCTCTAGTCAGACAAACTCCAAGTTACAAGAGTTTATTTAAAGCCACCAAGAAATCAAATTTTTTTAATTAAATTATTTATTTATTTTAATTTGTGTGCCCTCGTAATCTTTAATCATATTAAATTCCCCTCTCTTCTCTTCTCTGATGATGTGTTTACTGGCGTGAGGGCGGGACAACCTGTCAGTCACATGAGATCGACCAATAGCAAACCACAACCACCCAACGATCCAATCAATACCCAACAGACAAAATCAAGTCCCGCCCTACATTTTTTATTATGTTTGAGAAGCCGTTTGACTCTGATATACATCACAATGGGGAAGAAAAGACTATCGCAACTTTCGTTTCATTCCGACTTCAAAGGAACGTGGCTTTAAATTGCATGAGTATAATATTTCCTTATAGAGAACTGGTTATTCTGGCAGCTTCTGTCTGTTTTAATTCAGTTCCTCCACAACCTTTGTAGCATAACTGTTACACTATGTCTTAACAAGGAGTTTCCATGATGAAAGCAAAAAGGTTTCGCTTTTGACGTTTAGTAAACGGTCATGGAAAACAAAATTTAGATCAATGAAAGTTCACAATGGGAGAGACTTATTTTTGCTCATTGTGGTTACAACCATTTCGAATTTACATGGAAGAAATATATTTTTATCATTAGTTGTTTTTTGCATCACACCTTTATAGGACACAGTGTTAGTGCCGTAATGCCTTGCTCGTTGTAAGATTATCCATTAACAAATTCTGTACAAAGTTCAACAAAAAATTCTGCATGTGTAATTTGTAAAACAACCCACGATTGTTCATATTGTCCTGCCGTTGAACAGCATAGAAAACACATTTAAGTGTATGGTTGTTTTAATGAAAGTCCTGTTGAAAATGTGTCCTGTTAATGCTTCTGTTTTGTTTTCATTTTGCTGTCCAGTTTAATGGCATGAACAGGAAGACAACAGAAAGCATCAGTCTTCTCAGTGTCTTATAGAAGAAGCTCCAGCAGCTGGTTATCGTCCAGCAGGTCCAGAGATAGGCAGTTCGTGGAGCGCTGGACACAGAAAGTAGTTTTGTCTGGACATGGGCTGGTCGTGGTGTGTGGGAGCCCAAACGTGTAGCTGACGGAGGTGTCCGGAACTGATGCCGTTCCCAGCGGGAGAAGAGGGGTATACAGTCGCACATCGTCCAGGCTCAGACTGTAGCGGTCGGCCGGGTTACGAGTCTTCTGATTCGAAACCTGCAATGGGTGATGAGAGCAATTACTGTAGTGACATGATGAAAGAATGAAAAGAGAAAAATGGGAGAAGACAGAATACCTGTTTCATGCCATCTGGATCACAAAGGTCCATTTGGACGTCGCCTGTAACTGAACTCATTTGCAGACCTGGAAACAGAAGTTACAGGATGAGATTTATATTCTCATCAAAGACTGCAGGCAAAGTATTGATTTACAGTATGTACAGCTAACTACTAAGTATGTCAAAAAGGGTAACTGAATTTACACTTTAAGGCTTAATGCACAGATCTGACATTTTGATACATTGATTTTTGGGCGATGTCAAGTCAAGTCACCATTTATATAGCGCTTTTAACAATACAGATTGTTTCAAAGTAGCTTTACAGTGATAATAGGAAATGAATGGAACAGAGATTGTTTTGGTTTTACAGCAGCTAGAAAAAAGTTATTGTCCAGCTAAAGTAAGTTTTTTGATTGATTCACTTTCGTTGTAAAAATCATTAGTTATTTATTTAGAGGCTGCTTACACAACGCCGTTTTAACTGAAAACAGAAGTTGTACAAGCAAAATTTAAGGGTCTATAAGATTTTTTTTTTTTTTTTTTAAAGAACAGACATTAAATTGATCCAATTAAATGACAGTAAATACTTTTACATTTTTTCAAATAAATTCTCAAATACTCCTGAAAAAAATGTATTTTCACAGCAATTTCCACAAAAATATGAAGCAGCACAACTGTTTGCAACATTGATAATAATAAGAAATGTTTCTTGATCACTTGGTTTGAGACTTTGAAAAAAATTGTAACGACCCCAAACTTTTGAACTGTAGTGTACATAATTGAAAGACAAAAAACAAACAGTGCTCCCTAAACTGATTTACACCATGCTACCAGTGGATCATAAAAGTATTGTTTCGTCCATCGTCTGGCTTCCAATTCAACCCATGAATAAATAAAGGACACTCCAGGACTACAAGGAAGGGTTATTGTAATAAGCAGTTCGACATACAGATGCGAGAGTCTCAATAAACTAAACAAATAAAATGTAATAAACTAAATGAATTGCGCAATATAATATTTTATATATAAAATTATACTAGAATTATATTATCAATATATTATCATTATATAATAACATTAATCTTGCATGGACTCCCTACATGATTTACACATTTCCGATGCATTCAGTAACTTTTCAGCATATTCATTCAGCATATTTTGAAAAAACGAAGAGAACTGGAGTGAATCGGAATCAGATGGAATGTAGATCAGATGGTCAGAAGTTAGCTTGGATGCATCAGATTTAGAACACCATATGAAATTGAGTGTTTTTTGAGGCATCACCTTTAAACTCTTTTTCTGATTGGATGGTAGGACAGTCGACAGACACGCCCTCCAGTAGCTCAGCCAATCGCAAGATATCCACAGGGTCGTCCACAGAAACCTCCCCAGGCTCCTTCACCAGCTCCTGCAAATCTACATTCAGATTTCATCACAAACTGTCCGTCTAGCTTAAACTGTGCTTAAGCTAAAGAATTAGAAACACTCAACTCTCACTGTCAGTGCGAACGTGACATCTTAAGAGAATGAAAATAATGACTTGCACGCCAAGCTGGTTGAGCAAATAGACTAAATAACTTCACAACGAATCCACAACAAAAACATGTCTTTCTAGCATTACATATGTGAGGAATCTCAGCAATGTCCATCTGTCAGCAGGCCATGTCAAATTGATTAGAGTGGCATTTTATTCTGTTTCAAAACAACCACAAAGTAGGGATGTGCCCAAATCTTGTTTTCGCTACGCCCTATGCACAGAGTATGCGTGATCGTGAATTGGAAAGTGAAAGTAAAAAGCGAGTGCGCATTCAAAAGCAATTCCAATAACCCATATATTGATAGCGACTCCATGATACCACCAAATTATATAACTATATAATTGCGACACAACGCCATTGAACGCATTGAAATGTATTTTTTCCCTCTCATCTCATTTTTTTTTCGTCAACATGTCACTTTAGGGGGACATGTTTGACCCTCACCTTCCTCCTGCCACTCATCTTCATCAGTCCGAGCTTTGCTGCTTGTGTCGATCCCAGAGGAGCCGTGACGGACGGCAGAGATGAAAGACTTCTCCTTCTCCTCCATGGAAACCATCTCTACGGAGACGCTGCGTTGCCTGGTGTCCGCCTCAATGCCAGAGCTGCTGGTGGAGTTTCGAGACAGACGGGGACTGCCCTCGCTGCACGGCTGATCCAGGTCTAGCTCATCGCTGATGTACGATTCACGATACCTCTTCTTCTCT
Source organism: Gila orcuttii (assembly GCA_026230005.1). Classification (NCBI taxonomy): domain Eukaryota; kingdom Metazoa; phylum Chordata; class Actinopteri; order Cypriniformes; family Leuciscidae; genus Gila; species Gila orcuttii. The sequence continues at coordinate 26,481,090 of JAPDVR010000019.1, read as the reverse complement.
GCAACCCAAGAGGGAGGAAAACAAATCGTCAAAAACAGCCTGACATGGTAAAACAGTTCTGTGATGATGCTCACAAACCAGTCAAGAACATATCTAGGCCTTGTATTTCAACAGAGTTAAAGGAAAAAAATAAACTGTATATTTTGAAATTATAAGTATAACACTTTTCACAATACAAATCATTTCAAAGCAGATGCTTGAGACAAATTACAATCAAGAAGCCGGAAGTGACCGTCTCAAGGAAAAAGAATATTAATGAATAAACTATATTTTGTGTTAAAAGAAAATTAAGCCTATTTTTTTTACCATAACTATTTTCCACATACATTAAGATTTTTTTTGTATTATGACATTATTTTACTGACAACTTTTCTGCAATACTCATTACTATAACCGAAAAATCTTCCCACTACTCTAATGTGAAAAAGAAAATAAAGACATTATTAAAATTGTGAAGTAATTATGTGTTATAGTACTGTATTGCAACAAACATTCAGACTCCAGATGTACAACAGTGATGTCAATTGGGGATATGTGCTTAATCATCATAAAAAAATACTGTTGCAATGCAAAACCTAATTTATGAACCTAAAAATGCTTCATATTCTATGTACAAAATATATTTTAATTTTTTCCCCTTTTGATTTTGGTCTGAAATGTGACAAATGCTTTTGTGAGAATAATCTTGGACATCATGAAAAAAAAAAAAAAACTCATACTATAACGGCCTGTTTACACCAAGAAGGATAACTATAAAGATACCACACCAGCGGACGATATCGTTCTGTTAATTCTAACCACGCGCTTCAGTTTTATCGTCTGCTGCTTTAAATGCTCAAGCTCTTTAATGTAGGATGGATTCTGATTCTGATTTTAGCGTTCATCACCTGGAAAAAAAATAGTTCTGAAAGCGATTCCAACAATATAGTTTCTCTGTGCCGTTATCGTTAAAGTTGTGGTGTGGACTCTGCAATTCTGTTATATTCAGAACTATTTTTAGCGCTATCTTTATCTTTATCATTATTGTCCTTGGGTCATAATTAGTGAAAAGAATATTGTGTGGACACACACCCTCTGTCTCCTCTAGCTGGCGCAGGTGTTTGAGCGCAGGTTGCAAGCTGAGATACAACCGGTGGCAGGAACTCAGATGCAGCAGCAGATGTCGAGAACGAAAAGCCGAACCCGTGTAGTACACCAGCTTCCTCGCCGAGGGCAAACCATCCGGCTGGATCTCAAACTTCTTCCCCTGTGCAGAGAGCAGAAGAGAGAACTCTGTATACGTAAAGTAACTTTTAACATCAGAGCAGATGTTCAAGCACCACAATCCATAATAATGACATTATAATGAAACAAGCAGCAACATTAAATGTTACCAGAAAGGTGAGTCTTCCCACGTGAAACCAGGGGAAATCATACAGCAGATCACGCACATTGTTCACCTCCTGCAAAATAAAGGCCATCTGTCAAGTGAAATGGTATACTCTGAAGAATGAGAATTGTAAGAAAATGGCTCAGATTCTGATTTCACTAAATGGTTCAGGTTCCTTATGATTTCAATGCTGATTATTTTAGTACTTAGTAAAAACACAGATTTAAGCCTTTAGAACACATTAGGGGTTGAACGACTTTGGATATTTGTTAAATAGACATTTATGTGATTAAAGTTGAGTCGACTAGTCGCTAATGATGTCATAAATGGACAAATAAGCCTGGACCTCGAGCTCAGACTCAAGCGTCTTGTGCACAGCTATGGCATATGACGCATAACAGCTTAGTTCTTTTGCCTTTGGGTCGTTATATTTCTATCAGATTTCTGCTCATTTTAAATCAGGTACAGATAAAGTAGCACAGTAAAATGACATGTATATGAATGCATTAGTAAGAGAACGATTGTGTGTGAATTCATTCTACCTGGCAGCATAGTTTCTGAGCTATTTTATTGATAAGTCACAGAACAGTATTGACAATACATTTCTGCGCTACTGAATGTTTCTTTTTAGACTAAATTAGTTTAGAACGCAAACTTAAGAGTACAATAAGCTACAATTAAAACGTGTATTCACCCGATCAATTTTGAGCATTCAGATTGTATAATCAAACATATCTTCTGGAACGCTCTCGGAGTATGCATTTATTTGTCATTTTAGCTGTTGGAATTGGAGCGTAAAAGAGGACTTCAAATATTTCTTATCCTATTTCTTGCGCCCTCTATAGGTCATGATCAGCGACTAGTCGATGTCAAGCTTAAAGCGTCACAAATCATGGCAGAGCATTAAACTTGTCTATTCGACTAGTCTGTGCAACCCCTAGTACAAATACCCTTTTTATAGAATTGTATCATTTTTATTCTATAACAAATAATTGTCAGACCATTCCAACAAAAAAATATTTGGGTCCCAGAAATATTTTGAAACTTTCTAAACAACAATGAGATCTCCCAGCCCTACTTGCCACAAATATACAAACATTTATACACTAACCTCCCACTATGAGCTAAATGTGATAGATCATATGTAATATAGGCTTATACAGTATATAGGCAGTGTGAGAAAGAAGTTTAATATAAATCCTGTTTTTTTTTATTTTTTTTTTATCAAAGCAGAAGTGGAGCCCATTTAAAGGTTGGGGTCAGGGCCTCAACACACTGGGTCTTTGATCTCTTAAACACAGGGCCCTTAGTTTAATCCAACCCCAGACGCTTTAGCAGGCAGATCAGAGGATTCAAGGGAAAGGCATGCACTCCAAATCCCTGTTTATGGACTGAACCGTCAAATATATGCATTCCAGTCAGGCCTATCTGGAGAGCTCTATCATTGTGATTGGCACCGGCTCAAAGAGAAAACACAGGACTGCAATGAATCACAGAATGATGCACAACAAAGCAGGGCATTCACATGTTTTGCAGCAAAAAGAGGTCCAACATTTTTTAACTATTTCAGGTGACATGCAACAAATACTGCTGAAATGTTGGTGCATCCAGTTTTTTTGCACTGCTGCCATTTATATACAGGTAGTTCCCCTGTTTTTAGTGGCAAGACTTTGTCAAATCAGAATGACATCTTATTTTTACTGTTAAAACATGGTGAGAAAGCTATGGCCATTTGTGCAAAAACGCAGAGGCAGTTACATTCAAAACACAGCCACTAAATGACCTCCAACGATAAAATCATGTGAATGCTGCATAACGAACACACATAAGCGCCACATGCCTTTACAAAAGCACACCTGATACACTTGCATTCCTCGGAGAGTCAGTCCAAGGAGTGCTGAGCCTTTCTCTTCTTTCTTGTCCTTCATGGAAAGAGACATAGGCTGATTAACACACATCAAAACACAGTCTAATTAATGAATATATAGAATATTGAACATACTATAAATATTGTAAAATATCAATAATTTAACCAAGTGTTAAAAAGTGCTTAATATTAAATATTAATAAAATTAGTTTATTATATATATATAAATTATATATTCTAATATATAAAAAAACAATTATTCTGATATATTTATTGTATACTACTTTTAGTTTAAAGTTTTTTTGTTTTTTTTTTACATTTTTAAAATATGTCTCTTATGCTCACCAAGGCTAAATTACAGTAAAAACAGTCAAATATAAAATTATTAAATATTTTTAATATATTTTAAAATATAATTTATTCCTGTGATGGCAAAGTTGAATTTTCAGCATCTTTACTCCAGTCTTTAGTGTCACATGATCCTTTAGAAATCATTATAATATGCTGATCTGCTGCTCAAGAAACATTTCTTATTATTATCAATGTAAAAAAAAAACATTGTGCTGCTTAATATGTTTGTGGAAACCATGATAAAAGTATTTTTTTCTTTTGTTTTTGGAAAGGTATAGTGTATATATTTTCACAGTTCATTATGTATAATTTATGCACCTTAAAAATTGGAATTGCAAAACCAATAACTGCTGTCAAGCAGTTTTCCTATTGGTTTTACATTGCTTGTGGATGAACAGGCAGTTCTGCCCCAAACTCACAAAACTTGAGATAATGTTGCAATATCACTCAAACAAGCACACTGCAATTCCTTTGGTTCCACTAGTAGTACAGAAATTACTTCACTTTTAACCTCCACTTTGATAAAGTTATTTTTCAAATCCTCCCTACATACCACAGCTGAGAAGGTCTTGACCTACAGCAAGACATTCTGATAACCATGCATGACCTCTGACCTTCTGTAGGCGATAAAAGGTGACTGGGACATCCTCCAGACGGCAGGATTCTCTGATAAAGTGCAGGATAGCGTCTCGAGAGGACATCCCCCACAGATCTTTATGAACCTTGGGCCCGTGACACAGCAGGTAGTCAATGCCACGCTTCGCAATTATCTGTAAGAGATCAGACACGGGTCATGCGTGATTATGAAACGAGTGTGGGCTCTCACCATGCTTTATTAGCTTTACAAAAACTTTAATCAAACCCCTGCTGTAAAAAAACAACATGAAAAGTTTGGTGCTTGTCAACCAGCATGGTCTTTCAGGTGAAGCTTGCTAGTTAAAACGTTTTTTTTTTTAATTAAGAAGCCTGGTGGGACATCAGAATACCAGCATCCAAAATACAACATATGCTTACTACACTTAAAAAAAACAAAGTAAGCACCACCTGCTTGAATGCAAATGTATGTGATTGTACTTTATACACTCTAATGAAGATTTACCCAGGGCGGAAAGTATTCTTTGGGCTGGAAATACATAGCGTGTCCGTGACTGAGGTGGTCAGAGCGTTCGGCCTGTAAGGCGTATCCTGCCAGCTGGAAATACACTTCCTCCTGCTGTCTGCATTCTGAGCGCAGGACACGTTCCCGCAGGTCATAGTAGTACAGTTTTCTCGCTTTACGCTCACTGAGAACAAAAAATAAATAAGCAACACAATAACCAACTGAACATCAGATATTCATTTGTTTTAGCAAACTATTTTTATGCTACAGATAACTGATATTATGATGAATGTTATACTGTAGCTATATCATATGCTTTTGCATGTTTTAAAAAACATATATAAGAGACATCACATGCTAGAAATGCAGTAAATCAAGCATCATACAGCAGAAAAGATGGTTAGTTGGCTAAGGGGTTAGTATTTTGACAACATGGTAGAATTTTTTATTTATTTTACAAATACAAAATTTCTTTGTATTTATTAATAATATAAAATGTCTACTGATGGTCAGAAATCAATATAATGGTCAATATTATAAAAAAAAAAATACCACACTGAAACTGATAAACCACTAATATACACTACCATCCATAATTTTTGAAATAAATTAATACTTTTATTCAGCAAGGAGACACTGATGATCAAAGTTGATCAAAAGTGACAGTAAAGACATTTATAATGTTACCAAAGATTTCTAAGATGTTTGGTACTTATCATTCATCAAAGAATCTTTGGAATGATATCAGAATATTTTAATGATTTCTGAAGGATCATGTGACACTGAAGACTGGAGTAATGATGCTGCAAATTCAGTTTTGTCATCACAGGAATAAAATACATTTTAAAATACATTCAAATAAAAAAAACAGTTATTTGTCATTTTAAATTGTAATAATATTTCACAATATTACTGTTTTTACTGTATTTTTTGATTCAATAAATGCTGCCTTGGTGAGCATAAAAGACTTCTTTTTAAAAAATATTTTTAAAAATCTTACCAACCCTACACTTGAACGGTAGTGCATTAGACGATTACAAATCTTTAGGAGAACTATCCCTTCAATATAAGCATGCAAGACTAAATATGACACATACAAATTAATTTCAAGAGGAATTTAATAAAAGACTATCTAAACTGTCTTCAAAATCCTCCACATTGTCATTTTCCACATGAAATAAAACCTGAAGCTAAATTCAGTTCCATTATGAGCTGTTTTCAATTACACCACACCCAAATGAGGGGGACAACTTGCTCTACCCTAATAATAAAAAAAAAGCTTTCAAAGACAAACCGCATAAAAGCGAAGATCACAAGCCCACTCAAACGGGCCTCACCCCCTGGTGGATTAAACCTAAAGAAGGAAAGAGGCCAAGGAGAGGGTTCCTCCCTTCTAAGCCTGTGTCTTACCAGATGAGTCTGCCATTCTCCACATAGTACTGGACCTTCAGACAGAGCAGGGGAGGGATTGACCTCCTCAGCGACCCCTGCTGAGAGAAAGAACAGGCTTGACTAGGTTACTGCGGCAACCCCCTCATTATGAAGTCACTCCCACATCCCGAATGGCCAACTAGTGTTTATCTTTACTGTAACCGCCCTGATGACCACAGGGAACATGGAACAAATGGTACAGTAATAAAGTGATGGAAACAGATGGTAATATCACAGCACATTGATGAAACAAGGTACTTGCAAGAATACCATGATGGTATTGCCATGGGACCTGACACTTTCTGGTGCTTTTATATGGTGATTTTGGAGTTAATAGACATGTATTGAAATAAGAGAGTGAATTCCAGAGTAAATGATGTCCATTTAGGAGCAGGACAGTGATATGCTCACCTTCCCTGAGTCCTGTTTCCACTCCTTGGGGAAATACTTGACAAGTTTCTCTTCCAAGTCCAGAAAGATGTGCTCATTGTCTAAAACAGCCCAGAAAGGACACACAGGAAACAAGCGTAAATGCTCTCGCCGTGCAAACAATGGCATCATGAATTCATGCATGAAATCTGCCCAACAATGACCTCAATTAGGGAGACGACTGGAATGAAAAGACCCGTTCAGCCATTGGTGAACGCACGGCCCGGTATGCAACAGCCCTAACCGCAGACAAAACTTACCGCAGTAAAAACTAGCAGTCTGATGCCAAAGCAATCGCGATTGCAAAAGAATTCCAGCGCTTTGGGTAAATCGTGTAAACACTTCTAAAAGGGAGCTTGTGCAAGAATGGAATTAAGATGGTTCAAATAAATGTCACAATGGAAAAATGAAAGGAGATTTAGCTAAGACCAATGAATCAATGTTTTTTTTTTTTTCAAAGAGTTAAGAACCAACATTTCTAGCACATCTTTTTCATTCAAGTAGTCCGTGTGATTTATTCGATTTGCCAATGTGACCTCATTAGTATTTGTAGGAATGTGTACGAAACAATCTAGCACACATACATTATCAAATGTTTTGACAGACACTGAAATGTACAATATCAATGTATTGTTATAATCTAAAATGCAAATGATAACACTTTACACTACATTTCAATTTGTTAACATTACAAAGTTATACTGTATGTATTATTTATATAAAGAACATGTATTATTATGATTATTTAATATATTTGTAAAATAAGTAATTATCTAATTTAAAAAAGTTGGTAACATTTTACAATAAGGTTTCATTAGTTAACATTAGTTTACATTATTTAACATGAACTTAATCTTTGTTAATGGTAATTTCAACATTTACAAACATTATTAAAATCAAACATTGTATTGGTTAACATTAGTAAATGCACTGTGAACTAACCTGAACAAACAATGAACAGCTGGATTTTTATTAATTAACCTAAACATAGATTAACAAATTTAGCAACAAATGTATTGCTCATGGTTAGTTCACGTTGTCAAAATGGATACGCGGAAGTGACAAAAAATTCTGTATTATGAATTTTTAAGGCCAGACAAGTAATTTGTTGAGGTCAATTTGTAAAGAAAGACTACACGCCTGCGCACATGTATATTCAAACACGCATACCTATAGACTAAAGACGTAATACGCATGTGCACGGCGTCAGCGTTTTCACAGACTTGCGTTTGTTTAAGTTTATGCGGAGATAACGTTTTTCAAAAATGTTCAAGGTTTGCGTTCCACCAGGCACTGTTGTTGTGTGAATGGGCGGCCGGAGCGCGTTTGGGGTTTTCTGTTAGAACGGTGTCGTGTTAGCGGCCCCTAAGTTAATAACTACTGATCTTTGCAACGGAAGTGAAGCAATCAAAGCTAACTTTAGCAGGACAATAACATTATTCTAGAACTGCTGTAAAGCCAAAACAATCTGTTACTTTAATTTCCTATTATCACAGTAAAGCTGCTTTGAAACAATCTATATTGTTAAAAGTGCTATATAAATGAAGGTGACTTTACTTCATGTTTGTTAGTTAATACATTAACTAATGTTAACAAATGAAACCTCATTGTAAAGTCTTACCAAAATAACTGTAGTATAAATTATCATATATTTATTGTCACGGTGTGGTGCAGGCAGAAGAAGACGAAAGACAATTAAAACGTTCAAATGCAAACTTTTACTATCAATATCATTCAAACAGGTACAGGTTCACACACACTTAGTAGGACGGAGATCGGACCATGCAACAAACAGGGCTTAAATACATAGGGAAACGAGACACAGCAGACAAGACTAAGGAGGTAACAGGTGAGACAGAAGAACTAATGAGGGTTACCATGGAAACAATTGAGTGGCGGGAAAACAGAACAGCGGAATACATGTGACTAATGAAAATAAAAACAAACACTGACACGTGACATTTATATTCTATTATTGTCCTCAATATTTTTTATTATGAATGATTATGATTATGAATATAATATAAATATATTATTTGATATTTTTTGTATAAATAATTATTTATATGTATAAATTACGAGAATTTAGAGTATCCGTGTTAAGTTTAACTTAAACAATGCCAATGCATTGATATTGTATGTTTCCAAACTGTATGTGTACACTTTAGGTAAGAAAGACGAATGAGCGCAAGTTCACATTCCATTCTGTTTATCCATCCTTCATGACTGCTAACTGCACATCGCTAACTCCCTCGCCACATGACTCAAACTCAGTCTGATTGTCTCTCTAGCTGAGGTTCATCTCAACAAGGTTGTGACCCTGCTAAATGCTCAGTCAATTTGCCTCTCTGCCCAGAACTGGTGAATCATGGTGAATTCCAGGCTTAAAGTTAATATAGCCCGGTTTCAGGCCTCAGGGGTCACCGGGCCTCAAATACACAAAAACAAAGACACTCTTGTCCGAGAGGAGAGTGACACAAAATAATAAAAAGGTATTCAAGGGAATGGAATGAGGCTTTTGAATAAGGGGTTGAAAAAGAGAGCAAAAAGACATTGAATGATTAGATCTTAATAGAGAAAGCCTGAGTGGAATTGCAAAACAACTGGAAAATATTAGATGCAAAATTAGTTTTAAACAGATTTGATTTATATTTCCCTGGGAATAAATGCAAGTTAGGGTGTTTAACCCGTCTGGAGACTGTCATTCAGGTGCATTATATCCATTGCTAGAATGGGCAAAAACCAGAAGGCTTTGGGATGTAAGCTTTTGCATTTGAAAGCATTCAGTGAAAGACTCTTGGTTACAATTACATACAATACAAATACACTTTTCTACTGTGACTGACATACACTTGGAAACTGGAAAGCATCAATCCTTACTTTTAACTAAAGTCAATCCAAAGTAGTGCAGCTCTTTAATCCCGAGAAGCTCGCAGACACGTTGAAACACTTCTTGACCTGTTGCTTTCAGCTTGGAGGAAAAGAAAAACTGTTTTGACAGTGAATCTGGTACAAAAACATTATTTTACATAACATTACATTTTATATTCAGTATATTACATAAAGCCTTGAGTAGGTTATTGCTTTCTTAACATTCATAGTGCATAGGTCCATGACAGATTCACATGCAAACATGAGGAAGACATGATCCAAATCAAAATAAGAACTATTACAAGAGCTTATTTACCCCCACTGTGATATCCAATGTCTCCTTGGTGGGAAGAAGGACGCACACTGTCCTCTCTTGTTTGGCAGGGACAGACATCTCATCCACATACACACATGCATCCACACACACACACTTGCCTCTTTTTATTCAAGATGCTTTGCTCTCACAGGTATTGGCTCCTTCATTTTGAATATCTGCAAAAGAACACAAACAAACTTAATAAGGGATATGCTATACGGTTGCTATTGTATTCCAAGTAACTAGGCCTATGTGGTTTCTAGAGAGCCACAAGTTGCTATGATATTCATATATAGGCCTATATATATATATATATGGCTTGGATAGATATGGCAATGAAAGTCTATGGGATTTTTATGGCCATTTTATCGTCTGCCAGGTGAAAATCATACGTTAGATTGCTTTAAGAAGTAAAAGCACACCTCTCATCAACAAACTGCATGATTTGAAATAGAAATCATGTCCATAGCAGTAACACTACTAACAAGCAAAACAAAAACTAACAATATAACTGAAGAATGACTAGCTCTATGATGAAATATCTGCTAATGTTCTTTTGCCATATTTTAAGACACAAAACAAGGCAAAAAAAGGAAACACTGAGGTAATTAAAATGTCTCAAGAAATGCTGCTGACGTCTGTGGTGGAATATGAGGGTTTTGTCCTGTTCTCATATTTCATGCAAACTTGACCCTACACTTCAGCCATGCAATAAAAGCTCATTACATCGCACAATCCGCCCAGTCAAGTAAGATTATATAAACATGCAATTATGTAATAATTAAATTAACGCCAAACTTGTAAACAATGAGCTTCGCCAATCCTGTAGTGAATATTACTGGGTGATGTTATCGTGTTTGTGGACCTTCACTTTTCCTGCTATAGAGTTTCACAGTGTAGATGAGCTCACCTGTGAAAACATTACAGGCCGCCGTTGCATTCCTCACATTATTTGGCAAATTCCACCTGCTTCGAGTTTTTACTGAACCGAAAAACCTCAACATTGTGCTGCGGATACAAAACTAACCCTACAAAAACATTCGTCAAATTGCTCCCATTCTACAATGTATTTAGACATTTAAGTCAAACTTAAAATGTATGAATGTTATTGCAATAGATGGCATATCCAACCAATTGGCATCTGTAAACAAATTATGCTAAAGATTATTTTAAAAACCATGCATTTTTGTGATTACTTTTAACCAACTGGTCTCAAAATTCTCACGCGTTTAAGTTGAAATATATACTAGTATTAATGTATACTATATGTCCCAACTGTATACATAAATCTCTCCATATTCATTAGACATTGGCTGTTATTATGCGGTTTCTCTCTCACACTGGGTTTACAGGGGCACGTTTTACCTTCAGGTGATTCAGAGCATGACAGTCACACCTGTGAATCAAGACATAAACTAGGCTACAGTAACCGTTAACCGCTACAGCCTCAGGGAAATCCAGCTGCTAGTCTCGGCTTCAGTCTCATTCTATACATGGCATTCGGTGAAAAAAAACCAACAGATTTTAGTCTTTCTGAAAGTCAAATATAATGGAAGCACAGTTGAAGACTTGATAAATGGATAGTTCACCCAAAACTATTCTGTAATTTATTCACCCTAATGTCGTTCCAAACCTGTTCTTCTGTGGAACACTAAAGGAATGTTAGGCAGAGGGACAGTCACCTTTTCTTTTATTTCTTCTTTTTTTTCTCCACACAATGACAGTGAATGTTCTGCCTTAAATCTCCTTTTGTGTTTCACAGAAGAAAGACACTTGTGACTTACTGATAACAAACAAACAAACACTAAATTAACTACACACCTCTAATGATGTCATTTCAAAGGTGTAATGAAGTAAAATATAATAGACAATATTTATATAGATAGACTATAATATATCGTCCAGGACTCCAGGCCAACGTATAATTTGGAATTGTTTTGATCAAATAACAGAAGCACTATCTCTCCCTTGAGTCAGTTCAAAATTGACCAACATTATTTACACAATTAGTATTATATATATTATATATATATATATAAATTCAAATTCATTTGTGGGGGTAAATTAATAAAAAAAAATTTATTACTGCTGAATTTTTCAATTGCTAGGGATGATCTGATCGATCGGCGACAGATTGGTATAGGCCGATAATCACGTTGTAAAACTTGATCTGTAGTCCCTAATTTGGCTGATCTCATCAACCGATCGCAATTTGAGGACATAAAACCGTAAAAAGTTGCCACCAAAGCACATGTAAACAGTAGACAGATGAGGCTTTTGTGCCACGTTCTGCTTTGTAACTTCATGAAACATTAGGATCTCTGGTATGGTGGGTAGGGCTGGAAGACCATTACTCATCAACCAGGATCTTATTACTTGTTACTTATTATGTACATATTAATTATAAAGCTTTATTCTGTTGTGTTTACACATGTAAGTAGTTTTTATGTTCAGTATAACACTCAGATCACTTGTTTGGAGAGGTTTTTGGACTTTTCATAAAAAGGCTACTGTGGTTCTAATCCAAGCCCGCACTTGATTTTTTCTAATAGTCATCATATCAAGCATGAATAAAAACAAAATATATCAATAAATTGCATCACTTTTTCTGGGGTTTTCTCAGCAGTGTTGTAACATAAGAACCTCCAAACATAATCAAAATCTATTTTCTTCACTAGTTGAAAGGTTTTCTATCAAGTACAATACCACCATGTACTTGATGTTATAAGCCATTACTTTTAAGTATGTCATTTGAAATCACGTGAAATCATTAAACATGCATTTAGTGTGTAAGGGGTTAACAACAGTGACAGTTAACAGAAAGCTTAAATATCACTTATATAAAGCTTAAGTGATGGGGATTCGTTTCGGCCGATCATGATGACTAGAAATCAGTAGTCGGTATCGGCTACAAAAATCCTGATCGGAGCATCCCTGTGCTGGACTTTTAACCATAATGTAACTATGAAAGTTATGAATTCATCCATTTGTTTGATGACATATGCTGCAAAACATGATGTTCTTACTAAACACCTGGTTAACTGAGGGGACATTTTATAATCAGAAAATCACAAAAACAATATTTATATACATCCCACAAAACCAAATGTATACGTCTGAATGGTATCAACCCCAAGCACATCAAAAGCTGTAAGCACTGGCCTTGAAACAAACTTTAGACCATCTGGGTCATACTTATTGTCGAGCCCTGATATATTTACATCAGCAACAGACATTGTCAAAATGCCACTAATTTGAGAGGGTTTGCCGGTAAACACGTCTCCTGCCAAAGATTCAGTTGGTACAAATTCTCTACTGGGTGGGATTTATGGGGGTTTATCTTTAAATCAATTAATCAGATTAAATTTGACCTGTCTCGAAACCTCTGCTCTGGGCCAGTCTAGATCTGAGTGTGCAAATGCAAGACCTCTTAAAGCAACAGTTCAGCCAAAAATGAATATTCTGTCATCTATTTAACCTCATGTTGTTCCTAACCAGGGATATTATTGTTACCTAAAATAAATACAAATAAAACTAATAATAAAAAAATAAAAAAAACATTTATTGAAATAAAGCTATTAGAAAAAAACTTTATTAATAAATACTTTTAAGTTGAGTTAAGTTGAAACAAAAAAATTAAACCTAAATAACAACATAACAAATCTAATAAAAAAATCTAAATCTAAATATTAATCAAAATATTAATACAAACTATAATAGTATATTAATCAAAACAGTTCCAAAATAACAGTTCCAAACACTGCAGGGAAAAAATACTGTAAAAATGCTCCATTAAATTGGTTAATTTCAAGGTACCTTACCATATACGGTGAAAGACTATAAATAGTTTAACATTGATTTTACTGTAAAATATTGTCAGTTTATGGCTTTTGCAAATAAAAACTATAATTTATGGTAAAAAAAAAACACATTCCCAGAAGTCCCTGCATTACACATCACATACGATTACATTTTTATAACAAATTTTGTCCTTTCTTGTTTTTGTAATCAGTTGCATACATTAGTGTGTTTTGTGTTACATTCAGTTATTTAGTTTTTTGAGTTATTCTAGTGTCATGTGTGTTACCCTGATAGTGTTTTGTCTGTATGACCCTGTATTGACCATGTTTTATGAACAGGCCGCTCACAATGAACTCTGATTAGCATGTGGCTTTCTATTGTGACACCTATTATTGTGGTTATCAGTACATTTTAAGGTTAAAGGGCAGAATTTGGTATATAAGAAGGCATATTAGCATTACAATATGCAGGCATCCTGTAAAACGGGAAACATTGACACTTTATTTTTACAATGAATTACTCTAAATCCTCAAAAAAGAATGCATTCGATCCAGTATCACATCAACAATCTCATCAATCAATGCCTGCTACTGGCTGTGCGATTTCAGCAATCATATTAGATCATTAGACTATACGTGTACGATGACACCTACAGTATAGAGTGGTGCAGGTATGACATCTTTGTAGGCCAAAACGCATGCTGAAAAGGTAAGCTTAGTCTGCTTTTACAGTCTCATGCTCATGATTGTGCTCTTATAAACTATTCTAACTCAAACGTTCTAGGAAAATGTTTTTAGATAAAAACAAAAATCAGCACAAAATCGTACAATGTGTACTGGGCATCAAGCAGGGGTGCTCAATCTTACTGAAGATCTACCTTCCTGCAGGGCTCAGATCCAACCCAACACACCTGTCTGTAATTATTAAGGGCTCGTGAAGATCTTAGCTAGCTGGTTCAGTTGCGTTTGATCGGGGACGGAATTGAACTTTGCAGGAAGGTAGATCTACAGGAACAGGATTGGGCACCCTGAACTAAAGCATCAACTTTGCGTGGGAATTGGGATACAGAATGAAATTTAAGTCGGTTAACAACTGTGTGATCAAATAATCGAATCAGCTGAAATGAAGAACCGGTAACACTTTATTTTACAGTGTTCTTGTTACATATGTTACATGTACTTACCATAGTAATAATAGTAAATTATGCATAACTACATGCAACCAAAATCCTTATTCTACCCTAACCCTATAGTAGTACATGTAGTTGCTTAATATTACTCAGTAAATATATAATTACTCTGTAACAATTACACCTTAAAATAAAGTGCAACCATAGAACCACATCAGTCAATTTGTGAAGAAATCATTTAGACTGGTTTTGTGAACCAGATAAAATCAATTCAAAAGATTCATTGCATGATTCCAACGTCTTCCATGAACTAAAATCAAGAAATTCAGTGAATAGCTAAATAGCATATGTTTATAAGTTATCGTAAGAATTGCAAAAAAGCAAAAAGTCATACAGGCTTAATTTACGATTCTTCTGCATCATTTATGAAGCTTGAAAGCTTTGGTTTATGTTTAGTTGCAGGAAAAAGGGCATGGAACATTTTTTAGAATGTCTCCTTTTGCGTTCGAACATGTATGAAAAAAAAAAAAAACTCGAAACAGTTTTGGAACAATAGTGTGAATAAATGCATTTTCTCTCAATTTGCTTTGATTCATTTTGTTTATAGTACTGAATGCTTGTTTAGTTGAATATTGTCACACTAAAACACCAAACATTCAGACGTGCACGTGCTCTCTGAGAACAACAACTGTAAATCAATCTTCAAGTGTGCATTTTTCAGACTGGAAAAGTCACTTACTCTGTAAAGACTGATAAAGGAGGATCACTTGAGCCTCAAAGCAAGAATAAATCTTCAGCACAACCACGCTGTTCCAAAAACACAACAGACTGCGGCTATGTGCTTAAGGAGTTTTCCTTCCCCTGTCGTGTCTCTGAACACCTCTGAAGAATTGTGTCAATTACAGAACTATTCCAGTGAAAACAAATGCAGATAAGCCTCAGGGTAACAGGTCGCACTGCATGATGAGCTCGTTTGACAAGTAAAAATGGAGACCAGTGATGGTGTATTTAAGCAATACCACAGGCACTTCAAGCGAAATGAAGTTCCTCAAGAATCCTTGAGTCATTGCCCAATGACAATCACAAGGCTTCAACAACTACTAGGATCCGAGAACAAGTCAAAAGCCGGTTTTCCACCCACCTGTGGCTCTGGGAAAAAAATCACTCATCTAGTCATGAACCATCATACCTCTCTGCCCGTTGAATGTGCATTCGTGTTTAGACTTGTCAGAGGGTGAGTCTGTTATATCCGCAATTACATTCCAAACTGCTTTTCTTTCTGAACCGTTCACACAACAACAAAAGTTCAATTCAATTGCATTTGATGATATATAGCCTATATTATTATATTATTACTATTATAAACCCCCACCCCCATTTATGAACCGTAATTAGTCTTGAGCATTAAAACCAGCTCAATGTCTGTACTAGAGTCCTCATACACCACAATCTCACCATTTATATGAAAGAACATGCAGTGCAACTTGATGGGTGGGAAAGTAGCCTAACTGTAGATAGCAAGTTTCAAAATCACTTTCAGAAACACAGAAATCAGCCTAACTTACAGATTTAGAATAACAGAATTGATATATCAAATGAAAAGTTAACCAAAGGTTCTGCACTAATTCTATATTACAAACAACAGTGGAGTGGCCTCTATGGAAAGTTCAACTTTAAAGTTAATATATAGAGAAAAATGCTCAATATTTACAAAAATGATCAGAAGATTAAGTTTATGATGGACTGTTTGATAATAAATCAGATTAAGTAGTATTAATATATTTCTAAAAAAAAACAATAACAAATACTGGATTATTTTGCAATACATTAGATCAAATCAACTTTAATCACTATTATGCAGGAAAAAAAGGGGGAAAAAACTTAATACGTGAAAAACGACCAAAAAATAAGAACTAGTTGCGGAATACTTTAGAAATATTGCAGAAAGGAAAAACCGTCAAAAAACAAATTAACAAACAAATTAATTAAAAAGTCTATATAAAAACTTAAATATACGTACTAGTCCATTAGACTTTCAAATACAAATGAAAGCTTTTAGAAGATGTGGGAAAAACACTTACCACCTATTAAAATCCCGAGTGTATGTTTGTTTTGAGGGCTGATGCTGTTATGGTAGAACTCACATAAACACACGCACGCGCGCTCACTGACGGACTGACTGATGGGAGAATCGGAGCAGTAGATCAGACTAAACCAAATTACCACTGCGAGGGGGGTGGCTTCATTATACCGCGCGAACAACTAATACATACATCAATATTGTTTTAAATTCGCGGCATTTTGTCGTCGAAAACAACCGGTGCACGGTACAAATTTAATAGCGAGGGAAGACTGTAAAATTATGATTGTCTGTGGTGATAACCTTTAACACAGAATCCCCCTCCGACCATTCATGAATATGTATGACCATCCTTTAAATTGATACACAACAATACTCTGTGTGTAATGTGGGAATGTATCACTGTATTTTACTATGCTTTTTGTTGCTCCAATGGAAGAATGCATTAAAGTTTAAAGTGTAAAATGTATTCATTAGCTACTCTTGGTTTTACTAGGAGCTTGTTTATTGTTCATGCATGAAGACCCTTGTAAAACGCATGTTGCGGAACTACAAAAATTCACCATGGAAGCAAAAGTTTCCCCGAAATAATGATAAAAAAGTTGATAATTATTGTTTTTATTCAGTAAAACTGCGGCAACGTGTTTTTTAGACACCATTGTCAAACAAACAAACAATTACATGAAAAATGTATATGGATCATTAAAACTTTCTTCTCATGAAAATAAAACAAGGATCTTGTAACCTTATTAGTCGTAAAAATAATAAAATATTTATTTTATTATTCTAGGACTATGATGAGGTTGAAACCTGACATGGATCCTGAAATCCTGAAACCTTCCTACCACATTCATAACAAATAAATATATAATAACAAAGATAATGAAACATTTTAACAAAGAAAAAAAAAAAAGATCCTGAAACCTTCTTAATATTTTCAAACAAACTAACTGACAAGATTCTGAATCTTTACATCGCTTGAAGGAGACCCCATATTATGATTTTACAACAGTAACAATATCTGCAGTAAATGCATTATTTTGGATGAAATTATAGTTATTAATAGTGAAATATTGTGAGAGTGCACTGACACTGTGATGATTTAACTGACATGTGCCAACATAACCTACATGTGCAAATAGTGCAGAAATAGGAGATTGTCCTAACATCTTGGTCGTCTTCCTTTTTCCTTTACTTCTGAAGGGTTTCCTATTCTTTGGGCAATAAAATTCAACCTGCCAGGGTCAGATTAAATCCATAACAAGAAGATTACTAAATCAAGATAAGCATCAACCTGTCTGAGATTACATTAATTCAGGGCAGAGGAGACCACCACCTTCCCATTATTATTCACCCAAACATCTGATCATACTGCAGAATAATGAATCAAACAGTCAATTCAAAGATTTAAATTGCAGTGATTGACATTTCGGCAAGAAAATAGGAGTTTAAAATGAGCTGTGCTGAATGTGTTTGTGTGTGGGGTAATTAGGGGTCTGTTAGAGGTCATGACAGGCCGTTAGGGATTATTCTCTGCATTCATTGTACAAAAAAGCTGTCCGCTGTCTGGACCATTTTAGCCTCTTAAGAGTCTTCAGGAAAAAAGCGGTGTGCTGTCTTCAGCCGCTGACCCCAGCTCTGATCATATTCACATAACCTTCGATCTCTGACTTTCTCTCTGCCCAGGTCATCTCCCACTGTTCCCTCTGTTTCTCGACCTCATGACATCATCCCGCAGCACGGTCCAGCCCTTGGGGAGGGAGTCCAGAGAAATGGGGGTGGTGCTGCTCAACAGCCTGCTTTCATTCAGGTCTTTAAGGTTTCCATGGTGACCCCCGCATTCCAAAGATCAGCTGGTTTCAAGAGGCCACATGCAGCAAAAAAACACTAGGAGCTAAATAGAGGAAAGAAAACATTTCTATTACACGCGATCATTCCTAATCAGTAATTATGATGTTTCTGGCAATTAAGTTCTACATTTTATTTAAAAAGTACTAGGGCTATAATAGTTAACTGAAAATAACACCATAAAAAAAAACATTTCGATAAGGCTATACGCTCATTACTTTTATTTCAGCTAAGGCAAGATTTCTCATTTTCATTCAGTTTAACTTTGAATAAAACTGAAAATAAAGTACAAACTATATAGACTTAAAAAAACGAATAAAAAAAACAAAAATTAAAACGTATATATAAAAGTCAAAAAACAATTTAAAATATGAATAAAACCTATTACAGTATCTCTGTACTAATAAAATAACAGCCGAGTACAAGATATAAATGGTGTCGGTGTTCCCTTATTCTGAGATCAAGTGAATACTGCCATCTAGAGAACAAAATATACCAATGACCCTACATCCATATAAGGACAAAATAGAAAAAACCCTGAAATAATTTGATTTCCATTACACGAGAGTAGATGTTAAAACTTCATGCATGTCCCAGAGTCACCCCCCTCCGTCCCCCACTCAACTCAGCCCAGCTTACTTACCTGTACACCAGCGTTTCTTTCTTTCTATTGTGCTTGAGATCCCTCCTGCTGCTAAGGTTGCTCCTTCCTCGTAGTTCAGTGGCATAAACCCTTGATGTGACCTAACCACAATCTCTAACGTCACAATCTCACAGCAACCTGACCATACGCACCAACCTGTTTGACTAAGGGCGGCTGTCGAAGCCCCACTGTCGTCGTTAATGCAGGTTCAGTGGCAACCGTTCCGTATGGCATACCTACCGCAAAACAACAATATCTGTCCAACACAAATCCTCATTCACACAATGTACAGTACATGGGATTGTAATAACTACGATAACTATGCAAACTACACAAATAATCCAACAGACTCTTCAAGTTTTTCAAGAATTCTTCAAAACCGTAGTGTGGCGGCCTGTACACAGCCAGCCAGAATCTTTCAACCACAGCCAGTTGCTGCTCCTCTCTGCTGCTTCAGATAAATTCTTCACTGTGAGACGCAACTCTTGGCCACTGAATCCGACGTCTCTGAGAAACCGGGTTGTAGAGTGTGCCACAAATCCTTGACAACCCCACTGGATAAACCCGGACTCTTCATCCTCGCTTTTCTGCTTCAGTGGCTACTGGCTAGATGAGCATACCATAGTTTCTTCCTCTCATACGCCTCATCTACAGCAACCTTCTAATGGCACTGTTAACTCTATCAGGGGAACAAGGCGTGCTGATCCAGACCACAAGACAATACCTGGTCGAAGGTTAGTTGATCAGTATCTGCCAGCATCTTCCAGTCTCTAGCAGCTACGAGTTGTCCTGGGCGAGGATTGGTTTTAACACCACAAAGTAGGCTACCATAACAGTGGTTTGTTACATGTCTTCTGAAGCCATTATTCACCCCTCCGATAGAGCTTTGAAATCTTGCATTGTTGATTGTTGAAGTTTTATTTGCTAGTGTACCAGTACATCTAGTACAAGTACATAGGAATTTTTGCAGCAAAGCTTGTTGAGTCAACATTTAAAAAGTCAACATAAAAGAAGAATTAACAAAACTAAACACAATAAATAGACTTTGAGAAAGTACAGTAAACGAAGAACAGTATAAACCGGAGTATTGCACTGTCCTGAGATAATACATAATATAAATATTTAAAAACCAACATTCTTAAACATTGTTTAACTGTTTAACAGAGACAGACATAAACACATTACAGGCATAAACTAACTCTAACATCATTATGAAAAAGGAGATAACACCTGTCATTTTATTAAAATGAGAGACATCTGTTCCCTCTGCCATCAGTCTGACCGTGGCTGAAAAAAAAAAGTGTATATAAAGTGTCCACAGATGAGAGGACAGATCCGATGATCCTCTCCGCAGTCTTTATGACCTTTTGGGTAGCTCTCCTCTCTGCCTGGGTGGTACTTCCAAACCAGTCAGTGACGTGGTTTGTGAGGATGCTTTCCACAAGTCCTCTATTGGCCTGGATAAGTGGATGGCGGCTAAGTCCTGCTTTCCTTAGCAGCCAGATGAAATAAAGCTGCTGTCGGGCCTTTTCTCTGTGGCAACAGTGATTTTGGTCCAATTCAAGTTCGATGACACATATCAGGCCTAGAAACTTGTGACTCTCAGCTCTTTCCACCTCAGTCCCCTTGATGGTTAGTGGCTGTAGAAAGGGGGGTTTCTTCCTAAAGTCCATGATTAATTATTTTGTTTTGTCTATATTAAGAATAAGATCATTGTCCTCTCCATAAGCCAGAATTTTATCAACCAGCTCCCTGTAACCAGTCTCATTCCCACCTTTAATAAGACCCAAGACAGTTGTATCATCAGCGTATTTAATAATAGCAGTGTTGTTCTGGGTAGTGGCACAAATATAGAGAGTAAAGAGTGTGGGACGGAGACAACAGACCTATGGTGTTCCTGTGCTTATAGTGAGCTCAGTAGAGATGTTACCTCCCATCCTCACCTATTAATAAGAAAGTCCAAAACCCAGGTGGTGGTTGGGACCCCGAGTGGTCTACCAGCT
The DNA here is from genome assembly GCA_026230005.1 of Gila orcuttii. Lineage (NCBI taxonomy): Eukaryota > Metazoa > Chordata > Actinopteri > Cypriniformes > Leuciscidae > Gila > Gila orcuttii. The sequence continues at coordinate 26,459,853 of JAPDVR010000019.1, read as the reverse complement.
TCTCAATTAGCATTCCAGGTCGGATGGTGTTGAAAGCGGATCTGTAATCCAAGAAAAGCATTCTTACGTATGTTCTACTCCGGTCCAGGTGTTGAAGAGTATATAGCAAAGCCATGACTGCATCGTCCACTGATCTATTAGGACAATTTTCGCTAGGCACTTCATGGGAACTGATGTAAGTGCAACTGGACTGGAATTATTCAGAGTATGTCTGTTTTCTTGGGGACTGGTATAATAATAGATGACAAGTGTGGTACTACTCCCTGTGTAAGAGACAAATTAAAAATGTCTGTGTACACACCTGCCAGTTGTTCCCCGCAGACCTTCATAACTTTTGGCGATACACCATCAGGTCCAACTGACTTACAGGGTTTTACCATCTTTAAAACCTGCCGAACCTGTGCTTGTGTGACCTGGAGCGCACAGTCCTCAGTGTTCAAAACAAGTTTTGAGGGAGTGTCCTAGTTTAATGTCAAAGCTGGTATAAAAACATTCATGTTCACATTAAAATAAGGCATCAATGCACCATATAGTGTGACATAAAACATTCAGTAAGCAACATAGATTAGATTAACTGTCCCTTCCTCTCTGAATGCTAGCTACACAGCACACAAGCAATCACTTGTGGTACTCCATAACTATTTTTTTCTTCCAAAACTAACAAAAACGTAAATAATGAGAGAATATTTCATCAATTCTGTTTTGTCTTACCCTGATAAGCTTAGTATTATAATATTTTAGACCTGTCGGGATGGTTTTCGCGGGAAATTATACGTCACTCACCTGCGCGTCTCGTCAAATCTATAAATAGGCTACTAGAGAAAAGTTGCTTCGGCTACTTGACGCGTGTATTATGTGGTAGTTGGCAGAGGTTAGTTAACTTGTCACAACGAGCGAAAAAGGTTAACATGGAGCAGCTAAATCTTGAATTTGGAGAATAGGGAATCACCTGAAATAAAGACGACGACAAAAACACTGCACAGAGTCTGCTTGCAAAAATAACGTGACAGGCTTGACTTTTCAGAGATGGCAAGATCTGTGGTATTTTACTGAACAGAAAAATTGCCATATGTAGCTTTCTAACTGAGTTCAGTTTAAAGCATTATCTATTGTGAAGGGTCATTTTATTATGAGTTGTTGTAGTGCAGGAAGTAGACTACCTTGTCTAAAAATGGGTATAGCTACAGTATCTTCAGCTAGTCAGCTTGAGATCTTTTACAACTAGAACTGGTTATGTCTCTTAAGCCTAATAGTGAATGTTTTATTATCAGTAGGATAATCTCTTTTTTAGTTATGAGAGAGAACCATATTCATCTGCAGTCACGCAGTCAAAGCACAACCAAAACAATGTTCTCCGCAAAATGCATGAAGTTTTGTTTTGTTTGAGGGCCAAAAGTTACATTGTATTGTTAAATATTACCTAATAGAGTAAAAAAAAGATAAAAAGGAGGGATAAATTGGGAGAAATAAAGTCATATTTGTGAGATATAAGGGTATACCTACCTACTATAATGGAAATTAGCTTCCACAGGTTTTGAACTATTCTTTTAAAACAAATACAGTCGGCTGATCCATGAGAACAAACATTCTATTCAAAGAGGACATAAACATTTATTGCGAATACATTTAATGAAATGTGTAGTCCATGTTACAAAACTATTTTAACAAAAACATGATCAATTCAATGTTTGTTTGTTTTTTTAAAGTATTTTTGCACAGACGCATCAAATGAACTCCTCTATAGGAAACCGTACATAAATACTTTCCCAAAACTATGTGATCTGATTACTAGGATTTGTGCTGTTTCAAACTGGCTAACCGTCTATCCCACACACCTGGCCCACTGTTAGTTAGTTACCTGTATCCCTTGAAATGAAAAGAAAATGCTAGCATGCTAAGCGTGTGTTTCCTCCACCCAACACCAGGCTGGGTTGAGAGATTGTGCATGAGAATGCAATGGGCACCAGAAACATCGTATAAAACCAACACGCGTACCAAGGGTGCTTCATTTCAGCTACAATCACGTTCGTCCAGGTCCAGGAAGCCTTTGACATTGTAATAAAAAAAAGGTTTGTAAAAAATGTGTAGTCAAATGGCAATTTCTTAATAGAAAAAAATGTTTTATGCAGTTTGGATGCCAGCCAACCCTAGATGCCAGAATGTTCAAGTGAACGTGCTTTCACCATGAAGATGACCTGGATCTCCATCCCGAATAAATAGTTCATCCTTTTTTAGCAGCTACATTTCCAGTTCAGCATAAGAAAGTTTAATAGAATGAATTGTTAAACGAAAATGGTAAAAATTAACGTTGTACATAAATAACACTGAACAAAAATACCTTTAAGGAGGTTTGATTTTCCTAATAATGAATAAAACATTCAAATTAATAAAAAAAATTGCAGTAGAAAAATAAAACCGATAAATTCCACATTCACAACAGACTAAATAGAAATAAAATCAACAACAAAAATAACACTGATATATTTTGCTTTACCTCCAAGAGCATACTTAAAACCGTGAGAAAAAAAAAAAAATAACCAGAAAAATGTCTGTTTGCAGTGAGGTATTCGCTTCCGATATAGCAAGGTTACTGAAAGAACTTGAGCCCTGCCACCAGGAAGAACTTTTCAAGGAAAATCTCAGAGTCCAGGACGGCGATGTGGGCTGCCCGGCCAATCAGGGAGTTGGCGGTGTTGGGCAGCGCATGGATGACATCGTAACGCACCAGGTTACAGTCTTTGTTCTGAAGCACAGGGAGTAGAAGGTTCTCGATCATCTCGGCATACACTGGACCTGATCACACAAATAGATGGAGAGTTCAAAAGTTTAAGGTTGTTAAGGTTTTTAAAATGATTTTGAAAGAAATAATTTAAGCTCACCAAGCCTTCATTTATTTGATAAAAAAAATACAGTAAGACAGAAAAAAGTAGTGAAATACAGTCAAAATAAATATTGTCAAATATTAATAATAATACAAATATTTTTTCTATTTTAATATATTTTTTAAATGTAATTTATATCCGTGAGGTCAAAGCTGAATTTTCAGCATCATTACTCCAGTCTGCAGTGTCACATGATCCCTCAGAAATCATAATAATATGCTGATTGGGAGCTCAAAAACATTTCTTAATATCTACGTTGAAAACAGTTGTGCTGTGGAAACTGATACATTTCAGGATTATTTGTTTAAAAGAAAGATAAAAAGAACAGCATTCATTTGAAATAGAAATCTTTTGTAATATTATTTTTGCGATAAAATTTTATTCAATTTTAGCACAAAATGTACACGGAAATTTTTCTATATGCCAAATAACATGCGTGCATATTCATGCATATAATGCAAAAAAGTTACATTTTAAATAAAGGTGTTTACTGTCACTTTTGACCAACTTTCTTCAACTATCATTGCCGAATAAAAGTATTTTTCTTAAAAAAAAATAATATAATATATATATTTCTTACTGACTCTACAATTGGTTGAATGGGAGTCAAATTCATACTGGATATGAGGGCCAATAAATTATGTAAAAATATATATTATTTTAGAATTGTTGCTTTAATTCTCACCAGTCTGTTTGTCCTTTAAGGCTGTTTTGCACATCTCGATTCGGGCAGAGTGATAAGGAACGTAACGGTCCTGAAGGGACCCCACCAACACCACGTTCTTAAAGAACTGAAGACCTGAAACAGAGTTTGAAGGATTGGATATTGAGAAATCCAAATGAACATTGGCTTTGTGAAACCAGAATGACATGACATTCACCTGCTTTCTTGCTTAGCTTATAGAGGAAGGTCTGGCGTGGGTCTGAGTGGTCACGACAGGTCAGCTGCAGCAGAGAGCCAGATTTCTTCCACTTCTGCATAAACCACAACCCTGACACAGAGGAAAAATGACAGTGGTTCCTTAATGCAGTTTAACGTAGAGTGGCTCATAAATGACTGTCTTCAGAAATCTGCTGAGTTTATGACCATAAGTTACCGGTATTGACGAGGGCCGAGCTGTTGTACAGCGTGCCGAGATGAGGTCCAGACAGAGACAGAAACGTGTGGAGTCTGCTAAGATAACATTTAAACCTGGGCCGCGTCAGCACAGAGCGCACGATCAGATTTCCCAGAGAGTGACCCACAAAACTGAGAAAGACAACACAGTGATTCTGTTACCCTAAGGCTAGATGCGTTTTAGTTCAGAGTTTAAAAATATGAGCTTGTCTAAGCAATCAATAAGGTCAAATTAATGTGCAAAATGGCACACTTGGATTGACCTCCATGTCTGTAAAACCCACAAGACCCCAGGGTCTCATTTGTCATTTTATAGAGCAAAATCATGCTCAAGTGCGCCCACTATGAGGCCAGAATGTACACACAATGCACACTGATTCAGCACAGGGCCAAGGTAAAAAAAATTCAGGTCTTTAAAAATTGGCCCTTCGGTGAATTTTTTAGTCTAGTGTTTTGAAATAATAATATTTAAATGCTTCAATGTGAATACTTTAAATCAATACTTTATATGCTAAAAATCCCTCAAAAGGGTATAAAAAAGCCTTGTAAATCAATCAATATGGCTCCTTAATAATAATATTAAAAAGATGTTACACTGGACAAAGTCATTGAATTTTTTTTTATGGAACTAGGGAAAGGGAAAAAAAAATCTTTAAGTTTAAATCATGCTTGTAGATCTCTAAAAATACTTTGATTTTCTTACCTTATCTTGCAAACTGTGAGATTGTAGATTTGTATGTATTGCACTATTTCATCCAAAAGTCTGTCTGTCATTGACTCAAAATCAGCAAATGTGTCATTCTTGAATAAAAACCCAAGAAAATCAAGGTTAAAGTTTCAAAACATCAAATTTTAACACTGTTTCTAATGTTCAATTTCTTTAATTAAAAGCATGTCCAGTGACATGCTCATGCTCATGAAACTGCTCATCAAACCCAGTTATTGTTCATGGGATGTTTTACCTGATTGCGCTCTGACATTAGGAAATCTATACGAGCACCAGGTAAACCAAGCTCCAGATAAGTCTTCACTAGACGCAGATCTGCACTGTTACCTAAAGAAAAGGTTTTTAAATCAATGTGAATCTGTTAATGTGGAGATTGTGGACTTATTCAAATTTAAAGAAACAGAAGAGTGTGACTGCTTACCATCTAGGCCATGTACACACACTATGAGGTGTATGCCCTCATCACAGTTTTCATCTTCATCCATGCTGAAATATGGCACAGTGGATGCCAGATCTGCCACATCACTGTACAGGAACCCAGGCAACTTTAGTTGCTTCAACTCCTCTTTTGCTTGGACAAACCTAAAGATTCACACACAGGTATTAGCTCATGCATCTGCAATCCACAGTTTCTATGTATTATGCATAAAAAAACATGATCTCCTTGCTTTTAATTCTTCTGCTTTTAATGTACTTACAAAACAATATCTTGGATTACCAGAATCCAAACTTAATGTGAAACAGCTTTTGATTTCAACAGCAGTTGATTTCTCAAATTTGCCATTACTGTTATAATTTATAATAATTCGTATTAAATTACTGCAACACTTAATTACCGCAAAGATTTTATAAAGGCAGTTATAAGAGGTTAGTCAGGTTACCTAAAAGAGTAGCCTAAAGCAATGTCAAAAATAGCTATATGGCTACTGGTTTATATTAATATTAAAACAATATACCTAGTGTAACCTAGATTGCATCTGTCAGGGAAAAAAAAGTTTTAGAGGTGAATCAAGTCATTGAATTTTGATGAAAGATAATAATTGAATAATAAGAAATGCTTCTTGACCACCAAATCAGCATATTAGAATGATTTCTGAAGGACCATGTGACACTAAAGACTGGAAATTCAGTCATCACGGGAATAAATTACATTTTAAAATATGTTCAAATAGAAAACAGAGTAAGAGATTTATTTAAAAAACTTTTTTTTTACATCAACCACAAATTTTGAACATTGATGAATCACGCATAAAAACAAGAGAATCATGTATAAAGAAAGTAAACACGGCAATTACTTTTTTCTTTTGTTACTTGTGCATGGCAAACTGCAAAAATAATGGGAAAGGGAAAAAAGAAAACTCACGCTGTCATCTGAGCAGTAGGGGCACTCTTGTACCAGCACAGGTCGTTGCTGGTTGGAGCTGGTCCAGGAGGCCGTGTCTGCAGGCCGGCTGAGGGAATGTATGTTTCCTGGAGCTGTTCCAAACCCAGGTGATCATAAAAAAGTGTTTTTCCCTCTGCTCCCCCATCCTCACACCTCCCTTCCTCCCCTGGGAGTCCATTAACATAAACCAGCCCGTCTGTCTCCTCATAGTAACCGTTCTCAATCATTTCACTTTCCTGCTCCTCCTCCTCCTCTTCATCATTAGCATTGGGGCAAGTCTGAATCCCCAGTGTCACGGATGCAGTCTCCAATGGGCTGATCTCAGATATATCAGTGCTAGAGCGAGAGCCGAAGTAGTTCTCCACAAAACCTTTCTTCACCAGGTCCGTGCTGCTAGTGACTGATGTACTGGACTGGGCGGCTGTCTGAGGTTCACTACATGCTTCTGGCCCCAGACCTACACCACCTGGAAATTCTGTCTCGGTAGATCCCGTCGGCCTGTCGGGAGCAGAAGTTTCACAGCAGGACTGGAGAGCAGAGTGCTCATCGTGAGACACAGGCCCATCTCCATGACTGATGGAGGGTTTTTGTTGAGCCAAAACTCTAGAGCTCGATTGCAGGAGGCTGTGAGATTCTCCTGAAAAGATGAGACTCTGTTCCTGCACCAGGATGCTGGACTTCCTGCTAGTGTCCTCTGTCTCCACCTCATCATCCGAGGGGAGGGAGTTAATGGAGGTAAGGGAAGACTGGACTCCGCTGATGCCGCTGGTGCTCTCTGGATTGAGGCCCTCCAATGCGGTGGTTCCTCTGGAGGCAGGGCTGAGTGGAGGTGGTCTCTGGTGGGTGCTTTGTGGAATAAGCTCTGTAGGTGCCTCGAGGCCAGAAGCAGCAAAAGGAGGAGAAAACGGTGCTAGCTGTGTCACAGAGCTGGGCTCACTCTCGATTCCGGAGTCTGAGAGCCTGGAGGAGGCTTGAGGAACACAATCACTCCTCAGTGCAGCTCCACAAGGTCCGACGAACGTGGCGCCTTCCCCAACTCGACTCTTGAACTCAGAGAAATCGGTCTGTGTGATCTCTGGAACATCCCTCCTGGCGGTTGGATCTGAGTGGTGTGGTAAGAGAATGGTGACCTTATCGCCCTGGTAGGGGTCCTTGTCGCTTGGTTTAACATCAATATGTCTGAGCCCAGCAGGTGGATGTGTCAAATCAACTCTGGCAGCTGCACTCTGTGCGGCTTCTGCTCCAGTACCTGCCTGGGGCCTAGCCTGCATTTGCAAACTCAAAAGATTGGAAAAGCTGTCGCTCTGGACACTGACGTTACCTTGAATGTCGCTTGTGGTGCAGTTTTTAGCACAATGCGTGGTTGCGGTTTCATTTTGGAGGATGCATTTGCCTATATCATCTAGATCGTCTTTCGGATTGCACTGAGCATCAACTTCTTTGGACTTGGTGGTAGGTTCCCCACGAGGAACCTTCAAGTTCTTGTAGCCTGTGAGGACCACAGAGTCTTTCGAAGTCTGCCTGATCAGCTTCTTTGAATTTTCAGTCTTGGCATTCTTCTTCAGCTTGATGGATTTGGCTTTGGATTTGAGGGGAGGCTCATTTTGTTCAGGCCAAGCGGTGGCGAGGGCAGCTTGCTGCTTATCTGGGCATGGACCAAGGGCTCCCAATCCACTAGCAATACAGTCTTTTGAGTTGGACCTTTCTGCTTTAGTGGACATAGAGCCACTTCTGGTGTTGTGGAGACCAAGCCATGGACCATCACGATCTTCAGGGTAAAAACAATATAGTAAGCAAGTAGACGTTTGGCAGACATATTAATTCAAAATGACTACACTATATTTAATACAGGGACTGCTCCACTGGTGCAATTTGAGATTAAGGACATAATACTAATAATTCCTTCATTACCAAACATATCTTTAACCTCTATGCCACATCCAGTGTATTCTAAAGAAATCATGAACTAACTAACATAAGATGGATTTGAAATAAAGGTCTCATCCTTTTTCCCTTTGTTTATACCCTTTAGTTCAGGGGTCTATTCCTGCTCATGGAGGGACAAGGTCCTGCAGAATTTAGCTACAACCACTATTAAACACTAGGCTTGGGTATCGAGTATCGATTGGAACCGGGACTAGCTTTGCGATTTTCCCGGTATCGTTCAAAAGTTTAAATTTCGATTCCTAGTTTCGACTCACAGTCCGCCGACCGGAAGAAGAAACCGCTGAACACCAACAAAGAAGCGTCCACTAGAAGTGTTGGCATAACCGAGCGAAGCAACTCAAGAGTCGTCCTAATGCTGCTAATAGCGCGTCAAATTCGCGCTTACCGCGTCTAGTTATACGCTTGAACACTTTGAATCCATTTGCGCGTCAAGAGCGAAATTTACGCACGTTAAAAAGGAGTATTCGCGTCTATATAAACATAGACATTATAAACTGAAAAGCGGGCCTGTCCCCATTCGCGCCGCAGGAATTTTTTACGTGCGTAACGCGTCTTTGCATTGAAATCACTCGCGCCAGACGCTCTATTCGCGTCTGGTGTGAACGCAGCATCAAACCAGGCATGGATATGTTCCAAAAGTGCTCTCGACGCCGTTCGGAGCACAGGTTATTTCGCTGGTTGCTCTCTCCTCGCCAGATGACGAAGGTTTTACAAGTTGTTTCTTATTGTTTATTTGCTATTCTGCACTAGGTTAGCCCATCAGTGGGAGCACGGTAACATGTTTAAGTACCTCCAGCATCATACACTCATGTGTAAATGTGTTTTCATGAGGTTTTCAAAAATAAAGCTCTCTTGAGGAAAGTGTACCCCTGTGAAAATATATTCATAATTTATTATATTTATATTCAAGTTCATAGATTTGATATTTATATTGTAGTTGAAAACCCTGTGAGAAATTCATATTAAAGTTCATAAAAAGTAAAAAGTTCATAGAATTAAAATTGATGGAGAAGGTTAGACTATTTCCTTCAGAAAGATCGTTGGTTAGCTTAGCTAGCTCATTTAAAATATCCTAAACTTTTTTGACCCTGCCTCTTAAAAGAATCGGAATCGAGAATCGTTAGGAACCGGAATCGAAACAAGGAATCGAAATTGAAATCGGAATCGTTCAAATTCAAACGATACCCAACCCTATTAAACACAGCTAACCAAAGTCCTCAGGATTACTAGAAACATCTAGCCAGGTAGTTTGAAGCTAAACTATGCAGGAAGGTGGCCTTGCAGAAGCAGGACATATACCCCTGCTATTGTTTGTTTAGTCTATTGCATAATTGAGGCACTTCAAAAACTGTTGATCAATGGTTGTGACACAAAATGTAAGCAAGACATGTGGTATTAATAACTTAGGTGAAGCACCTTTCTCACTGTAGAAAGCATTTTATTGGACAATAATTGTAAAGACGTGCAAAATGAGTCATTAATTATTTCAATACATTTTCCCAGAAGACATTTTTAAATTAAAAACCATAAAACTTCAACATTAATTTCAAAATGTGCTTTTTCGCTTTAAAAAGCAAAATAATTTTTGTCCTAAATAATGGCTAAATGATAATCGAAGATTATCATGCAATCGATCAAGGAGTGCCATTAAACATACCTTCAGTAATGGATTCCAAATATCTGTCCTCAAAGATGATTGGTAGGGAGTTCACATCCCCATCCAGATCAGCACATTCAACAGGAAGTGGTGGTAAGGACAGGAAGTAGGAAGAGTTCTTAATAGCTGTGGTCATCTGTTGGTGACTGTGAGCACTGTTGAATAAAGAAGTTCATTTGAATTATCATGAGAACTGACATGTACTCTTCATGCTAAATAACTACATCACATTAATGATATTGTAAGACATACTGCAGTTCCTGGTAGGCCAGTGCACTCTGTCTTGGGTGTTCAAGACAAAAGAAAGCTTCTGCAAATCTTTGCACCTAAAAATTATAAATACAACAAGTAAAGCCAAAAATATACTCTGCACAGACACTTCTTACTATGCAACAACAATTTCATGCATCTTCGTGTCATAAAATGTGTCAGAATATAATGCAAATGCAATGCATAAATATGCAAGTATGCAAATATAATATGCATATGGTAGAAGTAATCTCAGAGCTCACCCGCAGTGTGTGGTGCTCCTGGGCCAACAGCACAGAGACGCGCTCATTCAGTGACACCACTTCCAGGAAATTCCCCCACAATGCCATAAGCAGAGAGCACAGCTGCGCCAAATTCATGTTCACCAGTTCAGCCAACTCATCTGGGCTCTCTGCCCTCTGCTGCAAGAATCCATACACAAATATATAAAAAAAAAGGAGTGCAGTAAACCATCATGAGGCACCAGTCAAGACAAGCAACAACTACAGCAAAGGGATGTATGATTGATCTTAACATATGGTACGATATGTTCATATGCCGATATGAACATTTTGGCCGATACGATAATTATTTATATTTGAAAGACGATAACTGATATATTAGCCGATAAATCTAAATCCAATTTTTTTATATCATTTTTGAGAGCCTGATTACAAAAACAAAAGTCTCACCATTAAAAGTCATGTCCCAAGCACACAATTATAATGTTCCCATTATTTTATGTAGCCTATCTGACTTGCGCTTCACATGTTGTACTTAACTGTATTTTTCTTTTTTGAAGGGATTCCAATCATATTTCAAGCAATTCAAAAACATCATGGTGAACAGTGCGCATCTGAAGTGTCTCAGCTGAAGGAAATAATTTATTATTTATTGGCTTTAATATATCGGCCAAAATTTCTTATCGGCCCGATAACATTAAAAATTATCATATATCGGCCGATATATTGTGCATCCCTAGGTACGATTAATTTTATATTACAGTAATGGTATACAGTGATGTGAATAAGTTAGGACACCCATGCTAAAGTTGCCTAAAAAGAGGAATAAAAAAATCATCTTTTGGAAATTGATCTTAATGCCTTAATTAGAAAAATGAGGAAAAATCCAACCTTTAAGGACACCAATTTTCTTTGTGAATGAATAATGTATCATAAATAAATAAATGTTCTTCCTTAAAATACAGGGTGAATAAGTCAGGACACCCCTATGTTAAATTCCCATAGAGTCAGGCAGATTTTTATTTTTAAAGGCCAGTTATTTCATGGATCCAGGATAATATGCATCCTGATAAAGTTCCCTTGGCCTTTGGAATTAAAATATCCCCACATCTTCACACACCATTCACCATACCTAGAGATTGGCATGGTGTTATTTCAGTTAGCCTAATAGCTGGTTTGATTTGCATTGAGAGATGATCTTATGGAAAGTACCCCATGCCAATCTCTAGGTATGGTGAAGGGTGTGTGAAGATGTGGGGATATTTTAATTCCAAAGGCCAAGGGAACTTTATCAGGATGCATAGTATCCTGGATCCATGAAATAACTGGCCTTTAAAAATAAAAATCTGCCTGACTCTATGGGAATTTAACATAGGGGTGTCCTGACTTATGCACCCTGTATTTTAAGGAAGAACATTTATTTATTTATGATACATTATTCATACACAAAGAAAATTGGTGTCCTTAAAGGTTGGATTTTTCCTCGTTTTTCTAATTAAGGCATTAAGACAATTTCCAAAAGATGATTTTTTATTCCTCTTTTTAGGAAACTTTAGCATGGGTGTCCTAACTTATTCACACCACTGTATCTCACAATGTATTTATTTTAGCTGGCAATTCAACAAAAAATATTTATACATGAAAAGTTGTAATGCCTATTTTTGCATAATCCAGTGAATTATATATACTTGAAAATTGATGGATGCAAACCAAAATACATGATTATTCACAATAAGTTCATGATAAGTCTAGAATCAGTAAAACACAAACTTTATATAACGTAATTAAATTATTTAAAACAGTGGTAACCAGGGGGTCTAGGGCCAGGGTTTCTTTGCATGTAAATAATGGAAAACAGAATGGGAAAAAAAAAAGAAAGAAAAAAATGATTATATATATATATATATATATATATATATATATATAAAGTCTTAAACTATTATCTGACCTCACTTGATAATCATGACATACCTTAACTTGTTCACAAAGCTCATTAAGTCGGACCTCCACATCAAGTTTTTCTAAAAAAATAAAAAGAGAAAAGACAGCCGAGTGAAAATGTTGTTTCTACAGCAGCAGTTTGGAGTGAATGAGAGATAAGGGTCTGTCTGAAGAGCCTGTGATTGGCAGCACATGAGAGGGAGCTAGAGGAACAACAGCACAGGAAGGAGGAGTTAGAGGACAGGGAATACCAGCAAAGTTCAAGTAT